>JAVIWC010000497.1:1200000-1825449 GCA_031894815.1 Creontiades dilutus | reverse complement strand
GAACACGTGGATAGTGATACGATGAGACACGGTGGATTGTTTTTCCGCTAAACCAACCGATGGGGTTTTCATCAACGGAATGAAACTCCTGGATCACTTTTTTTGCTCCTAATTGTTGATGTTTTGGAGCCTCCCAGTATTGTCGATGGAAAAATGGGTTGGTCAGCGTGCGACATCAACATACAGCCTGGAAACTAAATGAAAATTGACTCGACATTCTATTTAACTCGTTAATTTGAGAACTTCCGACCACTTTAGTGTGCAAAATGAGATCTCTAGATTGAATTATTTGACTTATTTCGGGAGGAAAACTCACAAAAATTAATTCAGTGTATTCTACCTTGTCGTATGCCTTCGCCTTAGAGTTGGATGTTTTACCAAAAGGTGCACGTGGAAATTGTATAACTTCATTACCCAACTGGAGGACATTTTGTCCCAACAGGATGGCTCTGACTGCAATGACACCGATTGCTTCCCTAGTGGGGCAAAATAAGGTACGACGATGTCAAAATTATTTTTTGGACAATTTGGATAGGGAATTGGATACTGATTCCAAATATACCCCAGCCTCTATACTCAAAACGGCTTCCTTCTCCTTTTCTCCAAGAGACATGAAAAAACGAAAAGTTGGCGAATTTTAAGTAGTTCGGGCTGTGGAGGTATCTTCAAAAACCTACTGTTTTACCAGAAAACCACCTCTTTCCAATTTTTTCTGTTCCACTCAATTTTTTTTTCGGAAAATAAGTTGAGCGTTATTTTTATAAAGCATTTAAATGAAAACTGAATTTTTAATTCCTAATTAAAACGAAAATATTACATCTTTGCAATATTGCATCACAATTCCCACATAGTTGAACATTTTTCAGCCAGAAAAAAATGTCTGAAAATCAACTTTAAAATTGATTTGTTGTGCTGTATAACTTAATTTGACCACAATTTTGATCACACCACAAGAATGATGAGTCAATTTCACGTTCAACTCACACTTTCTACAATTTTTTTATCAGAACTGAAAGAGCTTCAAAACTCACTGAACATTCCAAAAAAATAATTATTGCAGTCAAATTTGAATGCACGTATGACAGCCCCAGGTGTCAGATGGGTCTGAATTCTGGGAAAAGGTTTTAAACGCACGGGAGTGAGACGTAAAAAATTGGTATTAAATACCTCTTAAACCTCTTAAACCTCTTAAGAAAATTTTTTTTAAGAGGTTGTGATTTTTCCTAGTTCTTCTTTTCACGTGGAACGCCCTGTATAAATGTACAACATGAGGGAAGGAGTTTTCCAAATGTTTATTCAACTTAATGTAATATTTATTGTAATTGTAAATATGACATAATATTTAAAATAAGGAAAATTGACTCATGCAGTACTGGAGCTTTTTTTTTTTCAAATAGTGGTTGCCTGTATTAGAGTCCTAGTATAGAGCATCCGACAATGACAACAAAATTATTTACTCTCACTTAGGTGATTAAGAAAACCCGTGCTTCTTTGGTCATATCGGTAGTATATGGGAATCGAGGAGACGCTCTACGTCTTATAAGCTAAATAAATCTCCTTGATTTGCCGTTTGAATACCACTTATTGACTACGGCCGCAGAGTCCTACACAGTTTCATCTGTTCGGGAGTAGCATGTGTGAATATTTCTTAATATTGAAATATTTAATGTATATGCAATCGATGAACCCTCATTTTTTTGGCCAAGCAAGAAGAAATTTGTATTCATTTTCCCTCCACAAAGTTGGCTCTTGGCGGCAAGTGTTGGACTATGTTAGTTTGTGGTCTGGTCTGTTTAACTAGCGGTTTATTTATCGTGAAAGTTGAAAAACTCCTTAACATTAATGCAGTGGCTGGAGTGGTGCTCATTATTACTTCACCAATCAATCTGCCTACCTCGCGTAGATCGATCCTCTACCTGACACATTCAAAACACAGAAAATTGAATAAGTATTTCGTCGGTTGAATGAGGTTTTTCAATGTCAGGCAGGTTTTTCCCCTCAGCTTCGTACCTACGTAGATGAAACCGGGTGGAATGAAGGACTCACCGGTTGATTGTGTTTGCCCATCCAGGCCGGCGGTGGAGCGGGGAGCGGAGGTGGTCCGGACTTGACCCATGGCGGCCTGAAGGTCGTTCGTCTTTCGCCGTCTCCTGGTGGCTTTATTGATGCCATCTATCTGTAACCAAGACAACGAGACACCTTTTAACATCAAACCTCTCTCTTAAGGGTGATCCAAATATAGGTTCTGGTGTGAGCAGTTGTGAAAGTGAAAAACGGTGCAATTTATTCCACTAACGTTACCCCTGTAGACGCAAGAGATCGGCCATAACAAATAAGCTAAACACTAGTTGATCAACGAAAAACACAGTTACAACAGAGATATGGCGATGTGCTGAAGTTACTTCCAGCTTTACTGTAATTATTATCAACCTGTACGTAATAATAAGTGGTATGTAGTTTCCACTACGTTCTCCTATACAGGGTGTCCCAGGAGTTTTGCACAATCCGACTAATATGTCTTCTTCAACTCATTTCCGAACAAAAATGCGTAATAGCAATTTTTTCCTGCGGCCTCGTTCCCAAGGTATTCGCAATTTAAGATTTTTTTTTCGTGTTTTCGATCTTGTCATTAAAACTGTCATAACTCCCTCAATTTTGGAGATAGCTCAAATTTTATGACTACTTCGGAAAAAGCGATACTTTCTATCTATTTGATGTCAGAAAACATTTTTTTAAATTGTATTGAAGAGGTGCAATTGCTGCGCGAAATGGAAGTTTTGTAAAAATCCTGAAATCGGCTGTTTTTCATCTCGCCTAGAATCCCCATGAATGCTTGATGCAGGACTGTGCAAACCTGGTAAAATGTCAGCTTTACAACGGTATAGCCGTTTTGGTTTTTAAAAATATTTTTAGTTAAGGAAATGGTGATTAACTGCAGAAAACGTGTTTTCTGTTAAAATTGTGGTTTTCCCAAAAGTCTCGACGAAAAAAGGTTGAAGGTACGTAACTTTTCTCGCTGAATCGAATGGTGACAACGCCAGACCTCGCATGTGACGATTTAAGTTAGTTTTGTCGGATCCATAAACCCGTTCGAGACCCGAGCCCGAGCTCGAGGGGTCAACATCGCGGTCGCTCTTATCGCTTAACGTCGCTTATCGCTGTTTTGATTGAGTTCTAGAGCCTTTCTTCCGCTAACAAACAACCGCTTATCGCCGCTCTGATTGAGCGAGAGACTTCTGTTCGCAATAAACTACCGCTTATCCCGGCAGAAACCCCGATCAATGAGAAGAGAATCTCCAGGTATGTCTCATAAACGCCCTCGTTTCGAACCGTTTCCTAGCGAACTTTCGCTACTCCCAGTCCGTTTAATCCATGAACCGAATTAGAGCCAAATAATGAAACCTCTCATCAGATGGGTGAGGGAAGTTCAAGTCGTTGTCACCAAGGAGAAATGCCCACCGATTTACATATATAATATCGTGAATATCAACTCATTCCTAATCGATGTGAAAAAACTGAATCCTGGGTCATTCGCGCACCGTACTGCTGGAAAATCCGTGAAAATCCAAATGGATTCAATTGATGGATACCGAATAACAATAGATTGCCCTTAAAAAAAAAAAAAAAAAAAAAAAAAAAAAAAAAAAAACAAGGCTGAATTCCATACCTACCAAATGAAGGAATCGAGAGCTTTCTGTGTTGTAATTCGAGACCTCCACCATACAAACGACCCCAAATTGGTTGTAGAAGAGCTGAAATCATTTGGTTATGACTCCATTCAAATGACGATGGCACTACATCCAGTTACCAAAGCCCCAATGCCATTATTTTCCCTCGATTTAAAAACAAAATCTAAAAATAGTGAAATATACAATATGACCCGGCTGTACAATGCAACCGTTAAAATTGGGCCCCCTAAACCGAGTAGATCGATTATTCAATGTACCTGGTGCCAGGATTATAATCACTCCAAAAACTACTGTTTTCGCCATCCAAAATGTGTAAAATGTGATGGACTTCATAGTACCGAAACTTGTGATAAAAAAAAGGCAGTTTTCAGCCAATATGTACTAACTGTAACGGTAAGGGTAATTATGAGGGATGCTGTTCACATTTCTCTACAAAACAACTGTCAAAAATCAATTAAAAATTTTGGGCATACATCACAATCACATCAACAACCGGATGGAAGATCAATTACCACCACAATTCTACGTCAAGAAATTACCAAATCTACCATACACAACTATCCAAGACCACAAACCTACGCCCAAGCAGCCGGGAATCAATCGCTGAATACGACAGATAGCCAACCCACAATCTCTCCAACCACTGTTCTCCATGCTCACAGAACTGCTTCCCAAACTGTTAAAATGAACACAACCACTACTAACAACCTTAAAATTATCACATGGAACTGTCGCGGTCTAAATAATACATATCATGAATTGGAATTTTTCCTGAGACAGAACAAAATAGATATAATTCTACTCACCGAAACTAAGATGTCCCCAAATTTACACTAAATCCCTGGATAGAAAATTTACAGAGCTGACCACCCGTCTGACAGCCGCAAAGGTGGATCAGCCATCCTCATTAAACGAATTATCATAATTTGCCAAGTGGCAAGAGTTAGTGTTAACAACCTCGGGAAAAAATATCAAATCGGGACATCCTACTCCTCACCGGACCGCGAAGGCCACAGATTGTTAATGAGCACGATATGGGGGTAGTCCACGATGGGGGTAGGCACGATATGGGTGTAGTCCACGAGATGGGGCAGCAATTCTTACTTGGAGGTGATTTTAATGCAAAACATACATTATGGGGCTTAGCAACAACAAATCCATTCGGAAGAATGTTTCATGACGCAGTTCTGCAACTAGGAATGAGTGTAATGTATCCCACTGACAACCCAAATCATTCACCGGATGTCCTCGACATTTTCATTGGGAAAGGACTTATCGAAGATACAAATACTGATGTCAGCGTTCTCCAATCCTAATCTTCTGACCATTATCCCGTCCTGATTTCATTTATGAGCACGATTCCATACAGAAAGTCAAATGATAATCTCATAAAATACCCGTTTGATTGGGAACTGTACTCAAACACCCTCGAACAGGGAACGAACCTAACCATGCCCATGAAAACACCGAGAGATATTGACATCGCTGTCAGTCACATCACTCGAGTAATTCAAAACGCAGCTGGAATCGTGAGCGATAACACTACACGGGAACTCCTGACCTTTAATTGTCAACGTGCTTACACACCAACCCATATTCAAATCATTCTAGATACAGAGAAAAATGCCAGTTCATTATGGGAACTAACTAAATACCCACCACATTAATGAGCATATAACAGGGCTACATACGACTGAAAAAAAGCACTTGAGGAACTCCAATCCGAAGAGAAACGGAATTCAATTATATTACTCGATAAGCAAGATGGTTCACTGTAGCGTGAAGCAAAACTATTAACCAAACAACACCAATCCACCCCACCATTTCTGGTGAATTGTGTTTGGCACTCACACCCGAAGAAAAGGTTCAGATATTCGCAGATCAACTTGTTGAGATATTTACCCCTGACCCTAGAGAAGAATATCGTTGTCATGAACACGTGGAGGAGGAAATAACACAGCCTCTCCAAATAAGCTATTTTAAAGATTTCTTCACCCCAGCACAAGTCTAAAACGCCATTCGACGATCACCGACCAAGAAATCTCCGGGAACTGACAGAATTACGCAACCATTATTAAACAATTTGCCAAGGAGAACGTTAGTATTGCTCACACAAGTATACAATGCTATCCTTAGAACTACCTACTTCCCTTCAAAGTGGAAACATGCCCAAATCATAATGATATTGAAACCGAATAAAAATCCACGGGACCCAAAAAGCTATCGACCAATCAGCATGCTGAAGAAATTAATGCCACATTCAACTGTTGCTCTTTTCAATTAGAATTCCAGGGATCTCATTCCTGCCAGCAACAACTCCATAGGCACTACACAAACCAAGAGAGTACAGGTTCAACAAAATTGAACATTACACCTGATAACGCAGAGTGGTACGTTAGAATTTCCGTAATACACCGAGGCTTGGATATTCCTGAGGTTAAAGAAGTAATCAAAGCAACTTTCGAGCGACAATTTCACACCAAACCTAGTTTTCAACGGTTTCACTGATCAAATGATAAACCAGCGAACTGGAAGAAGGCTAAATAAAAAGGAAGAGCCCAGTAGATCTTCTTGCAAAGCACTATGAAAAACAAACAAAAAATTATTCTATTATAATAAGGCGGATTATATTCTAATTTTAAAAAAATCATATTTCCAACCGTTTCCATTTTAGAATATATGTTGAAAGTTATTGAATAATTACAAGGACTTACCGATGGGAAGGCCCCTTGAATCATGTGTCATTATACGATTTACAATTGTATGTTTAAAATGGTTCTGTATTTATCTTAACTATAGAGTAATTATTGTTACAAAAAGTTATCGATTAAATAAAAAAAAAATAAAAAAAATAAATAAAATTAAACCCGTTCATTTGTGAACAGCGCCTACGGAATTTCTAAGCTGACCGGCCAAAGTTAAGATACCTAATCGAAGAGCCGAGAGACGGCAATTGTTTGTGTTAATTTACGATGGATTGCGATGAGCAAAAGATTGCTAAGAGACATTTTTGTTCGGAAATGAGTTTTGGAACACGTAGGATTCGGAATTTGCATAACTCCTAGGACACCCTGTATAACTTAATTTTATTTTATTTCATTTTTTTTTTTAAGATTTGATGTTTGAAAATTGGGAAAGCTACCGAGGAGGCATTGTCTTTGTCAGGGGAAGGATATGCAATGACCCGCACGACCGCCAGGTCTTGAAGGAGGGGTTGCTTTGTGCGCCGTGTATTATCAACCCCAATCTGATTTGGCAGAAGCATTGGGAGTTGGAATGTTGATAATTTGTTGTTTCTGACCAAATTTAGTTTTAGTAAAATGTTTCTTGTCTCGAACATGTTATCCAGTTGCTGGACAATGGTAAGATATTGGGGTTCAAATCGAGTTCATATAAAGAGTTAGAGTTTAAAAAAGATTTTTAAAATATACACCAAAAAATTAATATTTAAAAATGAAAAAAGAAAATGAATTTAATGAATGTATACGTTCGTTTGTGAACAGCGTCTACGGCATTCCTAAGCTGTCTAGCCAAAGTCAGGATAATCGAAGAGCAAAGAGACGGGGATTGTTTGTGTTAATTTACGTTTGATTGCGATGAGTTGCTTTCGTATCCTAATCTATCTTATCCTTTTTTGTCACTACGGTTTTTGTTACTACTACCAGCTATGTTCAATAGCTATAGCGCGCCATGGTGAATGGGAATACGCAATAGGGAAACCACGGTGAAGGAAATACAGCGGGGAGAGAGACGAAAGGGAAGAGTTGGTAATGATACGGAAGCCTGGTTTGATAGAGGCCAACAGTGTCAGCAAAAAGATTAATGCAACTCATCACAATCCATCGTAAATGAACACAAACAATTGCAGTCTCTCGGCTCTTCGATAATCTTGACTTTGGTCGGACAGCTTAGAAATGCCGTAGACGCTGTTCACAAACGAACGGGTTTGTGCATCCGACAAAACTAACCTAAATCGTCACATGCGAGGTCTGGCGTTGTAACCATTCGATGCAGCGAGAAAAGTTACGTACCTTCAACCTTTTTTCGTCAAGACTTTTGGGAAAACCTCAGTTTTAACAAAAAACTCGTTTTCTGCGGTTAAACACGATTGCCTTGACTAGAAATATTTTTAAAAACCAAAACGACTACACCGTTGTAAAGCCGACATTTTGGCGCATGTTTTACCAGGTCTGCACAGTTCTGCGTCAAGCATTCATAAAGTTTCTAGGCGAAATGAAAAACAGGTGATTTCAAGATTTTAACAAAACTGCCATTTCGCGCACCAATCGCACGTCTTCAATGCAATTTAAAAAACAATTTTCTGACATCAAATAGATAGGAAATGTAACGCTCTTTCCGACGGTGCCATCCAATTTAAGCTATCTCCAAAATTGAGGGAGTTATGACAGTTTTAATGACACAAGATCGAAAACACGAAAAGAATCTTAAACCGTAAAAATAACTCGTAAACGCTCCGGTAAAAAATTGCTTAGCGGCATTTTTTTCGGAATTGAGTTGTAAAACCCGTAGGAGTCGGATTATGCGTTACGCCTGGGACACCCTGTATTGACCAGATGTGATTTTGAACTGATTTCGCTTGCTTTGTACAGTAAAAGGCAAGTGGAGTAGTTTGAGGAGAGGCAGGGTGGGCCCCATCGAGGCTGTAAAAGTTCGTCTTGCAACAGCAACTATGTGGACAAATTTATTTCACGTAACCCAAGTCAGAATAAATAACCAATTGGACGATGCAATCCATAAAGTGCGCCTGTGATTTGGGTTTAGTTTCTAGTCTGTTGATTCCTGCTAGGAACTAAAAACGGTACTCTTTCTTTGTGTATTTAGAGGGAGGGCAAAACACCGAAGGTATTACAATTGCCCCATGAACGGACCGAAATCATTGCCTTCAAAAGAAAGTAAGATGGATAATATAAAATAATATAAACCTTGGAAAAAGTGGTCCATTCTCCCACTCCTTTTTGCGTCCACCTTCCTCCTCAGTGTGAAAATAGTGTATGCCCACCCGTTGGTCTAACCCCCTCTCGTTATTTTCCTTCTAGCACCACATATTTCTCGCTTTCTGAAACGTTCGGCAACCTTCGTGGTGGAACCGAAGGGGTGTTGGTCCTGCCTTTGAAGTTGAATCAAATTCGACTGATCGCTCCGACTGTTCTATTCGATTGATCGATTCGATTCAATCGGTAACATCGATAGTGCCCTTCTTACCATCATCTTGTTATTATACCGCATGGGTTTTGCTTTCAGTCCCACGAGAAATAATGGTAAAATAGAATCAATGGTTGTTGAAACGGAGTAAAAATTAGATGTCATGCGACACTTTTTTGTGTCAAGTTAGTTGTAGAATCGACTCTTGGCTTTTTTCTTGACCTGAAAATGTTTCGCTCTTTATTCTGATGTATGAATTAGCAGGTCATTTGCCTAAAGAGTACGTCAGATCTCTGTACCTTCAAAATATCTTAGAGATCTTGTTGATGTAAATCGCGAAGACAAATGGAGAGAGAACAGAACTCTCCGGTTTTTCTGTTTCAATGTTTCTGTACTCGAAGCTTCCTCCATTAAATTAAACTTTCAGGTTTCCGTTGAATACGATTTAACCGGTTTGTAATAGATCTTCCAAATATGAACTTTGAGCTATTTCAAGCCATAAGTCTTGAGCCCCATTCACACGCTACGGTAACCAATCAAATCGTTACAATTTATTAGGAGCGTTTAAAGCGGAAATCGTAACAATTCATCAGATCGGAGTCGGGTTGTAAAGGCGCGTCCACACTATGCCGCAGAATGCCGGCGGCACAGACGGCGGCCTTGCCGCCGGCAAAGCCGCTACAATGTAGACATGAACGTCGGCATTTTGCGGCGTGCCGCTGGAAATCGCTCAAGTGTCGGTCTACTTCAAAGAAAGCCAATGGGAAGGGGAAGTGTAGACGTGCCGCGCGGCAAGCGGCGGCTTCAACTAATCAGTTTGACATTGGTGCGACTGAATGCCAACGTAGATGTGGACTTGTGCCGCCGGCATTCTGCGGTATAGTTTGGACGTGGCTTAAGGTTGATGCTGGACGGCATCAATTTCTGGGAATCGTACGAGTTGCCTGAACATGTACATGGTCGCTCCAGCATAGTTTCGATTACCCTTCAGTTTGCACCACTGTGCCTGAGGTCTTCATTTTTAGTAAAATCATAGCGTACGCTCTAAGGCGAGTAACTCCTCACGAGTTTTTATCCAAATTTTTTGAACTCTACCAAAGTTTGACATGTTTTTGGGCAGATAAAAAAAATGGACTATTCTCACAATAGACGACTAGCGTTAGATGAGCTCGTAAAAAAGTACCAGGAGTTTAATCCGACAGTTGACAGGAACACGGTTCTTGAAAAATTCATTGCGTACGGTTTAAAAGAAAGAACTAGTGAAAATTTGTATCGCTCATAGCGAAAGTTATAGCCAGTCTTAGCGTCATGCAGTCGTAGCAAAAGTTATGGCCAGTAAAAATCACAGATAAATATGAGCGAATTAAAATTATGAAATCACAAGAAAATTTTCAGTATAGCAAGTTATAATTACATTATTTACATGAGTTACATCACGAACTATTGACATTAATTATTGCTTAACGTCCCTGGGCTTTTGTGGATCTGTTGGAGGTATACGATATGCTTTTTTCAAGAACTGTAAATTTAAAACGTTCAATTCAAACTTCTTAGAATTTATCGTCGCATCTAAACGGTCCCTTTGATATCGTTCTCAGATATCAAATATTATCATTATCAGAATATTATTCTCTTCTATCAAATGGGAAGGAAATTGAAAAAAAAGAGTAGGTTGCTCACTTTGTGGATTTTAATGGATACAAAACCAAGCTGACAACAGCAGGCATATTGTCATTCGGAAATACGGGTTCACTTGTATGACATATTTTCACTAACAAAGGCCGCAAAAAAAAGTGAGCTGAATCGGGTTTTAAATTAATATTCTCTCTGTATTACGTAATCGGATCTGCGACCGGATAAAACAAAATCGACGGAATATTGTGAACGTTACGCAAGAGTCACTCAAAAACACACGGGAACAATGTGGTGGATGTGATTGCTTCGTGGAAGCGACTTCCGTAACTCTCGATCACGAAGGCATTTCAAGTCGTTTCTTAGAATAGAGATAACCGTGAGGTTGACAGCGAACGGTTTTCTACGGTGCACGGAGAGATCACTAACTCAGCCGATTCCTGGAGTATGAGTACAATAATGAAACGAAATCCTAAGCCTAATATGAAACTAATATATACAGGGTGTTGCGCTCGTTATGTTAGACATATTATTGGGTAAAACTAAACCGAAACTGGAGCATAACGCCGCTGACCACCCTTCAGTATCTCAACCCGTTCGTAAGATAGGATTTTTTGAGGATTTTTTTTTTTCCCCCCCCCAAGAAAACCACATTTTGTGTTATAAAGATCACACATTTCTCCATTTGGAAATGACTTTTTTCAACTTCTGACCACGTTTTTGGATTCAGCGTTACACTTTCTACACTGTACGTGCATTTTCACAATCAATAACTAATACCCAAGCACGCTAATGGCGGTTTAAAAGCTCAAGATTTAAAACAAATCACGTTTCTGAAAATACTTGAACTTTAACGTCCCAAAAACCGTGCTAGAAGCTGTTTTGGAAAATTAGAAAATATAAGCAGCAATTATCGTCCTCAGACGTTAGTTTTTGCTTAGCCGTAGCTGTGTCGAAAATTTAACGCTGAATCCGGAATTTGACAGCTGAATCGGAAATGTCGTCACAATTTGAAGAAAAAAATCGTATTCAAGTGGATAAATTTGAGTTATAACAGCACATTACGTGCTTTCTCTGGAAGAACCTTCAACAGATCACATCTCGCGAAAGGGCACAAATAGAACACTGCGGTCAGAAGTAACCTACAATTTTTTTTAAATATTTTGTTTAACATCCTCTATAATATTAATAAAATAGTAAATAATAACAAGACCGCCGAATCGGGTGCAGCAGAGGATTCAGAAATTATTTTTGGATTCAAAAATTTGTTTTCGTGCCCATCTGACTGATATTTTTCCATGAAATCGATATGGAATCGAAAAGATAACGTTTTTTTATTGTTCATAAACCATGTGACACTTTGGAAAAAGTTTTCCGTATTTGATCATTTTCCTAATTGATACCGTTCGAACTTCGCTCCTATTCTTCCTCTGTGGTTTAGAAGATAGTAGCGGTTATCAAAATTCGCCAATCGTGTAGGAGACTAACGCTTGTTTTTATGGCACAGAACGTGATTTTCCTGAAATAACCTTGAAAGAATCAGATTTCGTTTTGTTCCATTTTCGATCTAGTTTCGCCCAAAATAATTTTTTACATTAAGTATATAAATGTTGAAATCCAGAAGTCATGTTAGAATCATTCAGGGTTACCACGATGAAATGTTTTTCAATTCTGTATTTACACTGCAGCGATTCGGAGCGAAGCTGTGATAAGCGATGACTGGCGACGACCCGCGAAGAGGTTGTTGAGTGGCAAAGGGCGCTGGGTATTTCCACTAAGGGGAGCGGAGCGATTTAGAGAAGTTCCGCTGATGCAAACGCAAGTCACAAGCTAGTAGCAGCAAATTTCACCCATTCAATTGTTTAAATTTATGTTAGGTTGTTCCGTTCTATTGTTTTAATTCAATTGAATATTCACTATGGACATCTGCAAAATGGTTAGTGGCGTGCAACAACGTCCGGCATTGTGGGATCAAAACCCCCAACAGGGACATTGTCCACCGCAGCTCGAATGAAATGACCCAAGAATGTGATATTTCGCACTGTTTCGCTCCTCATAGTTGGATGCTGGAGTTGGTAGCTACCAATACACCAAACTGCTGCTGGCTACGGATATTGTTTTAGTGAGAAGCCTCCAGCCCTCGGACAAACCAATCAGGTCAGAATTTTTAGTATATTCTGCATCGTTGGCCGTACAAACTTGAAGCTCTTCTGGATCGATTTCTTTCGGAGCAACTTAAACTCATTATTTGTATAAGTAAATTTTTGTTGATCACCATTAATTCAAGATTCTTATATGGGCACAACAAGAAAATAAACATCAGGAAATATACTCATAAATAAAATGATAAAGTAATACAAAACAAAAATTTAACCAATACTATATACACTTCTGCCCACAGAGGCTTAAATTCATTATCTTAAATTAATTTGTGTCCTTCTGTGGAGTTTCAATTATCCCTCATCATTATATCAAAAACAAATCATTTTTAGCTAACGTAAGAACAATTATGGAAACATCCACTTATTTATTTATTTAATAATACACCAGGAAAAACAAAGTATAAGAATACAAAGTACATAGTAAATTGGGGAAGAAATGAAATTTAAACTATTAACAGGCTTGGGAAGAAAATGTTGTGACAAGATGCAACTTCTACAAACTACATGAAGGCAAGAGCCTTTCAATAGAATTGAAGGATTCGAGAAAAAGTCTATATGTGGCGATTGGTTGATTAAGAGGTTAGCTTCTCTGGGGAATCTGCACAGCGGGCCTTTGTACAAATAATTAAATTATTACAATTTTGTTGATGAAAAAGGACCGGTGAAAACGATTCTGTGTTCGGGAGCAAGATCGAGGAACAGCAAGATTCACCTTGCTCAGGAGCGAAGGGGAGTCGACCTCACCAAGGATTAGATTCCAGAAGAGAGACAAATCCGAGATGCGTCTACGATCACCAGCGCATCACAATTAACTGAGTCCGGGGGAATGTGAAGCTTATAGGCCACATATCTCAGAAATCAGCTGTCTCGAAATGAAAACAATAACTTGCTTTTGACATGTGCCATATTCCGCAATTTTAACAAGTATAGGTATACTTGTTAAATATCTTCAATTTTCCAAACTGTCTGATATCAGTCTTACCCCTATCAATGAAAATGTAAAGCCACAACATATGCACTTTTTCTGTAAGTTACCACACTAATTTTTGGAGGTCTAACGTGGGACCTATTAGCGGTTCTCGTGAAATCCAAGTGGGACGATCAATTCCAGTTTTAAATAGATGGAAGCATGATTCCTTCAGAAAAATATCCCTACTCAGTAACGCATCAAACGTTTACTTTTGATCATCATTTACGATTTTACTATCATTGATAGAAAGCGCTCCTTATAAAAACACTAGTACATTTTTCTCTAAGGATTTAATTAAGGATTTAAGGATTTAATTAATCAGGGGTGCCCACAGGGGGGGGGGGGGGCTATGTTGTGGGTTATGGGAGTGTTTAACGTGACAACATTCAAAAATGTATTACATCACCAGGTAGAACGAAAATAATAATGTACCTAATAATTAATTTAAATATGGTTTGTTTTCTATCTGAAAATGTGTAAATGATTTTGTCGCCGGCAAGCGGCATGGTGTTGACAACGGGAGGGAATCTTCTTTTAGTTTTAGATAGAATATGAGGTGCTTATTAGTATTTTTTACATTTCTGTTTTGGTAAGGGGGTTCCAACGTATATGGGGGGCTGGGGGTGCTTCATGAATTAATATCCAATCACTGATAATATACCAGTTTTGATTATTCATTGAACGTTGCACTTAATGTTATAGTGTGGTTTCACTCATTATAATACTACCCAAAACCCCGAAACATTATTAAATTTGCCACGATATATTATTTTGGGACACTTTCTCTTTCGAGCAAACACAGATGTCGATCAATAAAATTTCCCTTGTAAAGATACGTTACCTACACGTTTCATTCGGTCTGTAAGTTATTCTTTCCCATTAAAACAAGTTTATCGGTTCTCACGTAGCGTCACGTCGTGAGGGAAAAAAACCGAAGACCAAAATGTGAGTAAACCCTCCGCATTTACTCGAAGTTTACCTAATGTCTGATACTTTCCAATCATCGGTAGGAAATTTTCTGTGTAAATTGCTTTTCAGAACCAATATCTACCAGAAGAGAATGGAAGAGTGATGGCGAATAATTGTCTGTCAATAACCGCCCGAGATTCCGCCGTTGGGGCTCAGACTAGCTGATTGCACATTCATATTCATGCCGACACGAAGGGCTCAATTATTTCCAGAGTTATTCAGTGGGTGATCTACCACGTAGCGTTCAAAATATCGCGGATCGGTGATGATACGCGCCGAACAAGGTTTCTCGCAATAGCGGCGTTGTTCAAATTTTTATCTCCTTCTCTTCCGTTCCTTTTTCCTTTTTAAAATGATTCGTCTCAGCAAAAGGTATTCCAAACTCTCTCAATTATGTATCTCATCAATATCCAGTTTAGACATGATGACCATAGTGCACTCAGGCTGACAAAAATCATGCCACGTGATGGTCGGACAGTACTTTAGAACACCTCAAAGAAGGAAACGGAAGACAACTTCTGAGTGTTGCAGGCATTATCCGCATTCAGGTGTTTGAAGGGGCAACTGTACCATTCCATCACCTTTCCATGTTACACGATCCAAAAGACTTTAAACAGCACATTCCCTGATGTAGCATCTTCCACTTCCTTATTCACTTGAGTAGATACGCAACAAAGACGCAACAAACCGTGACAATGACCTCGCTCAACCGCCGAACTCCTTCCAACGAACATTTGAGGCTCAATAGTTGTTGGGTTGATGACTGTGATTCGCATGCTTTTGAAGTTAGAAATCGAAAATTGGAGATTTTGAAATGAGAACACCGGTCGTGGAACATTATTTTGACTTAATTCAAAAGTTGTCAGTTTGGGAATTAACTAAACTCTCTCTGAATTGATGAGAATCCTTACCCCTTAGGGAGGGTGGGGGAATGCTGGTCAGTTTGTTGACTGACCAGGATAACCCCATTCCTGATTTGCATTCCCCCAAGTAAGTGACTGGAGCTGCCCCATCAGCCATATTCACGGAAATGTGATAGCATTTAGACAATTACAGTCACACAATGTTGCTACTTTGACTAATCAAAGCTAATACGTGGATTAACCATGAGATACTCCAAAACCTTAGAATAAATATAATGAAAATGTACTTACTATGCCTTGAAGACGGGCACACACCGTAATAATATCACCATGAGTTAAAAACTTCCTGAACATCTGGCGCCTGTTGTAACTACAGTTAAACCTCCGACGTCTGGAGTTCGCGGGGGCACTTTCCTATAGCAGAAAGAGCAATAATAGAAGATTTCATCGCTCTAAAACCTACATATGTGACCGGCATTACCCACTGACCAGGGCTGCCCCACCCTCCCCCAATCACCATGAGACCTTTAAGCATTCAGACATAGCGTCATTCAAACTATCCGAGTCCGTTGAAAACAAAAAAAAATAACTTCTCGCTCAGGTTATGAAATGAACGTCGTTAAATTAATATCGTGCTCTCGACTCAACCGCTCACAATAAAGTTCAGCGACGCCGAAATACGGGAAGCGTTGGGACAACACGGGAAATTTATTCAAAAGTCTGAAACTACGGTAAAGCTGGAGACGGTGCTGTCTAGTTAGAACGGAAATTTCCATTCATAAGGGGGAAGGTTTAATGTCGCTGAAAACAAATGCTTTACATTAACCAATCCCAGGCTGTATAAGTTCCCCAGTCCGACGGTCTTCATACGCCCGTTAGTCCGCATCGATTATCTTTATGTGAACAATAGAATTGTGATAGGGGACTTCGTCAGGCCTGCTTCTCCCAAAACTGCTCGCAGCTGAACGAGGTTTCCCACCCTAAAGAACGTAATAATCGTTACGAATCCCGTAATTGGAATGGAAATAACGTTTATTAAATATTTGCCAACTAATTTACCAGCAACACAATGGATTTCTTGTGCATAGTTACATATCTGTATTCGGAATAAAGGTCATTAGCCATGAAGATTCAGAAGTTTATACCGTTTAGAGGGGTGTAGCGACGGCACAGTAGCATTAAGGAACTTGAATTTTGCAAATGATTTCACAAAAGTTTTAGTATTTCTGTATCGGATGCGCACGAACGAAACTAAATCACTCGCGATGAAATGGAGGAAATCCATTTTTATGAAGACAATGGGTATCAATAAAAAAATATCCCCCCCCCCCAAAAAAATACGCAGATCAGTGGACTACGGACAATTACGTTAAACTAGGTGTCAAGGTTATAGAGACATCCTTGGTAATAAAATATTTGTGAGGATATTTCATAAACTGTGATCCTGTGTTTCCGCACAAGGCCCGGGAGATCTACGGATTTTTTTGATCAACTAGTAGCTTTTTCCAAAATCTACAAACCTAGAAAAGTATATCAACAAATGTTGGCAAAGATTATTTAGGCAAACTTTTAGGCAACTTTATGTCATTCTTATCATCCGCTATTTCCTTTCAAATCACACATCATTTGTATTCTCATTCTGCAAACTGTCTCATTCTATAATATACTTCCATTACAAACGTTATTTCGCCATCTTCATCATCAGTCCCTCGCGACCAAGTTGTGGAAACCCATATCAATTAAAACTGTGTAAGACAGAACGTTGTCTATATATCCGCGAAAATATTGAGTTACACAATTAGATCGATTTCGACGGTTAGATCATCATCAGTACCTATCAAACATGATCTGAAGGTCCATCACAGAAAGAACATTAGGCCCAGGAGAAAGGAAATTGAATCCTATTGGCTCAGGGAACTGAAAGGGACGAGGAGCACCAACCAATGAAACTCAACATTGAAACCTCTGGACGACAGAATTTTACCAAGTCTAGAAAGGTAAAAGGTTGGGTTCAAGGATAAAAATAATGGGAAAACAAAGGTGATTCAGACTCTGCAAGTCATATGAATGAGTCCGATCATAGCTTTATTTTTGATCTGACAAACAGGCAATATGTAGAATTTCCTCACTCTCGCCCAAAGGGAGGTTTGTTGGATGTGCTGGAAAAATTCGAAATTGTTAAGAGGGATAGGTCAGCAAAACGTTTAAATGAGGTTACTCCTCAATATATTTCACCATTATTGGGTTTATTCTTGCAATAATTGTGGCTCCCCCTCCACATAATGTTACTGTTTGTGCCTCTTTTACTTTGTAAGCTTTGAGTGGCATTGGTCGGTACTCCCGACCCCTTTCACTTCCCTGAGCCAATCGGATTCAATTCCTTTTCACCTGAGCCTATATAAGAGTGCTTTCTGTAATGGACCTTCAGTTCGTGTTTGTTACAGGTGATGTCCTAACCATCGAAATCGATTCAACTGTGTAACTCATTATTTTCGTGGGAATGTTGGCAATGTGCTATCTTACTCCGTTTCTATTATTCTAAGATACATCTTTTCATTTTATATCACCAGTATTTTACACACCTGTTAATTCTCATTTATTTATTAAAAAGAATAAATCATTATTCTCATATATGTATTATTATGTTCTAAAGGAGATGTAATAAATTAAGCGAAACATTAGCTTAATTGACTTTTATTAATTGAATTAACCTCAAGAACGTACCTGTTGTCTTCGAGCAGTCTAGAAACGCGTCGTACCGAATTCGTATTTTTATTCACATTTTCCCAATTATGAGTTTCATTCGTAACCTTATTAATGAATATTAATAAGCACGTTTCTGTCCATACGTTAGAATTGGCAGAAATTTTAATAACCGAACGATCGGTTTTGCGGCGACCAGGGTACGACACGGATGCCGCTGCGGTTGATGCGTTTGAAACCCAGAAGTTGGGGCGACCTGCCTCCCGACTCACGAGCTAACCGCGGTTCTGGTTTCCGTCCAATATTCGCGCCTCCGCCTGCGGACTTCCCACTCGGCCAAAACACTCGCTCACCGACGGACGGTGGTTCGGAACCCGATTTAGCCCAACAAAAATCCTTGAACTCAGAAAATCAACTGGAATTCCATTAGGATGCTGTGTATGTGGCCTTAATTTCATGTGAAATTGTGGTGTCAGGGGAAAGCAATTCCACCTCTTCCGTTTTCATTATGTTATATTTTTCATAGTTGTTTTGGCGCATAACATGTTTCTCCTTATAGTGGACTCGTCAGATGTGCTCTTCAGATTATTTTGTTAGATTACATCTTTGTTTTCTTAACTTTTTTTTACAATTGGATTTGGTGGTTAGGGCACTGCTTGCATTGTTGATAACTTTACATCTAGAATGTATTATTCTTATAAAGAAACTAGAATAGTTTGACAACCAAACAACAAGTACAGAAGATGATAGATATCAACATAACTTTGGTTTTCCAGACTCAAGTTTTGTGAAACCTCTGTTATCACCACCGAACCCACAGGTTTGTATAAAAATAAAAGAAGATCGAACATAAAAACATTGTATAGTGAAGACGCACCAGACGAGGCTACTATAAGGATGCTGCATTTGGCACCAACATGGAATAACTGAATGATGTAGGTGACTCGTTCCAAGTACATAGTGGATACAAGTACAGTGATCCATCAGTTGCCCATACCGTTCAATCCGTAAAATTTCGAATTTTCCAGAACAAAAAAAAACCTTAGGTGACGGCAGATGACAGTAAACGAACTATTGAAAAACTATAATGTTGTGCAACATATTATTAATCTTTAACAAAAACAAGTAATATATTTAAATCACACGTTTTTTTGTACAAAAAAAGATAAAAACCTTCAGAAGTGGCGGAGGGCGACATTTTTTGTCCAAAATTGTCCGGGAGCGAAAAAAAATTAGCTATCAGCAGGATCTCTAAAAACATGATTTCGTACACACCATCTTATGTCTATTGAACGGTTCGATGAATAACAAATTATATTACGATTGAAAAGTATGTGCCTCCTCGTTTAGAAACCCTCTATAAACTGAGGGAGGCTGTCAGTCAGATAGCGAAGTAATAACCCAGACCGTTTTACTCACCCCCCTGAGCTACTTGCCAAAAAAGTAAGTTACACAATTAACAAACTTTGAGTCGTTGGTTTTGATAGATAGATTTACATTACATTTAGCTTTACTTGTTATATTGTTCAACTGAATAATAAATGATCACCTCTAGCTAGATAGTGGAACACTGTGCCCCACCCAGGAGTTGGTTCTTACTTCTGATTCTTATAAAGTACCTACAACACTATTTACACCACGATCTGCTTATCAATTATTGTAATTTCTAATATATTAGGTTGGTATTCATCTTGACATTTGAATTCCACGTTCCTGCGATCATGTACATACTTGGGTTACGTAATTTGTGAGAGACCCCACGTCAAATGTTGTATTAAAAAAAATTCAAGTTTTTGAAATTGACTGTTTTTGAGTATGTTGTGCCTCTAGATCAGGGGAAAGTTCACACAAAGTTTCAGACCGATTCC
The DNA here is from genome assembly GCA_031894815.1 of Creontiades dilutus. NCBI lineage: Eukaryota > Metazoa > Arthropoda > Insecta > Hemiptera > Miridae > Creontiades > Creontiades dilutus. The sequence continues at coordinate 1,805,430 of JAVIWC010000497.1, read as the reverse complement.
TCGCATTTTCGCCGCGACACAGGCAGTCCATGTTTGCAAAGGTAGGAGGTTTGGGTTCACTTCGCCGGCTGCTGCCTCCCTCATTTCACCAATAAAAATTAAAAATACTAGTGTTTCAGAAAGAAAAACCTCCTAATTTCAGTGGTGTAACCATTTTATTCAATCGAAATTAAATTTTACCAAGAAAATTGATTTTGAATACTTGAAAATGAATTTCCTCTTAATAGTGCCTCTTTTAAATTTTTTCTTGTGCCTTATTCCGAGTCATACTCTTTTATAGAACATCCAGTACGGAAGGCATTTTGGGAAAACAGGTCGTTAAATCTCAGCCAACACAAGATTCCGCTGATATATCGGAAAAATACATGTTTTTCCTTATTTTCACCGGTTTTTCCAATGTTTCATTGTCTTCTATCCTATCTTTAAGTGAACTAGAACCGAGCCCTATAGACTCATGAGCTTTCTCAGTTGCTTACAACAGTAATATTCTCATGCCGAGACAAGTCGAGCCTATCCAGTTGAAGAATTCAAATCATGAAATAGGTAATGTATCGGAGGGATGGCCCCTAGGCTTATTGCGCAATTTCCTTAATGTAATTTTTTGAATCTTGAAAATGTTATCAATTAGGTTCTTGACAGCGCTGCCCCATATTACAATGCATATTGCATATTGTAAAACTGACTCAAATAGCGGCGGATAATTTACCTTCAGTTCTTCTAATATACATTTGATTCTATACAGAATATAAGTTCATTTCCTTTGAATTTGACACAAACTTTGAATGTGGTGTGGTCTATTCCATTTGAGAATCAAATGTCACTCCTAAATAAATTAAACTATTCACTTTTTTTATTTAAGAACAGTCACGTGGTAAGTCATTGTAGCTGTTTCATGTCGAAATGTGACTCGATGCTATTATTGGTTCCGTTTTTCTTGATGAAGGCCGACTTTGAAGCATTGATGGTAAGCTTGTTGGTATTCATCCATTGTCTAATTGTCCTCAAATCCTTCCCGGCATTTTGATGGACCTCTTGCCGCGGTTGCCTGGACCTTACAAGGGCAACATCATCAGTAAACATGTGGATTTTGCCAGAATATTTCTGGGAAGCAAGTTCATTCACATATAGAGAAAATATAATCGGCCCGATTGAAGTGTTGCATTTGCGGGTTAAAACAATTTCGCCCTGGCCTGTGCTTCGTGATCCACAAATGTATGACAATATATGATAAAGAATTTATTTTTTTCAATCATGAAGAAAGTCGATTATTGTTGGGGTAAATCGTGGTTCTCTGGATCACAGTGTGCCGCCCGACTCACGAGGCATCCGCGGTTCGGGTTTCCGTCCAATAATCGCTCTTCCCTCCGCGGACCTTCCACTACGCCCCAACACTCACTCGCCTTCACGCTTTGAGCTGCAGGTGCGCGATAAAATTTATCGCGGCGACCGTAACCCCGCTAATGATCCGGGTCCGGTTATACTCGGCGAAGATCCCCGATAAGGAGAACCCGGCGAAGCTCGGGGCCCGTGGTTTTATGCTCCATAATTCGATATGGCCTTTTCGACTATTTCCTCTCCTACAGAGCTATCAAATTGAGGAAAGCGACGAAAATGAATGTCCATAGGATTTTCCTTCGGATTGAGTGTTACGACTCGAGGTCCTTTTGAGTGCCCTGGGATGGAGTGACGTGACTTTTCACAGATTGAAGCATAAAAAGCGAATAGGAAGCTGAATTGTATAATGGGAAGGAATAATCTTGAGCCATCTTGTTTTTGATTCGTATAAAATTGTTTGCAATAAATAAAAACTAGATGTAGGTTACTCCTTACATCTCAAGGGTGTTTTTATCCACGTTTCCTTCAACTATTAGCAGTTGAAGCATGGTTAAAAACCAAAGCTCCAAAAAGCTACAAATTATTGAACAGTTGTTCATTATTCCTGTATTAGAAAGCCCTTCTATTAAGTACATAAGACGTAGTAAAACGATATCTGTCTAAAATCGGCACCTCAAGCCTCCAAATCTTGTAATCATACCCAAGATGAAAATAGTTGGTCTTTATCTCTCGGTGTATTACAGTCAAACTAGCCATATTCCAAATCGTTTCTCCGCTATTTTCTCTAAATCCATTTGCTATCGTTCACTACTTGCATTTCCACCTCCATGGACAGAGTCGGTACAATATAAACAGAGACAGCCATAATTATTACAACGATGTGGTTAGGAAGTGGATGTACTTCTGGTTGTAGTGTTCAGGTTCTACAAACAGCCAGTTCATTTTTCGGCCTGTTCATTTTTTTCTCCCATAAATGTAGGACTTAGGTAAATAGTACCTAATTATATTATTTATTGAGCCCCGTCGTCAAAATGTACGTTTACTTAGATAGTAATAGTAGTATTTACATCATTATATTATTTATTGAGCCCTTGTCGTCGTCACCTGATTTTTACAATGAAGTTGACATGTTGTAAATAACATTTGTCATTGACCTGCGATGGTTCATGAACTTGTACTATACATTAATTTACCATAGTAGAAGAGTGGGTTGGAACCAAATAATTTATTGAAGCATATTCAGTGCAAACACACATTTAGGTACTACTCTAACATGTAGGTGATAAACTGAACAGTAGTTGTAGATGATCCTTGTAAATCAGAGTTTGTTTCTATCAATCAATGTATGTATGCATCTATCTATGTCTCAAATAGAGCTAAGATGAAAGATTCGTTATCACTCGAAATTTCCTGTTTGAGAGGTAAAATAATCGGAGTGGAGGTAAAACGCTGCGGTCGGTTGCATTCTGCCCCACTTTATATGTGCTTTCATCTGTTCTTTTGCCACACCAGTTCAAGGTATTTCATTGAATGAACGCAATAGTTGGAAGTTGCAAATCGAGCAGGAAATGTTCACGATCTATTTGATATACATTTTCATTCAGCCGCTTCGGTATGTGCCCAGTGAGGAATCAAAACCCAGACCACAGAACGATTCAAAATTATTGAGGTTCGCGTCTCAATTCTCGGGAATCCCGCAATGTAGAATTCCGTGCATAGTACTAGGTGAATATCTGCAACTAGCCCGTGCCTAAGCTTTCAATAGAGTTATAACCTCGGGCGCTAATTTTCATCAGAGATCCTACACGTACACCGTTAGGTAGCTTGGGGTCGCTAATGGAATGTCAGGCGTTTAATCGCCTGAAATATTCTTGTTCTATTAGTAGATGCAAATTGACACCAATTCCAGATAGTTTAGGATATCCAAGAATGTAATCATCTTATGATTGAGTTTTGTAAAAAAAGATAAAGTTTACACCAACTTAAACTATTCTTAGAATTTACCGTCTTTCAGCATTGGTTTATAAGTTCTCCAACTAATCTCCCACTTATTGATTGTAGTTAGTCAGTTCAAAATATGTTGGCCTTGCTTTCAAGCGCCTCTTTCTCCAATAACCTCATTATTTTGCATCATTGGGAAAATGTATAACAGGACTTCGGTTGGACTTTTCAGTGATAATCGTAATCATGAGCGCTATTATCTTTACTGTTTTAAATCCTTAATCAAGTTGTGAGTCCAAAATATTCAATTGTAAGAAAACATGCTTCAGTATCATCAATAATTCAACAGTTATATAATAACACTAAATACGACAATGGATCCAAGTCCTTCTGTAGGAGAGTGCCCTATACTACTAATTCGATATACATATTTCAGTTATACTAAACAAATGCTGAACAAATACACAAAGATCATCAATTCAGAAAGAACACTGATCCACATAACAAGGTATATTGTACATAGGGTCTGGAACTTGAATTAAATTCAAAATGTGATAGGTACCCAATTTAGTCATCATCAAATTCTGTGGTCAGTTCAGATCTGTCGCCATGCTACATTTCAATAACTTGCCACTAAACTCATACAATCGCCATTCAGTAACTGCGCCACACGATCCCTGCTTAGAACACATACTACTATACTTTCCCAGGACTGGGCAGACACCTAGTGGTAGTGGTACTCATCTTCCAGCTCCCTCATAGTGCACATAGAGCAGTCTTCTCATCTGTCCACAAGATCTACTGAGTGAGGAGCCAAATTCAGCTCTTTGTGTAAGACGTTGATTGAGGCAAGTGCACGAGCCACTGTCTCCTCATGGTGCTGCACCCTCCACATTTCTAGCATGTCACTCAGATGTTCGTCACATGTTGCAAATCTTCGAAACTCAACATGAAGGGGTATCTAACGGGAGACCAAACAGAGTTTTCACGAATCGAATTCAACTGTGCAGTACTTGAAATCCCAGATCTGTGTCGCACAGCAGCTTTGAAAACATTATAATTCATGAGTATAGGCGGAACTATAGACGGTATTCATGGCCATATTTAATGCAGAAATTTCACTTTTAAGGAGATTTACATATGACAGAGAAGATGTAAGAGACACTCCAAAATACGTGAAAGAGGAGACTACATGTAATTGTACTTGCTTGTGAAGATACTTGACAGATCAGCCAATCTCTCATCCCTGGAAAACACCAAAATCATTGATTGGCTTTTGCCGGTTCACTTCCAATGACGGACGTACAGCACATTTTAAGTGCCTCAAAACTCTGCTGAAGTTGTTCTGGCAATGTCCCTGCTGCTTAATACCTGGACAGACCATGAAGCCCCCAAAGCCCCATAGATTGCTGTGAGTATCCTCAAAAATTGAAATCTCACGCCCATGCTGTCCAACTTTCTAAACATCGAACCATGTCGAGCTCCATCAAATTCACCCTTATAGTTCACAAAAAGAGCATACAACATTTTCTGGGCTCCTCTACCGAGCCTCAGATGGACCTCGTTTGTCGTTGCGAAAATTACATCCACAGAGCTGCAACCCTTTCTGAACCCTGTCAGAGATTCATTCAGGATGAATTCAGAGGATAAAAAAACTCTCCAATCGAGCCAAGAGCACCCCGCGAAATTCTTCGGTATAGAATATTATAAATGGCAAGCCTGACATCGCCCTTATTAAACAGCGGTAAGATTACAGAGACTTAAAAATCTCCAGGGATAGTGGCAGCATCATACGAACCGAAGAAGAGATCCAACATCTTCTATTGGTAGTGGGTCGGGGCACACTTGTAAAATTGTGTGGGAACACGATCCGTGCCTGGAGCCTTATGGCCAATGATCTACCCACTGATTAAGTGATATCCTATTCTGCGCTCATTTTTCCCCCTTACAAATTCGACCAGATGACAGACCCTTCACTATCCTTGGCAGTTTCAAAAAGAAAACGATCGAAAATAGCTGTTTAGCATTGACCTAAGCTTCTCGTACAAGACTATTGGTATACGAAATTTTATGGAGAGTATGCTTTTTTCTTGCTTTAGCACATTCAAAACTCCACCAAGGCTTCCATGCCTCGACGAGAGTGCCTTTTGTTCGTTTTCATGCTGCTTGCAGCCTCCTTAACTATATTCACCCTTGTGCCAGACATTTCTTCAGTTCGATCATACTCCCAACACTTTCCTTTGACTAGCTCCGGTAGTACTATTGAATAGCTATTTTTTTATTTTCCTCCAGCCATGGTAAAGAAGCTAGCTGGCATGTGGTCGGAGAAGTTCTGGTACTAATGTGGCAATATTAATTCTGGTACTCCCTGTACGTGTATTTTACATTTTTTTCTATAATTAGGTAGTTAGATATATGAAAATGTCATACATCTACCTGGTTAATTAGAAAAACATTGCATTTAATGCAACTTAGTACCATTAACTGTGGTTTTGGACGTATCATGGAAGAAACTATTTTATTTTCGATTCTTACAGTCCAACAAATTGAATAATGTGAATGCATACCTTTTATTGAATCACATGGCGAGGAACAATGAGGATTTTCAAAACAGTACCTAGTCGATGATCGGAAAAGGTGCAACACACTGTTAGGTAGTAAGCTTTAACGACGACTCCTCATCTTTATATTGGCGAACGATGAAAGGCGAGCAAACGTTAGACGATATGTCTCAATCACCGATGCGACAGGTTCGCGATTTTTTGGTTTCTTGTGTGGATCAAAGGGCAAAGCATTCCGAATAGAGTATCGTATTCACTTTGCGTACCACCAATCACTTTATTATAACTTCTCTCCTACGTTCTACATTATTTCCGTCACAAAGTCTTCACCTATACATTCAAACTCTCGTGGTGACACGTGCACGATTGGTGACTCGGTTTAAAATAAGTGATTTGCCGGTGTAGGTCCCAGAGTTCGCTTTCCAACAACAGAGGTCAAAAATGCGCTAAACAATTCTTTTGCAGTATACTCAGACAAGTAAAGGCTAGGAGGACAAGTTCACATCTAAAATCATCGTACTGACTCGTGGGACAATAGATTTTCACCTCTGAATTTAAACATCTCATAAAAACTAACGAAATCAACGATAAACCCCTTGAGTTCTTTCCTGTATATGTGTTCATGTGCTCAGTTAAATATTTTGGCGTAGAATAGATCTAGATAGTCACAAAAATATCATTCACAAGTTTCAAACTCGATTCCAAACCTTCTTAAATAGGAAAGGAAGAAACCGTACATTTCGTCGTGGCTGGCAACGAACGGTTGCCCAACCCTGACTTCCTACCTCGGTCCATAGTTCATACATGACATAGGGCAGTTAATATTCTCGTTTTACTTTTCTGTGCTATGTCGTTGTCGGAAATGAAGATTGCAATCCTTCAAAAGCTGACTTGCATTGTGTCCACCTCAATCCGGAAAATTGGCCACGGTGCGACGCACGTGGTGTCTTGGGTAGAATATCACCCATAGGTGTGGATTGCTTGGGTTGGCGAGATGTTTGGGCAATGGAATCACCAAATCAAATTTTTGTGAGAACTTTAAGATTTTTTCAACGCTTCTGGGGCATTATAGGTTTTTATTCCATTCCTCAGGCATTCTGAACCAAAAATCAGTGGTTTCTGAACACTATGCGCCGTACTCAGTATTTTTGGCTGAATATCTCGCTTGCCAATTTCTTTGCTTATTAAATTGTTCTGGTGTTTCATCAGTTTCTTATTACCGAGTTATTTAAAGTTACAGACTCTTCAGAGCAGAATTATAAATATGTAAGCAAACACGCACAAAAAACTCCCATTTATCACCCATAGGTGTGGTTTGATCGGGTTGGCAAAGTGTGACCAATGGAGAAATCAAACCGAACCTTAGTGGCAAATATAAGGTTTTTCCTACGATAGTTCAGAAGGTTTTTGCCGTTTTCAGGCGCCGTATTCAGTATTTAGTGATGAATATCTTGCATATTAATTCCTTCGTCTCTCCTCAAATTGTTCTGGTGTTTCAGCAGTTGTTGTTACTAAGTTATTCAAAGTTTTAGACTCTTTAGGGCTGAATTGTTTTCATCAGAAAACGGTAGAGATCCGATATCAGTCGGAACTTGATTCACAATATTAATTTATAATGATCGGAGGAAAGTGATGAGAAGATAAGAAAGAGCCAGAACAACAGAAGAATATAAAAACGTTCTAAGCGCTGGCATGTTTCTGTAATACGCCTCTCTAGTATCTCATTAAAAACAGGGGTAGCTTTAGCAACCCTTCACATAAATCAAATTAACGAGTGAACGACTTCCACAGTTCTGATTGGGCAATTTTTAATAATAAAATTGAGGTAATTGGTAGCACGACAGGTATCCGGTGTACGGGAGAGCTGGAAAAGTTGGAAATTCTTAAAGAGTTCAATTATTTCTGAGATTCCTGCAATAGGGAAAAAAAGATGGACAAAAAAAGTGGAGTGCTACAAGAAGATGGTGGTTGGCGAGAGTATGAGATTGGTTAAAAGAAAGAGGAGGTAGGCGGGAATGGAAGGAGAAGGAGTGAGAGAGAGAAGGTGTGAGTGGGGGGAAGGGGATAGGAAGGGGTTGTGGAGTGGAAGGGCGGGGAGGAGTGAAGGGGTCGCTAATGAAGGATGGAAAAGTTTTCAGGCCGAAGAGAGATCAGGAGCTCTCTGGCGCCAGTTAGGTTGACTCTCTCGTCACACCGAATCAATAACTCGGGGCAACACTGGGTATACGGCGGTTATAAAGGGCCCTAAAGGGGAGGGGCGGGGGCTGGGAGCAAGAGCCAAGAGGCAGAAGGCCCTGCCCTCGCCGCTTGTCCTGTCCCCACATCCCGTTCCACGCCCGGGTCTTCAATTCATTACCTACGTGCTCCTATATACATATATACATGTTTATACAGGCCCTCACCGCCGTTAACCCGCCCCCGCTACAGTCGCCCGCCGCCCCTCAATTCCGTCCCCTTACCTTCCGTGTTTAGTGTTTTGCTTCCGCCTTCATTAGCATATTGAAGCAATCTTGTGCCTGTCGCCACTCTTCCTTTTTTTTCTCCGATGTCACATTACGGGGAAAAATCGTCTCAAATTAGATAAAGGAAGATGGAGAAAAAAACACCAAGGGAGCGTAAACAAATTTGGATCAAAGGCTCGTTCCTGAAATGAAGTTTTACCTTCCGAATTTCCTCCTTTTTTCCTCTCCACCTTACAGCGCCGACTGAGCGCTGGAATCTTAAGGGTGGTCCTCCGTTGGAACCGTTTTGACGCGACAAAGCGACAACGCGTTTACGTCCGTATTCGAGCGACTGATCCCACCACGAGAAATCGTATTGGGGTCCTCCTCGAAGCGTCAGTTTCGAGCGAAGTACAAGTTGTCCACAATACGGATAGTTTTAAATAAACATTCTAGGTCCTCCAATACAGCTTTGCATTGAGAATTTGGGGTGATCAATGTTGAGCAGATTTTGATGTTGAGATCTATAAGACTGGGGCTCTGTTTAAAAACTTGCGTAGCGCAAGTCAAACAAGATCATCCAGGAATCCAGTATTATGTTATCGATTTGTAGAACTGAATTTTTCAGAAGAAATCCTTATGATAGGGCGATCCATTTTTTGAACATAAATAAATTAAATTTTGGAACGTCCAAAAGATCTTCTTTACTGAAGAATATCCTATCTATTTTTGGGCTTTAGACAGTGGTCAAGAGAAACTAATCACTAATGTTAATAAATAGTGTAGAATGTTCAATTTCATTTACTTTTCGTTAGTATTGTAATTTTGATTTGTATTTGCATTGTGGTTACTCCCATTTAATCATCGACTCCACCGGATACTTCAAGTTTATCAATGAATTTTTTGCCGGTAGGCAATTGTATACCTATTCAGTGTTCTTGCCATTGTTTCTTTTGGCATTAAATGAATATATAAATTAAATTAAATTTGAGATTAGATTTCGGGCGATGAGCCCTCTCTCCCCTTATCAACCCTGGCCCTTTCCTGCGCGTCAACAAGTTCAGGTGATTCAAATTCGTCTTCGTGTGAAACCACCTCGTGAAAATTCGAATATATCATTATTGAGGGCTCTATGGTCGTCTAAAATTTAAATAACTGCTTTCGAGCAAATACACATCGGACGCGTCCACCTACTCTACTCACTCACTTCTACAGACTGCGAGCGAACAGTCGCTTCCAATGGAGGACCCTCTGTCGCCTGGTAACGCCTGTCACGTCGCTTCTGATCGCGTCACTTCAAAACGCTTCCAGTGGGAAGACCAGGCTCGGGGCCGCGGAGAGAGCGAATCACGACCGCTTCTCCCAGGCGCCCAATAGCAAGTCACATTATTGACATCGCGAATGAACTTTTTTAGAGATCTTATTAGCATTATCGCGGGGTGTAGAGGAGCTATGAAGCTATCTCCCTTTGTAATCAGCAATAATGTCGAGAGACAGCGAAACTATAACTAAGAAAAGAAAAAGTTATGCATCATGATGGTATGAGCTAATTTTCAAAAACTATCGTATTACATTGATGATAAATTGAGTAGAAATTTGAGAACCCTAGTGTGAAATTTCTAATATCAATGTTATAGTAAAAAAAACCTTGTTCTAAATAATACTCTTCCACGAAAATATTGAGTTACGCAATTAAATCGATTTCAACGGTTAGGTCATCATCACTAACTGAACTGAAGGTACATTACAAAAAGCACATCTTATATAGGCCAAGGTGAAAGGAGATTGAATCCTATTGGCTCAAAGAAGTGAAAGGGACGAGGAGGACCAACCACTGCCACTCATAGCTGCAAGGGGTACAAATGGTTTTTGAAAATAAACCATGATTTTTGGCAAACCTGCACTTTGACTCACAAACTCCATATTCTCACTACCACCCATCAATCCTTCTCATTACCAACATAAAATCATTGAATTGATTAAAGTTGGAATTTTGGATTAGAAATTGTGATTTGAGTATCATTTTGTTCTTTGATTTTCTGTTTGTGATCCCAGGAACCCATATGCAATTTTGGAAGAAATTTGGAAATGTTTTACTGTCATACGATTCCAGCATTGAAAATTGTTTTTTTTTTTTTTTTTTTTTTTTTAGAATCAGCCATAAACCTTTGAGTTAGAATTGAGAGCGTTTATTCCATATGATAGCCTTCCTACTAACAAACTTTCACGTCTCCAGCTCATGTCAACACTCAAAATCCCCCCCCCCCCCAAAAAAACACAGTGATCCCTCAAACATTCTTCTTATCACCTCTTCCTTAGCGAGATATCAAATATTGGTGTATTTAATCATTTTTTATAATCATTTAATAATGATATATTCAAGACAGACTAATGCTTCTAATTAGCTAATGCACGTGAACAGTATAGTTAGCCTTTTACCCAACTCACCATTTTGGAATTGATGAACTAACTAGGAGTTAGAGACGGACTAGGTCACTCGCGACGAAGTTGTGGAAACCCATTTCATTAAAAACGGAGTAAACTAGAAAGTTGTCTATATTTCCACGAAAATAATGAGTTGCTGATTCCGGGCAGATGAGGATTGAAATGTCCACCGGACGTACATTTTAAACCGGGGGACCCAATTCTGAATCTGCTTTCGATTCTACCCAGGTCGTAGTGAAAGAATTGTGGTCACTCTAAGTGGATTTTAACTCCTTCATAAAAAATTATTGGTTTTACGTTTCAAGACAGGTACATTTCAAAAATCGGATTAAATAAAATTCCGAAGCTTTTCCCCGAAACTACTGGGCCAAAGTTCGAAAAGTTGGCTAAAAAATCCAACATCTTGATCAATTTACCGTAGGGGATTATATTTGAGGATTTATAATCAAAAATGAAATCTCTAACACTTTCAATCTCTTGAATTGTGTATTTCTTGTTGAGGCTCTTGGTGCCAGATAATTTATGTATAGTGGGGGGGGGGGGTATTTCTGTGGTAATACAGAAATAATAAACCTTTGCATTATAATTTCCAACGTTTTTACTTCTGTGTCTGACACATTAGAATCTTACTCACATTCCCTGTGAATTTGATAGAATTTTTATGAAAATTGAGAGAGCTGTAACTGTTTTTCCAAAACCTTTCTGTTCGTACCCTTGCTCCACTCGACATGTCAATTTTCCGGATGTGACCTAGCAGTCTGATTGGAAACCCAGGCAAGTGGTAATATCGTTAAAAACACACTAGTAAATAAATCACGCACACTTTGAAACTTAATTTTTTTGTTCTCTTATAAAATCGGAAATTAATAACGTCAGCATAAGATATTTTCTTTTGAGTTGATTAAACAAGATCACATAGGAACAATCAGTCTTTCTTGTTCCTCAAATCTGATGCTCTTCATAAATTATCAAAAAAAAAAAAAAAAAAAAAAAAAAAAAAAAAAAGAATATGGGGAAGTTAGGTAGTATTGATATTAACTACCATATCATCTTTGATTCATACATTTGCTGCGTTCGAGTTTGAGTTATGTTTATCTATTTCTTCTGACACTAACCGGACTTGAACATGTTGGTATGCTGTAATGGAACAAATATGCTCGACATTATAACTTGTTCGTTCACATTTCATGTAAGTACTTAAGAAGAAAACCGCCGAAACAAATAATACAACTGTTCCCTATTCCCACCGAGCAGGGTTATTCTCTGAAAGTGTAGGTGTATCAAATTACAAAAGAATTCTAAAGAACGCTCACGGGGTTCAGTTGTGTACTGTCAACCGTAAACCTTAAATGATGGGATGTTTATGATTCCTGGCCCATCTATAAGTAAATCAAGCAATAAGATTTTTTAATCAAATTATAAAAGATTTCAAGTTCGATGAATTGGTAAACAGAATGTCAAGGTAGCCTAAATTTATGAATCGTTATATCTCTAAACCTTTTTCTGAAAGAACTTTTCACTTCACCTTTTAAATTGAGTGATACTGAAACCCGAGGGGAAATAATACTAGACTTTAAAAGAAAAAATATATCACCAAATATTCCTTCATTCCTTCAGTTCGTTGAGAAAAACACATTTTATGAAATCTCGTCGAAAGAAACAGTTCATATAACAGTAATGAATCTATCGCAATGAAAACGAGTTAAGGAATCTTCTTTTGGGTGGTGCAGTATTCTTTTGTGAAGTTGAGAATGAAGAATACATTATTTGCTTCTTCTCATTACAGACTTGTTGGCCATTTTAGTCTACTAGTTTCCCTTCATAGCGTTAGTCATCATGAGGGAGTCCCTACAGTGAAGCGTGGGTACGGTCACAATGATTGTAGATGGATGATCGTCATAAACACTATGTGAAGTATGTGATTACTTCCCATTTTTATAGAGTTGTAAGGGAATTTTCTTGCAGTCTCAATAACTCGGAGTTAACTGTCAACTCTCAAAAAATTTAAAATCAATGAGTTAACAGTATCACTTATCTACGGTTAACTCATGACCTAACTCGATGGAAATAAGTTATCATTTTTTCCCCGTCAACTCGGAATTTACCTCCATTCAACTATCTGTCACTTTCGTGGGATTTTAACTGTTAAGTCGCTCAAAAATGAAACTCTGTGAGTAATCTAAGCTGCCATTCATCTACTGTAAACTTACTAGGTACCGAACTCGAGGGGGCGACATTGTTAGTTTCTCTTAATTCGATCCGATATTTCCACAACTCGAACACCAATTTAGAATAGTAAAAATGGCCGTTTATAATAGATGGTTAAGTATAACATATACTCTCACAGTAGTTAATCCACAAGAAGAGATAAATTATAAATAATAGCTCTTCGCTATTAAAAAAGTTCCAAGCGTTCAAGAAGCCTTCAAGTTTTTCTTAAAAGTAACAACACCTAAATAGAACTAAAACATGTTGAGAGAGTTATGTGAAGCCTAGCACCTGATGCAACGCTCTATGCATGAAAATGTATTACTAACCTTGAAATGTAATACCTACATAGATCCAAAATAGATACAAATCCTATATTTGTGAAAAAGTATTTTAAAAACAAAGACTCCTTGTAACTGTGCAAACGTGTGAATAGTTCGATTTTCTTGTAGCAGAATGAATTGGTTGGCTATTTAGACTTTCAGAAAGTATTTTTATATTGGGCTCATTCGTAGGCTAATATCGGGACGCTTAAAATATCCGAGTATCAGCTGTTGTCATTAGTTTAAATTTAGAGGTGAATATTTATTGAGAGCCTTCGATAAAATCATACAAAGCATTTGAATCGGAGTGGAGTGAATCATCAAACGCTTCTTCTCATAGCATGGTAAAATAAATACTCAATACAAACAAACATTTCGCTATTTAGGTCAGAAAGACATGATTTTTCAAGTTTTAGTGGCACCATTTTGGACTATAAAGTAGAAGAAGAAAAAGAGAGACCAAATACAAGAATGTTACTTTATGTTTAGGAATATATTACCTGATAAACTGTGAGGGTATCACAAACAACACATATAAACCGTAAAAACACAAAAACACTTCATGAAATGATAAAGACGCGCCAGATGCAGTATACTTTTTACTTTTAACGAACTTTTCAAAATAGGCCTGTTACCAAATGGAAATCGATAGCCCGAGAAATATATGAGGGGCCCGGGGTAAATGTTAGCAACTATGCAAGGAGCGTAGGAGACGGGTAGATTGGACCAAAATATCGGGGTCTTCTCCCCACCAAAACCTGAATATACACGCACACAAGGTTTCAAAAATAGAATTAACTGACCCCTCTTTTTCCATATAACCGACTTTATTGCGCTGACCGGTGTTATCTTCAAGACAAAAGGCCCGATTAGAAATTTTGGCAACGGCTTTGAACTATCGGAGATGAATCGTTAAGTACAGAGCGTTAGAAATAACGGTATTAGTCACGAACGGGCTAAAGATATCAAGTGGGACAGGATTGTCTTCTGGTTGTGATATTGACACAGTTCCAATTTACTGTTGATACCCCAAGCGCTCAGAATTTCTAGAGCCTTGAGAAACAAGATGAGTAAGACGCACAATCGGGCGAGGTAGGTATTTTTGTTGACTCGGCTCGTGAGTTTATGAAAGAACGTCAGAAAATTATGAAAGCCGGTTTCGAAACCCTTTGGTTCTAAAGAGCGGTACCACAAATATGAAGTCAAAATCGAAAATGTTCAAGAATTTTGGGCATAAGTTCAAAATCTGGGTTTGGGAATAGTCCTGACCTCATTAGGAGGCAGGAGAAATTCTTCAGGGTACTCAAAACCGTATGTTGGCTTATTGTTTTCAATAATGAACGTTTGCAGTCTGTCAAGAAACAATGTTTTCAACCCCCTCTCCCAACCCTCAAAATTTGTTAGTTTACGTTTAATAATACGTAGATTTCATGAATCGAATAAAGCAAACGTTCGTCTGCTACGGCTGGACCAAAGTTTACGAACTTAGGGTCGAAAATCACATTTACGGCCTAGTTGGGCTGAATTCTTTGAAAAGTCTCAACAAATATCACAAAATTTCAAAAATCTGAATATTTTGATTGACGTATGTTTTCTTGTGCGATTGAATCGTAATGATCCCACCCAGACCGCTTTGGGTTCATTTTTTCACTCTTCCTAAGGGTTGAAACAGAATATAAGGAAGTGAACGCGGATGTGAATGTGAACGTTCTCATTATCCGAGTTTAGATAATGTACCACAGACTAGATCCAATTTACAAAGATGAGTTATTCTCGTGGAAGGGTTATTCTAATAGAGAAATAATAAAACACTTTGAAATACTTGCAGCGTTTTGAATGCCAAGTCCGCTTGTCATATTACTCAACTTGTGGAATTAAGCTGTAGGTCCAAATATGGACTCGGGGACTACATTTCCCTGTCAAAAATTGTTTTAAAATCTCAAAAACCACAATTTTTCGTATTTCAAAATGACACTTCTTACGGGTGGTTGAGTCAATCAAATATATACCGGGTAGTAGGAAAAGGATCAAAACTAGATGAAAACGTTTTTTCATCTGTTACTAGAGCGAATAGCCTCTGACCAGAGATCAAAACTGCCGCACCTTGCCCTTTGCTCTAAAATTTGAAATGTTTTCATGCTCTTCATTGATGAAAATCCCTATAGTGAGTCGATCGAGCCTGCTCGGATCGCTTCGCGTTCATCCAGCGCTTTCCCGATTGGCTAAAAACCGAAAACGATGAAAACTATTACGCAGAGGTTCATTATTTCTGTATTAGATAGCACTTCCACTTTAATCACATATTCATATACAATGGACGTAGTCTGTGGTGGTATTAAATAAGATCATAACAACATTATAACGATAACGAACAAAACTCGTTCGTTTTACAACTTCGGCTCTTCGAAAACTTGAATGTTAACATGCCACCATGTGATTCACCGAAAAGCGAGGTTTTTAACGAACAAATACTTTCCCATGTCTTGAGAAGTTAAGAATTGCTATTGACATTAATTTCTTTGCTGAATCAAATGGTGACACCCCCCCTTGAGTCTCCGATCGAGCGACATTCGAGTTTACGAACAGTCGAAGTTGTAATAGAAGACACGTACAAGTTTTGATTGTTATGGTTTCGTGCGAATTTCTCTCTTTTGGCATGTGTTCATGATCCTTATAATCACAGTTATGTGTCTTCGGTTACCACCTCGATTGTTCAAAACCTCGATTGCAGCTCGATCATAGAATCTCGGGGAGTACCACCATTTGATTCAGAATTCAAATGAATAATAATAACAAACCATAACTTCTCAAGTCATGAGAATGTACTTTCTTGTTAAAACCTCGAGTCATGGCGAAAGTCACACGTTTTTATGAATTTAAATTTGATTTCCTCCGCAAATTTAAATTTTAAAAATTAATTCTAGTACACCGTTGGAAAAGGGGGGTTTGAGCCAAGTTTTTCGTATGACGTGCGCGGGAATTTAGCTGAATTATGTACGAGTATGCCGCCCTGGAATTTCGGCATTTTTTTCACTTTGATGTGGATTTGTGACTAAGTACGAAATTTGCATGATTTCACACGTTTGATAGCCCATCCTAAAGTAAATCTCTTTCCCACGGTATAATCAAATTTGAGCTTCCTTGGTTTGGTGAGGGAGTTATGGCCATTTTATTGACCAAAGATCGAAAAAACATAACAATCTAACACTGAAATAACGCGGAGACGAGGAATCTAAAACAAAGTTCTAATAGGCACTTTTTGTTGAAAAATATTTTTACATTTCGACCAGCAAGAGGTTAGCACTTAGAAGCGTGAACCCCCTGTATAATGATGAAAATCATAATAATAATAATAACTCTAAAATCATCTTAGCCGCTTTCCTCATGTAATTTTTCGAAGCTGAATTGAACAATCATCGAATCGCTACGACTTTTGGGGAACGAGTTATTGCACATTTACACTCAAATTGCCCATGAAATATTTAGGGAAAGTTTGCTTATCGAATGTACTTTGCAGAAGTCTCTGGGCCACTGATCCCCATTGCCAACAAAAACTATGCGAATTATTATACAAAGGTTTATTATTTCAGTACTTATTAGATCAAACTTCTCTAGGCGGATCACCGCATAACAATAACTGGACTGCACAAATAGAATCAATGCTGCCTATGTACACTCTCAAACACTCGTAGGAATCGAACTCATATTTGATGAGATGAAACAAAAATACAGAAAACAACGAATGCTTCCGTTTGTTTTCCTT
This sequence comes from Creontiades dilutus, assembly GCA_031894815.1. Lineage (NCBI taxonomy): Eukaryota > Metazoa > Arthropoda > Insecta > Hemiptera > Miridae > Creontiades > Creontiades dilutus. The sequence continues at coordinate 1,788,413 of JAVIWC010000497.1, read as the reverse complement.
AACTGAATTGAAGCTTGGGAGATGGCGCTATGGATAGTATATTCGTAAACCATTAACCGTGCTAATTGGTCTGTTACTAGCCACGCATTAAAGAACTTCAACGCTGTGCAGCCTGACCGCCTAGCTGACCGGTTTTTGATTTATTATTTTCAATAATAAGCCTTTGTAATCGCACAGCAAAAATGTTTCGTCCACCTCAACCGATCAAACTTTGGCAGCTTACGTTCCGAGGAGCGTAGATTCAAAATCTGCAATGTCCGTCCGCTGTACCAGGTATTAAAGGCCCTGAAATTGTAGTGAAAAATCCGTTCTTTCGCGCTCGGACTCGTTTGGGAGGGATGTCAAAAATAATGAAACTTTGCGAAATAATTCCCAGCGTTTTGTATGATGAGCAAACGGATGATCGTATAGCCACTCAAATTGTCTAATTCGATTCACGGAACTAATTTCTATATGAATCAAACAAAAAACTACCCTCTCACATTTAAAATTTTGGAGGTTTTGTGAAGTTAACCCTTAAATATTATCCGTTAGGGTTGATCAATCACAACGCCGATATTACTGGTACATCCGGAATCGATAGAGGATTTGGGAGCATAATTTTGTAAACTTGGCCCAGTGGTTTTGGAAAAAAGCTTTAGACGAATGGATTTTTTTTTTTGAAGTCAACATGAAAAAACAACTTATGGTTATATGGTGTTATATGGTTTTGAGGGGTTTTCCTAAGTTAACACTCGACTTAGCCTCCTCATCACCAAAGGTAGGGAAGCCACGCACATAATTGCAGGAGTTATCCTTATATATCAAAATACCCACTTTCTCCTTTTAAGCTACCAGATATACAACCTGGACAGATGCAACCATTACCTGGCGTGGTGTATGGTACAAGAGGTCCAGTGACTGAGCTGGCATGGGCAGGCTTTATTCTCATGACACTGGAATGGATGACCGCTAGGGTCCTAACAGAAGGAACATTCATATATGAATTCTGATTCAACCTCATTCATATTATGTCATGTTTGGCCATGGTCGTGAGTCCACAGGAAAACAAGGGAGAGGAGGAATACATTCAGATGGCACAGTCGGATGTGCCACCAGTCCCCACCCAAAAAGCCTGGGGCCAGATCCTGGATCCTTGTTCAAATGGTTCTGGATGTACTCATTAGCACTGTCCTTGAAGTACTGGACAATTAATATAATGAAGCCATCATTAATATTATATTATTATCCAAATAAAAATGTTAGTGTAGGATTTTGAAAATTTAGCTATAATCCAAAATCATAATTTTCACTTCCTTTTGCGTTTCTTAGTTTGCTGAATCTCTGATTTCTCTGAATTTATTATCAGTGTGCCTGTTTATAGCCAATGTTTGTCATGTGTCAGATGATATTTCATTGAGGAGCTGACATAAAAATGCACTCAAGTCCATAAATTAAAAAAAAAAAAAAAAAATTGTAAAAATGTGGTAGTAAACAGACCTAGTAAAACAGACAAGGCAACAGCGTTGGAAAAGGCCTTATGACCTAACGTTAATAGTTACATTTCAATGACGATTGCTAGATTGCACCATTGATAGCTCATAATAGTGGTCAATAATTTTTTTTGCATCTCCTTTAAAATTTGGTTTTTGGACTCAAGTGCTTTTCCATATCCGTTCCTCAATTGCTTAGGTAGGCAGTTGATTTTATTAAAATTGTCATGGATTGTGTGGGTTAGCCCTTAGACAGTTCCCAAAACTGTGCATACACTATGCATGCGAAAATGCAAAATTCTGGTAAGCTGTAAAAAGTCCCAGGAGCACAGTTATTTCTGAGTAATCTCTCACATTGAAATAAGTTAAGTGAAGATAAAGGTAAGCAATTCGAATGGATTTAAGTAGATTATTGTACACCACTAAAGATCGATCAAATCCTAAACGATGTTTAATAGTGGTTTGAGTAGTATTTTTGAGTGGCTTTTGCAATATCTAAACGATAGGAAAAGGTATGAGTAGTTTATCAAAACCGCCCACATCCATGAACATGTGTTCTTTAATAATTGCATCAAGTTGATTTTTTTTCTTCAAAACAATAATAAATTTAAAAAAAGAAACAGTTTTTTGTCCCTGTGAAAAAATTTTTATTTTGGGCATAAACTACTGATATTTTTATTCAAAAATTTTCTTGGTGACTGGAAATTAGAAATCTATGTGCCTTAATATCCATCCTTGCGACTTCACGTTCTCTGCGTATAATATCTCTTTACCAGCCTTTCATTGCTTAATAAATACCGTTTCACATCAGTTTAAATGTTACAAGGATATAGGGTACTTAATGTTTTTTTTTCAAATCTATATAATAAATGAAATCACTTGCTAACAAAATAACGATTTATTCAAAGTTTACAGACATACTGCTTGTTATTACTACCTACTAGAATTTAAAAAATAGGTATCACATTCTGCAAAATGACCAGTTCATCAACGTTCTAGGCCTTCTTGCTTCTATGCTGAAAAAGCTCCTAACCAATAAATTAATATCTAACCAATGTGTTGAATCTCTCCTAGAACTAAAATGGTGAGGTATATGAGAAATCCTGCAAGGCATGGGGCTACTTAAAATCTAAGTTGATCGATATTTTTATGATGGGGCGACTACAAGAGTCAATAGATGCAAATATTTATTCAAGTCTTGCAGTGTATCATTAACTTACGTGTAATAAGTTTCTAGAAATGTTCAATGTTTGGATACCATCACCAATCTCTGTGTTTCTAGTATATAAGTACTGAGTTATTAACTAAAACTGGTAGCAATCACAAATGCGAATGTTGAATAAGTACCTAATACTATTCCTAAAAATGTTTCATGGATGAGAAACAGTGGTCCAAGCAGAATACTGTCTATTATATTGCTATAATTGGGGCTGCATACAGCTCCAATTACTTCTGTAGCATCCATCCCATAAATAAGCCACTTCATTAATAGGATACGCGTATTATCCCGAACAAAAATTCTCGAAGATTATGTTGAAAATTTTAGTGATAAAAAAAAAAACCTTTTCAAAAAGGCCATACACATTAAAAAACCAAACAACAGAAAGAAAAAAGGATGACGTAAGACTTGCTCTGACATCTAAATGTTGTCACAAAATAAAGTTTGAGAGTTGAAACGTTTCTGTAATGACATGCTGAACATATTCAGTCAATCTGTGACATTGTGAAATCAATTTAATTTTAATTACAGTATTAACTTACTACATCCATTTAAAATTGACCAAATCAAGAACTAATTTTAGGATTAATGAAGCACAATTCTTAACATATGAAAAAAATTAAAGTTCTCAGCACCTCCAATTACTTCATGTCCTGAGCCACAATGCATTTCCCCATCAAAATTATACAATGATTTTTCTCAAAATAATAGGTACTCAGTCATAGACAATGATTATCTCAACATTGCAACAGTTTTACACTTGATTCAAAATTTAATGTCAAAATTTTCTAGGTCCTTTCTATTTTGATAGGTATTTAGGTAATAAAAATCTCAAGAAAAGACGAAAATATATAATTAAACCCTTAGTCCTAGTTCCCATTCACAGCCAGATGAGAAACCTCCACGATCACTAGTGACATGGTTCCACGCTTGAAAAAGTTTGAGCATTTGTTGTGTTGAGTTTTCACTCAACAGCTGATCACCAATTATGCCATTGTTTCAGCAATTTTCCTTCAGATAAAGAAACAAACAAAACCTTCCAAGCAAATGTGGGTGGTAAGCATCCTAAACAACGATTACTAGCAGTTGCTGTCGCCATCTTTTTTTGAATTCCACATTCCGTTTTGCTGTGTTACTGTTCTTTGAGGTAGTTCAGCTTTTTTGTGTTATTGGTACATATCTGAATATATTTTGTTAGTGTTTTCCTTCCTATTGGGCTATTCGTGTTATTAATTATTTGGGTTAATTTGTGCTAACAATGAGCCACAGAGGCTTGATTAGGGCATAGGTACTTGAGGACGAGTTGGATGAAATAATGCAGATTTTACTATTAGGATTTCAAACTGGACGATATTGATTTTATGACCAAAACGGATCATGAGTAGGTTGACGCTGGGAATACATGAGTCAGACTGGTAAGCTAATAAATCATACAAAAATCCATTTGGCCTGGGAGAGTGAGAGGCCTTCATTATCAACACGAGCACTTTAAATACCAACGTTGCCTCTTACTGCTTCCAAGACAGGGAAACAACGGCTAAAGCAGTGTCCCGAGATAAACATGCAAACTATAAACAGGCAGTGGAAGATTTACAGGGTTCTTCCACTCCATTGGTAAGTTCTTGTGAATTTGCTGCGTTCATCAAGAGACTTTCTAACACATTGAGTGAGAAATGGTTGAAGTCATAAGTCCAAGTACCTGGTTGGACAAAAATAACAATCCAACTTGCCGCATTGCTGCACTAGATGAGAGTTGAGAAACTAAGGGGAAGAAGATGGTGCTTATCTTTGAATGATTAAATGTTCAGCACACCAATAACCCATGGGAAATGCAGAGCAGTAAGAGAAGACTCACGCCACAGAGTAATCTGACTAATAAAATTTATTAGTCATTATTTAATAATGTTATTAAAAAAATATATATATATTGTAGTCACCGAAGTTCATAACATCATGGAAGCGCCTCCTTAATAAAGGTTCAGCAGCTCCCAGTCACAATTGAAACTTGGCTATACTACGTACAATATTACAAAATAAAAAATAAAAAAGTGAGAGTATACAGTGTAAAAGCTTCCTGGTAATTAGTTACAACTGACAGATGAGTAACATAAAGTTATCCCATCCTGAATATTTTGATGAAGAAGCGAATCTCTAAAAAAAATTATTCACATCAGATTCATCTAGACAACGAAAATTATAGTTTATGGAATTTTTGGAATAGGTTGACGGAGAAATAATAAGAAAAATAATATCAGAAGAAAAGTTGCTTCAGTACAGGCTGAAGCGTACTTTAACCTCAGCAACCTTTAGCAGAACTATCTTCCCCTGATGATTTTGTAACCTTCAGCGTGGTAAATACCTGCAACACAGATGATAGGTATTATGATCTTTATGTGATCACAAACACTCATACACATTCACTAGATAACTGGCATGGCATTATTATATTCACATTTGAACACTCAATCTTTCTCAAACAAAACTGCAAATATTAGATTCCCTTCTGTTGCAGGTTCATTTCCTGATTTTCAAAGTTCAAACAGTCACAATGAACTCACATAACCAGATCTTTCAGGTTGACATATTAAATTAATAAATATTTCACGGAAGATTTTAGGGGGAGAGCAACTCTCGCTGCCAAGAAGGTTTGATAAATGGAAATAGGTAGCAATGAAAGACAGAAAATCAACTATTCCCAGAGCTAAACAGTTTGAATCGTGTGAAGTAATATATAGCTTTTCATCGCACAGGTGATTAGGAAAAGTAAGGTACAAATTATGATAAGTAGGCTATGGCATAACACAAGCAGCCCAGGAGAGACAAGTGAAAAATGACAGGCTGCTCAAAAAAACACATACCGCTTATATGAAAACTAAGACGAAATTCTGAAAATTCTTATAAAAACGTTTTAATAATATCTACTAATAATAGATCTAATAATAAATATTTTAATGATATCTCAAGTAATATTAGATCATCTAGATTACTATTTATCTAGTTGTAAAAAAACATAATAAACCAAAAGAAAAAAATTGTTTATATTTCCATCGCTAAATGTTAACCTTAGGGTTGAAAGACAATTTAAGACGAGATTAATGGCACACCTCTGACCAATGTATGATTTTTGATTCATTGAAGGGAAAATACACAAATGAACATCATAAAATTTACGCAGTTTAAAAATTTTTCGTTCTGATTTTATGAATATTCGAGGGCCTCGATGTCACCCTTTAAGGCTGATCAAGATTGATCCCAGTGATTCAGAACCATCTTCGGCCAATTTTTGGTTTTTGTACTAGTTTCATTAACTTTGATCCAGTTGTTTTAGAGAAAAACGTCAGCCTTTTTTTTTCTTATAGACCAAAAAGAAAAATTTGTTAACCACCCTTAAAAAGTGATTGGTTTACGTTTCAAGATGAGTAGATTTCAAAAATATAATTTGAAAAAAAAAAAAAAAAAAAACCGTCTGTCTATCATACGTTGTCAGAAGTCACTGGACCAAAGGTTACGAAATTTGCCTCAAGAATCCAACAGATAATATTTAGGAATTTAACTTAGAAGAAATCACAATTTCAAAAACTTTCTATGTGAGAGGGTACTTTTTTGTTTGATTCAGATGGAAATTAATTCTATGAATTAATTGGGACCAGTAGGGATGCTGTACCATTATCCGTTCTCTCATAATTTGATACAATGTTCAGGTGTAGAGGGCGAGGCTTCAATGGGAAGTTCAATGGGAGGTTTGAGGTAGACCATGTGGCTGGCAATAGCCTAAGTAGCATGGTTGATTCCATACGATTTCACTATCTAAAATAACATCCCCCAAGCTTCAATTCAGTTGAGGAAAACAAACAGAACTAACTGTTGTTGCTAGTATTTTTATTTTCTCCTTACATTTCAGCTGGATTTCTATAAGTGTTTCCAACAGCACTTAAGAAGCATCATCTCTGGTCCAGTTTTGGTAGTCTGCTGATCCCCGTAGGAAGGCGACAATAAACAATAAACTTTTTGAAATAATTTGCAGCGTTTTTCTTTTTATTTGTAATCATTTTTTACTTTAGACTAAACAGAATTTTTCAATCAGTGTAAAACCTAAAGTAAACCAGCTGTGCTCGTCAAAAATGATAGATATATTCCCACAGAGAAGCTCTACAAAAAGGTCATAATCTAAACCACTGGGCTAAGGGAGAACAATAAATCAAACCCCCTGTACTGTGTAAGTATACCAGCACATAATGCAAATTTGAATCATCGTTGAATGTTTGATGAAAAGGAGGTATACGAAGAATAAATATGAAAGGACTGGTACAGCACCCTCTTTGTGATTTAGTACTATCCTATAAGCCTATCTACACTAGTCTGCAAGATCCACAAAATGTGTTGAACAAAATCACTACTAACCTCTGCAACAGTTGGATGAATGCCCACCAGACTGTCGAATTGAGATTTAGTTAACCTCAGTTGAACTCCTAAAGCAAACCCTTGAGTTATTTCTCCGGCATTAGGAGACATGATGTGAAGACCAATAACATACTCTTCCTGTGAAACAGAAAAATCATCAATAATGATAAAAATGAAAAAGATGAAGTAGTCAATATCATGACTCAGAAACTATAGGCAGATAATACCTATCAGTAATAAATAATTTATTGGTCTCAGGGTTGAAGATTTGTTGAAGATTGCATTTTTCAGAAGAAATTTGTCAACCATCTTTACCCAAGTATTCGATTTTGTTCGTTTATTAATAAAGCTTTGGTTTTAATTGTAGTCCACTTACAAAGGATTTTTCTCCCTATTTTGCTAAAACTTAATGCATTGCTTAAATTGTTCAAAGATGATTTCATTCATTTCTTCATTTTTGCGTTTCATATTAATTACGAGCAGTTTGTCCAAAATATAAGTTGTTTTGGGTTGCGTATTTGCGACTAACAATACCATAGTACAGTGCTCTTGTTGTTCTAAAAGGCACAACGGTCCACAGCTAACGTGGTTCAATCTTATTTAATAGGATATACAATATTCGAATCACACAGAGAGTATTGCAATTCTAGCATACCTTTCCTTCTTTGAGGCAAATGAGTTTGGCAAATGCATTATTAGTATTTTCCGTTCCCCATGACCTCAAAGAATTCTCAAGAGGAGTGAATGTAGAGTGATACACTTCTATTTTATCTTTCCCATGAGTTGCCACAGCTGCTTCTTCACTTAGACCAACACAGCCATATTCTAAAGGTGTAAAAACTGTTGTAGCAATATTGTCATATTGCATAAGTTGAGAGCTTGACTTATATAGTCTCTGCAAATTGAGAACATTATTTTATAATCACTTATTATTTAGTACTCCAAATTGAAATTTCATGTAGAGTTCACAATTTACACAAGTATTGGGATGTACTAACCTTTGCCAAGAGTTTCCCAGCTAAAATAGCGACTGGAGTTAGTTCTGGGCGTTCAATAACATCTCCAACAGCAAAAATATTTTTAACCGACGTTTGGTCTTTCTCATTAACAATAATTTTCAAATTTCTAGAAAAAACACAGTCAAAATTGTTAAAAAAAATAGGAGCTATGTAACTAATTTACGAATAAAAGTCAGTGCATCTATGTGTTAACAAATGTTTCAATACTTTTACTTATATCTTGTAGTTTGATTCCAGTTTTAATACTAAGAAAAGCAAAACAAAGGCACTCCCATTGGAGTGTGAATGAGGAAAAATAAATTAGTAAGGACTCAAAGGAAAACAAAAAAGTGTATTGGATACCTTTTCACTAGTGATATAAACCAGCTACTGTTTACCTAATTCACTGGAAGGACTCTTATTTCATAGTAGAGCCTGCAAACTGTTGCATCAACATGCAATAATAAATTTATCATTTCTGGCCAACATACACAGTTTCCAACGACTAATTCATTAATTCCACTCTCATTTACTAATGGGCTCATAATAATTTTTAAAAGCCTCTGATTTGTTACCAATACTCCACACATCAACCAGAAAACGTACAAATGTGTTCCTGTACATATTGTATAATATAATTATAGGAGTACAAACATGAAACTCCTAATAGAATGAATGATGAAAATGATGGTGATTCTATTTGTTGTGGGGTAATACACCTTACATATTCTATGCAGATTTAATAAAACGATTGTCAACTGGTGTTACTAATTCATACCAATTTTTCTTAGACTGTACATTAAATGAAAATTTCTCTATTGCATTACCTGGGATTAACATTGACACCAACACTAGCAAGGTTTAAGTCTTTGGTCAGAGCAGTTCGCCCTACAGCCACAAGGACAGTGTCAAATATTCCATCAAATTGGTCACCACTGTTGAATTTGCCTTTTACCTGAAAACACGATGATATTATGTTAAAGAAAACATCAAAAACGTTTCACCAAACTTAGAGTCTTATTTTTTGGTTGGAAATATTCTATTTGCAATTACAATACAGGGCTTACACGCAGGATGCACTTAGATATATGACAGAACTATCACAGAAACCTACAGACAATCAAAGATTCGGATATTTTTGGATATGCATTTAGTTTGGTACTTCCATAACCTTCTAAAGTGAACCTCAAGTTAGCTACTTATTACAAGTACAAATTCGTCCCATTGTGGTTTGCTCGATCAAACATAGGGACAACAGAAACCAAATTTTGAACAAGACTTCAGCTGAGTGCATTATTCAAGATTTTTTCACATTTTGATGGGGATGAAGAACAACTTGAGTTTTCTAATCCAGAACTCAAAAGAGGATTCTGTCAATGAAGGCCACTTGTATTGTGAATGCAAGGAGTGACAACTATTGTTAATTTCATCACCAGTCTTATCACAGGCAGATACATATTATTTAGAGAGTAACCAGGTACTCATCTTTAGTAAGAATGGAGAGATTGATTTTATACGAAACTTGATGACAATTAGGAAATTAATATAAAGGACGAGTGATTTAAAAGTAAATTAAGCTATTCAATTGTTACACTAATGAAACAGATGTAAATGTTCAAGGAAAATGGAAGCTATAAGCATGAATGAAAACTAATTCTATTTTGTACCCTAGTCAGTGGCTTCTCCCCTTCTTCGGTATATTTTTCTATCGATGTTGGAACACATTCTTTCAAGAACCTAACACCATATTCACTCATATAATTTTCAATTTTAGTGGCACATTCTTGGTCAAAACCTCGAAGTAGAATAGATCTGACCTGAAAAAAAAAAAAGTATCAATATTATTTTAAAATCTTGTAATAATATACATCTATTTACAATATTTACGTTTGTTTTTAAAAAAAAAGGTATGTAGTTTGAGGAAGTAGCAGCAGTTACTAACCATTACAGTAACATCATACCCTAGCCCTTTCAAAAATCCTGCACACTCCAGGGCGATGTAAGAAGCACCAATAACTAAGGTCTTTCCTGGAGGATGCTTTAACGAAAATATATCATCAGATGTTATACAAAGCTCTTGCGAATTTGGCAAATCCAAATGGGTGGGTCGTCCACCAACTGCAATGATGACGTTCCTGGTTTTTATGTCTTTTGGTAAGCCATCTTTACCAACCATCTAAGAAATAAGACAACAGGATTACTTGCAATCATAGAAAAACATACGTTTAAAGTTTATAAAGATGTAACAACATTGAACAAAACACCCTAAAATACACAGCGTGTGTTTAGATTATGAAATTTTAAACAATCCAAGAAAAAGCAATGGAACTTTGAATCAGTAAGCAATTAACAAACCATGAATGTCTAGGTTACAGCATGAGTGAACTTACGCAAGACATGAATTTTAAATTGAAACTTTGGCAAGTCCCATCCTCAATATTATTTACTTTTGAATAAATGATGTGAAGCCTACATTTCCAACGTTCAATACCATGTTCACTACAAAATATCGTTAATACCCTATAATTTTAGGAGTGATTTCTCTGAAAGTCAATCATACACTCCAATCCCCAAGAAAGCATAGTTCTTACTATTCATGTTTCTTTATGAATAAAATATTCTTTTTTGCAATTATTTTTAAAAGCTGTATCATTCATAGAAAACTTTTGGGAAGATTTAAGGACAACAAATTGAATTGATTCAATAGATAAAAAATTGCATCATAGATAGAAAAGCCAGTTTTCAACTACATTTACTGTAGATAAATGCATAAAATACAAAAGCTGTTGACTGTTTTTCATTATTTGAATGATGAGCTTAGTTTAGAAACCTCTTTAAAACCATGATTGTTGCCATGGAATAAATATCGTTCACCACCAGAGACCTAAGCCTCTCAGCTAAAATTCATGTACGCTACTGATGTTAACTTTCCTCTATTCCATATCATTCATTCAATACATACTTTTGCTTAAACGATAATATGACCTCTTGCTATACTTATCCAAATTCACGCTTCTTGGGTACCTCAAACTTTCAAGCTCCCAACTGGACATAAAATAAAACAAACAAATTCAATACATTCATACCCATATTTTGAAAACAAAGGAAACTCACTCGAACAGTATTTTTATCCAAAAGAGAAGCTTTTGCATTGAAAAATGTAACGTTGTTCGCTTGCAGCTGTTCTATATATTGGTCATTTAATGATGAAATGTACTTTTGAACATTGCCACACATAGTATTCCAATCATGGGAAATATCTAAAACTGAAGGAAAAACAATTGAATTAACTCTACATTGGCAATTGAAATATAATCATTATAAAATTCTGATTTCATCTAGCAAATGGTATTAGTAATGGTAAAACTGGATTAGTTGCAGGGACGTTACTAGGGGAGGGTGGGCACACCCAGGCGCCAGTTAGAGGGGGGCCAAATAGGCAAAAAAGTGACAGTTGACCAAGTTCTTTTGAATATTATGACCGTTTGGAGTAAATTTGAAAATTTTTACTAAAAGGAAAAAAAAATATAAATAAGGAATGCAACAGGCCTACAGGAAAGGACAAAGGTGATAGAAAACGTATACTGTGCGGGGGTGCCAAATTTATTTCTTGCCCCGGGTGAAATACTGGTTACGTCCCTGATTAGCTGTCTGATGTTCCAAATATCCAGTGATTTTTATACACTAATTATAAAAAGGTGTGTATCATATTGGTTCATTTGAAGTATTTGAAGGAAAAAAACGTATCAAGATTGGGAATATTACAAAAAAATTGTAATGCTCGCAATAAAACAACCCTCCCTCCGAGATCAACACCTTGACAACATGAAAAAAAAAGAATAATAGAACATTTTTATGAAAGAAAACAATTCATTTTCAAGAATTGAGGATTTGAAAATGATTACATACCTGGCAGTTTCCAGCCAAAATCAACAGCATCTTTCATATCCTGGCGAATAATGGCAGCTCTATGCATAAGTTTTTTAGGAATACAGCCCACGTTCACACAAGTCCCTCCTAGACCCCACACTGTTCCCCTTGGGCTGGGTGAGACAAAGTCACAAAGTGCAACTTTCTTCTTAGCAGCGGCAGCTTCCTACAAAATTGTTTAAACAAAAAAAAAATAAGAAAGGAAGAAATGCACATCAAGAACCACTCTATTACTAAAAATAGTTCATTAGTGATAGTAATTCATCAACATAGATGGATACCTATGCTAATGAACGAATTTATGGCATGGCATTCGTGGTTAGCATTCAACCAGTCAACCTCTTCATCGATGAAAGATAAATTATTTATCAGTTCGTTCATTTGGAAACTTCAGGTTTTTTTTTTTTTTTCAATTTTTGATGGTAGGTTCTAATTGTTCAGATCTACTAACACTTAATAAAAATGGGTTCCCATTCAATTTTTCAAAGTTTTTAAATTTATTTCTTAATGCACCAATCTTTAAAGACGTTTACCCAGCTGGGTGCTTCCTTGTACAACTAAAAGATTCTATAAGGTTCCTCATTTTAAACAATATAGAATACAAGCTTGTTTCAACGATTCATAGGAGCAAAATATGGGTCTGTTGAGCTGATTTTACAATAACAATAGCGACCAATAGAGTTGAAATGGAAATGAGATTATCAGACTGCCCTCCATATATGAGCAAGATCAGATGATTAAAAATGGATAAAATTATGCTTGAAAGATTTTCCATTTACTCTAGCATGGAGTGATGGGATGGTGGAGCAATGAAACTCTTATCTACATCCTAACCACCACATTTCCTGAAAATTTCATCAGACTTGAGTGGAAACTGTTTGACATTAAGCTTGAAACTAGGATCTCACTTTCAAGCATGCCCTTTACCCATTCAAGATACGTAAGACTGGGTTGAAATTTATTAGTTGATCAACACATCAGTCACTGACTATCCTTCTAAGTTGAGTGAGATCTGGCAGTTAGAACCTGGCAAAATCATGCTTAATGGATTTTACGTTTGTGCATGTGCAGAGCGAAGTAATCATTTGAGCGCAATTAAAATCACGGGGAACCATCTACAGCTATACCCTCAAAACGTCGTCAAAATCAGATGAAACTGTAGAAATTAAACTTGTTAGAAGGATTTGCAGACATAACAGGCAGAAAGATACGAAATGAAAGTTATTGTAATGTGTTGTTATTATCTAAAGTGCATGAAATGTGAGTGGAAATGTCGATTTAAGAGAGAAAATCATCTATCATCATCCATCAATGCAGAAAGTGAAAACAATGGTTCCTGTACTACTTCTGTTGACTCGGAGCAAAATTTACATTTAAATGGTTCTTCAGTAATACTTTAAAACAGTTTTAAATATTGCAAATCTGTGTTGTGGTAAAAAGTGAAGAAGCAAAAGTTTCTTAGCACCCAATATTCTAGACTTTACCATGTCTACTTATAAAGTACAAATCGTTCTTCTTCAAAGTTCATCAAGGTAAAGGAAACCTCAAGGCAAACTTATATTGGTATCTTGGTTTGACTCCATTTTAACACATTTATAACCGATGTTTCGTGAAAACGTTTGAAGATACAGTTTTCCTTTCAAAGGAACATATGAATTTCCTATTACGTTACTTTCTTCTGCTTAGGTTATTGTAGCACATGGTCATTGTAACAGCCAAACGTTAGATATCCTCAAGAAATCACATTTTCTGTTAAACTGTTAAAAATAGAAGCAGGGAGAGGGAATAGGGGTTGTGAGAGGGAAGATTTCCTAAGATTCCTGTTGAAAATGTTAAGAAGACTGGAGTGTTTGAAAACAAAAGTTCAGGTTACTAAGATTGTGGTGTATAATCGACTGATTAATGACTTAATTACAGATCAATAACAGACGATCGAAATGATTGATGACCAATAACAAACTGTTGATGTTAGTCAACTGCTTACTGTACATTCATTTCATTCATAAACTGTCCACAAGAGTAATTATTTCGTTATAACCTATGTTTACTGACACTAACCTTAGCAGCAGAAATTCCGCCTGAACCACCGCCAATAACCACAAGATCATACTCAAAATCCAAAGACTGTCCAGCAATAAGATCATCCAATAATCCAGCTGTTTCATAATAAGAAAGGTCTGAATAACCACCAATGTGTTTTCCATTGATGAAAATATTTGGAACCGTTTTCTGTCCACTGATTTCATGAAGTTTAGCTTGAATAGTCACTCCATTATCTGAAACGAAATGTAGGTCCACATGAAGGGAAATTGATGAAATTTTACATTCCTGTCCAAGACAGAATGAATTTGGGATGAATTCAGATGCATTCCAACAGGTACATAACAAGTTCACATTGTTGAAAAACTTATCCCCCTTTTTTATTAAGATACATCCTGGAGTACTTCTTTTCTAAGCTGTACTGTTCTCAGGGATAAATTGAAAAGGATATAGAAGAGGGCTCCTTTTAAAATAACTTCTAAGGTGATGTGGCACTTGATTTGAGTAGACTAATTGATTTGAACTGAATGGGGACACCCTTTGGTCTCAAACTCTGATGCCCTGTTTCAGTCTCCTTCAGTCCTAATTACCCCAGGAATATCATTCAATGCAGTGATTCTCATCAATTAGGAAGCAGAATCTGAGTTTGATAATGAAATGGAAATAATATATATTTTATGATGCTAAAAATATTCTTGAATGTCACGACTTGTTGCCTATTTGTCATAGTTCAATGAATTTCCAATCCTTTTAGAAATTAAGTAGAGATGAAAGGGCCATGTAAGCAGACCAGGCAGTAGTGAGTCTGTTACCCTGTGCCCTGAACCAACATAGCTGGATTATGAATAGAGGTCCTTGTGAGGTCTGATGGCAGTGTCTCCACCAACCTTGAAAAGTACAGACGGGTTCCAACATTCAAGCAAATCATGTCAAGTACCATGTATGTGTTGAAGTGGTGGGGGGTGCTTTCCACCTTCAAGCTTAAAGCATTAGATGATCAAAACATGCACCCCATCATGATGGAATGTGGCACAGGTACGCTTGAAGTGAGGATAGGAGTCCCTTATTATAAGCCCAGTACAAATGTACCAATAGTTACAGAGGGTATGCATGCAGTAACCTCAGTATTAATGTACATACTGTACCTCCTCATTGTGCAATGAAATAGCTGTTTTTTTTGTTTTTTTGTTTTTTTTCATGTAGGTATTATAATTTTCCTTTCAACTATTTCAAATATCTGCCGTTCATTAGTTTTTTTTTTTTTTTTTTTTTTTTTTTTTTTGTTCATTTTGAAAATTGAGCCTATTAGGGATTAAAAGCAATAAAAAGAGAAACAATAGAAAAAACTATAGTAATAACCCCCACTACCATAAATATAGTAGTAATGAGGGAAAATATTAGAACATAATATAAGTGATAAACATAATGCATACCATCCAAGTCAAGTTCCCATGCTTGGAAGCTCTTCCCTTGGGATGTCAACAATTCTTTGGCCTGAGAACACAATAAAAAGGATATATCAGTGTACAACAATAAAACATTAGAAATGCACAAATATTCTCTTGAGTGACCAAGGCAAGAGAGCCAATTCATCAAGGATATTGGTAGTGATAAAGGTTACAGCCACCTGTCTCTCAGTTCTGTAACTTTCAATTTGTTTCAATATAGTGCATTTGTAATTCCACCATCACTAATTCAGCAACTGAGATGGATTTTTGTACAAACATAAAAAAAGATATAGAAAGCTGAGAATGACTGTAAATACTCGTATTTTGGAGTGACGAATAACCTTCTGTAAAATTATTATTTTTGAAAAATCCAGCAATTCTGATGAATGGTAGTAATATGGTTTATTGAAACTGATTCACTTCAATAAGCAAGATGGGAAAGCATTCAAGATTGAAATATTAGAGTGTAAAATATCGTTTATTTTGTGGAAATAAAATAATTGTGATTTCCCCCATAACACCACGTTGGAACTGAACCCTCCGCTGTTCCCTTTTTCCTGAGCCCAAGGTCCAAGGATTTGAATAGTTCCCCCTACCTCCTTGTTTCTTTAAACTACCTATCCTGATGCCAAGAAGCTTTCCAAGTTAATCTCTGGGTATTGTAGGACTGGGAAGGAGACCCTACTTCATTACATTAACCTCATCACAAACTCTTTTACTAATTTAAAACTGACCATGAAGCAAAATACACCGTGCTCTTCACCATTGCCAAAATAATAGTTCTAATACTCACTTTAGTACACCAAGGGCACCAAGACTTGCTGAAAATTGATATTTTATTCTCTTGGACAAATTCGTTGATTCGACTAGCAAAAATGGTGCCATCCTCTTGCGAAGAATCCAAGGTTTTTCCAACGTTGAACATCTCATTAAGTTTTCCAGCACTATGTAAAGCTGATAGATCTGAGAATCCACCGATGTGTTTTCCATTGATAAAAATGTTGGGAACTGTCTTCTGCCCAGTCGTTTCAAACAGCCTTCCCTGGATCATGCTTTCTTCACCTTCAATAAATAATCGAATTCTCCAGATATCCATGATTTGAATAGCATTGAAATAAATTAATTATCATATTAATAAATGTAAAACCCTACTGAATACAAGCAGCATTAAGGCAAACGGGACACTCCTATATGAGAGAACAGAACTGTACTACTGTGATTCTAAAATTATGTTCTAGTGTTCCTTGTAATTTTTTTTAATCGTTTTTAATTGTGAATCACCAATATCATGAAACACAACCCAATGGGTGAATTGTTAAAATTACTTGCTATTTTTGAAACCCACACCACACTCAGATGTCAAGTATGGCTCACACCTAGTACAATCACAAGTTGTTGAGCAGATTCAACAACTGTGAGTCCAACAGCAGTGTAACACTTTGTGTATTGCCTTTGAAATCTGGGAAAGTTTAATAATGTTCTAAAATAAACTTGTATGGTGAACATTTATTTTTTCAACCATGAAAACTTATTAAAAGAAAACTAAGTTTGTTACAACACAAATGTAATCAATTATCGAGCAAAGCGTTTTAAATCGTTAAGAAGTCAGTGCTACAACAACAACTCACCCTCCAAATCTATTTCCCATGCTTTATACACTGCGTTGTATTCATCCAACAGCTCTTTTGCCTGAAAATGAAACGCACAATTTCAATTATTGATTCATTATGATAAATCAGTGCGTGATCTCAACAAAAATTAAGAAATGGTTCTGAATGTTCAAGACTATAGAACAACTTTTCTCAGTAAATTATGTAACGATCCAGACAACGATGAGGAACCGTATACATAACTTGGAAAGAGTTACAATTCAGGATATTTGGCTGAATGAACAACTAATCAATATTACTGGTTTGAAACAAACCTTCTTGCAGTATGGACACCATGATTTACTAAAGACGGCAACTTTGTTGTCCGTTATGAATGACTTCACTTTCTCTTCCATCGATCCACTTGAATTTTCTTTAGCAATCAACTGATTCAATGCTCCTGCTTCGTCCAGAGATTTCAAATCAGAAAACCCGCCAATATGTTTTTTATGAATAAACACACTCGGGACAGTCTTCTGGCCAGTCATCTCTAGTAATTTGGCCTGTATTTGATCCTCTTCAGCTGAAAATTGAAGTTTGTACAGTATAACAATAACAGTCAACAGTCATGAAGTAATTAATTATGGATGATGTGTCATAACACCATTGCTAGCTACTGGCTCATCAAATGATCTTACTACAGGAGAGAGACAGTATTTAAAAAGAAAAAATTATTAACTGAAAACTATAGTATCTTTGTTCCAAAGCCTACAGAAAAAAGAAAAAGTCATAAACTTGAATTTTAAATGCCAGATAACACAGATAAAAAGGTAGGCATTCATATCTGTTGCATGGGTACCACAAGCGAGGGATGGCTGGGTCACAATAGAAGCAAGGTGTTAAACAGAATGTTGAAGAAAGTGATGAGAGTTGTTGTATCATTTTTAAAGATCAACTCTATCCAAAGATTCACTGAAGTCTGCAATCTTGCGTTCTGTTATGAATGAGCTGAGTTTCTCTTCCACCAATCGGTTTGAATTTTCTTTAGTTATCAATTCATTCAATACCCAAGCTTCGTACACAGATTTCAAATCAGCTGACAATACGTTGTTATAACCAATAAACATTCGAGAGAGTCTTATGGGGAATAATCTCTAACTATTTAGTCTGCATAAGTTCAACTTCAGCAGAAATTTGAAGCTTGCGAATGCTATCAAAATGTCAGTTGGCAGCCACCAAAGGTTCAATTATGGGTCATGAGCTATGGAATCATCAAATGATGTTACTGTAGAATGTAGAAAACCTCAAATAAAACCAAATATTAACGAGAATCTCTTTGTCCCAAAGCCAATAGAATCGATAAACTGGAAACATTTATGTGTTTTTATAACTTTAAAAATAAAATAATAACCAGAGTCTTCGTGCTAAAGCCTCTAAAAAAATCTATAAAACTGGGAACTTTTATACATGTGTTTATACTCTTATCAAACAGTTTTTTCTTCATGATTCGCAGGAGTAAAAATATGTACTCATGTTACACATGACACAGAAGATGTTTAATCGATTAATCTACTAAAATAATAAAACTGCTAACCTTCCAAATCTATTTCCCAAACTTTATAGTCTGCTTTATAGGTGTCTAGAAGTGCCTTTGCCTGAAAAAACAATTTTCGTTATAACACAATAAATATGACTGATTTAAGAAACTAACTGTATTTAAAATATTATCATCCAACTGTACTGGAAATGTCCAGTATCAATCAACGAACAAAACAATAGATTAACTGACCTTGGTACAATAAGGGCACCATGACTTGCTGAATACTGCAATCTCATTAGAGCTGATGAAATCTGTAACTTTTTCTCCTAGATTAGGAGAATCTGATTTTTCTTTTGATATTAACGCTTGCAATGCATCAGCATCATCCAAAGACTTCAAGTCAGAAAATCCGCCAATATGATTCTTATTTATGTAAATGTTAGGGACTGTCTTCTGACCACTGATTTCCAAAAGTTTTGATTGGATAAGATCGCCATTACCTAGAAGAAAAAAAAACTCGACAAATTGAAGTTGGGTACAATTGAATGTGTACGATAGCATTGATAAAAATATTATGAACAGCAGATCTCTTGTTTCCCTGTTATTGAATAAACGGTGGTTGGCTGGCTCACAAAAGGAGTGTAGTGTGAAACGGAATGCTGAAGAAAGTTCTTGTGTCACCTTCAAGGATCGACTTTGTCCAAGTAAGGAGAGCCCTGGGAATATTCAACTGAGCTTTGAGTCATGGTAGCCATAGAGTTATAGACATTGATCTAGAATTGGAACTCGTACCTGTTCCCCAACCATTCAAAATCGCTTCCACTAATTAATTGATTGATAAAGTGTTTTCATTTGCAAAGTAGTCTGCATAATACATCACAACATGTTAGGCAGTATTATTAATTACCATCAGCTTGAGATTCTTGAGCAGGTATTTCTAGTTGTAGTTGAATTCCACTATTAGGCAGAATTTTCACTACTGGGTCATATTTTCAGAAACCCCAAACCTGGCAACTGAAGCATAACATTGTACTACTGATATGAAAACGTTTAATTTTGTTATCAACAAGACATCCTTTGCGAAGAATAGTTTTGGCCAAACAGAATTTTTAGCTTTAGCCACAAGTTGTCTTTCGTGGAGATGTTTTTTCAGCAGTAAATTGTAGGAGAGTCATACACCAAGACATTTGTACTCCTTCACAATCTTGATATTTTCTCCTTCCCAAGTATATGATTCATGCCTGCTTCCCTCACCCCAGTTAGAATGGAAGGTAACTACATTTGTCTTATTCAAGTTGGCAAACAGGTCCCATGGCTTACGAAATCTCGCCAGGTGGTTCAACATTCCCAGCAGCTCTCAGGGGTTCTCTCAGCAAACAATAAGCAGCCTGCCATACTCCCTCCCAACATCACCCCTCCACTAAGTAAAATAATGTAGGGCTCACAAGGCAGAATTGCTTAACACCTAGTGATAAATGGAAGGGCTCCCACCAGCAAGAATGCAGACTGTTGTGTTCTTGCAGGCAACTTGAAGCACGTATCATCTTCAATTACAGACCACCATAAGTCAGCTCGCAGAATAGCGCCTCTCTATTCACTACATCAAAAGCTTACTTCAGATTGAAAAAACAGCAATGTTTTTTTTTTCAATTTTAAGAAACCTCACCAGAATTATAATTCAGAGCGTGAATACATGGTCCAACGTTGAATAGACTTTACAAAAACTGGCCTGACTTCCTCAAGAATGGTGTAGTTTTTCGGCCAGCTGCTTATTCTAACTGTCACCATCCCATCACACAATGTTGACACTATCGATACAAAATAACCTACAGTAATTTCCTGGGTCTTCTCTGTCACCCTTTTTGTAGACAGGAAGAACCAGCGCCTCAACACAATGAGGCCTCCATTGCTCCTGTATCAAAAAACTAGTTCTAAACATCCAGCACTTTCTGTAAGAGAATGCCTGGAGCAATCTGGTAAAATGCTTAAGGAATGCAGTCCTGAACCCAGCTTTGTTGTTTGACCAGAGTTTTTGTTGCTTTAATTGATGTTTTTAGTTCATTTGGACTAAAGCGGCCATCCAAAAAAATGGTCTGCTAGGAGAAGAGGAGCATACTGAAACATATTCGGCTGCAAAGGAGCTCTGTCTAATTGTGAGAAATCAAGAACACAATCGGCCATCTGTAACCATGGAATGGCAATGAATTGAGATTTTTGAACTTATTTTCGACTTGCCATTCAAATTTCTTCAACTGGGGGAGCCCTACTAACAGCATTCCCTGAAGCCAAATATCAGCTACCCTTGGCTAAATTGGTGATCGGAGAACTGGTGTCTATTCACCAGTGCATATAAATAAAAACCGGAAATATTACTAAATTTTAAAAACAAATTATAGATAGCATTTTTTTAACACAATAAACGGTGTTTATGTTGTTCATTGGGTTATTATTTAGGGTTATGATTATTTATTTAGGAATTAGCTAACAAGACTGAAGAAGGCAACAAAAAGTTAGCAGAGCTAATAATGATTCGATATTTTCAAATACGTACCATCTAAATCAAGTTCCCATGCTTTATAAGTAGCCCCGTACTTATCTAGAAGGTCTTTAGCCTAGAACAGGAAACAACTCGTCAGCATTTAGACCAATGAAGACAGGTACATTGACAATTGTAAAGTACGTGATTCAGATATACAGACCTTTTTGCAGAAGGGGCACCACGATTTGCTGAATATAACTATTCCATTGGAACTAATGAACTGGTTGATTTGATCTCCCAAGCTCGCTCCACTACTTTGATTACCTCCAGAATTGTGAGCCATTGAACTAAGAGACCTTAGCTGCTTTTTATCATCTGTAAACGCAATATTAAAAAATGTCAATGCAAATTAAACTAAGAGTAGTAATATGTTATTAATCTCAGTACATGCTCCAGCCAAACATTCTCGTATTAATTAACACTATAATACCATAAGCCATTCTCCCTGCCAAATACTACATGCAGTATTGAAAATAATCTTTCAATCAATTTCGAGTGAGAGTGCTTCAAATTTCTGAATTATGTGAATAGTCGAATTCACTTAATACCTTGATGAGAAGAAAAATGACCATTAATTGTTGTGCCCAGACAATTTATACTAAATGGATATTTATGTAAATTCAAAATAGGTGACTTCTTGGCAACCGAAATAGACTAAATCATCTTATTGCAAACCCGTTGCTCATGTTTACAAGTAAAAGCCCTTTTCCCTTCAGATTCTCAGTCATGTTTTGGTTCTTCATGAGTGTGATCACATGATTTGCACAGAAGCAATTCACACTTTGTGGTGTGCCTAAAGTGTCTTAAGTTGGAGGATGTGCCCACCAAATATCAAGTTCCCAGCAGTCTATTGTTCCCTTGCTCAATCAATTGTTCCTTGCCGTGCAGAAAGGCCTCCTTCGATCGGTGTACCAACTGAACAGCCATTCATTGACACTCCTAAAGTACCACCGAGAAACCACAAGATGACAAACGTTGGGATCATGCATAAACATCACCAATCTTAATCAATCACATGATACAGCCAAGTGTGATGAGCGTTATGTG
The DNA here is from genome assembly GCA_031894815.1 of Creontiades dilutus. Lineage (NCBI taxonomy): Eukaryota > Metazoa > Arthropoda > Insecta > Hemiptera > Miridae > Creontiades > Creontiades dilutus. The sequence continues at coordinate 1,766,190 of JAVIWC010000497.1, read as the reverse complement.
AGCCTTACGTATTCCTGTAAGTATTACAATACTCATAATAATGAGTAAGTAAACCCATATTTAAGCAGAGGTTTGGAAACATAACAGTTGACTGTTATCATCAACTTCAATTGAAAACTTGTAACATTTGTATACATCAGCTACAATCGATTGTTCTATAATTAATGAAGACACGGATTTCCATAGCATGGATTCCAAGATGACAATGGTCTTCTAGTCCTCGTCTAAGAATCAAATCCCTCCCCATTTCTCCCCAGCCCTGCATAACCGAAATATGGTGAAGACACTGCCCACTCGATTGGCATAGTTTTTTCTGTTGTTGCCCAGTTCATTTCTAAACGCATGCTTCAAAACACATCAAAACATTTGGAAATAGATTGAAATATCGGGTCAAGATGCAAACTTTAGAATTCGTTTCTAACGGCAAGCTTGAGCCCCCATCTAAAACATTGATCGTTTGATTGCTGATCATGGGCACCCCAAATGATTCCCATAATCATACCAAATTTCTCATACCTACCAAAATTATGCTTAGTTCGGTGCCAACATGTCTTCGAAAGAAAACCGCAACTCAGCCTTTTATCAAATTGAAAATCAGACGTTGTCACTCGAATGGAAATACTTCTAAATCCGTAATTGAGACGCTGTTGATCAAGAAGATTTAGCACTCTTTGCTTCAATTGGGTTCTGTACCAAACACTTGATATCATGTCATTCAGAAATGTCCTGGGAAAATCAATCATTAGGATTTTTGTAAATTGAAGACACAAATATCATTACACTCCTTAGACCAACTCCACGTGGATTCAAATTAGACACAATCCATATATATGTAACTCAGATTATTGACATTGTATAAGAACAATAAAAATTCAAGTCTGTCCCAGTTGAGCCAAAGTATTAGATTTCAAAGGTTGAAACGGTAGAAAGTAGAAATAGTGGCTACTATGACCATAAAAGAAATTGTACGTTCTTTTGTTTTTCACGTTAATACATATATTCTTGGTTTTGACAAAGGCAGTAGCCGAAATATAAAAAAATAGTTATGTGGTGTTAATTTCAGTGTTATCTTTTGTTTCATTTTTGATTGTATATATATGTACAAAATTTTTAGCAACGATAATTCACATAACAATACTAATTTTTATATTTTGGCTTTTAGCCTTTTTCAAAGTACGAGAAAAATAACTGTAATGGGAAATTTTGACGTTGATGTGGAGAGATTTTTTGCCATGGAGAAGTGTCATTATCCTGTTAACGTTTAATATTTAGTCCTGGAGGATCGTATGCACCCAACACATTGCTATGCGCTTTCTCCGAGTGACGATTTTATTGTTTTCTACCTTCCCTCATGAACGATTCCTACTTCCTGAGACGGGTTATGGTGTTTACTCCCATTCAGGTTAGATCCAGGAAGGGCTTCAGGAAGATCCAACCAGTAAAGAACCAAGAAGGAGAACTGCTCACTTCTCATGACTAACAAATCAAACGATTTGAAGAGCATTTTACAAATGTGTTCTATCCGCCTCCGAGCGACAGTAGGTTTGGCGAGTTATTTCACAGTAGTCATATGGTTCTCCCTCAAATTGATGACCAAGTCCGGATCGATCCTCCCTCAAAAACTGAGATAAAGAAGGCTCTTAGTGAGCTAAAGAATGGGAAGATAACATCCCCCCTGAAGCCCTCAAAATGGATCCTGACACGATCGCAGAGCTCCTCTATCCTGTCATGCAGAGTGTGGAACAAGGAGTGTATCCCAGCTGAATGGAAGAGAGGTGTTGTCATCAAGCTGCCAAAGAAGGGAGACCTCACGAATTGCGACAACTAGAGGGGAATAACGCTTCTTACAATGACCAGCAAGGTGTTGTCTAAGATAATTTTGGAAAGGATTAAGGATCATATAGAGGGGCTTTTACGAAAAGAACAAGCTGGTTTTAGAAGGCACAGGAGATGCATTGATCTTATCAATACACTCCGTATAATTTTAGAGTAGAGTGCTGAGTGGCAAAGCCTCCTATATGTCCTTTTCATTGACTTACAGAAGGCGTCTGACTCAATCAACTGGGAAGCAATGTGGAAAAGCCTTCAATTATATGGAATCCCTCAAAAGATCCTCCGTTTAATACAGGAAATGTATAATGGGTACATGTGCCAGGTGATCCACGATGGTGTCTTCTATTCGCACATACCTATCAGTGCAGGTGTTCAACAGGGCTGTGTGCTCTCTCCCACTCTCTTTCTTGTGGTATTGGACTTCTTGATGAGAAAAGCTCTGGGACAAAGAAAGCGAGGGATCCAGTGGGGTCTGGAGGACCTTGATTATGCTGATGACGTCTGTTTGTTTGCCCAGAGGAAGAGTGATATGGTTTTTAAACTGGAAAACCTTAGAGAATACTCATCCATGGCTGGACTGAAAATTAATGTTGATAAAACTAAAGAGATGCGAATGAATGATGCCAGGAATTAAGCCTTGAAGGTGGAAGACCGTGTCGTAGAGCTTGTGGAATCATTCCAGTTGGAATGAAGCATTAGAATGGAAGGAAGCAACGTTGATGCCCAAGGCTAATGGCGCATTTGTGCCGCTGTACTCAGTTTGGCAAAATAGAAGTATCTTGCAAGGGACCAAGATCAGCCTCTTCAATGCAAACATCAAATCGGTCCTCCTCTATGGGTGTGAAACGTGGAAAGCTACTAGGGCTCTAACCAAAAAGCTCCAAGTTTTTGTGAACCGCTGTCTGAGGCGAATCCTAGGGATTTGGTGGCCAAAAGTCATCTCTAATGATGAACTGCTGAGTCGTACTCAGCAGAAACCAATCTCTCTTGAGATAAAAAAGAGAAAATGGAGCTGGATAGGCCACAACCTGAGAAAGGCCGAAGGAGCTGTGGAGAAGTCAGCCTTGGACTGGAACCCACAAGGATTTCGACGACGAGGACGACCAAGAGATACTTGGAGGGGGTCTGTAGAAGCAGAAGCTAGCGGAATGGGAAAGTCCTGGAGGGAGGTAAAGTGCCTGGCTGGAAATCGTTCAGAATGGAAAACATTCATTGAGGCCCTATGCTCCGCCCTGGAGTGAAAGGAAATAAACTAAACTAAACCTTCCCTCATAACCACGACCACCAGTTTCTAGTCCACGACTTTAGAGACGGCAGACCTCACTCAGAATGAACTAAATTTTCCAAGACCAATCCCAAATCATTTCCAGAAATGACTAATAATTTAGATTGAAGGTAATGATTGTGCAAGGGATGGGGCCCAAGGAAGACGAATTTTCTCTGGAAAATCCTCATTTTTTCATTCGAACGTCGTTTTCCCCCATAATTAGTTAAGTAAAATCAAAATTAATTATATGGGAGGAAAGTTGAGATTTGGGGCAAATAAACTAGCCAGACGACAGCGCTACTTTTTAAAGGAAAACATTGAGCAGCAAAATGGCAATTTCCTAACAATATAAATACAAAAATTTTACTTCAGGCTTTTTTTTTTCTCGTCAGACGTGCTTTACGGCAGTTTATATCCCACTAAATAGATAGGAAATTAATTTTTAAAAAGGGTGAATTGCACATGACGATGATATATTATTGCATGCAATATCGCTGCAGGCGATTTCTTTTCATTGTTAGGCATTGATATTTAGTACCAATAGCTTTTATGACTGGAATGAAGCCAATTTTCATTCGGTATGTATCTAAAACTGCCAAGCAGTTGCTTCATTTTTCCGTGAAAGGTAGAATCGAGCATGTACTTCCAGCTTCACCCAAGCCTTCCTCCACCCCTCCAAGAAGCCAAACGTAGATGTCCATCCAAAAAATACTGGCATTCACTAGAATCATTTTTCTTTTCCCCAATTATGAATTAAATGTGATTGTGCTTGGGCATTGTTGCCTTCAAGAAATCGTCCATGTTCTTATACATTAAGATGGTGAGTCATTCACATCCTTCTAGAAGAAGAAGAACCTTCGATTGTTCATAATAATTTTCAAAAAATATTATTTCTAGAGCAGTCACGTCAAAGATACAGCCAGTGGGCTACATCCAGCCCCCAGACCATACCATCGCAATTTGCCACAAAAATAATAATCATCTTTTTAGAGCTTATTAAATAAATGAAAAGTTGAAATAATTCAGTAAATTTTTTATTTGAATTTGGCCCGCCTACACATACTAAATTTAATAATGGCAATTTGCGAAATTGAGTTTTACACCCCTGTTCTAGAGAATAGAAAATACGAAATCAACCTTTTCCTAATTTTGATATTTTCATTTTTGTTTTCCGAATGGTTGGATTATTAACCTTTAACGTAATGAACGCTGTCTGATTTGATCTGACGTTTGACGCTGAGCTAAAGGAGACTAGTTCTTCATCATATGTATGACCATGTTTAGTAGCACATCGTGTGTGTATACCTAGTGTAATTGGTTCAAGAAATATATCAGAAATTTGATATTTTCCAAGTAGGGGAATATTTTTTAATTTTCAACCCCTAAATTCAACCCCTTAGGATTGATTTGAAGTTTTATGGAGATTTTTGGTACGTTCTTGACGTCAATCCCCTTGCGTGTCATGCACCAACTATTACCAAGTTGTTTCTTAATTTACATTCCTGCATTTTAAAATTCCTCCTTAAAAACTCGAAAACAGTAAGGATATAGTATAAATATCGTTAAATCCAATCCATTTTCACACTTCCATACTTGCGCAGACTTTTAGAATAACATTAATTCACAAACCATGATAATTAAACCGCTCGGACTATAGAGCTGACAATTAGCATGAATAGACTACTGACGATGCTAAGCCTATTCTAGGGTCAAAATAAGCCAACTTCAACCCTCTCATATTCTCGAGTTTGTTAATTCTACAACTTAAGTATGTACACAAATTTAATTTTTTGTTGGAAAATGATGGGACTCAATCGTGATCAGTGACAGTGATTTTTAAATAGATATACAATTGAACTATAAGAAAAAGAACTACGATTCTGGGTTCTATCGAAGTTACGTAATAATGGATCATGATTAAAAAAATTGTAAAAAGTTTTGAAAAAAAGTCACATTCAAAATTAAAAGAACAATTGCAAAACCTACTTGATTCATCTCCAAAATTTTAGCAACCTTTCAACAAACAATCTGACTACCCCTCACCACAATCAACGTACCTAGTTGTTCATGATTTGTATGACGTACCACAAATGAAGATCGCAGGACAAGCGATGAAACACGAATGATCTCGCGGTCGAATCAAACTGCGTGACAAGTCATTCTATGCTCAAACTTATAGATCTATCTAAATTAATCAAGTACGTGGATCGGCTTCTTACAGCTACCAAAGTTAACGACTACCTGGCGGAAAAAAATAAAGGGAGGCAGAATTGTACTGGAGTGCTAACCTTATGAGATGCTTCAAGGCTGGTCGATTATCAATTTAATTTCTCTCACCTAATACCCTTCAGTTAAAGTAAACACATGAAGGCTACCACGTGGTATTTCTGGTCATTCTTATATCCAAAATGATGAGAGAGGATTTACTACTATTTGACCACCAACTAACTAATCACGTACCGGCAAAGGTGACCACAGATCTACGATGAAAAGGGAGGTTACCTTCAGGCTGAAAGCTGTATTCTCTACTAAAAATACTAAATGAAAAGATTCTCTGTAATTAAGATGAGTTACATTTTTAAACAGTTGGTTTAGGGTTTAAATGATAAACCTTCCTTTGGGTTTTAAATGATAAATGAATCATGAATTCTCTATTTGTTTTTAATATTTTATCATGTTGCACCACACTGTTCAAGGTGTTATCATCTTCTCTTTCGATTTAATGTGTAGATTCTTGAGTACCATACACAAGTGGTAAATTTTGGGGGCCATTCGGATGTATTTGGTTATATGGACAAACACGATTGTGCTGCTCACCGCGGAAATTATTTTCACAGTAAGTGATTCAACATTCCAGGGATTCACTACCTGGGTGATTCTCAATCAACGGTCAAATTCGTGTAAATGGCACGCTGTGCTTTTCGAAATCGTCTGACTTTCAACTTTTTCTACTTATCTGCATATTTATCATTTATTGAGTACTACATTGACCAATAGAAAACCCTCGTAAGATAATATAATTTCCATGTTTTTTTTAGGGTTGAGAAACCCTGATTCGTCATTGTCATGACCTGCAACTACATCGAGGTTACCAATTTTGAGTTGTTTTTTTGAATATTCTACCTGAGACTTAAAATTACATGAAAATTTTCTTGTTTTTAGTTACATCTGAAGAGCAGCTGTTAATGATTTTCCAACCCCTGCTCCAAGTTTTTAATGTCCTAACACTGCACTTCATTCACGTCACTTTAGTTTAGGATCATTGTCATGGACCAAAACGAATGTGTTCCTGAGGGAACAAAACGAGGATTTTTTAGGAAGTTATTGTGAGAAAACTTCTTCCCCTACTTCCTCATTGTCAGAATCATCTTCCTCGCCTTCCAACTTTAGGTCCAATGAGACAATATATTTTTCCTGAATTAGTATCATTCAACTTGTTTTCTGTAAAATGAAGAAAAAACAAGTGTAAAATTGCTTGAATTCAATCTGAATCGTCGTCAATTAGTTTTGGGATATGACAAGGACAAGGTACTAATGGACGGCTAATGTGTCTTTATGGAATCCAAATCCATCATGGCTAAGAACCCTGTGTTTCCCAATGCATTCAAAAAGACACAGAACGAAAACGACCACCCCAAGTTACTAAACTCTAGTCATAGAAAGATGTTGCATCCTATTCAATCTTAAATACATTTTCAATAAGATTCAAAAAGAAATTTCGCTCATGAGTGAAAATATGAATCAAAATCGGGATCGAAACTTACCGTATATGCTCGGTGGTTCACTTTTGGTGGCGCTCTTGTTAATCAAACCTGTGGTTGTTGTATTACCTCTCTTCTACCTTTTTTCGAGTCTTGAGATGTCATGCTGGTCATTGTTTGGTGAGGTTCGATACGGTTTAGTTGTGTTGCAAAACTCGTTGAAAGATGGTCTTCCAAAAAGATACATTTGGTCATTAAGAATTAAAGTTAAAGGGTTAAAGATAATGCAAGAACTCACGAGATTAGATTGAAGTGATAACAGGTGAGATGATGTTAAGTAACGGATAACGCTTTTACTCCATTCTATCGGTGATCTCAACAAGCTTGTAGTTACTAAAGTTGACGTAAAGGTCGAGCTACCGTCAAATGCTGCACATCTAGTCCTTTGTAGTGGACCTTCCTTTTCTTCTTCCACGGCTCCAAGTGAGAAATATAGGAATTCAAATTTCCCGCCGACTGGTTCATAGGCTGTTAGTATCTATCACCCCTAAATTTCTACGTTTTTCATACCAAGCCCACCTTGCATACGTCAATTAATTCCTTATTTACACAATTTCCTCCCGTAAATGGAATAACTTCGAAGAAGAAGCTTTTAAATCAGAATATTCCCATAAATAACTCCTTCCCCCACCAGTGAAACAGTTATCTACCACTTGTGCCACCAATGACCTCTACACTTTTTATCAGTCGGAGATAAGTCGTAGATTATTCGTTCCATAACAACCTGTGACACTAGTTAATGTTCCTTTCTGCTCGTCTTTTGGTATTTTCTGCTTATGTTTTTCGCTTAAGATAAGCTCATCGGAAAAATAAGTTTACCGTTTCTTCAATAGTAGTGCTTCGTTGAAACCCAGCTTTCGAAATGTTCTCCAACATTAGATCCTTGTCCAACGGAACCGCAGTAAGTTGAAGTTCATTTTAAACTATTTTGAGAAAACCCTTTCTTCCTCTTTGCTGCTTGTTTTACTGAACACAAACGTCTTTCAGTGTCAATTTATCCAGAAGAATTTGGCTATTGGTAGTCAGGTATCTTCAATTAGTGCAGTAGCTTCGTACAAGGTTTATTAGGAACTTTTTCTCGAGACATTATATTCGTTCGGAACATTGGGAAAATAGAGCTCTGTTTATTTTATTTGTAGGAAGTAATCATGTGAAACAACTAACTGTTTTAGCGAAAGGATTCATTTACTCGTCCAAGTAAGTACGAGTGAAGTGGCCCTCCAGTGACAGGACCTTTTTGAATATCCTTGCGTATATGATTGTAACCTTCATCGAAAATACATTACGACCTTGCATTCTTATACAACATCTAAATTTGTATTTCCTTTCCAAATTATCACCGCTACGTAACGAAATTATATCGGCACTGTTGCTTCAGAAGCGTTTAGTAGGTATGTGGATGTGATTCCAGGGCTGTCTATCTTGGATCCTTGAAAATGTGCTATCGACATGACCACGTTTGAAGGTCCTTCACGCTGTCAAAATACCCGTTTCTACGGAGTTTGAGCCGTTTTTTCTTCTAAATAAGAGGTTCTAGGTTTCACTTGTATTGAGGCGCAATTTTTTCTAGTTCAGTACTTGAATCGGTTTGGTAGGGAGTTTGGATCTAGAGGTATTGTCTGTTTCGTTATGGTATCTTTATGTAATGTTTTCATACCCCCCGAATGAAAGTGAACGAGCGTTATTGAGAATGATTCGGACATCTTGGAATTAATACCTGTATAACCGTATGAGACCAAATGCTCTCCTTGTGACTGCAGTGGGTAGAAGATTGAGCAGTTCGATGGAGTCTCCTACTGTAATAAGGAAGGGCAGTATTGGTGTCTGTCTTCACTGGTCTACCTGCATCTACCCTTCAACCTTATGACTCAAGGCATGACATGGGATGAGGAACAGAAGCTGTTATGCTTGTCACGTGGACGAAGGGGAAGTGCTGGGCTCGCCCACCAACGTTTGAAAAGAGACCGCCCTACTCAATTTCCAATATATGCGAGGATCTATTATCGGTAGTCAAAGGATGTGTGAAGACTAAATTCCACTATGCAGTAATAAAGACAGTATCTCTACGTCATCGGGGTTCCAGAGGAGAAGTAAGATGTTTGGACCTCAGAGGTGGAGCACTCTTGAAGTATTGAAGAAAACACCTAAAGAAGAATGTCTAAAAGCCAACTTTACCCAGCAAGCCAGCTTTACAATTATCTTGACAGAAGTAGTGCTGGTCATGAAAAATATGTAATTTCATCAATTGAATAAAAATGATTTATCTCTGAACCTTTCCCCTACTCGACTGTGGTTGACTGTAGCTGACCATGCGAAAACCTAGATCTCTTTTGTTTGCAAACTTGGTGCTGGGCGCCTTACCAGGGGGCCATCCCCCCAGATCTCTGTAGAAGAAGAAGAAAAAGAAATACGTTTATTTTAAAGATACAAAATGACAAATTACTTCTGCTTTCACGTAAACAATATAAACAATACGGCATGGTATCTTCTACCGTCTGCTGGAGGTTCGGGTACATCTTCTCTGATAGGTATTGATGATGTAATATATCACCATTAATTTATTATATTATTACATACGTATTAAACCACTTTTATTCTCCCTATAAGAAATTCAGGATCTATCAAGATCCATCATTGAGTTTAATGCAAATTTTTACATAAAGAAAATGAATAAATGAATAGAATTACTTATAAGTTATATTGCTGTATTAAAAACCTTCGGTACCTCCATGCCGGTTTACAAAATTGAATCAGGCACATCCACCCCATTTCCCCATTCAGTATTGAGATGGCTTCATCTCGGGATAGGGTGCTACGGCCAAAAGCTGGCAACCTGAATTCCCGCAGTATAGGGCAAATACATAAAAAATGAAAAACATCCTCACACGCCTGGAGATTACACAAGGAGCACTCGTCCCTAGAGCTTGCACTGTAGGGCCTTGCATTGAGGTTGAGCAGTTCACAGCGAACTTTGAAAAGCCATCGGGCCTCATAGAGTCCCACTCGCTCAACTTGCCAGGAGAAGCTTGCACACTTCACATTTGAATCCAGATTTCTGTATGCTTACTGCTTAGAGCCAGCGGCTGAAATTAAAAACGTCTGCCAAGTGGGTGTGGCACATATCTTCCTCGTATCCATAACATGACTGTATAGATCATTGAAAATTATTATTGACTAAAGAACTTTGTTCAGTTAGGCGAAGTAAATATTGAATTACAGTAAATTTATTGTTATGCAGGAGCATAACTTGAGAAAATAAAGGTAGGCATGTCCAACTATTGAACAAACTATAAAATATACCTAATAAGTCTGAACAATCCCTGAAAATTTCATCGAAATCAGTCAAGAACTCCCGGAGTTATGCTTGTAACAAGGATTTCACGTTTGCGCATGCACAGAGGCTACTATTTATCCGGGGGTCATGAAACTTATAGGGGACCATCTCCACATCAAACCGAACAATCCCTGAAAATTTCATCGAAATTGGTCAAGAACTCCCGGAGTTATGCGTGTAACAAGGATTTCACTTTTGCGCATGCGCAGAGGCTACTATTGATCCAGGGGGTCATGAAACCTATAGGGGACCATATACACCCCAACCCGCACAATCCCTGAAAATTTCATCAAAATCGGACTATAACTTCGTGTAGTTTTGCCCGTACCAAGGATTTGCTGTCAGACACACAGACAGACACGGAACTAAAATTGTTCAGAAAGGTCTAAAACGCAAAATGCGAGTGGAATTTTTGATTTTGGAGACAAAAAAATTTTCACGTTCCGAAAGTGAAAACAATTCGTCCGCTACCTTGGTAGACTCGGAAGCAATATATCTGATATATAAGATATAAGTATATTATTATTATAATATCTCGTGTCACCCATCCCGTGTTCTCCTCCTGCGTTCCACTTCTGCGTGGCATTTTTTGGCTAGTTAGTCCAAAGCTAAAGAATGTTCTATGCTGAAACAAATTTAACGAAGAACGGTTTCTGTTCCCATGAAATAAAGAGTTGGATTGTTTCAGTTTAAAAGCTTGTCATTATCATAACTTTCCATTTTGTGGGAGCAGTAGTTTTCCATCAACTTCCATCTTCTTCAATGATGTGAAGTGATGTAGTTTATCACGGTTCACTGTTAGGATGAAAGGTGTGAAAGTGCATCGTATTTCCACAAATATCTGATCATTGTTTCCACTATTTCTACCCTTCCACCTTCATCTTTCATTGAAGTAGACCATCCCTGGTGACAGGTGGAAAGCAGCGTTTTTAGTGCATTTCATGCACGCCTGCCATTGAAAACCTGCCTGTATATTACATGATGTACAAGATTTGTTTGTATGGGTGGGAAGAACTAGAAGTTAGTACTTAATGTGAGAAAATAATGTAGCGTATGATGGATATGGATAGTTCCCCTTCCAGATTCTTGAATCCAATGCTTTTAAGCATAACCTGGCACAATCTGGCGCCAACTAGATGTCTGGTTGTTGTGGGAATTAATCGCTTCAGCTCTTAGAAGGGGTGACTATACATTCTTATCACCCTCCTTGTTACAAGCAATGAGTCGTCGCTCATTCCTTAGTTATACCAATAGAAGAGTAGAGTTGTCCCTAAAGAAGGCGTGCTGACATCAGAGCCTGGTGCTCTCTGTGTGGTCTATTCAATTGAGAAGGTACATCATATGTAGAATCAACCTCAGTCAGGTAGATGCATTGGGATCGATTATCACTAATTTAGAAACTGATCAGTCATTTATATCATATTAATAATTAGCCTTTTGTCGAGATCAGAGAATTAGTAAGGTTTCTAGAAACTACTGTCGATAAAATCTATTACAGGATTCCTCAACCCACTTTCTTCAAGTGGTTCTACCATAGTAATTAAAACCTCGGAGTTGTAGGTTTATCTCATAAATGTATCATATTTTCAGCCAATTTGACGATCACACCTTTTAATTGAAGCTGTGTGCTCCACAGAACCACAACTTGTTCACCATTATTGCGATAAAAATAATTCTAGAAAATATTTCTCTATTCAGCTTATTGTGAAACAGTTGAATATGTCTAGACAGTAGTTTGTTACACATTCATTTTATCCAGTCAAAATGATCATTTTATACTCACCCCATTCAATTTTGAATGAAATCAGCACATTTGTTATCTCACTTGTTCTTTTAGTTATTCATGATTGCCCTTTGTTTATTCAAATTATTGTTTTTTTTAGGTACTTAGAAGACTTCAGAGCACATTGGTCATTGCAGAACATAACAATGAAGCGCTGGTACCCATCACTAGAAACACTCTGACAGCGGCGTCAAAAATCGGTGGTGATGTGTCTGTTTTAGTGGTCGGAGAAAATTGTTCTAAAGTAAATCCATCATTTTAATCACAAAGAATAATACAGTTTATGCTATGAAAATAGTATTGCTAAATGTAACGTGTACTTCCTTAGCTTCAGGGCAAAAGACATTTACATACCTTCAACTTCACATGTGTTAAGTGAAAAACAACACCTTAATTGATAAAATCCGCAATATGAGTGCAGCAAGAAATGCTCTGAATATAATACACTTGTAGGCAACATGTGTGTTCCTGCATGACTTCATTTCTAGAGAAAGAATACCTCCAGTTGTAGATGATGTCATTATCAAACTATGTTAAAATAGAAGTTGATTGTAGAATTGAATGTGTGTTTACATACCTTCAAATAATTTTTAATATTCTTCATCTTACATTCATCTTTTCTAGGCTGCTGCAGAAGCTGCTAAGCTCCCAGGAGTTTCCAAAGTATTATTGGCAGATGCTGGCTCGTTCAAAGGATTACTACCTGAAAGTATTACACCATTGGTGGTAGCCACACAGAAGCAATTTAAATTTTCTCATATTATAGCTGGGGCTAGTGCATTTGGCAAAGCTCTCCTCCCTCGTATAGCTGCCAAGCTTGATGTATCACCTGTCTCCGACGTTATTGAGATCAAATCGGCTGATACTTTCGTCAGGACTATATATGCAGGTACGATATATTTTCAGTATTATAACATAGCTACAATAACTATAATAACATAGCTAAAGTTTCACTTCAACATTTCATAAATGTGTAGGTATACGAACAAAAAGTTAATTACAGTGTGTCCCATGACAGAACTCTATGGAAGAAACTTTCATGAAATGTTTTTCTTAATTTTTTAACGTTCCTTGTGATGGATTCTTGTTATGTAAAAACTTTCTTGTAAAATTGCTTCAATGTAATATGAAGAACCCCAGTACCAAGTGGGATAGAAAGATCGCAGTGATTAAAATAAGTGCTCAAAGTTTTTTTGGGTGAAAAAACGATTTCAGTACTGTGCTGACACAAACCACTGTTGAAGTTTGAACTTTTTAGTTAGCCGTTGCTGTAAAATATTTGTGTGAATGTTTTCCTTTTAAACTTTCTCTGATACGTACTCATCTCTCTTGATACGTTGAGTTGACTTATTCAAAATTTTCTTTTTTGACCAGGAAATGCTGTCTTGACACTCAAATCTAAAGATGACATCAAGGTTGTCAGTGTCCGTGGTACGAGTTTCCCTCCAGCAGAGGGAACTGGAGATGCTAAAACTGAGCCAGCACCCACTGGTGATTTTAATGCTCCCAGTACAACGTTTGTTTCACAGGAACTGACAAAAAGTGATCGCCCAGAACTTACTGCTGCTAAAATCGTTATAAGTGGAGGTTAATTTTTCACTACTTTTTTCAACATTGTTTACTTATTATTATACCATGAGTTTTCATTTGTCATTTATATTTTATACATAATAATAACGAACCATTCAACATTCAAGTTTTTTCAATTCATAGATGTTTATGTGTGTATTATTATATTTGCTACAGGTAGAGGTATGAAATCTGGTGACAACTTCAAGCTTCTCTATACTCTTGCTGACAAGATGGGGGCGGCTGTTGGTGCTTCACGAGCTGCAGTTGATGCCGGTTTTGTGCCCAATGATCTTCAAGTTGGACAAACTGGCAAAATAGTTGCTCCTGTGAGTGCAAACGCTATGAGACCTTGTCAGAAGGAAATTAGGATGCATGGAATGCTCTCTGATTTGCAAAATAAAAATAATAATATATTTATTTGCACTAAATACGCTCTCATTTCTAAGAAGTGCTTCAAAAATATTAAGATGGGCACAATTATCGATGTTTTCTCTGTTAGTATTTACAAAAAGTTTTTATATCCAATTAGAAGGAAAACCTCCTTGTACATATCCATGTCAAGAAAAAGAGAAAATATGTGTTTAGGTAATCTAATTATAGAAAAGAACAGAAGGGACTTGTAAAGCATTCTGATGACGAGGGCAAAATATACAGCAAAAGGAAGCACAAATTAAGCTGCTTCAATAAACAAATCAAGCAATAAACGTTGAATGCTACTTCAGAAATTAAATCTAAAAATATATTGCTGCAAACGGTATTTGTAGAAATTCATTTGATGGGTTGTACGATTCAACAAGTCAATCAAATAGGACTTCAATATATTCAATTGCTAAGATCATGCATTTTTTTGAAGATGTGATAAAACGTGTTAATGTCTGTGTGTACAATGTCCAAAAGAGTGTACTGTGGGAGTTCCATCCTGCATGATTCTCAATACCTACAGAATATTCTTACTATTTATATCTTCAATTTATTTTGGTATTGATTGTGTTTGTATTTTTTTTCATAGGAGCTGTATGTTGCTGTTGGAATTTCTGGTGCTATTCAGGTAATTATGCTCTGTTTGAAGTTTGGGTGACACTGCTTTCTGTTCACGATGCCTCATAAAAAGTGTAATGTTTTCACATCTAATACACTCCTGTTATTCACTTACAGCACTTGGCTGGTATGAAGGATTCCAAGACCATCGTTGCAATCAACAAGGATCCAGAGGCACCCATTTTTCAAGTAGCAGATTATGGTCTTGTGGCTGACCTCTTCAAAGTAGTGCCTGAACTCACAGAGAAAATTTAAGTTCAAGTTCTCTCCTCATTTAATTACAGTCCTTCATTCTGAATAGTTTTCGTAAGGATTGCTATTTTTCTGAATTACGAATATGAGACCTTTGTAATATCTCTCTCTCTATTAATTTGAATCAAATCTACTCGTACAACCCTCCCTCTAATATTGCAGTATCAAGAAAACTATTGTTATTTTTATATCAAATATATATTTTTACATCGAAGTTGTTTTTCCATTCTCTTTGGTTGTTTTCACCTTTTGAGCCTCAGGGTTCCTTCTAAAGAAAAGCTGATTTTCAAACGTACGCAGGTCTTCTTGGGGGTGCGGGGCTCTAAAAATGTTGAATGGATGTTTGGCAACAGGGTACAGAAATTCTAATAAAAAATTTATACCTGCTGCATTTTATCAAAGAGTGATCCATATAATCATGCCCTCAGCTTTCTTGTATGGGAAAAAAGAAATTTAGGTCCCACTAATTGACACATGATCTTGGGACTTATTTTTCGACATTTAGTTTTCAAATTTTGAAGGTAATAATAGGTAAGGTAAGGCTCTCATTTCGTCCCACAAAACGGTTCCCAAATATTTCTTCTGTAACAGGCAGTTTTTCGAGAAAACATTAAATTCAGATTTTGAGAAATATTACCATTATGAAAAGTTTGGTATCATTTCTGGAATTTAATTTCTTGAAAATGTAAAACCGGAAGATAGGTTCACACATATGAAATTCAATTCAGAAAAATACGTCATTTATTCCCAAAGTTAATTTATTTATTTACACCAACATGTGCTGAATTAATCACTCAGTTAAATCAAGGGAATTAACAGCATCTTCAACTATGAGTAGAATTTTCAACAGTTTAATGGAACATAAAAATTATCGATTATATTACAGATTCTTAATTTACAACAAAATAAACAGATACATCAAAGTACATTGTACACGTTCCAATCATTGATCTATTTTCTGTGCCACAACAAGGAGCTTACAAACTATCTGAAGAGCTAAAAAATCTCTAAATGGAATTTCAGCAAATACTGTTTTTTTATTGTGTTGGAAAATTAAATTATAGTTTACAAGCTCATTTACCATTGTGGAACTGATGAGTAGCCATGTTTGAGAGAGAAATATTTACTAATTCCACATAATTTCAGTAATAGGATTCAATTTTCATTTATGTACATTGATGACTACAGTTGGGTAAATCATTTTCTTAAATAATCTTATCACACAATTCAATGAACTGCCAATTGAGGAATGAAAACCCCAGGTGACAGGTAGTTCAAGCTTCGACGCTGCAGGCATCACTACTGAAAAATACAGATCGTCCTTTACATGAAATTCAAGCGTTAATACATATTCAACTAAAGTTATCGTAATTGGATTGATATCACATTTATCATTGACTTACCTACCAGCCAATCAAAGAGCGCCACGTCATTTTTTACTGAACGCTGCTTCCTTCAAGGCCAAATACCACTATAACATAAGCAAAACTAATTAAAATGAGTCAAACAGTAATAGAAATTGCTAAAATCACAGAAAAAATGGGCATTAGAAAAACCATTAATAAACTCATATTGTTACACATGGTTCATTATTTCTGATTCTTCCTGCTTCTTTCTTATCTAATCATAATCAATCTTTAAATTCCACCGCTTGAAGTTGATTGAAAGGGATGGTTGATTAACGAACTATCCACTTCAATGGATACAGGCAACTTTTTTTCTTTTTACAGGACTTACATCCCTCCTCATGGTATACCCCCCCCCCCCCCATCACCATTAATTTGAAAGTATGTTCCGCCTGCCTGGTTTTAGTAACACACCAACTGGAGTTCAAAATGGATAAACACTGGGAAAATATCATCAGTGACGACTAGAGATGGTTAGAGCGCCCTAAACCCCCTTCTCTTCCAACCATCCCTTATCATCTCTAGCTGTGCCTTATTATACTTTGACAATTTTAACAAATAGAAAACGACGTTGACTGCCCCAGACTTATATGGCGAAAAAATTCCCTTCTCGAAATGAACCTAGTATGCTAACACAATTGTATGTGGGGGGGGGGGGTATAATAGAAAAGTACCATACCTATTCATATCACCTCATCTCAAATGATCTGGTAGGAAATTTGAATTACCCTAAGGTTCGAACATCATCCAACTACAACGAGAACACGGGTAATTCTTCATTGAGTTTTCTAGGGTTTATGATGGTATGCATTTTTCTGAACTGACGCATGCACAATAACTCTCCCTTGTAATAATTTCCATAAAACGTGACTGGGTATCAGTATATAGAATTACATTGCCTGAATCATACTTACATCATACAATTGAAGGTGTCTTTGTTCATGTGGGGGAACGAGAATTTCATTTTTCTGTAGTTCGTTCCACCCATAATGAAGGGCTCCTAGCAGCGGTAACATCACTATACTGACTATGTTTCTCTTCAAAAACGTCGGTTCTCTCTTCATTTCGCCTCTGTAAACGATTAGATAACAAATGACGTTCAGGCACAATGAAAAATTTAAAATAAAATTAGCTAGACAAAAATGCAACAAGTTGGAGAAGCCAACATTGGATCATATTACACCGAAGTTTCTCACAATATAAAAAAACACCTAACTTTTTCAGCCTCATACACATATTGCATCTGATAAATACCTTATTGTAATAATTCTAACATAGGATTTTTAGGTTAAATTGCTATAAATTATTATTTATTTTTTTTTTCATTACTTTTCCAATTTCCCTACTATACTAATTAGTTTATCATTTTGGTATGTTTACAATCAATTTGAAATTATTTCTTGGAGTTGACGAACCTTGTCTACACCCAGGTAGAACAAATTCCAACTAACCATATGACTGATAATTAACAAGACAAATTTTTCCTACGGTTGCCTACTCTATAACTTTGAACACACTGATTTAACACTTTCAGTGCGGACGGCCTCTTAAGAGGCCCTCCGAGTTTTCACACGGAACTGGAGGCCTCTTAAGAGGCCGTCTCTCCCCTAACTCCTATCCTTAGGAAGGGGCTAGTTTCTCTCTGCCCGATCACCTATAACCTTCGTTCCTCTTCACATTCAATTCAGTTGGACCCTAGCTGTCGTCTAGTCACCTCAGGAGCGAGTGCTGAGAGATAAATTCCGAAAAAAACCCGAAATTACGACAACGTTACATAATTTGTGTAAAATATTTTTTTTTGTAAGTTTTTTCTTTTCTCTCATGTGAAAACACACTATATATGACTCATGAGGGGTAGAAAACATATTTTTAACCTCACATAATGCGTTCTTTGCACAGAAATGGATCTACCACCCTCAACTAGTGGCGCCAAGCAGAGATATATAAGGCATTTATTACTCACAAACTGAATTTCATTTTCATTGGCCAATTACTCAAGAATTAGATATTTTGAAAGCGAAAAAGAGAGGGAGGAATATCATCTATTCAAAAACATAGGTATTTGATATAATGAATAATAGTGGCCCAATGGTAAGGCTGGCCATGTTTGTTGGGTTCAATTTGTTTATTTCGTTGCATAAATGTAATTGATACCCATCAATAAAGTAGACAAAGTAAACCATTTTTGTGATTTTTGGTTTGTTTTCGAATTTGGTTTGGCTCAAATTTACAAAGAAAAGGGAAGCTATTTTTTTTTTTTTTTTTTTTTTTTACCCATGAAACTAGTACTTTTGGTCTCAGGTGGAGAAATTGTTAGTTTCCAAGTGTTAGGGTGTGTTAGCATGCAGAAATAACAGTTTCGGTAAGATAACGGATTGGTAAGCCTAACGGTTTGAGAGAGACAAAAGGTCTCAACAGCGACGATGCTAAGCCGGGTTCACATCCATCCGGCAAGCTATCCGGAAAGTGAATACGAGCAGCTGATTGGTTGGACACTAGCTGGGGAGAGGGAATATTTTTTCCGGACAGCCAGTTTTGAAACGGACTGTACGCATCTGATTTTTCAAATATTTTTCTTGCCGGATGGCGCAGTTCACTACTGCGCATACGGAATGGCGTCAGGAACCAAAACAGCTGTTGAAGGGAGCGCGGGAAACGAGTTGTTGGCATGTGTTTGGCCGATTCCCCTCCATCCCCTCCACTGCTTTTTACTAGCTTCCCCTATCCGTATTTCCGAACGATCCGGATGGATCTGAACCCTGCTTAACCCTCAAGGCCCGTTCACATGGATGCGTCAGCTGCGTCTGATGCGATTGCGGCTACAACGAACGGCCCTCTGATTGGCTGAGTCGAACGGGCGGGAAAACGCAGGTCGACTTTTGGAGCGGACTGTCAACATCAAAATAATTAGATATTTGACGCAGCAGCCGCACTTGTTGGTATGCGCAGTGGGCCCCCGCGCAACCGGCTTCCCGCCAACATGCTCGTCATTCTCGTTTCGTTCCGTCATTTTTTGTTGTTTCATTTCGAGTTTTCATTTCGTTTTGTGTCGTCATTTTCTTTTTAAGTTTTCCTAGTTTTCGTGCAGTTAGTTTCATTCATTTTCGTTATTGCCATGGAGTTCAATGAAAATCTCATTGAACAAGTAAGAAAAAGAGCGGGAATTTGGAATAACCAATCACGTTACAGAACGCAGGTGCAGTCGATTCTCGCTAGCCGTCCATGTGAACAGTCTGTCTCACCAGCCGATGCAATCGCCACAGCCGCAGCAACCCCCCAGCCGCACCCGACGCATCCATGTGAACGGGCCTGTGCTCTGCAGTGTTATTATAGTAGTTCGTTTGATTGTTGTCTACCTTTCCAACTTTTTAACAATTTTATTTATACTGGCAGCCTTGGCCCAGATTACTCTCTTAAGCTTTTCCACAAAATGAAACTTTGTTATATTGTCAGAAGAGCTTCCAGTTTTCCATAAACCTAAGGCGAAACTAAATCGTTAAAATACGCGGCGCACGGGTGAGAAATTAGGTACATGCAATAGTAAAATCCATTCATCTGCGGAAATCTCTATTTTTGTCGAACGTTTCTAAGCCTAATGAAGTCTGCATATTTGGTTTCCACTGTTGACCAAAAGGTTACCTTAAGACTTGAGCTTACCAACGGTTTAATCAAATCAATTTTACTTTGATGATTTAGGTGAAAATTACGTTCCTAGATTTTCCAAGTGAACCTTAGGTGAAATGACAAGTGTTGGTTCGATTTTCGTGTTATATTTCACACTGAATCGAATGATCTCCGTTTCAGATCTTCCCGGCTCCTTCAGAAACCGAGTATTATACCAGAAATGTGATAAACATTGTCACGATACTTTCATAATGACTTTAAAGAGTTAGAAAAGACATTCCTACAAAAACCTCCAAGTTGAGAGATGTATTGTTATGCCATTCTAGGTGCTATTACTCACCGATTTAACTCAGGTAGGTATCAATCAGTCAGATATGAGAACAACTTAAAACTAGTAAAATGTAAACTAAACAATGTTTGGTTTACAAGTGTATATTACAATCCGAAACGATTGCACAGACTTGTATGAGTCTTATCAATCGTTATCTTATCACTTTGTGATAACAATAATGATAAGTGATAACTCTTCTTCTTTTCGGTTTTGTGATGGACATGGGGCTATAACGGGAATGGAGTAGGCAAGGGACCGACGCCATAACCACTTTATCTTGCTTAGCAATTATGAACGTCCAAAGATCATTTTGGTCAATTGATGGCTCATACAGAATCAAACAGTTCTCCTAATTGTCATTTCGCTGGTCTGTTACAAGAAACAGCAACATTTTACCAACCTGAACATGCTATAGCCTATGATGTTGTTAGCTAGTGTGCCCTGATCTATCGTCAATTGTGTTGGAATCTTAGGTGTTGCAGATAGATAGATGATAAATGTATTTATTGTGTTAAAAAACATGCTTTTTCACAAGAGTTTGGAGATAAACAAACAAAAAATCAATGAAACTAATAGTACCTAGTAATAATAAAAAAAAATTAATGGAAAGACATAAAAAGCAATTCAGCCGAAAAGAAAACCTTCATTTAAAGTGAACGCCCTTTGCCATAGAACAGTTTGCGGGAATCCTACCAACTTCATCACCTCTCTCCTATTGTTACACGGTAGGAACGGTTGAAAAATTTCTTCATGCAAATTTGGAGTTCCAAAGTATTTGACTGGCTCGTACTTATAAACTTTGCATGAAGAGATGAGGTGATACAGCGTGTCTGGGCTATCATCGTTGCAGATTGAGCAGCTTACGGAGTTGTCAAATCGGTTGATTATCCCATGAAGGATCACTCGACAGATTGACGGGTTGGCACATCTTATTTGACACAAAAGTCTCTTTATATATAATGGGAGTTCACTTTCGAGGTACAAAGCACTTTCTCGGGCAACAATCGGGAAATGTCGCAGGCAATAATTATAGGGCGACGAAGAAAATCTCTCCAGGTCAGCATGGCACAGGTTGCTGAATAAGGCATCCAAAAAATCCTGTTTTTCCCCCTAATCACGGTGAGCTCCCTGGATTTCCACAAGTTTTCACGATTTGCCTCTTGAAGGATGCATTTTAATTGCAAAGACCAGTTGAATTTTGGGTCAGGAAAACTTTGGGCAAGTGACAACAATCTCTCAAAGCAAATCCTAGGCAGTCTACTTTGAGGCATGGATAGGAGTTTAACCTCGATTTGGCTATCGAAAGCTTCATGTAAATTAGGCCCAGCTCCAATCTAACAATGTAATCGGGCGTGGCAAACGACAAACCCATAAAGGATTTGAAAGCCCTTACCTGCACGCACTCCAAGATTTCCGGGTACTGAAAGCCCCAGACCTCTGATCCATGGAGCATAGTACTCACTATAGCCCCTTAGAAGAGCCCATGCCAAGCTTCTGGAGATGAGGTTTGGGCCTTGAAAATAACTGGCCAGACATTCTTGTATGCAGCAGTTCCCTTGTTAACGGCGAATTGAGCCTGTTGGAAAAACACTCCTGGTGTTGCGGCATTTGCTCATTTAATTAAGTATGTGCG
Source organism: Creontiades dilutus (assembly GCA_031894815.1). NCBI lineage: Eukaryota > Metazoa > Arthropoda > Insecta > Hemiptera > Miridae > Creontiades > Creontiades dilutus. The sequence continues at coordinate 1,744,356 of JAVIWC010000497.1, read as the reverse complement.
TTGTCTATCTGTAAAATGGCTCTCAACGCCTGGGAAGCTTACATCAGGTAAAAATTGGCGTGGTATGCTGAGCAACTCCAAATCTAACTTGCCAGCTAGGTTAGCTGCAACACTGTGAGATTGAATGTATGGTATAAATCCTAATACTTCGAATTCGCCAGGCTTTGTGAAGAATGTCGTCGGAGTCAGGGACGTAACCAGCCGGTATTTCACCCGGGGCAAGAAATAAATTTGGCGCCTCCCCATAGACCCGATATCTCATGACTCATACCATCTTAATATACCAATGAACCAAAATATAAATATAATTAATTTGATTTATTCACAATGCATAAACGCTTCTACTAAAAAGATGAAGGTTTGGTAAGTACCTAAGTGCTCAATGTAAAATACCATGTAATTTTTACTAAATTTAACAAACTAATAGATGATAAATACATTTTTGTACGAAATGGAAGCCCTAAACAAACTTTAAAATGAAAATTGTCGGGCTTTTTTGCTGCAAATTTTTAATGATACCATCAAAAGATAGTCCTGAAGCTATTTTGTGCTCTATTGATATGATGGCCAAGTTGCTTAGTCGTTGTTGTCCTGTCAAGTTCCTGATGTAGTTTTTCATTATCCTCAGTTTTCTAAAACTTGTTTCATTCGATGCTACACACACGGGTATTGTGAGAAAAATTCTCAAAGCTGTGGTTGTATTGGGATAGGCGTCATGGAGGCCGTTTTGTCAAATATAAACCAAAAGTTCGAATGGAGTAGACTTGCCTCGTCAACTACCCCGCATACGGCCGCTCAAGGCTAGTTCTCGCCTCGCGAAGTACCTATACGTTTTCTATATCCTTTGTCCTTTCTTGTAGGCCAATTGCATTCCTTATTTATATTAATTTTCCTTTTAGTAAATATTTTCAAATTTACTCCAAACGGTCATAATATTTAAAAGAACTTGGTAAGCTGTAACTTTTTTCCTTTTTGGCGCCCCTTTAACCTCGTCGCCTGGAGCAGCCGCCAAATAACTCCAGTAAATAAGTAGATTCGAAATAGACAAAATGGGAGTAAACTATGTGATATTCTATTTGATGTAATACAGCAGGTATGTACTTAGTTTTGGGATACAAAATATCTCATTTTTCAATATCTCGTTTTGCTTGCCTTCTAGGAAGGGTCTGAATATATCACATATTATGATCTAATAAACAACGATTTTAATTAACTTAATTAATTAAATTAATGTGCCCATATTTAAAGTTAAGCAATGTACAAAATCACAAGATGATCCAACGGAAAATGACGGATATCGCTTCAAGCCAGCAGCAGAAGGGAACATTCTAGCTGAGATCCTAACAAGTTTGTAGTTACAAGAAGTTAACGTACAACCAAATGCTCAAACAGATGCTGCAAACGTTTTTTTGAGCTTCGTGAATAGAACAAAATTTGTTCTATTTACTCAACAGCAATTAGTTAGCTATTTAATAGCTCATAGTGGAACTAAACACTGTACTTCGACGAGCCATCCCAATGGATTCTGAAGTGCTATGCTGGACGGAAGTGGCCGTGGTTGGAAATTTTTCGTTTAGACTTCCGTCCTCTAGACGGATGTGGGGGTGAGGAATACTTTCACGCCAACCTCAACCATCCGCAGAAAGTTTGGAGGGCGAACGATTTTCGATCCACTCATCGCGCCTGTCGACACAGTGGACGAGCACCTTTAGTGTCATCAATAACCACGATTTGCAGGAGAGCATATCACAATACTCGTTTGACAAACTTTCTTGAAAACATCGGTCCCTATTACACGTGACGTTTTCGTCTTTTGAATCGCTTGAGCAGATCATCAACTTCCAGTAGCCTCACAACCTCCTCGTTGATATGACCTTGGAGCCTCTGATGATGGGCTACCGCTTGAGTTTTGATTGCTTAATTATCGTGGGAATATTTAGGCAGTTGTGGATATCATTATTTGGTCGAGTATCGGTAATCTCAGTAATTTGCTCTGGAATCGCTGAATAATATCAAAACTCTTTTAAGAAGCAGCCCCCGAGCTGTGAATTATATGTGCAGACTGGCTTTAGAACCTTATTGTATAAGGTTAATTTTTTTTGGATAGGCAATTTTGATCGTTTATCAATCAATCAATACATTTTCCAGCATTTGGTGACCAATTCTGGTGTTTTTTTTTCTTACATGTGCTCTCCAGTAGAGCCTTGTATGTGAAGTCATACCCAAATATTTTGTTTCACTGGCTTAAGCGATGACACTGATATTAAGACAGGTTGGTTATATTTTTAGTTTGGTGGTTGATAAAATAAACATAAACCGATTTTGACTCATTCATCTTGATTCTCCGCTTCATTCTAGTATAAGTAACATGAATGTATACGGTGTGTTACACCACCGGCCATCCTACAACTAATTTGTGACAAAATAGACCCACAACATACAACGTTTACACCGCTAAAACCCGAATATTTTTAATTTAAACCATTTCCCTAGTTTTTGACCTTACTATGTCACAAAAATGTCAATAACTCCCTCATTTTTTCAAGGTAATCACAAATTTGAGGTTACGGTTGGAAAGGGCATCAAATTTTTTATTTTGTAGTGTGAGATGAATGATTTTTAGACGGATTCAGATCCAAACAAATCGAGACAAACAAGAAAAGTGTTGAAATATTTTAATGTTTACTTTTTTTCTTTCGTTTGTTAACCAAAAGAGGAAATTCTTTCCCCCACAGGCCTAAAAGTTGCTCCAAAATTTCAGCTTTCGAACGGTAGGTATGTACAACAGGAATCTTTTCATTATGATGAAAAACAGCTTCCTTTTTCCCTTCAATCAACTTTATATTGCTGGAGATAATTCCTTTTTTCATGTTCAATCGGTCTCTTAATTCTGAGGTCAGTAGAACACCAAAAATTATTTCTCTAATGTTTTCAGTTATTTAACTATTCGAATGTAGATCATTTGTTAGCTGCCGTTTGATCTTTCCAATAAATGATAAATTTTATTACTGTGCTTCGTTTAACATGATTTAAGCATCATCTGATTGACCGTGTACACAGGCCACTTCAATCTCTTGGCATTGACTCGTCTCTCTTCAATGTTAAAGAACATCGGCTTTCTGCGTTTCGTTTCCGTCATTGAATCTTAAAGTTTATTACTGGGCGAGAGGCTTCATATCCGCTTCTACCTGGCCGGTAATTTACCTTCAAAAATTTCATCTGTATCTCTATACGGTTTCCGATAATCGATAGTGAACGACATCAAACATTACATTTCAGGGATTCCCCTAATATTTTCTCAATAATAGTAATGTTTAACTAGTCAAGGTACATTTAAATATGAATTCGAGAGCTTACAGGATGAGAAAAGTGTATACGGTCTATTTCTTCCAATAGATAGGGCTCGACTTTGAAATGGTTATATTTGACAGATCACAAAGGATTCAGGCCGGGATGTTACAGAAACTCTTTTCACTACTTTGCTCTGAATAATTCACGAAGGAGAGCATAGTAACATCTACGGTTGGCTTCCAATATTGATGAACTCTTCACGGGTTGTGCCGGAAGATTGTTCTCTATTCGTCTACATGCTTCCCTAAATACGTAACGATAAATCAAAAGCGCATGCCCATTCTAAGCTACAATTTTCGTAACAAACATGACTTTTGTAGTTTTTATCCTGTTTTTATGTGACTCGTAGGTATTTTTTCAGATTGGGATATAGATAGCCCCTCATGAATTCAAATCGTTGCAGGTAAAAAGTACCTGATCTATGTTTTTACATGAGTCTAAATTTTTTGAATACTCTACTTTTACTTTCAAATTAAGCTCGTGTATAATTTATCCATAAATTCGTTGAAATCCTCACTATCAACCAATTTTAATGATCTATAAATACAGTTATGTTGTTGCGAGGGAACGATCTTCCCCACCCAACGTGTGTTTTTGGCGCTCTCATGTGAAAACTGTAGTTGGGGTTGGTACAATTAGAAATGTTACCGTCCATGAAAGTTTCTTATTCCCTTTTCAAAAAGTGTTGGTTTGCGTATCAAGTTAGGTACTTAGGATTCCGAAAAACTAAAAAAGACGGCTTGTGTATAACAAACCGCACAATGATCTATTGGTCGAACATTTTCAATTCCTTGGAAAACCATCATTATTCCATTTATTGTACATAGGAGCCCTCGAGTGGAAAATTTCCCAGTCCAAAAAGTCGACAACCTGACTCTCATGGGCTGTAAAACCAAAAGGTCTTGGATAATTTAACTAATTTTGCACTTCAAAGAAACGAACTTACAGTGAATGCAGCTCAGTCAAAGGTCTTTCAACGAAGAGTGCGATGGATATGGTTAGTTGGCCCTTCCCAATTCTTGGATCCGTTGCCTTGGGAGATGAATCAGACGCCTTCAAGCGTCTGGACAGCATTCAGCTTAATGGAAGGGGCAACTGTACCATTCCATCACCTCACAAGAGGGAGGCAGGTTCAGGATAGATCGTCCGAATGATTCGAAATTTGTATGAGTGTACAGAATATTATTGTAAAAAATATTAATGAATTTTGAGAAAAAACCGAGGTCCAACCCTTCCTGCGCAAACCGTTCCGAATTTCCTATAACTACCGTAAAATTAGGAGTGGAAACCAAAATGCTTTAAAAATCGTCCGAGTGATTCGAAATTTAGCGAAATACTCCTCTGGAGAGAAAAAAAGGCGCTCTTTTCATATATGTCTATCATATAGACACATATTATGTCCAAATGAATAATAAATCCTTGAGGAAAGGACTTTGCAAAGTTCTTTACCTGAAAGACATACACCTGAGAACTTGAAAATCAAAAAAGGTGTAAGTACTTGAAAATAAAAAACGGCGTTTTTTACTTGAGAAGATGTACACATTGAGAACCTAAAAAAAGACGTGCTATAAGTGCTACATCCGAAGTGAACATGGAATACATGTCATGCATGTTTTGCTCCCAATGTCACTAACATTCCTCAACTTGCCATCCATGAAAATCGATTTAACCTCACAAAAAAATCGATCAATCGTTGACAAAAATCGATAGTCGGTTGAAATAGACTCATGAAAAGCTTATTGGTATATTATCTTTAATAAAAAAGCCGGTAAGTATTTTTATCTTGAATGCAATTACATGGTATGGAGGCGCGAGGTGTCGGGTGTCGAATCTACCACAAACTATGTCTAACGTGCTTAGATAAATTATTTATAGAAGCGCTTTCTAATTCATAATAATAAACCTCCGTGTAGTAATTTGCAGCGCTTTTGAGGGAAGCTAGAAACTGTTTCTCTAGGTCGATTACGAAGGTTCATTATAGAAAATAATTATTTTCGATACAACTCAATACTTTCGGTTTATTATAATAAACCAAAAGTATTTAGTTGTGTTTACTTTGTATTTTTAGTTCTTCCTTAAAAGGAATTGAAAAAAATTTAATCATTTATGGGACTAGATGATTCTTTCGTAATATTCATTAAAATTTCACAAAATTTGTGATGATGTATCCCGCACATTGGGTGGATTGTTGAAGTACCCTGATACAAGCACTGATCAAAGTTGCCCTTAACATTTTTTTTAATCACGCTTAGTTTTTGAGTTACGTTATGTTCAAGGTTTATTTCGTGTTCTCGACTTCAACTCAATAAATATGATCATGATTCCCTTAACTGGAAGAGTAACTTCAAATTTAATCATTATGTTTGAAGAGCGTGACATTTTCCTATTCCCTGGTGGAAAACCCAAGTTTTTCGCATAGGCGAAACGGACGAAAAAACTAAGCGCATTGCAACTATTACAACTATTGAGCATTGCGATTATTGAGATACCATTCGCTCAGAAATCCCAACTAGTGGAAAGGGTCTGAAAATCTCTTATTTGCTGATCCAGAAGGCTTGAGAGGGTCACCATTCGAATCAGTGAAAAACAAATTAATAAAATAATTGACCAGTTGAAAGGGGGGTTTTTTGGTTAAGAACGGGGATTTCACCGTAAAAACCGAGGTTTTCCCCGCATTAAAAGGTCAATTTCTCCTCCTGCTAAAAGCACAGCAATCCTGCCGAAAATTCGTATCTGGATCACAGAGAGAGATTGAAAAAAGTGGACATTTTCAAAATTTGACAATTTATTGTTCGTCCGTTTTGCCTATTTTAAAAACGTTGGGTTTCCGTCATTGACATGGGAAATTTAACGCTCTTCCAAACTTTATAATCAAATTTGAAGTAACTCCATCAATTTAGGGAATAATGCTCATTTCAGTGAGTCACTGTAGGCAGTAAAGGAAAAACAAATTATTTCTGACATAAGTCAAAAACTTTGCTTGATTTAAAAAATAATCTTTAGGGGTTACACCAGAATTACAGAAGAGTTACACCTTGCCGGTGTCTGTCGCTCAGGGGTTACACTCTGTACTATTTACTACTACTACTATTACAATATTCATTAGCTCCTTAAATTTATAAAAAACTAATACCTAGGACATTCTTGTTTGTCGGCCTACCGAATTCTACAACTGTGAGTTTTTTAAGCGAAACAATACCCAAACTGTACTAGTTGCCCATTTTTCCTCATCTGTCTTGAAACGATAACTAACAATTTTTGAGCGAACTTGTTCCTTTTTCAGGGTCCTTTTTGCTCGTACCCAATTTCAAAGGTGACTTTTTTCAATTATAGTTCATTTTGCTATTTATTTTTCGTTGAATTGTTTAAAAGTATAACACTAAAATGGGATTTCTTCTTGTAATTATCTCGGGTTCCCGAGTTGGTTAAATCATGGTTCTTTTAAATGATTGATAAAGTTTATAAAAGTGAACACTTTTTCAATTAGTTTAAACCATATTCTTAATGATGTGATTATAAAATGCTCCGAGAAGAATAGATTGCACAAATTATATTCCAATAATGAAATCATTAGGAAAGTATCATGAACGTACCTAGTTATGAAAATATGTAGGTATCTATTAGGTACCTATCATGAGTTGACCACTTTTCATATTTTCTCGATTTTAGTGATTTTCATGTTGTGTCAAATACTTGGATGTTAGGTGTTTGTACGGCGGTGCAATCTGTTACCACTGATACCAATGGCTACTATTATATGGAAAGTTAAGGTTATACCCGCAATAATTCACAGGGACAAAAATATCAATTGTGGATGTAGCTTGGGGTTTTAAGTGTTTGCACAGCTCATGTGGAAACGCCTCTGGTAAGGTAAATACAGCTAACGTCAGCCAATCTGAAATGTTTCAACCCCTACTCCCTCAGCCGGTTAACCATTGTGATTACTTGATATGCGGGGAGCTTGCGATTCACGACTTTTACATCCGAACCGAGAAAGAGTGGGAGGCATCGAGGCTTGTGATTGAAAAGGGGGCGGAGTCAGGGGCCATGAGAGGCGTGGCCAAAACATCTCCAACAGCTCAGAAACTAGTCTGGTCAAGAACACCAATACATGCGCTCATACACATATACATCAACACAATACCTGACGACCTTTTCATATGGACCAAGAGTCTAGCGGTGAGTCATTTGACATCCTCATTTATGTTTTAGAATGAATATCTTGTTAATCAACTAGCGACACAACGATTTAGGATGCCCCGCGGTTCTTCTGTTCATTCTTGCAAAGGTGATCTTCCCTACTGCATATCATATCGGAAGCTGACCTTGTATGTTGGACGAGTTGAGTGTAACAATTTTGTGCAGTTCAGTGTCTTTTGTGTTAGATGAAGTTGACCGCGGTGTGGAGTTGTTCGTTCTATAACTACAAGGAAATCAAGGATTCCAGCTCGCATCAGTAGAAGAAAGATGAGAACTTAATGATTGGGTGAGCGCTTTGGCTGTACCTACTACTCGTGCATGCTGTCCAGAAAACATTGATCGATATGCAATTTTATTATTTGCCAACAAAAGTTGCGAGATGGAAATGAGTGAACTAGTTACTTGCAACAAAAGTTGTTATCTGAGTTCGTGTCGTTTAGAATCCTTGATGGTGGAATAACTTCTAAAAGCTGGATGTAAATAAGTCGCCTATACGAATGTAAATCCGCATATCCAGCCGTCAACTACAGTACTGCAGACTTACGCATCACGAAGAGCTAGCATGTAAACAAGTTTTACGTAGGTATCTACTATGTATTGCGACATTTCATTAGTATTTACAATGATTCATCTCGATGATGGTAATACGTGAAGAAATACATTTAAAAAGTACCTATTAATAAATCAATGAACAAACCTCAATATCTAACAAAGAAAATGAAAAACATTTGAACAGAAACAGACTTAACTGACTAGCGTTGTGAAGGATGCAGTCCAAGTAATAATGATTTGTCTGTTTGAACTTTCGGTAGACAATAGGCCTGATGTGGTGTTGCTAATATCTCTGTAACTTGGTAACATGAAAGCAAAAGCACTGTACAATACTGCATCAGAACTAACTATCCAAATCATCCTAATCATGTACTGCGTGTAAGTTAACGTAGGAATTTATATTTAAGCAACAGAATATTTACCAGTTGATCTTCATAATGTCATTCATTGCCTACCTAGGCGGAGAAAACCCTGAATTCGTGGTAATATTGCCGGTCGCAATGGCAAGGCTTATTTAATGTTTTATGTGCTTTAGCTTTAGCGAGAACGTAAAAACTTTCTCCAGAATTATAACAACAAAATCAACCCTCCAACGAAATCAAAACTAACGAATCAACACCTACATTTGCTCAGACTTATTGATACCTGTATACATTAAAGCTAAGATCTCTTTCGTCTTTCCCAATTGAACCGAATTAGGTATCTTGGGCCCAGCTGTCATTAAATGGCCTTACAACAAAAATACGAAGAAAATGTTGATGAGCACAACTTGAATGACGAAAAATTCAGAGAGTTCCTAGATGCTTTTGTTGGATTACACTCTAAAAGACCAATGAACTTCTAGGTTGAACCAATTCTAATAAAAATATTAATTCACATTCAATTGAACCTTCATGGCGCAGAATTTCTCTTCCGAAGCTGACGTTTTCATTTTCAAAATGTCCCCAATTTCTTTGTTAGGAATTGCTATTAAATCTAACCTTGAAAAAAAGTTTTAATCACAATTTTTGTGCAAATTTGTTAAATTTATTCATATAGGTAATTTTTAGCGGAATTACTTCCAGAGAGAAAAGGTGGATTTATAGGAAAAAAAAATTTTTTTTCGTGGATTATTTTTATAAGTCAATAAAAAATCCAAATTGCAGCTTTGCATGACATGTTTATGTTCTGGCAAAACAAACAAACATCGGATGCGTCAGACGGTTGATTCGCCTAAGCGACAAAAACCATGTCACCATTTCCGAAAAATAAGTGTATACGTTTCTATAAAACTATTCCAAGTATATTCCAAAATCACCTGTATTTATGAGGAAATGAAATTTCGCTCGCCAATTTTGAGAGAGTTCGAACATGGATCGTAAGACGTGAGGATACAAATCACATAAATCGATCTGGTCGAGCACACACTCATAATAAAACTAGTTTTCACAGAATTTTTTTTTTTTTTTGGAGGCATTCTGAAATTATTTGTGGAGAATTGTTTTTGGGTATTTGGAAAAAGGCTAAAAGCCAAAATACTCCATGACATTGAGATATAAACTTCATTCTGTAATCAAAAAGTCAAGTTTTCCAAAACAAATGATGGAAAGCACATTTTTGGTACATTAAATTGGTCAAATAACAAAACATATGCAATTGACAATTTTATAACATTTTGAGCAAATTCATTTTTGCACCGGAATATTACTTTGGAAAATTTGATATTTGATTGACATTTCATTTGTCCCTAAAGTGCTCAAATATCATCAAATTAATTATTCATTTAACGTGAATTTACTCGTGATACGATTATTTACGTCAATTCGTTCTTACCATCATACTGTATGATTGGAACTTCAAAATTTAGAGAGCTGAGACCGATGCTGGCGAACTCAGAACCGTGACAACGTGAATTCTTTCGATGCCGCAGCGCAATTTACCTCTTAACTACATTTCGTCCCCCCTCCCTCCCCTAATTGCTCTCCAACGAATTATACATTAACCACAGTACAAGAGACAGCACTCCTGAAGTTTTCTTTTTTCTGTTGCCAAGGAGTGAAGCCTCAGCCAGCGAAACACAAACAACGGTGCCTTGTAAAACTTCCAAAAGTTAGGATTCCGTCGGTTCAATTATTCAAGTGTTATGTGTCAGGAGATCCATGAGGATTCATAAACCTAATCATCCAAGATCACCCATGTTTTTGCAGAAGGCATAATTGTTGGCATGATTTTACATTCGACCTGGTATAGTGGATAATGTAACCAAATGCCAGGCAATAAACTCGTTGTTCTGATCCGCTGGGTCGATGAGTGAATAGTCCTGGCTTAGAGTTCGGAGAAACTCATCGCTCCTGAACTTCAAGTTAGCGAACACGGAGTTCCCTTAGAGGTACTAGTGAACAGGTTACATGTAGACAAACGTTTAACAATAACTCAACCACCGCTGTAACATAATTTGAGTACAAAATGAATGCAGTCAAGGAGGGCCCGAGGAATTCCCGCAGTAAGGGTAGCGTAGTTGGCACGTCCCTTCTCGTATGGCGGAGGGAAAGGTTGTGAAACCCGATAAAAACCAGTGTACTGCAAATTTGGAACATCCTTGACTGGTTCAAAACCTATTAACTCTCTTGTTGATTGCTACCCTAGTAAATCCATACAGCGCTCGTTTCCCCTATCCAGTCTTGTATGCCCGAAAAATGAAGTCCATAACCACCCCTTTAGTGATGGAAGTATCCGAATACTTACGATACTTCAATTCATACAGAAATTTCCGTTGTTCGTGAATTTAGGGAGAAGTTGTTTGGTCGTCCATTGATCTCGGAGCATGACTTTGTTGGTCTGAATGACCCCTAGCAGCGGAACAAGTTGCAAGTTCATTCAAAAGCGGCGCTGGGATATTGGAAACTACTAATTATGAAATTTAATTGTAATCGGATGTTTTCTCTCTGTATCGAGTATTCTGTATTAATTTGAGGATTACATGTGAAAAGTAGATATTCAGTTTTCAATTTAACTAGATCTCCTATGACACCTACTTATAACATTACATTAAGTTATTATGACAAAATACCTCAACCTCATAAATAAAATCAAGGCTCGAGGTACTTACTAGCCATGCCTCAATCCCTCCTATTTCAAAATAAGAGTTATGTTGTAAAACAAACTTGCATTCCTTATTACTACATGTACTCGCATTTGATTATTGTATCTGTATATATATTCATATCAAGTTCGCAGTCATAGTACTAATTAGATTTGGCTGCATTCATTTGTTAAACTTATTACGAGTAAATTTGTTACGATTGCCCTGAAAATGTAAAAATACAGGTATTTACAATTTATTACTACACTATTCAACATTTTACGAACAGATATGCGTATGAATCATCCATTTATAACATCAATGACATCATTTCAAGTTTGAGAAATTGCATACCCCGCAAAATTGCATAACCTTCTTTTACCAATAGAAAATTTTAAAACAGAACCGCTTTGTTTTGTATGCGTTGAGTTCAAAAACCCTAATAGTGGCTCAAGCAATTGAATGTCTGTAACCCTGAAGATCACCTTGTTGTTTGCGAGCCTACGTATGAGGAGTGTAAACTTTGTTTTCACTCATGGGTGATGATTTTTTTCTTTAAAATCAAAATTTCCACTTGCATTTTGCGATGAAGAACATTCTGAACAGCTTTCGTTTCGGCTCTCTATCTCTCTCTTCACCTCCTCAGGTAATGAGCTGGTGTCAGTCATTTCAAACAAAATTATGAAAAGTGTGGGTACTTCAGTTATTTTATTTGATGCACCTTTGCGATATTTATAAACGAACTTTATTCCCCGTTATGAGTATTATAAATGATGATAAGGGAGGGAGATTGGCCGACCCAAAGAATGGTCACACGCAGTGTAGTAAACTATGAAACAACAAAACGATTTGACTCCTATACCTTGACATTATCTGCTAAAGTAAAAGGGTTGCTGACGACTGAAAATCTGCATCAAGCCCCCCTACAATAAGACTTTTGCGCTTTACAATCATCCAGCAACCTCAACATTGTCATTGTCCCAATCGAAAAAATGCCTCATTTGACTCAAGGTTACATACTTTCCAACAGTTAATATGGAGCAAGCCACAGCTCTGACTCTTGCCTTTTGAGTTTCTACATAAAATGCTGTTTCTGACAACTTCATTAAATAAATGGACTCACACAACTTATGAATTGTGCAGCCGATCGATGTGAAGGTAAGTACTTCGGGTCAAACCGTTTTAGTTTTTCAAATCCTTCAAGTTTGATGATTAGGCACATTTCTGTTGCAGGTGAGAAACTTGATAATATTCAATGATTAACCAGTTTTGTGATTCCGCCATTTCGTATTCGAGTTGTTTCTGCTCGACAGATAGCAATTTTGCTCTCACAGCAACGGAAGAGCTCTCTTCCTTGCGACCGCTTGAATAATTAAAATTTTCCATTTTGTGCTGACCTATTCTGACACTGCTGATCTTACCTTGTTCCATTTCACAATCACATTGTCAGCCTCTCAAAAAATAGAGAAAACTCTTAATGAAACCCCCTCGTACGGTAAAAATTATGCTTGTTGTCGTTAAATTTGATACAAATATAATTTCTAAGCACACGCCTCATTTTAGACTTTTAGTAAAACAGAAGATTGATTAATGGAAACTTGTACCAATGAAGGTCAAGGATATAATCCAATTTCTTCCAAGTATTGAATTGAATTATCAGATTTATGAACATTTCTTGCCTCAAAGTTGGAAAAGAACTTTTGTCAATAGATTCATGAGAGGTTCTTTTTCTATTGTTCGTTTCGGTACTCGATTTACATTCTTTGATAATTATTCTGAGCAGTGAACTATTGTAATCAACAAGAAAAATAGCAATCCCCTAATAGATTGAATCGATGACAATTTATCTGTCTGTCCAAAGATTCCTTTCCCAACTACTGTACGGGCTTATGAAATCGTAACTCATATGAATAGTATAATAACCACATGTTCGAACAGCTTTCACTCCAAATCGGCGAGTTTCAAGCATTTAAATGATCAAAAATCAGTATCTGGATTGCTTTAGTTGGAAAACTAATGTGTCACAGTGATGCTCATTTGTTATTCATAGATTTCATTCAAAGGAAAGGTGATTAATGAGGAATATAGATCACTTTCAGCCCGTTTCACACTGTCATCAATGATACAGTACGAGAATTAAGTTTTTATTAAGCATATTTAGCAAGGACCTACTTATTGTTAATTTCTGAAGTAACTCGCGGTAGAAAGAAAACCATATTTCAAACAACATAAGATGAAAATCGGTTGAACTTCAGAGATCAAAGCAAACCATCACAATGATTACTGACTTCCGTAAATCACTTTCATAACATGGTAACAATTACAATTTTTGGATATATCGCAATGTACGTCATTTGATTTTGTATAAGTGCTTGGTGTAAATGTTGACCAGTATGTAGTTAAATGGTGGACAATACTTTTGACTGTATCAAGACATGCCTAATTGAATGGTACGAATTTTGTTGATTACTCGCTCAGTTTGAATCTTGGCCTCCAGAACGGCCAATTGATGTTCGTAAAGCCAGTCAAACTACTATCTCATCCCAATACTGACATTTCCTTTAGGACTCGCCGGCTACCTATCTACCATAGGTGATGTGAAGTGGAAAACGATCGAATAAAAAAGCAACCATTAAGATTGTATGGTCGATTTATTTCTGATGTTAACAATTAAATTTAATGCTAATGTGGGAGATATATGGACATTAGAAGTTACGATGTGCGATTAAGACGAGTGAGTTCAAACTGTTAACCCCTGACCGCTCCGGGGTTATCGTCTGGTGGTTTCACTCGTTTTGCTCCCCACATTTTGTAATCTATAACGTCAGTAACATCATTCTAATGATCTCCCACGAACCTGCATTTAGGCCTCCAGGCAGTCGTTCATCTAATATTGTTCAATAACTTGAGATCTGTTGTTCATCATAAAATCGTACGAAGAATAAAACGTAATCATATGCAATACCAGAACAGAAAAGTGGAAAATGAAAACTTCAAAACCCACCGAATAGCAGAGTTGTTATAAAAGAAATCCCATTATCCTTCACGAATTCCAATTACTTTTGAAGAATTATAATGGGCATTTGCATTCTCATTACAAGGAATGATCAACGTCAATTTAACCACTCCTCCTCAGGAATAGCTTTACTCTCCCATTACTGTTTCTATTTTCTTGGGGAGGACAGATCCTGAATCCGTTGACAAGTGGCCTGAAAGTTTTGGACAATTGTTTTTTGAGATATAAATGGGCGAAAAAGCCCAATTAAAAATTAAATCAATAAATACGGTACATTAAATAAGAACAGAAAGTCAAAACGCTCGAAATAACTGTAACAGTTGATAACAATAAAATATGCTTCTGGTTAATTTCTACACTTTATAAACAAGTTTTATAATCAAGTAAATATATGAAAAATTATAAGAGTTAGGAAATGTAATGAACAAGGTAATGTTTGACTGATGACAATTACGAGTGGAGAGTTTGAGAAAGAAATTTCTATTTCGGGACCGAATAAGGCACAGAGAATTGACTTCTCGGGGAATCATTGTGAGGGGCCGGTTCAATAAGTAATTTGTGCCTGCAAATCTGGTGTGGAATAAGGAAAATTGGCTGTAATCGAGCTGAAGGAACATTAAATTGGTTCGTGATAGTGAGAAGGAGCAATCAAGGTCACCAATCAAAAGGTTGTGCCAAAATGTCTGTCCAACAACTGCCGGTCTGATTCCCAAAATGGTAAAGCCACATCAATTCAAGGGGGAAGAGTTTTCAGTGTTTTCTCATGGAATCCCAAGTTTGTAACCCACGAACCTCAAAAATATGCTCTGTACGGTCTCAATTTGGTGTTTAAGAACGGACTACATAGGTGACCATACCGTAGAGGCATATTCTGGTATTGGTCGAACCAGTGTACTGCACAACGCAACCTGGGCGGGCAGGAGGAAAAAATCCCTGTTGTTCTTGTGAAATTGTGGGTATGAAGTGAAGTTTTCGTCGTCTATGACTTCATGTGAACTGCTTGTAGTCTGCCTAGGCTAATAGGTCCGAAATCCGTTGGATTGAATGTGGATTGTTTCAGGAGCTGAATATGAGTGGTAATTAGGTATTTTGTTTTGTGTATAAGCCACTAGTCTAGATTTAAGATGCGAACAAGGTAATGGTATATTGCGCTGGTCCACGACAAGCCTCACAATCAAATAGTACAAATATATGAAGGACCACCGGACAGAAATATCTGAAAACAATAAAGAATTGTGCTACACATTACCTTGTGATTCGGCGATCTACAACTCGCAGGTTCTCGTTATTGCTTGAAGAATCGTCTGTTTTTTCGTCCAAAATAAGGAAACCGGCTGAAGATATAAGACAGGAAAAGTTCTACTTTATAATCGCGGAAATCACTGGGCAATTACTGCAACTACAGCTAGCGTTGCTTTAACGCAGTAAAAAAAAATGAACTCGAGCCTCCATTCGATTGACTCTAACTACATTAGCCTCCATAACTTCTACTCACTCGGTCTCGATGAACTATAGATGCGTCTATACAGATAGACAAGTGATTATAATGAGATACTTCCCCAAACCAATCGTAAAAAAAATACGAAATGCTGGTCTCAACATCATGATATTAGGAATACCTTACCTGAAATAGAAACATGAATGAAATCTATGAAACAAACATACGTCTTGACGTATTTTCCCATTCAACCTCTATAAAAGTAGTAGGTCGGTATGCACTAGTGAAACTAGTTCAATCGCTCCTCTCGTCCCTACAAATCTTCATTTGATTTTGGTTCATAATTTTCAGTAAAAAGCCTTTGTATTCATATAGCGAAAATTCTTTACTTCCCTCCACTCAAACTTTCTACTTTTCGTATGGAGTTGAGTATATCTAAAATCTGCCATGTCCGTCCGGTGTAAACCATAAGCCGTATGTGCCATAAAAGGTCTTGGAATTGAAGTAAAAGATCCGTTCTTTCTCACATTGATTCCACCTGGGGTCTAGTTGGTTTTAGCCACTCACAAATTGATGCTATAGGCCAAACACTGGTCAAATACGTGCCAAAAGTGGTTTTTCGGAGTTTTCACAGACAGACGTGTGGGGTGCTATTTTCTTGTAATTTTGGGCATAAAATTGGCTGGGACAGGTTTCAGATCCTTGGACGTTCATCCATAGCAGATAATCGCTATTTCTAAAACGTAAAACTGACCTCACAAATCTTGCAATGACACGAGCAATCACGCATTATTTAACAAATGAAGATTTGTCGTTTACCACTCCTTGGGATCGTAAAAAGGAACAGACAATACATATTAACATTTAAGAAATTTCAGAAGTAATTGGATTCTGGACTCTGTGTCAAATCGATTGGTTGACCTCATTTATCGGTGACGTTAAACGTGTTCAATAGTGTAAAAGAAGGTCCATTTCAGTTTCTGCCGGCTATGTGAGCGTGTCGTTATGAGTTTCCTTACAAGGCGGCTTCCTTTGGATCCTCATCATTAGACTAATTAGGACGCTAAGATCTCGGAGAGGTCTCCTCTGTCCCAGCCCCATCTCCAGCCCCCACAGCTCATCCCCTGGCTCTTGTTCCGCCGGCATGTTCATGCGGCCTTTAGCGTATTGAAGTTATCTATAAAAATATCAAGTTTTCTGTACTCATGATAAATAGCTACCGTTCTATCAGGGGTCAGTGTTGAGTAAAGGAGGTTATCGACTGTTCAGGTTCGTCTTGTAGCTCCAGACACAAGCAACACGTACGTAAGAATATCACACTGGTTCAGTCAGTGGACAATGTTGCCTAATTTATTTGGTTCCATTAGCTGAGTAATGTCGACGGCTTTCAAAAAGGTACAAAACAGCGGGGGTATGAATGTCCTCGTATCTCAACAAGTGAAAAAATTGAGTTATCTCACGATGGATCTGATTCATGACAACATGAGTTACTCAGATTTGCATAAGCGCCATTGACATATAGTCAATGTTACGCGCATGACCGCAAGATACAACGTTACCTCGTTAATGACATTTCTGTGGAACCAGACCGAGCCTAACTCTTGTAACTTACCAAACTTTGAACCACTTTAGCCCAAAGGGCGCCTGTATCATTTGAGGATTTGCTTTTATCAATTCCATCCCTAGCTAGGGAACGATATCCATATATTGAAACATCTCGGACCTAACTTTGATCTTCTCCGTACGAGAAACGATTGAAGCAGCTTCAGTTTTCCGGCATCTTAGAAGAGTTGTTCCACATGTGGTAGGGTACCGACTCCAGTTCTTAACCAGTTTCACGAGGATGCTAGCCACCGTTTTCTTGAAAAATAACATTCGATTTTGTTTCTTTCCAAATGATTTCTTCTCCATCCACTTTGGTCTTTGGTTTTGGGGTATGTGATGCTTTGACATGCGAAAACACCCGTATAAAGACACTTTTCCGTCAAACCTTACTCCCGAATTCGCTTGAAAGGAACTTCAGATACATAAACTTCTATCGGTTTTATTGTATTCTAAAATTTTAAACTTTTCTTACATAACCGATGGAATATGCCGTCACCCAATTAAATGGTGTTCGTGCTACCCACGATTAAATTACCTATAGACCTCTCAACTATTCAACTTATCCTGGTTCCACAAAGAGGCGCTTAGTCAGAGTACAGATTGGGGGGAGATGGTATGTTTGCGTTCGTTTACACACGATTGGAGACCGGTTTCGACCAGTATTGTCATCATCAGTCCACAACAAGTAAATTGTATATTTGGCGTTGATAATGCCGGTCCTACGGTTGCTTGTAAGGACATACTGTGTATTCATCCTCGTATGTACAATCGGAAACCGGCTTCCATCATTTGTGTCACCATCGGTACAGAACAAGCAAACTTTACAGTTGCCATTAAAAATGGTATTATCCAAGTTAGATGAGCTCCTACCAATCTGGGACCCCTCCCAGTCGATTTTCCGTCCAAAATTCCTAAAGATCGAAAACACACTTGCCCACGTCAGTAAAAACCCCGGCAAATAATTGTTTGCCACATTTTCGTATCGCGTACTACAACCTACATACTCGACCAAACTGCCCGTTTTCCGATATTGGATGAACCCATTACCGATGTTTCGGCACCTGATATCGTCTAAAATTTCAATAATGCTTTCTAGCAAAAATATATCGGACGCGTCTTTGGGGCTAAAGGAAGCTCTCAAATTTTGGTCTTCTCTATCATATTTGACGTGTTTGGATCGTTCAGCCTATTGAGCTACTTGGCCCCATTCAAGGTGGGTATAGGCAAAAGCGTCGGCATAATAACGCATCATGGACTCATTTATTTATTCTTGTGTGTGCTAATTGCTGTCGCCTTATTTGCAAAACAGTAAGCTACACCAATGCTTGTTTCCGTCGCACCCTTAATTGAACAATCTGGAGAGGATTGGGCGAGTAATGCGTGTAGCGAGTATCTTACTCTCATCGCCTGGGCGAAATGGTCACAATATGTTGAAAATCAATCCGTTTAGAAACATGATAAAATTACATCAAAGTCAACTGCTATTGAGGGGTAAATGCACGTTGTAAGAGTTTATGATTAAATTCACCGATGGTTACGTAGGCCACTCCTTGTCCGCTGAATTATCGATAATCTTATGAACAACCAGATGAAATGTCGGGGATTTGGTCCCATCAAGTCCACCTAACCACCCTGATTAAGTTGGGTGTGAAAGCGTGAGTAAACTCAAAACTGAAAGTCCTTGCAAGAATAAAATAATAACGAGATCATCGTCGTCGGGTTGGTCCTAAGGTGCTTCGATTGGACTCAATTGGTTCATCAAAGAAAAATCTAGTGGAATCCAACGAATTAATAACCATTTTATTTTAAAATTTCCCGAGATAATTTTTAACAAATTCAACACTCAAAGTTTTCGGCATGGGGTAGATTGACAATGATACCGACATGTGTTTTTCATTAAAAATGGAGTGTCGGATTGAGGAAAATGTTATTTAGGACTTGAAACATTTGCTGACAACATTCCAAGAGGATAGTATGAAAGTTATCTTCAACGTTGCGCGCCTTGCTGTCTGGAAACGATGTTTTTTTTTAACTTTCTTTGTTCCTCCAGTATCTAATCATGGACCTAGATGATCTCTCAGTGACGTTAACATAGTTCTCTCCATAATTGACGTTTCCTTATCCATTTTCTTGTCAGCCAGCGAATCAGCTAAGATAACACGTATAATAGTGATGGTTCGCTTCCTGAGGGATTAGGGATACACTGGAGCGAATGTTGTTTCCTTCTCCGAGAAATCGGAAGTTTGATATTGAATCCGCTGGAGTCGGATTCGGAATAGATTCAAACGTATTATGAGAATTTCCAAACCGAACTCTGTATACTTGATTCGGTTGAAACTGGAATCTCAACATCAAAATGATTTTTCGTAGAAAATCACTGTAAAATTTTGGATAACGAAAGTTGTAGGTTTTCAAGAAGATGAATCGAATTAATCAGGGAGTTATGAGAGGGAGGGGCTGGTTAATGATTTACAATTGAGGTGTTCTAGTGGTAAGACTTTCTACTGATCCCTGCTTTAAAAAAAATAAATAAATAAATAAATAAAGATAAAGTAAATGAATGAATAATTGAATCGTTTCCCATCTTTGATGTTTTCATTTGTTTGCAATTCTTTGATATGTTTGTGATTTGCGTGATCTGGGAATCATCTATTACGAATATGAGGCGCAGATGTAGGTAAGCGTTTGAGACGAATTTAAGACCGAATGGTTGGGCAATTCTAATTCGACATCAATGATTATTATGGTGGTGGAGACAGGTTTTTTACCCTTAGTAGTGCGTTATATGTATATCAGCGAATGTATCCATCGAATGACCGAGTTGAGCTGGGTACACAAGCGGGAGTTGCCGATTTAACACAAACGCGATAGTAGCCGGTACTTGCCGAACTTATTTTGCATTTGACATTTTGTATAAACTAACATTGACTTTGACGCTCACCCTTCGTGTTGGATTCTACTTTGCTGCCAAAACAACTAGAAAACTATTCTTCATATCTTATTTGTAAGGCTGTCCCGGAACTTCCATTAGGTATTATTCCCGGACTGTCCCTTTCTAGTGTACGGGGGCCCTCGCCTACTCGGTAGAACGTAATAATCGGGTGCAGTTTTTTGGCCGTATCATAGAGGACGAATGTTCTCCTAGTGGCGAGTAGATGCCCGATACACACATTCGACAAGCCTCAGTCTGAGGGAGGATCTGAGGGAGGAGAGGTGTAGCTGTGCACGTGGGAATCAAAGTTCTGTTTACTCCGACATTGGGAGTTGTTAGACTGTGCCAACACCTTGGGCACCAGCCTGCTCAGCTGGAAGTGTGGCTAGACGAACGAAGCAACCCGATTCCGAGTGCAAAATTTCGAGTGTGGAGAGGAAAGTTGAATGATGAGCCTCAGAAGAGAAAATGCTGTAAATGATTAAACAGATGCTCTTCTACGTAAATCACTCTATTAATTGAATAGTAAATCTATGTGCATTAGACTTAGTCTGACGCACATTATCTGAACTCGACACCTCACGGCTCCAAATCTTGCAATTGTACTCAAACCCTTGTGCTGACGGCGGCCACGCAGTCTAGCTCATACCTCCCGTTGAACGATCTCTGAAGCGCGACCGTCTACCGAACCGAATTTTATAAATTTTAAAGGAACGGATGCTCGTACAACAACGCGAGTGATCTCATTCAATTCAGGGATTTTTTTCTTTAAATTCGATTTAAACCAACAAATTTTGAGGGATGTTAAAAGTGGTTTTTTACGGTCGATTGTAAAGGTTTATTGTTGAAAATAAAATACCCGAAGAGAAGAATCCAACTGCAACGATACCAAACCTTGTTCTAGGAAATCAGAAAGCAAACAAAGTGGGTTGCAGTACCGCATGCATTTTACAATACCTTGTCATGATTATAATTGTCAATGTTGGTCATAATAAATGTAGTAATAAAATTTTAAAAAATTTATTATTGAAATCAACCTTTACCTTTCAATATTTATTATCATTAATGAAGAGACGGTATGACTGGTAAAGAATTACGCAAAATTCCAAATATTCCAACTATGCTGCGGTAGTTCCTTTCTTCTCCGTCTCGTTGTACTGAAGATGGATTTCTCCTGTTTAATTTGGTCATTGTTCCTAAGCATAGGACTGGGCATTGAAATTCCAGTTAAAATTGTCTACCTCATTTGTGGTTCTGGGACTGAAAAACGGTTGGTCAGCCCAATACAGGAGTCGTTAACTTGGCGATTGTTTCCAATCTATGCAAGCTCAACATCCGAGATGGCCGACAGATCGGCGGCTTCAAGGCAAATGTCTAAGGACTGCCTAAACCCGACTTCCAATTTATTGGAAGGGAAGATATTGGATTCTACTATTTTGATGTTTCGATGATTTTCAAATGACTCCCGTTTCCAACCGTCATCTCCTGTTGCCCACCATACTTTTCTCTCGCATTGCTTGAATCTCGTTTTTAAATCGCTTTTCCTTTCTCAACTCGAGTTTGATTGTGTTTAGTTGTGTGTTCTGGTTGTTTCCATTACTGGGGGATTCGTAATGGAATGGCCCTTAGAGGTTGTCCTTCAATTTTCAAACTGTACGAAAAGGAGACCATAATTTGGAACGCCTTCCGACCGAAACATTATAACAGAAATTATAATGATGGCACTCGTCGAATATATAATCAGGTTCTACCGAGAACAGTAAGTGGTTGGCACCCATCGAGAATGGAGATACTACACGAGTTCTTATAAGAATATTTCGTTGTTTCGAAGACGAATAGCGAATCTACTTGGTGAACCTCACAAGTGTGTGGTACTTGTGACGCCCCAAGTAGCAAGTAAAGCAGCTCGCAACTCGGCGAACACTCAGTACTTGGAGGAAGCTCATGTCTTGGTCCATCTTGAGGGTATCATCAATCACCGCTTCAGATGAGCTGGAAGGAAAATTTGAATCTACATGAGTTTTCAGGGTTGATGCTCTGTGACACACTGCAAATCAGCTGTTCGCTGGATCGACCTTAACATTTTTCGATTCTTGCGATAAATTGAGTTGTGATTCTGGTTAACCTTACGAAACCTAGACTAAGCAATTTAAATGTTTGACGCCAAATTGCTGAATTTTCACCTTATTTTTGTAGAAATTTCAGAGATTGAGGGGGATATTAAGGTCTTTTCAAATGCGTAAACATGAAATTCGTACCACATGTGTATATCCCGCAATTGGAATTAATTTTTATGATTTCATGATGTTCCCGTAAGGAATGTTTTTCAATATAGAAAGCAAATTTAGAGACAGGATGTTTCATTTGCTGGCAGTATTGAGAAACATTTTTTAAAACATATAAAAACTTATAAAATATGTGTGCACTAATTAAAACAAATTAACGAACAAATTAAAACATGCGAAATATGTATGCACCTCTTTTCTCTGTCCCTCTTTTTCGTGATTTACAACAAATTTTAAAAGATAAAAACTTAAACCATCAAACAGTGATAAAAGTTCAACAAAATTAATTTCAGTAAATGTATATGCGTTTTGTATTGGTATATATTAAAAAAAATCATTTCCGCATGAAGAGTCATGGTTAAATAATGCAATTTATAGGGAAAGATACCAAGGTACATCTATCCAATATCACAAACGGCGTAGTTCCTACTGAAGACTGTGAACAGCAACGAGTCTTCCGCCTCTTTTAGGGTCGTAATTTAGAGAAAATAGTTTCTTGAAACGAAGTTGCACGCGTGAGGTAAGGGAGGTATGTGAAATGGTTGTAATTCGCTTAGAATGGAAATGTGCCAAGATGCCAACCTACTGGTCTTCAGCATCCCATTTGAAATATTGCACAGTTATATTGAGCAGTGGTCCCCTTGCAGTATTTTAATTTGATTTATTATTCAATTAATGGAAGCTATTAAAATGTTTGCTTACACCCTCTCGTCGCCTCAATCTTCAATAATTCACGGCGTTCGAATCGGAGCCCCGTACAGGCGAGAGCTGTGAAAATTGAATTTGAGAACCGCGGATCGGTTAGCAGTAATCAACTATCCCACAGCCGTTATTCAGCTTCGTTCCCAGTGACATTTTTGCCAGTTCCGGACAACTCTGAGCAAGCGCAGTTGAGTATTACTGTTGGCAATGGTGGTACCAGCAGTTCTGGAATTCGAGAACGCATCTGACGCCGAACAGTTCCGACTTTCCCCTTTCTTCGGAACTGTTGAAACTGTAACCAGAGTACCTCGTTCCATTGAGTTCCGAGATCGATGTGGTTCCAATAGTACCTACCGAAACGATTAGGAGCTTTTCGTCGCAGTTCTCGAGCGCTGACCAGAACGGTCTCTGAGAACGTCTTTTGTATCATTCAAGTCACTTGTAACTGCATGATTCGCTTTTTGTATTAAGCCACTTCATACACTGGACTGATGAAGGGGAAATTTGAGAGAAGGATTTCAGAGTTAGATATAAAACTCCCTCCTAAACAAAAATGCTACCTAGTCTCAGTCTTGCTGCATTACACACATGAGCGAATTTTGTAATTTTCAGTATTACATGCATGTACATTTTACTGCAATTTTCCTATTTTCCAGCACGAAAATTTTCAACATTAAAATGTTTGGTGAACAAATTTCTAGTACACACTACTGAACAACAACACTATTGAACAAAAAGAACCTATTTTATTTTATTTTAATTCCGTTTCACGATTTTATGATTTTTGAAGACTTTATAACGAAATTTGAATATAAAATAATGTGAACGATTCTCATCAATTTTGTTGATTTAAGCGGTTTCGGAATTTTTAGAATGGATCGTGAGTTGGATACGAGATTGTCATCTATAAAATTATTTGTTTCTAAATCAAATCTCTGTGTAAGAGCGAACGTAACCCCCGAAACCCTTGAAACACGTAAAATTCCCAGAACATCTGTTTTATATGAAATTTCCAGGAAATATGCGAGCTGGGCTGAAAATTTCCCTCAATGAATTTCATCGCTAAATAATCAGTACTCCCTACTTGGCATATTGTATAATCTGCTAATAGTAATTTTTAAGTAAGTTCTATAGGTTTGATCTTTCTCAAATGAGGGGGGGGGGGGGGGGCTAACAGGGGAAGATTTTATCAGATTTTGATGATGACCACGCCGGTATGCATATGGTGTATCTCCCAAGGCGAGAAATTCAAGAATCGGGAAGGGCCAACTAACCATATCCATCACAAACTATACTGGGCATTTGTGTGCTGTGACATATCAGTTGCTCGATATGGGCTTTGAAAAGAACTCGGTACATAATAAAGCATAAAAGATATAAACAGAGAGAAACTCAAAGGCCAGGGATGCCCACATGGGGTGGAAAGCGGGAAACCGCAGCTCGACCCCTGGGGATTTCCTTCTTGTCATCGTTCCAGCAGTGTAGTTCTTAGGGGTTCCATGCCCCTCCATTTACTTGAGGGAATGTAACAGTGAACCCGATCTAAACACCACGTGTCCGATGAACGAAGAACCACAAATAATATGAAAGTAAAATGCTTTCATTCGAACCTGTAGCAAAATATGTTTCCACTAGAGATATTTTGCTAGTATCAAAACTTAATCACAGTATAATTGTGTGTTACAGGAAGGAGCTTGATGGTCGCTAGTGAAGAATCCTTATCCTCTAACTGCGCTGGTAATCTTTATACTTCCCACGTATTTCGCTAATTAAGTTAAATTGACATGTATCAAGGCTGATTTTTCATTTTACCAATTAAAAGGAAAACAATGGTTTGAAGTTTCCGTAGGTATGATGAATCTCTTGACTGCTTGATGGTAATAGGGACGTATGGGATTTCTTGAGATTCAGTCGATTAATAGAAGTCTTTTATGCCAAAGTTTCGCTTCATTTATTATGTATCTTCAGGGCTCCACCAACAAGATAATACTACCTTAATAAAATAATAATAGTTTATAGTTTTAATAAATATATGGTAAAGTATGAGAAATATAACGGAAATATTTCATAAACCTGTCAATTTCCCATACATTTATAAACACTATCAGCTACTATTATCTTATTAACATTATTATCTTGTTGATGTAGCCGTGAAGAAAATACCGTTTATCGACTGAACCTCCTGTTATAAATATGCGAGATTGATTAAAATTGCCTCGTAGTGTGAAATAGAAACTTACGAACACCTTAACAAAAGCTTTATCGAGCGGAATTCATCTTGAATATGAATCGGATTACAGATACAATACTAAAGTTTAAACTCACAGACTGGTAACAACGTCAACACTTAATGGATTTCTAATAATATTATAACATAGGGCAGAAGCACAAAACTATGAAAACCTACTATTTTCTCTCTTACGTAGAAATACATTTCAATTTATAGTCTGATAGCCTGGTGGCAGCAAAAGTGTTTTTTACCTTTCTGTTTTCATCTGTAGAAATGTGCATGTTCTGGAACTCTTCATGAAAACCATGTGGACCGCCCGTAACAACCACAATTATTCAGTTCAAGTGTTCTTATGACTTTTCTATCGAAACTATAAAAGAAATTGGAACAAGTTCCTTTGCAGTTTCTACTGCACTTGTCAATCTCCGTTATGTGTCAAGGGATATGAAAGTGCAGCTAGGATTAAGATAGTGTTCCAATGATTGTACTGGTTCAACTATGGAAATACGTCGGTGGAAATCCTGATGATTGTGTATAACCACCGAGACAATTTACAAAATATTCCAATTTTGAAGGAAATAGACTTCATAACGAAGATAACTAAGGAAGATTAAGAGATTTCTTAAAGGATGATTTTCATCGAAATACGAAAAATAAATTCCCGATCAAACAATTTCTAGGAAAAAGCCACAATGGAATGCTTCCAAATTCAAGGTATTTATTTGCGCCTGAATAGCATGATGTTATGATTTTGGTACTTTAGACCACTATAACACTATAGTGAAACATTCAAGTCTCCACTTGTTGAGGTATCTGCTTCTCACACTCATGTGGGCATATTGAAACCACCAATCTATCTACATGCTATCTATATATATCTAAAACCAAAAATCTATCTATATATTCAATATTTAAGCGCTAAGCAGCTAAACAGATGTCTATCAGTAATTCTGTGAAACGTACGGGTTAACTCAAGTTGAAGCTGTCCTCAAAGTACTGAGTCGAAATATAAAGCAAACATCTGAATAGAAGGCGATGAAGAGTAGATTAACAGAAAGTCTGTATGTATCGGGTCTCTATAGGTAGCGATAAATCCCTTAAAGCTTTCTCAGTAGAAGATTGAACTGGTATTTTGATATCCTCCAAACTAACTTACTTATACCGCTTTACGGCTATCCGACAAATTACCCTTACATATCTTTCTGTCGTTTGGGATGTACGTTTTACTAATCCTTTTCTAATGTTGGCTTCAATTGTAAACCATTGTTCAATTGGTTTCTAAAAGCCAATGTCTACGGATCTTTTCTTCAGCTCCGGTTTTGTCATTGCAGCCGTTCATATCAATAAAGTCGTCAAAACATTGAAGCGTGTTCATTTTGAAATTTCGTCAGGCACTATTGATTTTTTATTGAACTGACATCTGGTCGATGTAGTCAGGTTCAGACACATTCCAATATGCCTACGTAAGATGCTGAATACTTATTTCTAAATGCCGATAACCGTTTCTGTTGTTCTTAAACCTGAGAAAGGTTTCAAGAATATTCCATGGCGAAAATCAAGAGTGTTGACGTTTCTCTCTTCCCCTGTTTCTTCTAGTGCGGCAGTTTTACCCCTTCAAGGACTGCAGGCTCAACGCCTTGCAGTGTAAAAAATCGCACGTTCCCCGTTCTCCATTTACAAGAAAAAGTCTAAGGAAAAAACGCAGTTAAAACCGATCCGTGTAATGAACGCATCGGATGGCTGATATACGATGTTTGAAAGTCTCTGGGATGAGAAAGTGGCGAAGGCGGGAGATTTCTTATGAAAGCTGCCTTTAAATCACCGGAGTCGAACATGTGTTTTGGTTGAGGGCCGCTGTGTCGGCCAACTCACGTGGTACAGAACTCGACTAATTACTGGTGTGGCATCAGCGATAGAGGCGATGAAAAAGATGTAGCATTACCTAATGAGCATTTTTTGAATGAACCGACATGTTTACTTCTCTAACAACTCAAAGGGTCAATACCGAATGGGATATTCATTTTGAGACTCTTGAAGACTTCGTGGGTTTGGGCTCAAGACGAAGCCTATCTTCAGTTGAATTTGGATGAGTGTAATTTACTGAAGTGGATTCCACCATCAGTAGAACAAAAGTGGTGGTGTGTTTCGCTGGAAGCCACAAATGATGATAAAGTGCAAAGCAAAATCATGTACATGGAATCTTGAAGTGATTTCTTCCTTGAGTTGAGCAAGAAACAGGTTACATTCCTGGATGAGATAGACTTATGTCATCTTGGACATTTTTGCTGGCAAAGAGACGTCTCTCATTACTTCAACAGTACTAACAGAAAGGGATCATTTCGACGCTTAATGAGCTCGTGATAAAAAGTCAATAATTTTACTGTATTACGTGCAAATACCTTGCTTTTCGCACATAGTTTTCAGTTATTACTATGTTCGAGTACTGTTGATAGCAAACATGGGTTCGGGAAATGTAATTAAACATTTGATCCTCTCTGGAGGACGGCTGGAGACGTCCGCGACACCTCCGGGTAGTCGGACGAAAATCCAAGATGAAATTCCTTGTTTACTTTACTTTACTTTATTTGAGGGATAACACGAATATTTTTGTTTTATAAATTTCGCTTTCGCTTTATGGTAAATCTCCATGTAAGATCTTGTTGTAAAGCCAATGCCGTTATAACTTCTTAGCTCTAAGTAAGCTCAAGATTAAAGTAAAAACTTATTGGCGGGTACTGCATACATTAGTGGGACGTCCCTACGTCCGATTTTAATATTATCACAGATAACATAATTATACATAACATAAACATAATTATAAACATTTATAAATATTTTTCAAAACTAGACCGAACGCGAATTCTAGCAGGTATGAGTAGCACTTGAATAGGCGGCCATTGCCCCCTCC
The DNA here is from genome assembly GCA_031894815.1 of Creontiades dilutus. Taxonomy (NCBI): domain Eukaryota; kingdom Metazoa; phylum Arthropoda; class Insecta; order Hemiptera; family Miridae; genus Creontiades; species Creontiades dilutus. The sequence continues at coordinate 1,716,076 of JAVIWC010000497.1, read as the reverse complement.
CCCCCCTCCCGACATCAAATTCAAAATTCTTGAGGTTTATGGCCCAATAGAGATTAATTGAAAGAAAATTCAGCGGGAACAAAATTTTTAAAAACAGACGTAAATAGTGAAGGTGTTACGATATATGAATGTAACCTCCCCTCCCTCCTCATCAAGCCCTTCCACAATTAAATTTGAAAGATCTGAATTAGTTTTAAATACTAAACCAAAATCCTCCAATCGTGAAATTCGAAATTTTCTCATTTCAAAGGGACTTGATAAAAAGTAAAGTAATCGACCATTGTATGTTGGGGCTAACCGTCCGAATGTTTCATCGTCGTGGACGACCTTAGCTCTCCCCCAAGGGAAGATTTGAATTCGGCGATGATTTCGCTAAAAGCTACGCATTGTCCCGCCCTCTGCAGTACAGAATGGTTCTTCAGAAAGAAGCTTGTAGACTACTTGGACGGAGTTCCAAAGGAATATATTTCGATCATTCTGTTTTCAATGGAGCATCTTTATTGTCAACAAAAAAATCAATGATTGACATAAACTCGAAGAGGTTGTTAAAAAAGGGGAATACCCCTTACTGCCTTTCACCAAAACGCTATGAGAGTGTAAACTCCCATCCAGGCAGATGTATTTCGAACAGGAATCCGTAAATTTAACTTTGCTAATCTCTTGTTGTGATATCGATATGGCTGCGCAGCTTCTGCTAGTTTTTGTGGTTTCGTTGTTGTTTTCGACTGTGATTGTAAAAAAGCTTCAGAAAGGTTTATTATTTTTGTAGCTATTATATTGAGGGCACATCCCTGGTAAATGGAAGATTTTTAAGCCAAATTTCGAAAGCTTTGATCCTGCAGTTTTGCAGATAACTACCTTTTTCATGGTAGGTTTTGTTAATAGCAGGTAAAGGTAAGAAAGGCTGATCTAGTTTTTGCAAAGTTTTTATTGAGATCATTTAAAAATAAAAAACACCGCACTGGCACTGTTCACACATAATTGAAAGACTTATACAAAGAAAATACATGGGTCATCTCATACCCAGACAGACTCGAAATGTACCGACCCCCTCCGATTTGTTCATACTTGGTGTAGTTGTTTCCATTAACGAATAAAAAAGGCCTACCAGGTCAGTTCCTCCAAAAATGACGATTTTTATTTTGACGATTTTTTATGACCTAAACATGGTTTTTTGACTTTATCTTCGATTCCAATCGATCAAATTAGGCGTACGCGGTCTGATTTTCTTCGTAAGAAAGTAACGAACGCAACGGACCCTGCAGAAAGCCGGTATGAGCGTCCGTTTTGTTTGTCTGGCGGATAACGTCCGCAAATCTTAAAAACGCGATTTCTCCCGATTCGCTCAGTAGAATTAGGCGTTCGAGGTCTTGAAATGTTTTTAATTACTTGTTTTACAATGTCCCCAACGTGTTTTGTGTGTTATTTTCATTTGACGGAGTTATAACGATTTTAAGGGACGCCATTATTTCGCCTTTTATCGATGTAAAGCTGAATTGTCTCGAAAACCGTTCGAGATATCGAAAATTGTCATGGAAGAAAAGTTGTAGCTCTTGAAATTTCCATTCGGATGGACTCCTTCCACTCTTCCATAGCTCTCACCGTTTACGCGCTATGAGCAAAACAAAGTCTGCTCATTTACGGGCATGGGTAAGAAGGTAGCAGTGGCAAAGGGAGTTTCATATTCAGTACCGCTCTAATTCTACCCATGAGGTACAACACCAGTTTGACCCGTAAAACTTGTACTTTTCATCTTTAAAACGAACAATAGTTCTAGGGCCCTCTGCCCCTCTCCCGGAGTGGCGTGACCGGCATCGTTCTTAAGATGCTAAATATTTTTGTTTACCGCCACCCCGTGACTCCTTGCTGTTCCAATAAACCTTCGCGAATAGGAAGGTTCAAGTTTTACGGGTCAAACCAGTGCTGCACCTTATGGGTCAAATTGGACCTCTACAGACTATAAAACTCCCTTTGTCATTGCTACCTTCTTACCCATACCCGTAAATGGGCAGACTTTATTTTGCTCATAGCGCGTAAACGGTTGGAGCTATGGGAAAGTGGAAGGAGTCCATCCGAATTAAAATTTCAAGAGCTACAACTTTTCTTCTATGACAATTTCCGATATCTCGAACAGTTTTCAAGATAATTCAGCTTTACATCGATAAAAGGCGAAACAAAGAGAAATAATAGCCATACGAACAGCTACTTCAAATAACAATAATCATTATGTCTAGAATATGCAGGGCGCCGTACAGTGTGTTGTGAACTGATGTTCACGAAAAATGTAGGTACTGAAAACCACTGTTTTTAAGTTTTGATAGGAGAAATTCCATTAGACAGTTTGTTCTTTAAAAATGCATCGTGCTTACTACAATACTGTAACAATTGAGTGTTTAAATGACCCTGGACATAAAATGGGCGTCTTTTCTAACTAATTCATCTTGCATTTTCTCGAAAACGTTCGATTTCCATCGTTTTTCATTAAAAGCCTAAGGAATACGTGAGTATTGGGCATCGAAGGTACGTTTTCTATATTCACCAGTGTCTAAATGATAAAGCTTAATGCTTTACGAAAGTTTAGGAGGACTTTCAATTTTTGGTCAACGTCGCAGTTTTCACGTAACTCACAACACTAATCAGTTGTAACCCGGTGGATTTCAAGGAAGGAGTAATCTCAATATCTAAGATGGTTGTAATGTCCAGAATTTCGCTTGACAAGGCATAATCCGCATTGCAGCTCCAAGGCGTTCCGAGCAGTATCGAGCCCGAGGTCTCCGTGTGTTCTTGCATTTTCAACAAAAGGTGGAGCATTTATAGTTTTCCCTGCAAAACGCTGTGAATTCTAATTCGTGGGTTTGCTATTTTTGAATAATTCGTGATTCCTCGTGTCATTGTGAGCGTTGTACGGTCAGTTTCAAGTTCATAAATTGCAATTACTTGTTCCGGTTGAATATCTGTGGATTTGAAACCTATCCCACTCGATTTTGAACCCAAAATTACTGGGAAATGACAGTCTGACTGCCTATGTCATTAGAAAACCTCGAAACTACGTTCTCGGCACTTTTTGACCACTTTTGGGTTCATAACATCTATGCGTGAGGGGCGATCGGGCTGGCTAGAATTTAGAACCAACTACACCCAACAATAAAATGAAATTATTCAAAATTGTAAACCAAAATCTATTCCGCTGTTGTACCAGTGGTCTACCCTGAGAGGAAGAATATGTACCTCATACAGGTAGAGCAAATGTCCAAATCGGTTTGATGAACACTTTGTAAATAAGCATTTTATCGTTGAGTGGAGTGGCTAGATTATCTAACTGAGATGTTCTAACCTTTCATTAATTCACAAGATCAGAAACATGTTCACTGAAGATAATTTTCCTATGTAACGTAACACCTAAATATTTGTAAGAATTTTACCTTCAAAAGTGAGTGCCGTATCGACTTATCGCCTTTCGCATCTAAATTAAATGGTACAAGACTTGGCTGAATTTATTTCGAGATTCCAACGGTTACACTGGGTCCAATTTCATCGATGAATGCTTGTAGTTTGTTCGCTCCTTCGTGACAATCTATAACTCCTACCGCACTCATGACAGAATCGTCGTACTTGAAAATCAAAATCTTTTCCTGGTATTTTCATCACTTGACACAATGAGAGACAAATCTCGTTGTAATAAAACATATTTCGGAATAGATTAAAATATTCGGAACTACTCCGCTCAACATAAAATGAAAAGAGAATTTATGAAAAAAAATCCACGATTCCCTTTAAAGGACCATTTTGGATTGATCCACATAACGACGAAAATGAACGAAATTGACACAGAGATTGGACAGTGATCATACAAACTCACAGACAGAAATCATGACAATGGTCATGCAAACTCACAGACGTAGATTGACTTCACGATATTAACTTCAATACAAACCACATTATTGGAATCCCAGAGATGCGATTCCCTTTAAAATCCAAGTAATTATACGTGAAATGTTCATTAATTAGTAGGTCATTTATGGGAAACGAACGGAATTCACTGCAGCCTAGATGATGCAATGACTAGCTTTTATCAGCATTGCGTTATTATGCAACTTCCTCTCAGCATTCAAGAGAAGGTAATAAAAAAATGAAAATAAAATAAACAATCAACGATCTGAAAATTATTCAATGTAAGGATGGAAAAAAAATTAAATCAAACAGAGGCACCATTCCGCCAAATCTGACTGAACGTGTTCCCCCCAGCTTTTCGCATTTGTTTATCTAAAGATGATAAATGTAATCGACGTGCTGTGCATCCAATGTCAAATCTTAACTGATTGTTATTTGGAAATATCATCATCATCAATTTTAGAATCATCACACCCAAATTATCCATTTCCGTTAAGTTCAGGTATCAGTATTGGGTCAGAACAGATCGATTTCGTGGCAAAGTGTCAGTCCTGCACCACCATCGTATGAGCAAATCTTCCTAAATTAAGTACCGTATTACTAGTACATTTATGATGAATGGTGTTGAAGTAAGTACTTTGGAGAGCTTTAAGCATTTTTATACATCTCAAAGCGGAGAAACTTTTCCAAGTGATATCCCGTGCGAAAATAAGTTTGTGGTTTTTGTTGTGTACTTTACGATTTTTGGCTTATTCAAAAGAAATTGGACGACATTTGTAAAAACAATGTTATGCACAAATGTTGAAATATCCAAGTCCACGTTTGATTAATTTTGTCCGAGTAGTTTGCTGCTAAAACATATAAATTTGAAAATTTTTAGTAGCTTTTTAGGGGAAGTATGAAGTTTTTAAACATCATCGAAAGATCATCATCGAATGACAGGCACACAAATATTTTTTAAAAATAACATCAAAGACCATAGATAGATGATTAGATACATAGTTTTTAATTTAAAATGGAAACGAAATAACTAAATTAGATAAGAACGTGGAGGACGCCCGGGTTTACCCCCGCCCAGCCATAGGGATTAGGGAAGTCGAGGAAAATGGAGGAGCGAGGGATAGATGAAAGAAAGTTTCCCTTTAAAATGAACATGAACCCAGGCAAGACCCCAATAGAACAGGGGTGGTGATACCACGGAGCACTCCTTCCTAGATTTCCATCTCGAGAAGCTCCATGGCACTTCTCCCTCACCACACGCTGCAGCATGGCACGGAACTGTCATTACCTTGATTTTATCACGTTCTACTCGTTTTACCTCAGATATTGCTGGCCTTAAGTCGAGCTAGGCATATTTACACACACCCATTTATGAAAACATTGAAATCCATTAATCGTTGCGGTATACCTCAAATCGGATTTCTATGAAGAAATTTCCTAATAATTTTTGGAGCCTCTGAGATTCATTTCCTAAGGAAGTTCCCTAAAACTCTTAAACCCATTGATGATGCTGATAACTAGGTAGTTGAATATCAGAAGTATAAGCAAAGCTAAGAAAGTGAATGGTCTATGTCGAAGGTACCCGTTGGTTTTTAATCTACTTGTGCTACTACACTTCAGGAATAAAGTAACTTTCCTGCGACAAGGAAAATCAATTCATCGGTCACTAGCGGGTATTCTGAAGGAGATCAGGTCATTCTGCATACGTTAACTGATGCATTCCACAGGGCTAGTAAACTATGAATCAGGCAGCATGAATGCAGCATAGTGGTCAATATTACGCTCAGAAAAATGGTCATCTTACGATTTTAGAAATATAATGATATAGTCGGGAAGATCATACAAATTTCCTATAAGACACATATACATTCATGGCCAGTTCCAAGTGTGTGTGTTGCTTAACAAATGCGTGAATAAGTCGGGCAAAGTTATCTTGTGGACCATTGGGTACAGAAATCGTACTCCATTGTACTTGTGCATTAATGATCCATAAACTATTTACAGTGCATTCAATGAACGTAGGGCTCAACATCCTTCAGCACTTTGCATTCTTCGTAGAATCGACTGTCGGCCTACCAATAACGTTTAAAAATTCTATTGATTTTGTTGTGTCCAATTCTAATGAGCGTCACGAACATGTGAACATGTGTTTTGGCATTTGCCAACTTGTGAACTACGGTTTCGTTTTCACTCTTAAGGATACCATATTTTAATATTCAATAGAATTTGTTACTACCTATCTACTGAGATACGATTGTGTGGTTAACCAGCTAGGTTCTTCGTTCTATGATGTTAATTTTATTATTTTGTTTACTTTTATCTACAATATCAAAGGGAAAATAGAAGAGATTCGTGTTCGAACAAGAATATGAAAAAAAAGTCTACTCGGAGTTTGCTGATCAATTTTCGTTCCGGGTCTTAGTTCTTTCCCCCTCGAAACTTTACTAAGTATTGAAATTTTGAGCGATTGTAGGGTTTGGCAACTCTCTCGTGCATTTCATTACCCCCAGAAGAATATCGTGTATAGTCGATTTCACTCCAACTGTGGTCGAGTAAAGTTGTAATACACAGGGGAAACACATAGATTAATGGAACGATTTGATGGGATTTCCAGGGCCCGTTGTCGATATCTTATTTTCCAGATGATCAAGGCCATTGGAAAACTGGTTGGGTGCGGTGGAGTTATAGTTTTATTTCGGGAATGTACGAAGTTGTCCAGAAGCAAAACTCTCTTAACTTTACGTAACCGTTTGACAAATTGTAACATTGTGGACAATGATTGGTTTTGATTGCTCATCTTCACCGCAAATTCGAAGACAACCCAGCCAGAGCTATGTCCTAGGATGCCAAGGTCTGGATTTCGCTGAGTGAGTTCTTCTGACTTGAGGAGCGTGGATTCCTCTGGGAGAGGAAACAGGATGAGATACACTTCTGGGATTCGGCTTGACTATGTGAATTTAAAAATTATCGATGGTTTATAGATTTAATGATTGGGAGGATAATGTATATTCAACTTGTTCTAGATAGGATGACTCTCTCTAACTATTCTCTCCACAATAAAGTTTATAAGGAAAACTCACTGTTGCGATTGGTTACAGGGTTGAATTTTTGAATTTCTTCCTTTCGGCGGGTGGCTGAACATAATGTTTTCCAGTGGAATAAAAAATTTACTTTACAGACGTCTTCCTCGAATTTTACTACTGACTGTCTCACGAGTCGGTACTTTGTGAATGTGAAGGGCGGTGTAGATCTCATAGATCACAACATCTATGTGGCAACTTACCAAACTTTTATTCTAATAATGAACAAAATACGTATTTTGTATTGCTTGGTATGTATGTGATTTCCAACATAAGCCTTTTGTGGAGAATCAGAAAACTAGTGGATAGGGAATGGTCCTATTGATTGTCTGTCCTGGTTGCTGTACTGTGGTTATCAAGCTTAGGCCAAGCTTAGTCCAACAGTGAAGTGTACCCTGTCTCCTAGTTGTCACTAGCCCCTGCTTCGGTAGGCAGGTGAGAGCGGCAAAGCTCTTGACACTAGAAGGTTGACGCCATAAATACAGGAAGGGAGAGAAAACATGGGATAGGAAGGTAGGTATTTTTGTATTGAACCATTCGACTATTACTTTTTTGTTGAAATATTTCAATTTGTCTGTGTCCTAATAAATGAGAAATCTATACTGGCCACCCCATTTAGCTGCATTCTTTGCTTCCGAGCCTACCTATACGTAGTGGAAGCATCATTTCAATTTCGGTAAAAGAACAATTTGTTTCTCCTACATCAAAATTTCGACTCGCATTTTGGGTTTTAGACCATTCTGAACAACTTTCCCTCCTTGTGTCCGCCGATCCTTATAACAAACTTAATTCCAACACCCGATCGTGGTGACATTGCCAGGGAATGTGTGTGTTAGGCGTTCATTGCTCACAAATCAATACATCGGTCTGCGCATGCACAAACGTAAAATATACCAATCATGATCTTGTGGTGTTATCTCATGGTATTGTGGTTCCGTCGCACTCAAGTTTTGGAAGCAGCCAGGGAACAACAGTTTATCATCATTCTAACCGCCATGTGGCAGAGTGACAGACCTGCAGTACAAGCCGATCTCCCTCTAGAAGGCGTTGATGTAGGCGGGATTATGTCCTGTGGCATTTCTGTCCCGTGAATGGTGGGAACTAGTTCGTATTCGACATCTTTCGAGATTATTTAAAACGTTTCGATGATCTATACTTTGTTCCCTGAACGAGAAAGCTACGTGCCAAGCTCAACTTGCCAGACGTTTTCTTTAATAATGAACAAAATCTTTATTCTGTGTTGGTTGGTATGTATGTGATTTTCATCATGAGCCGATTGTGGATAATCAGAAAAGTAGAGGAGGGGGAGTGGTGCTATTGATTGTCTGTAATGGTTGCTAAACTGTGGTTATCGCGATTTAGACACGCTCTGCCACAGTGAGCTGTCCGTTGCCTCCTTCCGTTGCCTCAAGCCCCTGCTTCGGTAGCCAGGTGAGAGCGGCAAAGCTCACGCCGGTAGGTTCACGCCATAAATACAGGAAGGGAGAGAAAACATGGGAAACGAAGGTAGGTAGGTAGGTACTTTTCTAAACATGAAACAAAAGCGATGAAGAGTGTGGCGGAAGTAGCAGGAGGGGAGACGAGATGAGCGCCTAATTTGATGACAGGGGCTATATATTCGTCGCGAGACGATTCGTTCTAGAAACCCCCACCTTCCAGCTTCATCCTTCTCTCTTCCTCTAGTTCGCACTCTCTCTCGCTCCCTCCGTCTTCCAGTCCCTCTCCCATTCCCTCGTCCTGCTCTTCGAACATGTGTATAATTAGCTGAGGAACTATCTTCAAAGGTTCCGCCCACGCCAAGGCAAAAAGTTTTACCTCTCGTCTGGCACGAATTCAAATAATTGTAACGTATATCACGTAGGGCGTTTCAGTTTGTTTACTTACATACATAGAAGAAAAACGCAAATCTTTGTGTTGTCTTCACCCTTTAATAGCCCTTTACAAACCTAATTTACTGAATGCAGTACAACCCATCCACGATTAAGACCATTTCCTATTCACTTGAGTGCGACGGAACCACAATACCATGAGATAACACCACAAGATCATGATTGGTATATTTTACGTTTGTGCATGCGCAGACCGATGTATTGATTTGTGAGCAATGAACGCCTAACACACACATTCCCTGGCAATGTCACCACGATCGGGTGTTGGAATTAAGTTTGTTATAAGGATCGGCGGACACAAGGAGGGAAAGTTGTTCAGAATGGTCTAAAACCCAAAATGCGAGTCGAAATTTTGATGTAGGAGAAACAAATTGTTCTTTTACCGAAATTGAAATGATCCTTCCACTACGTATAGGTAGGCTCCTCGGAAGCAAAGAATGCAGCTAAATCGGGTGGCCAGTATAGATTTCTCATTTATTAGGACACAGACAAATTGAAATATTTCAACAAAAAAGTAATAGTCGAATGGTTCAATGCAAAAATACCTACCTTCCTATACCATGTTTTCTCTCCCTTCCTGTATTTATGGCGTCAACCTTCCAGTGTCAAGAGCTTTGCCGCCCTCACCTGCCTACCGAAGCAGGGGCTAGTGACAACTAGGAGACAGGGTACACTTCACTGTTGGACTAAGCTTGGCCTAAGCTTGATAACCACAGTACAGCAACCAGGACAGACAATCAATAGGACCATTCCCTCTCCACTAGTTTTCTGATTCTCCACAAAAGGCTTATGTTGGAAATCACATACATACCAAGCAATACAAAATACGTATACGTGTATAGATGTTACATAAGGATCATTCCTCATTGATAAGTGTGTAAGGGCATAAATGGATAAATGTCATTTCACTTATTTTGAACAGTTTAGATGATTTGAAATGTTAGTTAATCCACTGGAGGTGTCACGAAATTTAGGATATGCCGTGGACTGGTGAGTCTTCTTGGTGCTTAAAAAAAAATCCGTCAAAAGTTTCATATTGCCCTCTATCATTTCCAAATCGCGCACGACAAAAATGCACATGCGCCGACAAAACATCTTCCATCAAGAATCACCTCTCATTCATTCCGATTTTGAATACGTTTCCAAGATTGACCAGTTTATTTTGCGCAGTGTAAGATACTTACAGTTTGAGCATTCGCCACCTTTGTTCAACATTAATCTTCAAATATAAAAACTATAAGTAAATATTTGGTTAAATTAGGATAAAAAATAGTTAGGCAAAATTTCAAGCAATCAAAACCTAAAGCAATCAATTATTATTTTTTATTAAACTAAACCTTGGACAATCCGTTCAAACCTTAACATTTTTCTTACTTAGAGAATTGCCCGTCATAACCGTCGAGCGAAAAGTCTGAAACGAATAATTTAAAATGTATTTACACGATCATAATCAACCTAGGTTATCGAATCTGTAAATGCATAAGGATTAATATCATGATACCAATATCGCGGACATCGCGGACTTTTTATGGCCAATCATGAGTATGTACTGTTTGCGCATAGGGCAAAATTTTGATACCTTGTGTTGCAGGGGGTCCAGTAGTTGGTTTTATTTGAACCGTTACATACAAACAAACATTCATAATAGAAACAATCTTTCGATTGCGACTGAATCGTCACAGACTTGAAAGTATTTATAAATATGGGCAATCCCAACTCACAATCAAAAATACATTCAAACGATCGGAAAATGACAGAAATTAAGAAAATACAATGTAGTGGGGGAGGATTAAAAAAACATGTAGCAGGACAGGGTTTAAACTAGAAAAATAATTCAATTAAGGGAATTAAAAGGGGGGAAGAAGAAATAAAGAAATTTGTTACAGAATTTATTCAATCACATCTCGTTGTTATATGGTTTTATAATTTACATTCATAAACTGTACATGTTCATGTGATTCTATGTCACGGTTAATGCTCAATTTACAGGTCAATTAAGGAATTAGAACGGTCTGCAGCCTATCGTTGGGCAGGTGATGATCGATAAAGAGAAACACATGTAAGAGTTTTCTTTGAAAAAGCTGGCTTTCCCCTCAGTTCTTGAAATGTTTACCACGTTGTGGACTTGAGGGGGCCGTTTCCCAAACCAGTTCCACTTCTGATTGCCCGCTCCACAGCTATTTTTGAGACCCCAAGTTGACAAATCACACGCTCTATGACTCTTTTGTCGCCAACATCATTTTAAACCCGCAACTCTTTGTGAAACCTTTTTCAACAACCACTTGGAAAGACTCCGGACCCGGGAACGGCAGTTATTTACTCCGAGCGGGCGGTGCTCGGTATCACTCTTTCGGCTTGTCGTTATTCCACACTCGCTGGCGAAGGATTGACGACTTTTGTGAATCCCTTGTTTCATCATCTGTTACTCAGGTACGTACTTAGCTAGCCATTTACTTACGCAATGATAACTGAGGTTCTCTAGGACTCTATCAAAATTGCGGATTCACGTTCTTAAGGATCCTCTTCATGAACCTAACAGAAAATGCTCTCATCAATACCACTTTGCTCGAAAACTAAATGCTAATAGATAAAAATGTAATAAATTTGTCAAATTTATTCACCATCTAAAAGTACTCAGAAGTTTATATCCGAAAAATTCCCAATCCGGTCAGTTAGTCCAAGAGTTTTGTCCACAACAATCAATTTCAGGTTTGCGTGCGTAGCAGTAACTACAGCCAATGGCAAAAAGATTCATGGGATATCGTCCCGAGCCTCTTATCTTAGTACCCTTCGAATTTTCGAAATAGATCATGAGAAACGAAAGTTGAATGGAGGTTGAAGATATTATTAATAGGGTCAATAAAACTCTTGGGCAGTTAACCGCCACTACCCTAGACATTTTCATCATAATGGCAATTTCGCCTGTGTTTATGATCTCCAGTTTTGCGCAAGCGTAATAGTGGTTTCTCAAACATTCAAGATAATGAGCGTTCTGAAAGCTCAGCCCAACATTCCCTCAAATTCAAACGATATGCTAAGTTGTTCTTAAGTTTGTGATGACCACGAAAATACACCGTAAAGTTGTAATGAAAAAACTTGAACACGTCGGAAAATGGTCCAAAAAAGACAACTGGTTTGGATTCAGCACCCTCGAAAACGCACGTCCATGATAAAATGAGGAAGGCAACTTTCAGGTAACTTTCTTTTGTAGAGCAGTGTTTTTCTTCATTCTCATTTTTTTAAGAAAAAAAAATTAGATTTTATTCAGCTAAATACGATTTAATAGATTTGGTTTGACTCCTGCAATTATTATTTTATGTCAGTTAAACTTCGATCAAATATCCAGGACTAAATTTTGATGGCCGGACTTTATACGAGCCAGATTGGGGGAAATGGCTGGTGTATGTCGCTTTCCGATCACACGGCAAGAAAAAATGTGAAATTTTAATCCCTAATCATAATAATAACGGAATTTGAATGGATGGTCCACTGATTCTTCACCACACGGTATAAGAAAATGTGTTGAAATCAATGACTGGTTCAAAATGCTTCAAAATTGACTTCCAGCATGGTTCCGAATGTTTTCAGGTCATTCGCAACGGTTTGACCTGATGTCACTCGGTGTTATTTGACTGGGTTGAAGAGCGTCTCTAAACGGCATTATGGGCGGGTATGGATTTCTTTTCGACATAACCGCGTTGATTGAGCGTGCCGGAGCGTCGCTTGACGAACAGCGGTGCGCCTCTCAACATTCCCATCCTGACAAACGGAAGGCAACAGGCGATTCCTCTCCCTCGTGCCAAACGCTCTTTTAATCGCCTCAACGGAGAAAACCCCCTGCCCCCTCATTTCGCTCATCGCATCTGAGCCTGAGAGAGATAAAACTGATTAACATGTAGGGACATGTCTAGCTAACGGCTGATGTGAAGCTAATTAGACGGGGAACAGTAACAGGTAGGGCGCCAACTTCCACGGCCACTTTGCAGTCCATGGAACTGTTGATAAGTGGCCTCCCGTCGTTCCCGCCCAAGCCCTTATTTTCACGTCTGTTGGTAACAAGCGAAGCGCTGAAAACGCGATGCAGTCAATTTTTAACTTTTGTGACACCGCTTTGAGGGTGGGCTACTACCGAGGTTGGTACTGCCAACATTTCTCATGGTATCATGCCCGATATATCAAGTATTCATCTACTTATCTGATAGAAAATATCGTCATTCGTTCTATTCAATCTGAACATAAGAAACACCGAATCCTGTTGGTAATTGGGAACTTTCAGTGATAAATGAATATATAGATCTCATTGGCACATTTCAACACGCAGAACAAAAAAAAAAAAACGGTATATATAATGTTACTCAAACACTAATATCAAATAATGGAAAAAGAAAAGGCGAAATCAGAAGTTCAATAGTCAATGAAAAAAACAAGTGTCCAAGGAATGATAAGTTCTTGATGAACTTGGGTTATTCCGTGAAGTTCATCTCTAACTAACTGAACTCAAGTTCCATCCTAATCATCCAATAACAGGAGTAAACCGTTAGAAAAAAAGAAGGCATATGTATTTATGTATTATGTATTCAATACCACTTCATCGGTCACAGTTAGTTCTGTTTCTCTATAGATGGCAAACTGGTGAACTGTTACTTGGGTTACTTTAAAAGTATCTTTACTGATTCAGACTTTAAGAGTCAGTAAAGAATCTTTACTGAATATAACTGTTACATTAAGCACATCAAACCATCTATACAATTCTTTGGTACTGAACCGGGATGGGTTATATATCAAAATTTATTTCGGTGCCAGTCAAGTTTTAATGGATTTTATTGTGATGTCACATTCCATTAGCAGATGTGGCCTTGTACTAAGAACTTATTCTAATCACACTGTCTTCATTCGACAGACTTTACAAGTCTTGCTCATCAACATATGAGCCATTCAGGTAAACAAAATGAAATTTTTGTTTACCCAAACACACGTGTACCTAATTGATATTGAAGTTTAGAAATGTTTATCAGATGTCTGTTTTCCTCTACACAACGGAAGATTTAGACAGTCAAACATTTTGTTTTGTTCCTTTGCCAACAAGCTAGCTTCTTTTGCTTCCTAACCACGGAGTTCAGGTAAGGCTTGTGTGGTAAGAGTTGGCAGACCGATTCAGGCTTGCCCCCCAAAATGTCCGCGGTCAGATCTTTCACTATTTGATCAAATGCTTCTAAATAGACTCAGCAGCATAGCCCTTAAAGCTACAAGACAATTATTATGATGTTGCGATTCTAAATGCTGCATGACCATCATTGTAGTATGTGTACTTATTATCCAAATAATCATGAGAGAACAAGAAATCGGGAAGACTTTAGTCCTCATATGGTCGCCATTCTACGGGGAGTATAAGGATCGTCTGGAGAGTGTTCAGCGTAAGTTTTTGCGGTATCTCTGCCTCAAAACGAGAGTCCCGGCTAGCCATGATCAGTTGGCTGTTCTCGCAACAAAATACAACCTGCCCAACTTGATTGACCGTCATTTTATGGCGGACGTGGCATTTTACCATAAATTGGTCAATGGTGCAATTTACTGCCCATCCTGCTGTCAAGAGTGGACTTCCAGGTTCCAAGCTACGCAACTCGATCCAACTCATTGTTTGTTGCGCCATTTGCTGCATACAACTACCTTCTTCATCGGCCTATGTTTCGAATGCCACGTCAAGCTATAGAATCCACAGGCATCGACTTTTTTTGTGATCGCCTTCCGCATCTCAAAAAGTGTCTCACATCATTCCTTCGCCAGCAAAAGTGACAAAACATCGTTCACTAACTATCTCTTGTTTTTTCCCCTCAATATGTATCTTATGAACTGTATTTATTTCTATCTGCATTGTTATGTAGTGAATATTTTCTTTTTGTAATCTTGCTGTGTATTAAATAAATAAATAAATATGTCTTCATTTAGCTATTTGATCTAATCTTTCATTACCAGCGTCTTTTTTATGCGATTTTATTATTTGTTACATAATAATTTACTCTACATTCTGATCTTCTTAATCAATTCATTTTTAATCTCTACGTTACTTATTGTCTTAGCACTTGTTTAACACTTTCATAGATGTAAGATCATGTTATTATTTAATAAATCTTATATGCAGTAATCGATGGGCAGGATTCGCTAGTGTGAACCACGGAAATTTCATTGTTACAGTCGGTAACATACCGTGTATGCAATACTATCGATTGAAATTATCCAAAATGAATAACAAATTTAGACAGCATGATTGTAATGATTGTGCATGATTGTTTGGATCAATACCCCTGAGAAGATCGTCTAATCAACGGCACCACACGTCATGGACTCCCTCGTCGACGCAAAATTATTACAGGCCTCATATCAGAGTAATTGCTAAGTGCCGACACGAAAAGTAGGCAGTGGAAAAGGTATGAAAACTAGCCAGTGGAGTATTTAAAAAAAAACGTCTGCTTGACAAGTGAAGCGGCGATAAACTTTCAGGTAGGTATGGATCGCAGCCGAGAAGGGTTGAGCCGTAAATAACAGGACAACACCACCTGGCCAACAGACCAGCCATTTCAGTGACCCCTCTCTACCCGCGTATCAATATATTTCCGCTTTTTGAAGATTAAAATAATCATCTTCAACGCGATCTATCAAGAGAGAGCAAAGGAGAACGGTTTGATGCGCAATTCAAATGAAATTGAACAAATAAATTAGGTGTATTAATTTAATTTGTATCTTGTCAGAAGAAAAGAAAACAAACTTAGGAAAATAAAGTTTGTAAATACATTAAAATTTCCCATCACTGAAGAGTTGAAATGTTAAGTGGAGTTTCTCAGTTCATTTCGGTTTGTTATTTCCAATAATGAACCTTTGTAGTCGACCAAGAAAAACTACTTTAACTACTACTCAAAACTTGTTGGTTTTCGTTTCAAAATATGTAGAAAAAAACTGATTTGAAAAAATTCCGTCCTTCCGCCGTCCTAAGCTTTACTGCGAAACTACAGAATCAAAGTTTACGACATTTGGGCAAAATATCATCCTCATACTGGAATGTGCCTTAATTCCCGACACACAGTTATCAGTAATTAGTCCATTCCGATTAGTCCAAAATTTTATCCAGCGATTCCGAAATCGTGCACCCTACCAAAATTTCCATCATCTCCAAAGTTGCACAGCATAAAAATGAAAGGAAAAATGGACTTGACGGAAGAGACAATTTTTGGATCAGTCTTCTAAACCCTCCATATAGAAAATATATCGCCTTTTAAAATACAGAGCAACCTATAGGTCTGATTGAGATCTGCCACCGCTCATTCAACTCTAGGTTGAATTCTTTTCAAGTACTACAGAGCAAGATTCATCTCAGACCCCTTCCCATTGATTTACAGCATAAAAGTCAACAACTTTAACAACAGCAGTTTTTGAGGAGTAAAGTGATCCAACTGATACAAATTGATTCAATAATTTTGTCTATAGTTAATAAACTTTGTCTAAGGAACATCCTGCAGGGAATTTTGAAGATTTTCCCCCGTTTTTAGCGATAACTAATTGGTTTAATGAGCTCAAAAAGTGCTGCCCTAAAAACTCATGTAGTGCCCGTATAAGTAAGAATATAATGTTAATAAATACAATAAATACGATTAAAGTATTAAAATCTCTTGTCGTTTCTGAATACTCCTAAAGCAGATAGAGATTATGACCATATTCAAAAATGTATTCTTCGAAAACTTAAAAGTATTACTTCAAGAAATTTTGCTAAACATGGTTACTAAAAGCAAATAAAATGCAGTGCCCAAGGAGATGGCACAGCAGCTTCCTCGTTACAATCAAAGTGAGACCAATATAAAATAGAAAATGAAGAAATCTTCAGATGGAAGATGTTAAGGTAAGGTCGAAGCACCAAAAGCGGACACCTCTCCAGTAGCGGACACTTGCATGAAAAAGCCCTGGAAATAAGACTAATAACCTTATTTTCAGGGCTTTTTCATGCAAGTGTGACAGCAAGTAGGAAAATGTCAGGGTTATAGTTAATTCCAGCCCCCCCGTTATAGATGTTTGGTGACTTTTTCGGTTACTTGTCAGAGGCGGGCAGTAAAAACGAAAATTAATTAATTCCACGTTACCGTAGCGTACCGGTAGTTCGATCATGATGAAATTCATATAAGACCTTCAGGGGCGTTGTGCGTATAATCCTTCATCATGTGAGCTAAATTGATTCAAAATTGTGAAATTTATACCTGCTTCAAGAATTTCACGTTAGCTCATGCGCAGAGCGAACCACTGATTATATTGAGATGTAAATTGTATGGAACCTCAAGAGGCCTTATCCGCATAGCCCCGCAAAATATGAGCTAAATTCATTCAAAATTGTGGAAGTTATGGCTGTAACAAGTAAATGCGGTGAGACAGACAGACCGATAGACACGGAACCTAAGTTGTTCAGTAGGCTATGAAACGCAAAATGCGAATGGAAATTTTGAAATCGGACTACATAAGTTTTTTGGCTCCCGAAAGTGAACACAAGGCTTCCGCTGCTTCGCAGACTCGGAAGCAAAAGTCACTATGGCGTGTCTCACTAGGGACTTTTTCAAATTGGTACATGCAATTGTGCAAATGTAAATTTCGAATAAACGTACTCTTGATGCAAGGAAATATTTGTTTGTATTTTGGAGGATGGGATAGTGAGATATGAGCCAAACGGATGTGGATCCACATGATTTCAACGTTTCAAGAGCGAGCACCTGTTCACCGCCGGGCCGTTCCCCGCCATTTAAACTACGACTTCTTCTAATTTATTATGACCACACCACAAAAACCTTTCTCTTGTGTTCCAGTCAGCTATTTCTGATTCGACTTCAGTCAATTTCTACTACTCAACTGTTAGGTAGCTAAATAAAGCTCTTCACTGTCACAACTTCGGCTAAAGATGCCGGTGGAAGGTACATAGTTCGAACGTCCTATGGCTGTGGACTTACGGGAACTAAACACATTTCGTAACTTACCATAGTCCTGGAAGTTGAGGCAAGCAATGCGTTGAAATTTCAGGAGAATGTTTGGTATTGGATTTGGAAAATGTAGTCCCACGAGAGAACCATTGTACGCCACCTAAAATCACTAGGTTGCTAAATGAAGCCACCAAAATTGCTAAACGTGTACGAGAGACTGGGGCTGGTTGTCACAATTCTTGTCTTTTTGGATGATAACACTTTTTCTAATTGCCGTATCCCAAATATTTCAATTGAACGCGTCATCAGCTCCACCAACTTACAAACATATTGGAAAGTAATGGGACCGGATTGCATATCATTTTGTTGAGAAAATATGATACATGATGACGTTATAATAACCCTCCCTAACCACTATCATGAAATTTGAACGCTTTTAAATTGTTAAATCGAGCAAACAAAGATTGCCGAGCTTACTCAAAATGGTCTCAAATAGATAAAGGGCTCCATATTGCAGATACGAATTTTCCAACGTTTGCTGCACAACTGAACTTAAATTACTTTCGAATAGAATAAGAACCAAGAAAATCGGCGAAGAAATGTAAAATAAGCCGCTTCGATAATACTTTTCACACACGCATTTTAGAAAACGGATTTAGTCTTAGAATGGTACAAAACGGATCTATATTCAGTTATTTTTTTTCGTTTGCTATGGTTGTCTCAAACCTCTTGGATCAATTCCAATAGGCGTACCTGTATGACAAAGCTTTGCTTCAGGGAGACGCCTTAAACTGTGTGCCTACAGGAACAGCACGCAAAAACGTTGTGGATAGAATTACCGAGGAATAAATTCAAGTTGATGACTCAATGCACAGCCCAATTAGGAATATAAGACGAAATGGCACAACTGGTGCCGTCGAATCGGTTGGGGTCTGTCGGCTGGTAATTTTGACTTAATTTCAATCACCCCTTAGGTTCACAATTTTAGAGTAGAAATGTGAATTTTCAGTTGATCTTACAATGAAAGGTTGCAAGTGTATTGACTACATTGTGATTTGGTAGTTTCTATCCGATAGGGGTCCTCTTCTTGATGGATGGGTTACTCATTGACGTATACGAATAGCTACGGTCCCGGTTCGGATTGTTTGAATTTGATTGTTAGTATCACCCAGCCCCCTCCTTTTCTCTTGATTAATGAGCTTCAATCTCCGACCCGACACTTATCCTAGAAACGCCCAAAAAATGAATAAAGCGTTCGTGCAGCTTTATAGACAAATGATCACACTTGCTGCGCCTTAGACAACTTAGCTCGTGTTTGCCTCATCCAAGGGACTAAGTTGTCACACTCAGTCGCAAGAAGAAGCCACAAAACAAATACAGAGAGAGAAAAAACCGTGGAAGAGTGGCTGGCAACGAAGAAAAAAGACTTCGATGGGCTTAGTCGTATCAGTCGATTGCCCCAATATGTCGAAGGCTGTGAGACTGTCGGGAGAAGCAGCGGTCAACACGGATCTTCTCGATGTGGGAATTCCTCGCCCTGCAACCCCCTCCCCTTCGTCGCCTCCTCCTCGTACCCCCTGGTCGCCGTCGGGGGTGTCATAACCGTCCAAACGCCGAACATGAGTTAGCCACGTCTTTCGACTGAAACGTGACACCTAAGTAATCCGTGGAATGGAAAAGGTCCGTTCTCCTCCTTTTAGCTCTTCGACAATGTCAGTGGTTTTTTACCTTCTTTTCCAGGAGTTGCGATAATCGTGCCCGCGGGATATGTGCGAACCGAAATAACCGGGGTAGTCCCCCTTTTTAAAGGAGTTTTCGCGCACCTCAAAACACTCGAATCGGCAGTTGAAGGAATAAAAGGACGAATCATCAATTTGTTCAGCTCGTGTAGTTTTGATATGAACAATTAGCAGAAGTTGATGAAACAATGCAGAGGCCTAATACTGTACTAAACAGGTACCTAATGAAGTACTAAACGGTTTGAACGAAGACTACTGTCTTCCAAAAAGTTTTTCTCTTTAATGAGAAAGTTTCATTTATTACAAGTGCAAATGAAATTGTAGTCCACATCAAAGAATATCTATATAAATTTTGTTTACATTTATTTACTGGCGTCTTTTTTATACTCGTACTTACAGCCTTTTTTATTATTATTATTATTTTTTTTTTAATAGAGCGTTTATTTGTTAATATATCAACTAGTTACATCTGAGATAATGTACAGGCAACTATCAAAATATTTACTTCACATAAATTCCGCAATAATTCTATGAGTGTTAGTCCATTGACAATACACCAAATTTCAGCTTCACATTAGCATCCAAGGCCTAATGGCTTGGTCCTTTTCAGGCGTCGGTTTACTTGGGAGTTGTCGAGAAACTGGATGAGTTCTGGGTTGGTACGTGCAAGAAGCCTCTTTTCGTAGTTCTTCGCTGACTCTTTCCATTTTGAGGTCCCTGTAGAGGTCATAATTACAAATGTACCATGGAGCATTCACAATACTCCTTAGTACCTTATTTTGGAGTGCTTGAACCATTTTCATGTTAGTTTTAGCTGTGCATCCCCATAGCTGAATACCATAGGTCCAGATAGTCATAAGTACTGTTTCGTATAACAGCAATTTATTGTGTAAACTAAGTTGTGAATGTCGGCCCAACAGCCAATAAAGCTTTCTGAATCTGATTGATAGCTCTTCCTTTTTCTTCTTGACATGTTCTTTCCACTTCAGCTTCGCATCTAAGGTACTTAAATAGGCTTACTTAGCTGAGTTGGAATTTGGGACTTTGCACTGATTCAACTACAGCGGAGGGGTTTTCATTTTTTGTTAGTGAAGTTCACATGAGTGGACTTAGTTTCGTTTAGTTTGAGGCGCCATTTTCGAGTCCACTTTCCAATGGCATCCGTAGCTTCTTGTAATTTTTCTGTTGATTCTTCAACCGTGTCTGCTACTGCCAGAATTGCTGTATCATACGCGAATGTTGCTATAGTTGTTCCTAGTGTGCAAGGTACATCATTTGTATATAATATGTAGAGTAGGGGTCCCAGCACGCTTGCCTGTAGTACTCCTGCTTAAATTTTGTTGGTATGTGAGTATTCATCTTCATTTTCAATTCTGAATTATCTGTTGCTAAGATAAGATTCTGATATTTGGCAATATTGGTGGTCTAACATTCCTTGCAATTTGTTAATTAACCCAACATGCCACACTTTATCAAAGGCTTGTGACACATCAAAAAATACAGCACTACACATTTGTGTATTACGCTGTGCATTTTCGATTACATCCGTTATCCTGTACAGCCATAATTAAATACATTCATAAATATTCATTTGATAAATGTCAAACCCATAAGATGATCTTAGAGGGACAGTGTCAGAGCTCATAGAGAACAGTTCACCCGGCCTGAATGTGAATCATTTATTTACAGGTTGGCCCTACATACCTTCATCAAACGTTGCGTGTTGACTGTAGACCATATTTACATCAACAAATTCCTACACCACTTTTTGTTTGAGGCTTCGTTACCGAGATATTCAACTTTTACGGTTCGTCTCTAAAATGGCCATGACCCCTTGAAATACTCGCTAAAATCACTTTTGAGGACGCCGTTGGAAAGACCGTCAAATTTCTTATCTCTTTACAGCAAAATAAGAAAAATTAAACGGGACTTGGAGGGTGACAAATTATTCCGAAGATCAAATGTTGACAATTGAAGAAAAAAATACTCTTCTCTATGTTTTCCCTTTCTCAAAATAAACGGGTTGCTAACTCCCAATTCCCAGGAAAAACTTTCCCAGCTTTCAAAAAATCAGCGAAAAATTGTTTATATGCAATTTGTAGAATTTTGATCTTCGAACTAATTCCGCCCTTCTAAGTTATGCAGAAATTTTCTTATTTTTCTGTATGGAGATAGGACATTTGTCGCTCATTTCAACTGGGTATTCAAATTAGATTTTACAGAGAATTTTAAGGGATGTACGATCGGAAACAAGGAAAAAACCTTGAATGTGAAATAACTCAAGAACGAAGCCTCTAGAAAAAGTGTAGGAGGCATGCTTTGTTGGTAGTGAGCGGTAGAATCAACTCACAAAGTTTGATGGACTTATATCAGGATGCCTGCATACTATGACTTACAACATCAGGATAAATATCGTATATTTTTTCTTCCATGAATACAGGCAACAAGATTCAAACCATGCTACGTGATACAAACAATGACCATTCATCTTTTTTCTGTGATGTAGCTCATTCTGAAAAATATCAGTATTTAAGTCCGAGCGCAAACATTAATTAGTTAGTTAGTAGTTAATGAACGAAAGATTTCAATTTAGGAACTGTTGTTATCAATCCTCACCTGCACTAACTAATCCTACAACCGTAGCAACTTCTCAACAGTATTCGTGATTATAGAGGCACGAAACGAGAAGCCGTTGGGCGAAGATATGGTGGTCGTGAATACTGCCAAGTGCTGGTGTAAGTTGGAATTCTCAGGATTACTTCCGTGCTTCTTCCTAATGCATTAAAAACACACAATGCTGCACACTGTTCTATTTCTATTCGGAAAAAATAGTTTTCTCTACAACGCCTTTCGTCTGAAAAATTGTATCAGTCCATGAGCGGCACGGCCCGAATGACGCCGCGACATCCGGCAAAATTCAATCAATTTCACGATTTAAGCCTTCAATGTGAGTATCTTTTGCGGTATGTTTTTATAAACTTGTGATTTCATAAATCCTTATTAAAAGAAATGCAACGGTAGAAATCTTTTATATTTCGTTTCAACAGAATGAGTTTCCCTCCTGAATTTCTTGCGAAAATGAAGAGGACGATAATCGTCCCATCATTATGATGGGATTACATTCATTTGTCGATCGATTGGTTGGTTAGTTCATAGTGTTATTCTGCACTCTTTGCACAAAACAATACTTTATGGGTGGCAATAAGAAAAAAAAGAGTCAGTTATCATCATATTGTTGGCTTTTCCCCAAAACAGAACAAGGGATTTTGAAGGGACATAGCGTGACGGCATATTAATTGAGTCCCTGCTCCGCAGAGAAACAGGCGTTGCCAACAGCAGCATTTGGCAGAGAGGGACAAGCTACCCATCTAAACAACGTGTGGGCGGCCTGAAGCGAAGTGATCCCTTATGTCAAACAACGTCGTGATTTATCCAAAATCCTGATGCCAACACCTACATATTCCGATTTAACATAATATTTTCCAAGACCTTACAATCAGCAGGTACACGATAAGTACCTGTTAGTCCAAGGTAAGGTCCGCAGCATTAACTGCCATGTTTTATTAAAATAAGTATCGTAATGCCTCCACATGTTTTGAAAAAACCACTTATGTCCAATCGATGTTCACAGGTATTTACCAATTTGGAATGAGAGAGTTATAGTTGGATCAAGCTCCCGTTGTCCACGATGAGATAATTTACAATCGATTACCATACAGAGCCATCTAATTGTTTCAAGTTAGAATAACCATCCAATCTTATATGTATCAAGCGAGATTGCCCATAAAAATGTATTAACGATTAATGTCGATCGCTTCATTGGTTTCTTAGCAATGACTTCTGGACGGATTAATAATTTCTTCTACTCCGTACTAAACGTGTTTGAACATAGTAAAAATCGCCTAATGACAATCAAATCAGCTAAAATAATTGCAATGGCATCATCTTTTCAAGACTTGCTATTGAAATCGAGTTAATTATAACTTTTGTTATATATCTGCGGACAAGTGAAGTATAGGTGGGTATTTTATTTTATTCCGTTAAATCCCAGTTATCCTATCCGTAGGTTTCATCGTCCGTGTGGATTTACAGTACATGCAAGTTAACTACAAGGTGTGGTTGTTCAGCTGGAGGACTCTTGTGGTAAATTTCTTCTTGAAACTCCGTTGTGATAGTGTTTACGGAGTTGTATTTATTTGACATTGATGTAACAGTCATCTCATCGCCCGGTAACCATAAACTTATTTTTCAAAAATAAGTTCCAAAATGGTGTTCAAAAATGGTTACGGTGAAGTGAAAATTTATCTAGTCTACCTGCGGTAGAGGAATTGGAAATAGAGCATACAAGCATACATCGGCACATCGAGCATACAGTTACAAGGCATGGAAGCCCACACCCAGCTTGGCAAACGATATTGATCAATCGATAAAACTACATACATGTAGTACTACATGTAGTTTTACGTTGGTAAAATCATTGACATTAATAATTATCTATTCACCAAAAATCTGCTTAGAAAAGCTGTTTAATCCAGACATGATAAACTTTCGTTTTATAAATGGTAGCGCTGTTATCTGATTTTTTAAAATTCTATAAAATGTCAGTACAGTTTTTACGCACACGAACAAATTTATAGTGACGATAATAACTTCGTTTTACTCGGTATTCTTTTGGAACCCATAAAACAAGAACAAGTTCTGTTATGACAGGGCAAGTAAGGTCACGTGACACATTTTTTCCATAGCGCAATTTTAGCTTTTACAAGCGTTCGCTGTCGTCTTGTCTGTAACTACACAAAACGCTTTTATAAGTCTGTGTGTTATTCCTTTGATTCTTGTTTCGTTTTGAATATCAAAGTTTAATCATAAAATTAATTAAACATTCTCACATTTTGGTTCAGGATTCATTAAGTCATGATTATACATCTGCTATTCGCTCGGAACACAAGCATCATCATTATAAATCAATCCTTACCCCACCTCAACCCACCTATCCGCCAGAGCAGCAAATAATCTCAACTTCGGACTGATTCACGCATCGCCTCCACTCATCTATTTCTACACCGAAACTTTTAATGTTTTCATCCCAAAAATAACGGGAACGATTGGCTTACTTCTTTAGCCCCGCGTCACTTGATGCGATGGGTACAAAAAATATTAATCCCGCTACCTGTCAGTGCGACAAGATGGGATTTCATCTCTGAATATTATAAACCCAAATGTTGATATAAATTCAGTTACTTTTGATGTTGTAGACCTCTTTTTCGATTAAGAGGTGAGAGGGAGAGCCAACTGGGAAGATTTGTGTGTCCTAAATGAAGTGTGCTCCGCAACTTGGCATTGCTTCCTCATTCCACCTCGACTTTCTTTGATCTTAACACGACTGCCTTACAAATTGTCGCCGTTCTTTTTATTTATTGGTCCCCTCCACCTCCCCGCAGGGCTCTCAGGGATATATCACATGGCTTGCTACGAGACGGGCTCAGCCCTACCAATTTGGACATGCCTTGACAATGCCTAATTGCTCCACCGCCGTCCGTCTCATTGGGAGTCGGTCGTCCCTGCACTTGAGGAAACGGTTGTGTACACTTTCACGATCTTTGAAATGAATGTGAATTAACTTTTACCCTTGCGAGAGAATCGTGATTTATGACAGATCTGAATGGCTATGTACAGGAGTTGAATTTCAAATCTTAACATTCTCTACATATCAAGTAATATGCTGCCATTCTTCTATGAATCTAAACATCAAGGATAACAATAATTTAAAAAAAGAAGGGTCTGCCTATTTGAATTTAGTTAGCGCTACTAATGATACCATCGTGTGGAAATTTATATGAGATCAAAATACCGGTCTTCCCCGACTATTCCCCGAGTTTGCTATTGCCTACGCGCAGACTGATATATTGCTATAGATTTATAAACAATGAAAGTCATAGAGGTCCATCTACAGCCAAACCAGCGCATTCCAAGAAAATCTCATCTTCATCGAAAGACAACTGTAGGAATAAAGCTTGTCACAGGGATTTGCGGACACAAAGACATACACAAATACGATTAAAAAAAATTGTTCGCAATGGTCCAAAATGTAAAATTCAAGTGAAAATTTTGATTCTGGAGAAAAAAATTCGTTCATTTCTCGAAAACTAAAGACTTTTTTTTTCAAGAAACAGTCCTTGATATAAAATATCCGTTCTTTTCGCGTACGGCTCCAGTTCGTTTTAACATCTAACCAGCTCAATAACGTCACACGCGTGGATCTTATTGGCCCAGAACTTTATAAAACCGTGGCAAATACGTGGGTTTTCGAGGTGTTTGCTGACATCGGCAAGTGGGGTCTCATTTTCCTTGTATAATTTTGGACGCAAAATCGCCTGGGACAGGTTCCTGATCCGTTGAATCTCAACAATAGCAAACAACTGCAATATCTTAATCTAAAACTCACGCGCTACTTAAAGAAATGAAAAACCCATGCGTTGAAATTGGAAGTTTTATTTTTGATCCTTCACGTTGAATACGTATTCTGAAATTATCGAGATCCTAATTTTCTATTATCCGAACAACGAAGATTCAATTCCGATTTGATGTGATTTTTGAGACCTCTTGCTCTGAGAGGTCTGGTTTTGCTGGACATTGAGAGCGTACAGTGGATTACGTGTCCGTAGTTTAAGCAAAAACAATATATGTTACCTAATTTATTCGTAAGTATTCAAGTTAATTATATATCTTCCTTTTGTTTCAGTGGTGACAGGATGTTCTCAGCCGTACGGGGAAATGAACCAGTTGGGAGGAGTGTTCGTGAATGGACGACCACTGCCAAATGCAATCAGATTGAGAATCGTCGAATTAGCTCAACTAGGCATTAGACCTTGCGACATCAGCAGACAACTCAGGGTATCTCATGGCTGCGTTTCTAAGATTTTAGCAAGATTCAACGAGACTGGATCCATTCTTCCAGGAGCGATTGGTGGAAGTAAACCACGCGTGACCACACCGAAAGTCGTGGCATATATAAGAGATTTAAAGCTGAAGGATCCAGGCATTTTCGCTTGGGAGATCAGAGATAGGCTTTTGGCTGACGGAGTTTGCGACAAGTTCAATGTCCCTTCGGTTAGCTCTATAAGTCGAATCTTGAGAAATAAACTAGCAGGGTTCAGTGGATCACAAGTTCACCCACAGGCGCACTACAACCCACCTCTATACCCGTCTACCTATTATAGTCCTGGAGGCGAAACCTCACAGAGCTCGAGAGAAAAGTGGCCGAGACCCGCCCACTCTGTGTCAGATATTCTCACCAACCAACAACAGCCGCATAACCATCCCCCGTCTTTGCACAACTACTGCTACATGTATCAATGGCCTCCTCAATAGCATTAAGTCATCACCATCAAAATGAGAACTAATGATATGGCTCATTCCTTCAGTCAACATAGGTACCTCATTCTAAATGTTCAAGGGTCAACCTATCCAGTGTTCCAACACAATTGTCACTAACTGATTTTGTATTATGAATATGAATTGCAGCGCTGTTGGAATGCCTAGATAGTGTGAAGTGATCTAATAAAGGTAGGTATGGCTGTTGGAAAGAAAACTCCAATGAGAAGTGCAATTACTACAGTTATTGTAAAAATTATAAACATTTGTCACTTAAGACCATGACTTCTAGTAATTAGCCGAAAATGTACCCGCGCATATTGTGAAATGCATAAATTAAAGCAACGGAGGATAAATAATTCGGTACACCTTGTGAAAGAGTCCCTAACGCGGAGAAGGGTTTATGCACTTTTAAGTTCCGTAGGAGTTCTCGGTAAGTACCATAATATGCAAAATAACTGAATTGTTGGCGTCTATCCCTTCTACAAACACTTGTCTTCTACAAATCAAATCTTGTATATTCCTTCTCAATAACAGATATACCTAAACAATATTGCAAATTTTCAGCGTGTCATCAGTAAAGTTGGGATGACATTCACAAAAATGTTAGGTACCGACCTACTCTATTCGTCCGCCAATGGCTAAAAAAATGTATACGTTACCTAATCCACTATAAACTCAATATTTTGATTGGCTGTCATTGAACTGTAGTTGCATTCGCACTGCAGTTAAGGAGCTAATAATCTACAAATCTAGTATAATACATGGTTGTTGTTGACTATCCGTACTTAATTATTGTTCAATATTCGTATCTGCCTTCTTTGAGAAAGAGTAACGAATCTAATGGAAGGTAGTCACATAAGATCGAAAGTACTACTCTCACAACTAGGAACCTATGTATCAACATAAGTATTGTGATCGGTGGAGGCTTCAACATTGTAAAAATCAATACATGCTGGGTTTCCCCGTAAGTTCCATTTTCGAACGCTTTTGCGCAACCACCTTTCAATTTTCTAGGTACAAGTTGGAGACGAAAAACTGAGAAGGAACCTTCAACAATTTATATAGGCACCAGAAATGGTTAAACATGAATGACACAGAGAATTTAGTTTTATCAGCGCTATATCATTTTTAGAGAATGATTATACGTAGACCCTGTAAACCCAGACACATGTTTAGTATTCCCATGTTGAATTAAGATTTGGGACATATTTTGTTTAACAGAGCATGTCCAGATCAATGTTTCAATTTTTATTGAACCTTTTCTCAACTGAGCTCACAAGTTTAAATTAATCTTAACTACATAACGCTGACTTCACAAGATCTGCGGTTCCAATGCTATCACCACCTAACACATATTTTCATATTTCCCCGAACGGTTGATTAAAAGTTAGGTGCCACAATAGGTTCAATACAATATTGGTTCAAAAGTGAGTCAGGAGCGACTCTGTTGAAATTTACTTGGATCAAAAATATTAAAACTTCATTAATAACGTAAATAACCGAGTAACAATCAGTTACAGAGCATTTCAAAATCGAATGGAGTAACCGTGTAATTGATAGGTCAACTTGAGGATATTACTTGGGTGTAGGAGTGAATTTTGCGCTCGAGTCTTCCTGTTACAAGTTTGAGAGGTAAAAAAAAGAAAATTTCTCAAAATTGAAAATCCACTACCATTTCCCGTTATAGACAGCTCTGAACCACTTTCGTTATTTGTTTCTCTGAGCCTGCGTTTGTCTGTCGTGTGTATGCAATTGTAACTTCCAGTTTTCTACGTACTGCAGATGGCCCCCTATCAGCGTCATTGCTCACAAAGTAATTCTTCACTCTTCTCTCATGCATAGTACGTCAAATACACTAAGCATAGTATTCTCGCGGCTTACTAGTCCGATCTAGCTCACATTCTGAGAGTGGTTAGGAAATGGCGATTTGATTACCACATGCATAACTTCTACTCTTTTCTAACAATAAATTGACAAGAGTTTGTAGTTTGTACAATTTAAGTTGTAAATGGTTCACAATGAATTGCACTCACAAGTCGCTGCTTATAACTATGTTGAGCTTATAACTATCACCTATCACGAATTGGGAGATTTTGTCAATTGACATCATGTTAATTTGCTATTTTCTCCAACCTTAATTACCCGAAATGGAATCTCTCAACATTAATTGAAGGATCAAAACATTCATGTTTCGGGTACATGGAAGATATATATTATTTAAAAAGTAGTTACACACCTATACCTACATCTCTATGGATTGCAAGAACAATACGCGGTGATCCTGACCAAACGTGAAATCCGCTCAACACGCGGAACACCCACATTAATCATTAGATAGGTACCGTTGAAATTAAGAATTCCCGCGGATTAGTCCACAAAAATTGATGGCAAACAACAGCGTCTGCAGACAGACAGCCCGCTTGTGCTTTTCGGATATTTACTAATGAACAATATTTTTCTTCATGTTTGGTCCTTCTTAACAATTTACAAAACAATCATTTTAATCCGCTTGTTCTCTAAACTTCATGGCTGTCGTTCTTTCAACTCTTCGTTAGATTGCAAACCAAATGAAACGAGTAGGTATTTTTTCGTGGATTATTATTATATACATAGAATTGTGTAACAATATTTTGAAATAACTCGGATGAACAAAAAATATTCGCATTTTTTGTCCAATTTCTCTCAGAGAATAGTCAACGAGAGCTTGATTTTAATAAATGTTCCTCGAATTGTTCGATCGGGGCATTGAATTGTAATCGCCGTGATGCCATATGAATCACTTTACTGAGTTAAACCTTCGCCATTGGATTAGAACAAAGAAACCAAGGAGCGATGTCGCTGAATTTTAGTGGGTTTCTAATTCACTGTGGTATTGCTTGGATTTTTTGAATTGTAGTCATTTTTTAAACAGTAACCTTTACCAATTGCAGGGCTTGAATGGTTGCCTTAAACATGGAAGCTATCATTCGTAGAAATTTAATTTGTCATAATCTGGTTTAAAAGCTAGTTTGTTATAGCAAGCTTTCAAAACACTGATTATTATTATTTTTCATTTAGCTGATTGGTGGGTATCTAATTACTAGTATTGCATCGTTATAAAGTGGTATTGAGATTTCATGGACTTTGTTGCCAAATATCCGAATTCTCGGGTATTAGGCAACAACATCTCGTAAACTTTGCTCTGACGATTTATGAAAAAACCACAGTTGGTGAAATGAGTGTAGTACGTGCTGGTATTTTTTCATTAGAGCTTTCAAATGTATCCGTCTTAAAACGAAAGCCAACGAACTTTTGGGACAATTTCAGATGTTCTATCATACCGACTAAAAAACACCGTTCCTCTCGTCTTTTAGGACTGTCCACGGACTGCTTCTTGGCATTACTTCGGGACAGTCCCCTTTTTAACCTCGTGAGGGTTCCTCCTGGTCTTCACTACTTCTACCCTGGCTCATTCCCAGCTTCTGTTCACTTCCTTCCCTTTGAGCACCATAGTGATATACGTGCTGACTGTACTCCATTTCTCAGCAGATTGTATCATCTTTTCTATTACTGTTTCTGGGCTAAAATCACCTATTACTCCAACAAATTCCTGCAATAGCTGCTGCCATTTTGGGCATATAAAGAATGTGTGCTCTACATCATCATCCCCCATCCGGCAGTACACACACGTTGCCTCAGAAGTCTTCCCTATTTTCTTTAGGAACGACCGATAATAACCATGCCCCGTCAGGAACTGGGTTAAATAGTAATTAACGTCGCCCTGTTTCCTCTCCGTCCATTTTTGCACTTCCCTGATCAGACGTGCTGTCCACCTTCCCCAGGTTTCAGCTGCCCATCTCTGCTGCCATTTTTGCAGGGTCTCTGCTCTCTCCTCTTTTTTTACTTCTCTGGCCGCATGTTCTTGCTTTCTGGCATGAACCCGCTTCCTCTCATCAGCCAAAAGGTCGATTGGTACAACACCCGCAATAACCTGGGCTGCTGGTCCAGACACAGTCCGATAGGCACTGCAGATGCGCAACGCACCCCTCCTTTGGACCGCCTCCATCCTAGAGGCGTACTTTTTATATCTCAGCGCCTCTGCCCAGATTTCCGCCCCATACAACATGATAGCCTCCGTTGTCCGCATAAGCCTCCTCTTTGCTGGTGATGGTCCTCCCACATTGGCCATGAGCCTACTCAATTTCCCTGTTACAGCCGCCGCCTTATCTGCCACCTTGCAGATGTGGGTCCAGAAGGTCAACTTAGTATCAAGCATTATTCCCAGGTACCGCACTGCCGTTGACACCTCAATGCAATGAGGAACGGTCAATAACATTAACGGATTTACATCGATTAAGCTGATTTACATGGTTTAGTAGTTGACCTAGTAAGAAACCTGAGGGATGCCAAATCGCCGTTGATAAGTGGAATGGAGAGGGTACTTTAATTTCTTTTATTCGTTCCATATTCTACAAATCTTAATTTATTTTTGTGATGAAGCATTCGGTTCTAGTTTTGGAACATATTTTGAGAGTTAGAGGGATACCAAATTTAATGCCTGCTGACGTCATTGAGCAACAAAGGAGTAATGAGCCCATCAGTTTAGTGGATATCACGAACAAGGTGGAATTTGGATAAATGCGAGTGAGCTAATTTCTAGACTACAATTATTTTAGCTAACTAAAATTAATAGAGTTGAACGCTCTCCACCGAATCAAGTACATTGGTAGGAGCAGTTGTAAATGTGATTCGATAGGCTTAGATATAATGATTTTTATAAATCAATGCTATTATTTTTTTTAAATAGGCAATCGTCAGTTTTGTTATGTTTGTCAAGCCCAACAAGGCTAACCATCCTACTACAACTACCATAGTTTTATGTTTAATTCATTTTCGTCAGTTTTATTTTTGATTACTGTGTTTATCCGTCCATAAAATAATTCCAGTAGGTGCTTATTGGGAGAATGCTGAAAAATATATAATTTAAAATGTATACTCGGTGTTGATAATAACCAATAACTGCGTTTGTGTTTTAAATTTAAGGTCATTACTTTGTTTTGTTATGTAAATAAACCATTTGTACAAAAGCAAACTTATTATGCTTCGTTAGTACCTAAGAATCATCTCAATTTTAATGAAGTATTTATAGAATTCACGTGTCTATAAGACGAATGAGAAAAATCTTCAAGTTGTTGCGGTAGCATACTATCATAAAACGCTATTTGGCACGTCTTCCATGCTGACATTAACTTGTTGATAATGGAGACTAATTACAATTTGTGGATATTCACACATTTTCAAACGAAACCAAAGTGTGTTTCAAGTATTTGAAATATAGCGATTGAGTGAACCAAGATAACAGAATCTCTACAATCATGGGGGAACAAGTCTTCCTTAATTTAGGTCACACAGGACTTCAGGCTTGAAAGGAACAATCTAGGAAGGAAGTTCTTTTGTTTTCACTCAGATCTTTTTATTAGCAGCAGGTTCGATCCAACAAAAGTTGCTGTTACCAGAACGTGGACCATTTTCAACCGTCTCACGCGCAGTAATGGTAACTGCTGTTCCAACATGGAGCCATTGACAATGGTGGAACTGCTATTGGATGGAAATGGATGCCACTGAACCACTCCATCCCTTACTGTTAACAAAGAAAACCTTTGGCGATTGAAACCTCTGGCCCAACCCTGAGCCATATGTAGCAAATACTGTCATAATGGCACATTGAGGCAATGTAAAGTGGATGGCTCCTTGGTGACAACACAAGTTTATTTGCAGTTAACAGTTGTGGAAATTAATCAAGAAGGCAGTGCACTGTTGTCAACAGCTGTTGGACAGCACGCTCGTTGTTGGAACATAAATATTAAAAGGAGGCAACGGACATATCTACTTGAGGGGATCTGGCAAAAGTGGGATTTGCTGTAAGTGCAGCAGTGTGTTAGGTTGCATCAAGCATCTGACAGGCCTCCTTGTGGCAAGTGTAAGGGTTGAGTGTCTAGGTGAAATTGCTTTGCTCCAAGCTCACTAGAAACAACCAAATCATGTAGTCTACATCAAACTTTTGTTTTAAAGACGTAGTAATATGTGGTGAGGCTGTTGTTTCTATTCCATTAAAATAGTAATTGGGATAGTATAGGGAACGCAGAATACTGTAAAATAAATATAATTTATTAGGTTTGATGGGGGGAATGCTCATTTTATGATAAATATAGTTTATGTACAATAAATATTTCATAAATCTCTCATCAGTTGCAACAATCAATCAGAGTCACATTTTGAATGAGACCTGGGGAGTTTTTTGAAGACAAGATACGTTTTCGTCATGTAGGAGAGGTCGGGCAGGTGGTTGAGAATATTGTTTGCATCTTTACTAATTTGACAATCCATG
The DNA here is from genome assembly GCA_031894815.1 of Creontiades dilutus. NCBI lineage: Eukaryota > Metazoa > Arthropoda > Insecta > Hemiptera > Miridae > Creontiades > Creontiades dilutus. Next base: position 1,682,785 of record JAVIWC010000497.1, on the reverse strand, counting down.
ATGACTCCAATGTCACATTGAAGAATATGGTTTTCTTTGGTTGAATCTGAAAAATAAAAATCTATCATCAAATAGTTGTCATGCAATAACGAATGTTCAGGGTTACTTAACATATTGATCTAACAATGAAGATCAAGCTGATGCCTATTGAGTTGATCCCAAACGATTTTACTTCAATGCTCAACCACTTTATAACAACAAATTAACAAAATATTACTGTTACAGGACGGTTAGCTCAAATACCAAAACTCCAAACCAGAAATCGTCCAATCCATTTCGTCTTCATTCATTAATATTATTAATATCAATTTGGAAAAAAAAGTGAATACCGTCAACTAACTCAACACACTAACTAAATTTGAAATAAGGAAGTCGATGAACTCTGCTAATAAAAGTAAATAAATTAAGTTCATTTAGGTATGAAAATTGTAATTATTTGCTAAGATGAATTTTTACGAATCAAAAATCTATCCCAGGAAAAAGACACCCCGCTAACATGTATCAGTAAAATATAAATTGAAAACCACAATCTTTGCAAGTAAGGCAATAAGGCTGGCTGGATGTTAAGACCAACTAAACCCTAGGTGGAATCCTAGTGCGAAAGAACTGTTTTTTTACATCAATCCTTAGGCCTTTACTGGCCTACACAGCAGACTTTGAAAAATAAAATAATATAAATTTGAAAGGTGTTGTAAAATATTTTTACCACACGGTTACTTAGGATTGAACCACTGGAGATTTATGATTGAAAATTATAGAGAAACATATTGAATCTAAGAAAACTCTAACAGGAATTTATTAAGTAATATTTTTACAAATGGCAAATAAATTTAGCTACAATGAGGTTTGTTTTGCAATCAGTCTTTATTTCCAGCAGAATAGAAATCTAATTTCTATTCCATTGTTTTATGGATTTACTTCCCTCCACTAGTCTTAGAATATGAGAATTATGTACTCACGGAACAGTGGATTTACTAGTCCACTTCCTTCCCAATCAAAATGAGCATCAGGTACCAATGCCTGGAAGAAAGAAATTCAGTATTTAAAAAAATGATCATGTATGGAATAGGATTTTTTGGAAAAACTGAAGCTTTCTTATCTTTAATAATTTGTTCCTATTAGGTAAAGACTAATATCACACCACTTTGGTCACATCACAAAACTCTCAGAAACGAATGATTGAGAATAAACGTTATGGGTGAGTACCATCAAATAAAATATTTTAAACTTTGAAAATCGTTACCAACAGACTGACCAGTAACAGTTACCGTATTTTTAATAATTTATTTTCCGCTAATTAACCAAGTTTTCTGATTAAAGAGCAGTTATTAGCAGCATACTAGATTTATTGTTATAGAATTTTGATGAATCTAGATTTATTCTTGAAACAATGCAAAATGAGTTAATTGATAGATCAGGATAGGGAACACCTTAACAGCTTTTTTTATTATAAATATCTTTCCATAACTGCATTAATATGAATATGTTCTACCAACCTTTCCAGTTCCTTCAATGGGGGAGTTATGAAAATCACACCCTTCATAATGAACAGACGAATGATCAGAACTGTGTAGATATCCTATGTTTTCATTGCAGTGGTCGAATTTACTAGAAACGTTCGACTCAGATCCACCACTTTTTACAGATCTATTCCAAGGACCACAAAACTGAAACAAAAATCGCATTACATTAAGAGACTCAACTCGAATGAACTAATATGTAATGATAACGAATTGTTACTAGAAATAAATCAACGAAATTGAGGTACATACAATATTTCTTGAATCGATTTTCAAGGCTGACAGGAGCTTTTGGTTTGATGTTGAAGAAAGCCACTGATATTTTAAAGCTGGTGTTTCTTCCAACATGCGAAGGTATGTCCAAACTGTATTGCTACTAATGCTATCAAGAATGCTAAATTTGAAATCTTCCTCTACAATAGGCGGGGTGACATCTTCAATACAATCTCTTCTTTCAACACTCTGAAATATAATACAATAACATTTGAATCAAATTTGGCTAATGAAAGTTGAATACGTGTTAGGAAATTAATGGGATTGTAGAAACCTTTTAGTCCTAATCAGCAAGATTTTACAAACTATGTTTATTTTGATAGATCTGACCGACTTTTCATCTGATTATTGATTGTATAAGTTGAAATTTTAATACCTGGGTAGCCAGGTAAGTTAGTCATTCAGCGCTGGAGCAATTATAGTACGGGTACTACTAGCATTTAATTAAATACATCTAAAAAACGAATACCAGATGGCTAATAATTTAATTTAATTTGTTCTCAGCTTACAGGGGGCAAAAAAGGCTGTATAACATTTTTCCCCCCCTCATTTAGCCTTTACCATAGTCTATTGTCAATTTCCAATGGTATTTTTGTATTTATGATTAGTTTTTAAATAAGTACATATTTGCCAACCCCCTTTCTCCCCCTCTGCTAACCCCCATCTCTCTCTCTCTCTCTCAGTGTCCTCTTATTTAACTTAATCAAAACCAACTTTGGCAGTGTGACTCTTTCATGGCAGAAGTCTTAATGGCCAAGCTTTTGGTCAAAATGGCTGTGGTAAAAGCAAACCAAAAGATGATAACGATCCAATTTGTGGTAACTAATGTGCTCATCATGAAATAATTTATTCCTGGCTTACCTCAATCGAAGAAAATGGTTGATAATCCACTTTTGTGTCAATACTGGTTTGAAAATCAGCAAAGTCAGAAAATTCGTCATCTTCTTCTGTATCTTGAAGATTGAAGGAGACCACTTCAATCGCACTAACGTCTGAATGATCACAGCTCTCCAAGTTAAGAGTTCCAACAGAAATACTGGAATTACTATTAAATATATCACAGGGAACAGTTTCATTAACAACTTGCTCACCACAGAATTTGGAAACACTATCGAGAGATTCAGAGGGAATGTGGTCATTAATGTCGTTTTTCACAGTCAGGGTACTCGAATGTTCAAAACAAATGTCATACGATGAAGCGACTTCTTCAGATTCGCAAGGAGACGAGGTGACAGGACATTCTTGGAACAATGCCAGTGGTTCTCCGACACTTTGAGAACTTGAATCTATCAACAAATCACTCTTCAATTCATCAACATCAATCGTATTGTGTAGAACACTGACATCTGAGTCATTCCTTTTAGTGACTTCTAAGGCTGTGAATACTTCAGGGGTGGATGTTTCAGCTCTGGGAGAATCACTATCTTCTTGGAAATCAAGAGCAGGCTCAATCCTCTCAACATCTTCAGACTTAACTTCTAACTTATCATCATCTTTGGTGGGTACAGGAGGTTCAGGAATATTAATACTGTTTTCATAACAATCAAAAACAGTTTCCACTTTTCCGTTTCCATTGACTGACGAACTTACACTTCTGGTATCTATGAAGTCATACCCAGTGGGAAGGGATTCCACATCAATTGTGTGGAATATATCACTACTACCATTCTCTGTAAATGAAAATTAATCACCAATATTAGGATAAGGTAGAAAACATATTTCATAAGGAAGCAAGATGTCCATCTTCATTATCAACTTGATACTTGCAAAATTATACAATAAAGTAGAGAAATTTCGAATGAAACACTACCATAGTAATTCCAAGTAACTAACTAATATTTAATAGACATACATTTTTAATTGAGACCCTTATTGACTCGCTTACGTGAATTCTGACACTAGATGTATTGTGTTCAATGTTCACATGGTATTAAAACCTGTTTCGCTTAATACAAGTTTTAATCAACTAACAGAAGGACTTGGGTTATTTATTATTATTATTTATTTTTTCTTCTTTTCATAATTGGAACTACTTACTACATCCTAAAAGCAGTTCTACTTTGAGGTATAAAATGCATAAAAATTTTGTGAACATTCATAATTAGTATAATCAAATAACGTTGAAAAAGTCACTATCTGTGACACAGAAGAATGAATATGAACGAATTGGTTTGATTCAATGCCTACAACATACCAATCCTAATACACTTCAAAACGAATTTGGTTAATTAAGACAATAGGCTTCTAAAGGCCACAAGAATCATCTTTAAAAACAAATAACAATAAGTCTACAAATGGCTAATAGGTAGAATTTTGGATAAATTAATACATGAATTGATGTACAAGAGCAAAAGTTGAATAAATTGTGAAAAGATGATTTACAAGTAGTAATGGAAGATGAATAAGAGAGAATAAACATGGGATTTCCCATGGGACCCATCTCAAACCCAACTACTGCAACCAACGAAAATTTTATTGAAACTATAAGAAAACAGTAGAAGTTGCGCTAGCAACAAGAACTTGATATTCACGCATGACCAGATTTAAGAAGGGGAGAGGGGATATTTTAATAAGAATTATGATAACTGTCAAGTTGAGTACAAATTACGAGATACGTAGTGGCTGTAGGATCCTTATCTTGTCTAAGATGTTAATTTTAGGGGAAAATAAAAGCCTGGGAATGAAAATACTTTCGGATGTAAGGGGTATGTATGCGATTCTAATATGTTTTTTATTGCAAGCTAGAGTCCAAGTAATACTATACGTTATCATTTTGTGGAAAAAGTGTTATCCGTTAGGAGCTCAATGAAATTCGGAGATTTGAATAGGCACCTGTTGCTCAAGACAACTTAAGCAGCAGTGTCAACCCTGTCTACGCATTTCTAAAATCCTTAGGGTTACCTAGGGAACTTTCAAAGTATCTGTTTTGTTGTTTAGACTGTCAAAATGCCTGCTAATAGTCAAGACTACCAAAAACGTGATAATGGGATGCTAGTTTTCTGATGATAATGATTAGAAAAAGTACACAAATCGGGCATTTGGACGACTAAATTGCCTAGGACGACAAAAAACACTGGAATACATAGTGAGTGATCTCCTGTATGTCTGTTAGAAGTTTTAGTTTCAAGCACCAAATATTCAACCATTAATTACTCTCAAACCCCTTATTTTTCTGTAGAGAATTAAAATTCGTTAAAAGTTAATATAAACTAGTATGTCCTGCTCCTGTAAGAGATTACTGTGGAAAATTTTGAATTTTGTACCACACTCAATTAAGAAATAACTATTTCTTAATGGAATCATCACATGAATATTGAACAAAATTTAATTAGTGGGCTCACCTATTAAATCACCTATCACGTAACTGCCGAATGGTTCATCGTCATCGTCGTCATCCTCATCATCTGGCAGTGGAGGTGGAGTACGTGATATCAGAGGAGGTATGTTCATTTCCTAGAATTCACCAAAAACACATGAACTCAAGCAATAGATTTTGTTATCAGTTTCACGATAATATTTTGAACTCATAAAGTAGTACAAACTATTTTAGTATTCACAGTACACCATAGTGATGTATTTTTCTAATACAAGGTTACCCAATCAATATCAAAGCTGACATTAAACACGTAGAGCACTTGGTGAGCTTCTGCGTATGACAAGGACATAGATGCCCCTTACATGGATTAAGCTCGTATAAACATGGAGCTACTGGAAAGGAATGTGTTGCATTGGTGGCTCGAGTCAGAAACTAGTTAGTGACCGATTGGTAACCCTAGGCTACTCATTAGTGATCAAAATCTGCAGCATTCATGGACACCGAACCTTCAACAAGGGTCGTTTTATCATCTTTTGAGGACAGTGAATCCAGCAAAGATGAAGTCATCATAATGAACTTTTACATTAGGTATAGAAAAAGAATGAGCAGAAGGTTCTTGGTCCACCCTTATCTTGAAACGAATTTTCACAGCCGTTTGTTCATAGCTGCAAAGGAACTGGAAACCTGAAATTGGAAAGATGAAAATTGTACAAAATTGGTCCTTTTTCAACTTCCCCCACCAGCAAGAGGTTGACTTTTCGGTCATTCATCATGGAAACTGGAATGAAACTGCCAACTCCAATCACTGGGAGCCCAGACATGTCAATCTCCAGGCGAATAGTTACTAACTGATTTGTGAATCACAGACGAGTCCATAATCACTAGTCTGCGGCTCTCCATTTCCACACAGCAAGTGACTGAAAATGGACTGGTTGGTAATTCGCAGCACTAATCAGTTCCTTTTCAGTAGCTCCGTGTGTAGATGGCCTAAAGAAATTAGCCTGAATCATCCAGATGATACCTGGAACCTTGAACTTGTTACAAGAAACGGGAAAGATGAACTGAACTACTTATCCATCATGGGTGTGATGAAAAAAAGTTACAAACAAACATTTTTGCCAGCAGTTGGGATCAGCTCAATAGCAATACAGTGACTACAGGGAGACATTTTGAAATTTAATGGTGAACAAAATGAAAATTATTTCGAAAAGTAACTTGAAAATGCTACCAATTCCCTTCGAAGGTAGGATTCAATTGTCTCATATATGCATTGGGAGAGGAAGAGAGAGGTTCCCCATTTTGAGAAGCAAACGATTGCTAATTTTAAATTTAGTCATCCAAAATCTACTTTTGAAGATCTTTCATTCTGTGTTTCTGCATCGCATAAAAAGGCAATTGAAATGAATTCTCTCACAATTGTAGCAGTAATTGGACTTCACTAACGGATTATTCAAAATTTCTATCCCTCGATCTTAGTAATCACACAAGGGATTTTCCAACCGACCAGCTACGAGCAGATTCGGGGCATGGCAGTGTAGGGAACTTGCTGCTTGGGACCACTGCGATGTACACACGGAATTACACTGGGTTGGAAAATGAAATGAAAGTCCCAGAGCAACCTTACGGGAGGATAACCCTCGAACGTGAAACCTTCCTCATCTTGCGCTGCTTCTGTCAAATGTTCCTTGATTTTCACTTAAGCTAGTCTCTTGGTGTTATTATACTGTTAAGTGCACAGTTACCTGTTTTAGTTTAATGCCACGATGGATATTCCAAATATAGTAGTAAACAGTAAGTGTTATTCAATGTCTAGGAACTCGGAGTCCGACCAAGAACTTTCACTCGAGGATGAGGACGAAATATCTTCAATTAATTCCAGAAACTCCATCGAAAATAAGTAGGAAACAACCGCACGAAAACCGAAAGCTGGAATGAGGAAGGTTAGACTTTTGAAGAGGTTACCCTAGGTTTCCTGCTCAGAGCAAGTTACTCCGACCTCAGGCTGAAGTACCCTGGGGAGTCCCGAGCAAGTTCCCTGGCCGGTTGGAATTCAGTGCAAGTTGCCCCAAAGTTACACTGGCGGCGGTTGGAAAACGCCTCATCCTGCTCCCTCATTAGTGTGCCAGCGCTCTTCCACTGGTGTAGCTCGGAGCAAGCGGTTGGAAAATCCCTATTATTGTTAAATTATATTACAAGTGTTTCTCATTGGAAACAATGTTGAACTATCTTGATGATAAAACAGTTTTTGGGTGACTATAACAACGTAAAATGCATGAAGAACGATTGGTTACTTTCTAAGTGCTGGATACTAGAATATCTCATTTACGGTCGTATTTGAGTTATCCAACTTGAAGGTTTATGTTACAGCCCCAATTCACATACAGGAACCTATTCTGTCCTTGAAGTTCTTACAATTCGGACTTAACAAAAAACAATCTTACGGACGTCAAACCAATCTTGGCAGCCTTGATTTGAATTTTACTTCAACAAACAAACAGACGAGAGTACAATTTATTCCTCAGTAGAAAACCCTCCTGTACCTATTCGTTTACACTTAATCTGATACTGATCCTACCTATAGAGACGTAGGTAGTTTCTTTGGTACGTGACATGTTATACGTAATCATTTTGTAAGATCTTTTCTTTCCAAACAAATTGCATAGGTACCTATTCGGCTGAATGGGTTATTACAACGAACAAATAGCTAATTGGTCCCTAACAAAAAAGCTATGGTAGATTTGGAAGTGTGTAAATGTTTCGAAACTGAAGTTCTCTAATGGGACTCTGAATATGAGAAGCTTGAGGCAGGACTCAGAATGTAGATCACTCACTATACACTCATAAAATACAGCTTTCTATTCCACTACCTGGATTTCAGTTTCGTGTTCTAACAATATGCTGACGTACTTTCGATTTACCGATTCATTAAAAATTCGGCTATGTTCACCACAACTGGTAAGTAGATCAATTAAATAGTGAAATTATTCAACTAGTGCCTAACTAATGATTTGTAGTTCGATCAAGCGCTAACTTCCCTGGCACCTAGCAGGCTTCAAAAACTCAACATGAACCGAGCTACGAAGAACGAATACAAGATTGTCAAGTTCTCACACATGTGTAGTTGAACTTGAAACGAAAAAAGTAGTAAGAATTTCGGTCCTGCAGCGCTACGGAAAACCTTCAAAGATGGGTGTTGGTTGACTTAATTTGAACTGTCAACCCTAACCTCTCAGGCGGGGTCTCATTTGCCTCGAAAAATGGAAACATCGTCTTAATTTTATTCGTATGCTCATGTGCATACACATATAAGATTCAAGATGATCGGTATTCAAACTCTTCTTGAATTTGCAATCAATCTGTATAGGTACCTACATGATTCGTTCCTGCCAATGATATTTTTCAAACTGTTCATTCTCCATGCAAATTTCTTCGTGAATATCACAGAAGCTGAAGAAGAAACTAAACTACTGTAGAAATTTAAACTAAGTAAGTTTATATTCAAGTAAAAGAAACTGGTACATTGTCGCCCAAGGTATGTGTCAGCATCATGAAACGACCAAAACTTGAGAAACATATGCTGCCGTATCAAGCGTTCAGAATTACTAAGAAAGTTGTCCTCGATAAGTTACTGTTCAGGGTAACATATGATAATGTCCATCACGCGCAATTGCAGGCAAAAAAGTCATTCTCTTGAAATATTATTAGAATTGGAAATGGTCAGCACCTAACCAAGAAAAACCAACACATTGGATACTCACCAGACATAAAGCATCTAAAATACTGCATTGGATACGGCGAAATATCTCATTCTGATGAAGACGCTTTTCACCAACATACTTCGTGCATTAAAACTTGATACACAATTATGTGCTGATTTAATCTACCTTTTCAACATGTATACCAGTTGAGCAGAATATACACAGCATTGGATATCAAGTATATTATTGCAAAATTAAGGATACAGTGAAGGTTATACCCATAGTAAGGTTATTAGTCTGTTACACTGTGTATCCACTGATATCCTATCTTTATCTCCTTTTCCTGGGTCGTCTATTCCATGATTGCATATCCGCATGGACCAAAAAGATTCCTAATACGTCCATACATGTCCGGAAACATCCGAACTTTTCAAATTCCATATATTCCGAATCCTAACTTAATTTTGAGTTTGTAATGATTAGAAATACATCAAGAAATCAATATTCATTTATATGAAATATCTTAAATTTGATTTGGATAACTTGAGCAATTCCTATATCTACAGGTAACACAATTTTATGCGAACAAATTAATCTACCTTGGAGATTCTGAAATCCTACTACTTTCCATTCACTTGATGAGATAGGCAGTTGCCTTAACAGTGCTTGATTTTAGGGAAAGGCCCATTCATGCAGCCTGTATGCATGAAAGAAATTTCTGTAAATACAATTTGATACAGAAAATGTTGATATTGCAGTAAAACAACATTTTAGATGTTTAACAATATCCCTGGTTTTCCAACTTTTTTTTTTCAAATCACATTTTATTTGTAATCTGTTTGTTTCTAATTAACTTGGACCCTCCCTGGGTGGATCCTTTTTGGCATTAGTGAGTTTTTTTAATCACTGGTAGGCTCAGAATGAGCTCACTGGTTTATGTCGTATTTTTATTCAAAATCTCATTCACACGATACAAAATGGAGAAATATTGATTAAAGTGTTAAAACACATGTTTAGACAATGAAAAAAATTATTCGAACATGAACGACATAAGATGAAGACAGAATAAATAAACTCTTACTTCACAGGACAAAATGTGACAAGTTCAACTAGTAGAAACTATTAACACATTCAGAGCGGAACCCAATTCAGCTGTTCTTGCTTATGGGCGGGGAATTTTTTTTTCAAGTTTTTCAATTTTTAAACTTCTTATGGATTATATTTTTCATTTATGATGTTATAAAGTGAATAAATAGTCAAATTGTTGTATTTCCGAATGCTCACTCAGTTGAGCCACTCCGCCAGAGGCGAGCGACACAGTTATGTAAACCTGCAACGCACCCTACTCCTGAAATGTTTGTCCCTTTTGATGCTCCTCCGACCAGGTTTGACCTTTCTTCAATGGAAGCTTTATGCGATATTGAATCAATTATGTTAATAAATTGAAATATTTCCACAAATATGAAGCAAGATAAGATTTGATCCGAAACAATGCCAAGAATCTTCAGAATGTGGGATGTTCCAAGCAAAAATAACGCTGAAACCTTTTCTCTACGAAAATAAATCGAAAATTTGGTACGTACCTGTTCAGACAGGGGAAGTAATAGCAGACGTCAGGAATGCCCGAAAAAAGTAAATCACAGTCTTTAGAATCAGCCAAAATGGGTGGGAGGGATTGAATGGGTGGCAATGAATGAAATCTGAAACAGAGAGCGATCTAGTGGTGGTTAGGTCAACTAGAAGGAAACCCCCGGAGGAAGTGGTAGAAGCATTCACGTCGTAGTTCTTCGATCTGAAAGGAGAGGGTGTGAGTGATTCACCTGAGACTCAATAGAGATGCTCCACCAGGACGGCAGGTCTCATTTGAAATGCTCAGCTATGGACGAGTTAAATATTTAGTTCTTTTCTTTCTTTCATTTCTAGCAGTCTTGAGAAACATAAAACAGACAAAAACTATTCAACAAACACACAAAAAAAAGATGATTATAATGATAAAATTTAAAAAAAAAGCAAGACGAGATTAACACTTTCAACAAGGGACCAGAAACCTGACCCAACGCCCCAAATGGGAGTGCTCAACTTCGGAAATTTGACATTGGCTCTTTAGGGTTTATATTATATATTAAGGGTGGGATAATGAGAAAAACCCAATTTTCAAGGCTTGATGTCATATGACATCACCCATAAGCCACGAAAATCCGAATTATGCAAACCTGCATTGACTCAACGACTTTGTTCTTCCTGACTATATCTGCTTGTCAACTACTCCAAGATAATGTTATTACTCCCAATGAGGGCGCAGAAATACTTGAATTGTACGAATTAAAGCCTATTTTGACGAGTCTTTTAAAAAGTAAAATAAACAAATCGAGGTGAAAACTGCGCATTCTATATTGTACGTGGGAAACTAATAAAGAGAAATACCACCTCACGAGGTTTCTAGATAGAGCCAGGTACTGAGGTGGGATTTTCAAAGTTTGGAACAACTAGAAGAGCCAATGATGTCATTTGACATCACCCGTCAGTGACGAAAATCGTCATGATGTCATATGACATCCTCCGCGTTGAAAGTGTTAATTTATAAAATGTAGGCGCAGAATATTGACGTTGACTCACTGGCACGGCATGCTTGTAGGGTGGAGTTGTTCGTGTGGTAGGCTACCTCCAGCATGAAGGTTAAACATATTAAAAAATGCTCGTTATGCATCCAGTTCTTTTTTTGTGTGCAAGGAGCTTCACTTGACAAGTAGGATTGCGAAATAGAAGCTCAAGAGAGTTCTTGGTTGCAATGTTGATTGGGTAATCTATGAGAATGATTTCAGTTTCACTCATTACAATATGAAAACATTAAAATTTGAAAACGATCATTTTGGGGATCGGTATCTAAGAATATCAAGTCACTGAAGCTGATTGACAGAGATTAGTGGGTACATTCTTTCAGATTCAATGAAGAATAAACAACCAAATAAAAGTTTATTATTTGAGTAAGACCACTACACGCCACAGAGCTTGGTCAATGAGGAGCAAGGTGGCAACCTAGCCAACCCCACTCACCTTGTGTCTTGAGGCCACATTCAATGACATTCTGGACAGCAAACCATGGATCGAGTCAACAATCATAGCCATCAATTGAGAGGATAACAGACGCCATTCTCGACTACATCATTTGAAGAAAAGGGTGGAGATATTGAAGGATTGTTAGTTTGGTTGTAATCAGGAAACTAAGAAGCGATTCGTTTAAAATACGTATATTTCGTAATTGGCTCAGTTGGGTGAGCTGAAAACAGGAGTCTTTCAGAAGACGACATTTGGATGGTTCTTAATCTCTACGTATTCTCGGCAACATCGAATTTAAAGTCACTATCGAACCAGACCAAATCGGAATTTTGTTATTTCAACAACAGAAGAGATTTTTCTATCCAATCTTGGTGAAAGGGTAGTTGACAATTTTAGAATTTCAAAGCCCGGATTTTTCAATCCCTTACATCAAAGGACTGGATCTAATCTCAAGAACTCTTTGGTTTTAAACTTCATAACAGTGTGAATCTGCCAACTGACAAAGATTAGGTATTTTGGCACATGAGCCTTTTCTACTTTTCTTCATTAATCATTAATTAGGTGGTAAACAAAAAGATGAGGAACTGCACAACTATTCAGACTGACTATTGCATAACTGGTGGGTCACAATGATGTTGAACTAAAATTTCAAATTCTATGGGGTAATATCAAAGTTGAAGTATAAATAGTCGATTGTTAAAGCCATAATTGACAGAATTTGAATTTCTAATTCAACTGCAACCAATATAATAAATTAAACTTGAGAGGGGGGCTATATAAGTACTTTAACATTGGTAACACTCATGACATAGAGAGAATAATATAAAAACGCAGGGTGCTATCAACACCCACAGGTTGTGATTGTGGTCTAACAAACATATTAATGAGGAGAAAGTAAGCTTAACAAACTATGTGATTCACTTAGTTAAGACAGGAAGAATTACCTGTACTTCCAGGTTATTTATAGTTGCTTAGTTTGGCATCCAGGTTCATATGCTTGAAATTAACATGTTTCAAACTCATTTCGATTTTCCAAAGTTGGTTTAGTGAGAATCAAGAAGTCATACTTGATGAAAGAAGATAAATCAATAGTATACAGTTGATTACAGCAGTTTCATTGTAATTCAACTGAAATTTGGACAGAGTTGTTCCTAAAAATTAAATACAAAATAATAATAATTAAAGAAATGAAATGAGTAAATGGAACAAGCGCTTGGATTTTATTATAATCGCTTTCATCTCACTCCTGAATCATTCTGCCAACGAACTCAAGAACTGTGTTCTGTTAGGTTGAAATGGGAATGTGAAACACAGGTGAACTCATAAGGTAGGAACCTTCATTAACTATATGGCTTAGAATTAGTGAGGTTAGGAATGGAATACATTCCTAACACAGTTGTTACAACTGCCAGATTTCTTCGACACATCGAATTTTGGAATAAACTGGTTTTGCTTATTTAAAAATATAGTTTTTACTTCATTCTCAACTGGAAAAGCCTTCATTAATTGTGAAGTCAAAGATAATAATAGATAATAACATAATAGATAATAATAATATTAATGATATAAAGAAAATAGACACTGAGTTTGATTCAAGAGAACAAAAGTCTCCTCATATAACATAACTTAAGAGATAATCTGACAGTTACTTGCTACAAAGAAATTGAATGATCAGACCTAGTACTACACATACTCATGTGATTAGATGAGTATTGTAGTTTTGTTTATTTGACATACTGTTGCAAATCTGAAGTAGAGTTTTGGCTGGCTGGCTTGGCTGGTTAGTGGTTTTAACTGACTCAGTGCAGGTGGCACAGCTGTGGCGCATAAAACACTGCCCCTCAGGTTTTGAGTTACGGTGAATGTCAGTGTTGCCAAATGTTCAGTAAATCCTGTAGTTATGATGCCTGTCGTTTTTTGGACCGGATGTATACTAAGAATGAACAAACGTACTTCTGTGCATAGCTTATTTTTACCTGCTCTGGTTAATGTTTCTCTTTTATTTATCCTCCTCATTATTTTTCTCTCTTCAGTAATCTGGACTGAGGATTCAGTTTAGGTTGCTAACTGAGCTTTTTGAACGCTCTCCAAAGTGTTTCTCCATGGCATTGCTTAGAATTCATTCTTTACACTCCAAGTTCTCACTACTGGATTCATCACGATTTACAATGTGCATCACACTTTACCTAAGAACTAAGAACAATGAGAGTTCCTAGCACAGAACACCTCTTCACCATTTTGTGATGCCATCTTTTACAAGTGGTATGGACACAGTATCATGTGATCATTTTGATTTAGTGCTAAATATTAATTGGTGGGTTATGTTTTCATTTTTGTAATTGCGTAAGATGTTGATCCAACAGTTTTCCAGGGTGTGAATCAATTGTTCTTCTAGGGGAAAATTAGAGACTAAGGAAGGATTGGAATTAAGTCCAGTGAGTGAAAGCTACTCATTGCCTCACCCCGTTAAGTGGAGAAGGGTTTGGTGAAGAGAATCATAAAAAATGCTTGAATGGGAGATCCTTTCTTCAACAGTCACCCAGCCAAATACTCATCACACTCGACGTTGCTTCACTTAAAAGTTCACCACAACGCCTAACCCATACAAATTAGATCAGGTTGATAATTTACGAGAAAACTTGAAGTAAGAACAATAGATAGGTTGCTCGGTGGTCCAAACACAAGTTGGCTTTAACAGACAAAAATTGCAAGGCAGGAAAGAGTAAATGGTTAGTATGAAAACAGAGAAAGAGGGGAGGATTCTTTCTTTACATCGCTAAGAAACCACATGTGCTACCTAACATTTTGCCAACAATGAGGTATTGAGCGATTTTCATGAAAAATCTTGAAGCCCTCTGAAAAACAAGTTAGTTTGGAGCTACGACCTGTAGAAAGCGCTAAAAAACTTTTTGAATAGTGAGCAAAAAGAAGAATCAGTACGAGAGTGTGGGGAACAAGGAGACTAACTGTGTAGGTACACAACTTGTGTAACACAAGTGATTTTTTCAAAAGGGTTAGGAGTTTTTTGGCTCTCCTGTAAAGTAGCAAAATGCCAGATAGCACATTTTGCACCTCAAGCAACGTATGATTAGGTGGATAATGGTGAAACCACTGCTAATGGATTGATGTTGTGAGATGATGGCCAAAAAAGTAAAGCGAATTTTCCATTCATGTATGAGTGAAAATATTTTCCCACACCTTTATTCTATTGAGCAGAGACGTAAAAACTAGATGTAGTCGAAGTCGAATGGAAGGAAAGAGAACCATAGGCACCCACGTTGACAACGTCATCATGCAATACTTGGTGCTGATATAAAGTTATAATGACCAATTTATGAAGCCTCCTGTAAGTGGTACATGACTTTCAACTTCATGAAGGCTAAGCACCAGAACATCTGAATACTGGTCTTGACACCCAGTAGCTCTGTTGACAGATTGATTCAGGATCTGAAAGGGGGCATTTGGTAGGGAGAACGCGATCTTTCATTATGTAACTAATATAAAAAACAACAAATAAGATAACAATAACAATGAAATGGAGTATGTGGTAGGTACCAGAAAGAACAAATAATTTCCTTATTAATGCAATTAAACTTCCTTTCAATGCTTAGACTTCAGAGCTACCATTAGAAGCACTGCAATATGCACTGCATCAGTACATACACATGAAAAAATAATCAGTCAACTATCGTGCATGTGGTCATCCAGGCATGCGCTCCAAGACTAAATCAGCGTTTCAAGTAAGTATGGCGATCGAAAACAAATGTCACATTGTCATTGGATGATTGAAGGCATATCGAGCATCAAGGAATTTCCCAATTCCTAGCAACTTATATGTGATCTAAAATGTGAGTTGCCACCATGATCAGTAGTATCTTGCGACTAACTACGACCACTCTTCCGAATGGTACATGGACTAATACCGTTCTTTATGCAATAAACCAATACACACCAAACATATAAATATTTCCTGATTTTTACAGCTAGCCACGAATTACATGCATATGTATCCCACTCCCAAAATCGCTACAACGAAACATCTCATAATTACAAAACTTGGAGCACTAAGTATAAAATAACAGTAAGATGTTAGTTCCCTAATATATTCCGTGGCTCAAGAATAAAAACCATCTAATCAGGGCTTGATTGTCATTAGTTGAGAGGATATGCTCTAAACGTCCAAACGGTTTTGAGGCAGAGTCACTTCCCTCTTCTTAACTACCATGTTATCACAACATAAGCGCAACCCACAAATCAATCGGGAGTTTCAATGGAAACAATTGGAACAACTGGTTTATTGACGTCAACTTGTTTCTTGGACTTGTCAGCTCTGCTCCTCGAACTAGATTCTCCACTAGACTGACTATTGGTACTGTATGCAATATTTGCATATTCTTGAAGAAAAGGGAACATACTCAGCAGGAAATGGCAGAAGTCCTTTCGAATTCCAAACCACCCTACATGAAGAAATAAAAAGGTAATATTAGTCATACAAACATTTCTGAAAAATATTATTGAACAGATAAAATTTAGAAAAAAAACCACCTTCAATTGTACAACCCAAATTCAAGCAAGATGTGGCTCACATGTCTTAGGCGAAATGTTGTTTTCAGTGAAAACTTCTTAGAGGACAAAGTAGTTCATCAATTGGCCTTGATAGCTAAGTGGATAAAGGTATTTTATCATTGAAAGGCATAGTCCCCAGTTTTGTCGAGATATCTTTGTGATTACTGATACCTCACACATGCGGCCTTTATAAGGTAGGCCCGCATAGTAAGAAAGGAACACTTCCTTCTCTGAGTGTAGTACACACATATTCAACTTCAAATTGAGACTAGAGCCAGCCTACTTCATGAAGAGCACACAATCTTAATCAAAGGTGGCACTACCATTGAAGTTTAGAAAGGGCAACTCCACACAAGAAAGCAGGAATTGAAGTGAGTCAATTTCAACTCCCTAGCTCTAAATGCCACCACATAATCCCAAATCCTAACTCGTCCAGGAACATTTTTAAAAATTCGGTTGAACCAGATGTACTACGCACTCCTCTTACATTAAAAAAAGAAGGAATTAATTGAATTTAAATTTTCCACCATCCATTCATACTTACAGCGATTGTTACCCTTGGCACTGAAAGACATCAATATTAGCGTTAAGAATGATATGAATAAAGGAGATGCCACTCCTATGTAGGTCATTTGGATATCGCCATCCATCTTGTTGGTCAGAAGAACCTGCAACAAAACCGAAAGTTTATGAAGACAGTGATCAATAAAAGAAGCCAGTCACGTAACTAATGATAAAACTTGGATTTATACAACTTCATGAACAATAATTACGCTCAAAAATCACATATCAACTGACAATGAACCAATGAATTATCTAATGGATTCACTGTACTCCAAATCCAACGGATTCAGGGATATTGATTAAATTCACAGGAATAACAATTTCCAGAAGTTCTGCTATCCCTTATGTCTAAGAATATACATTAAAAGCTGTTGTTGGGGGAAAACGAGCTTTTTGGTTCATTTTTAGGACATGCCACCAAGGCAGTAATATATCTTCCTTCTAAAAACATGTAAATATCAAAGATAAACAAATTTTCATGTTGCTTCTCACCAGAAGTCTTTCAACACATAATCTCTCAAGAAGCACTACAGAGGGTATCACACAGTGCCTCCTTTCCTGTGTGCCCTCATTCAATTTGTAAAATGGAATCATTTCATTGGAATCTACCCTGCTGATTGAATATAATGCTAGTGATTTTTGGAAATTTCGACAGGCTTGCTCAGCTTTTTGGGAACATATTATGTTTTTCAATTAAATTTATTTTGAATATATATCTTACTATTACTGAACAGACACCATTGTCTGCACCCTACATAAACCTGATGAATCCATTTATTCAATTAGACTTATCTGAAATGGTCTCATTTTGGTTCTATAACACTAAATGTTCAACATCATCTTGCATGTTACCTTAGTATCATCCTTCAAACTAATCCATTCCAATGTGAAAAATTATTGATAAGAAGTCCAAAATTTTCGTAATCAGTAATTTAATTCTGAAGTTATTCTCACTTGAAATATCAAGATGGGTATCACAAGAAACGTGTATGCGAGTGCAGAGTTAAAGGATGTCCTTCGCTGCCTGGCATTGACTTGAGGCGTTCTTAGTAGAATGCCAGCAAATATTATGGTGTATAGTACCCCCACCAACGAGAGACACATCACGATCCACAGAGGCACAAAGACCACCTACAATTTTACAAGATTATCAGTAAAATAAAATACATAATTATGTGATTATATGGCGTTACTAAGGTGTGGCAAAACTGGGACTGTACTTGATTTGAATGAATGGAACCATCCATCTGAAGGAGGTGTGACATTTCCACTGCACTTAACGATCACTGACGTAGGACTCAAGAGTTGGAAGAAACGGGCAGGGTTTGGTGCCTCATATGGTCAGGGGGCGAGAGGGGGGGGGGGGGTGAAAATTAGTGTGTAGAACCTGAATGGTATGTAACGCAACACTAGCAATATGCAGCTTGTGATTTAAACTCACCCTTTCCTTCCTCTTCCATCATCAATTCTATTTCGCTTTCCAAGGTATATCCAACACTTTCAAGTCCCCTATTATTCTCTCCACCTCTAGTTGACTACTCGAGTTCCCAGGTTTTCATTCACAAGTTGACAGTTTTCCATTTCCTTTTTGTGTTCTCGTTCTTGTTTTTCAAATTTTTACTTCAAGTTTGTTTGGGTTTGGTAAGTTATGAATGAGCCAGTTAAGTGTGCTGATTGGGTTAAAAAATCCCTCAACTCTGAGACATTGGAAGTGCACAAGTACCAAACTAACTATAAAAATGCCAATCAGGGATCAACCAACTTTGAATGTACTACTTCAGCTACCTTATTCCCCTCAAGTACACATCTAAGTAAATATAGTAAACGGGAGAAAAATATTCACTCCATTCCTCCTCTACATTTGTGGAATGTGGCCTCATGATCAATTATCATCAGAGTGATCTTAATTTTGAACTCAACAAAATTTTGTCTTCTTTCAGGATGAAGTGAAATACTTAGCTGCTAACGATCTGAACAACAAACCCAAAAACTAAACAGAAATGTCATGGAAAACAGTAGACAAGATGAGAGCAACCACAAAATTTGCTTGGCAACAATAGGATATCTCCTGCACAGGCCGACTTTTGCCCTTGTACCTTTTATCTGTGCAGATTAGGACGCAAGTGTTGGTGTGATGATTCAATGGGGGAGTCATTGGGTTGGGGATCTTCCATCAGAACCTCAATCAGTTTTTGTCTTCATTTGCTAAAGATAGCACGCAAATTCGAACGCCCACTTTCCTCTGGCTACTGAGCATCTTCCACGAGGTTGTGAGCATCCTCGTGGCAAATCACCACCTTTGGGTCAACAGCATCCTGTTTCTCTTCCCTTAGAGCACCTGTCATTTCAGAAATGTAGATATCTGGAAATCAGGTGAATTGCATTTCGAGGAATAATATTTCCAGGCCCTCATGAAATTATAATCTGTTCTCAGCACCAACAAAGCAATCTGGAGCACCTCCTCTCGTCCATCTTCATCAATTTTACAACCTTTACTTGGGCAATCTTGCGCAGAAGTCAACGCATGTGAAAACCTATCTTTTTCAATTTGGCATTTGAGTGTCATTCCACCTTTGAACTGGCATTCTGACTTGCAAATCATCCTCATTATCTATACAGCCTCAACAAAGGGGCTTTTAAAAAAATTAAATCACCAAACCAAAATCAGCTTATTGCTTTTCTTTATATAATTAAGGAAGAAAGAGCTCCTCATAGGTTTGCGTTCTTTGTTTTCAATTGCAATCATTATATTACACAATGAATCTAATTCTTTTAAAGTTTAAGTTCGGATCAGCTCACACACATCTTTACCACCTTCCCATGCTCAAACATCTCCAGTTATTGCAGTTGATAACCGGAGGCAAAAAAGTAAATGTTCCTCATAGATTCCACCTGTAAGTGCTAATGTTGCCGTACATAACATTTGGGTTGTAGACACTCCTAACAAGGGCAGAGGGAGAAGCGTCAAGCCCTAACATGAAGCAAACAGCTTCTGAACAGTCTCGTGGATGGGTCTAGCAAAATCTGGAGAGGTTTCACTTCTTGAAATAAATGGGATATGTTCCAATGAGCCACCTAGTCATGTCAACTACACATGCAGTGTTGCCACACCTTTTAATTCATTAGTACTTCAACTCTACTCCTTTTGAAGAATAAAATACATCAATGTTGAAATATGTTTTGAAAATGATAAAGTTCATTAAGATAATATAGAGTTAAATCTCGGGCAGCATTGATAGAAAACCACTTACTTCCCAACTCCACGAGGTAAACCCATCTAAGCGTAATGCAAGGAATATGAACTGAAGCATATTGACGGCACAAAATAACTCTAGCTAAAATAAAAAACGACATTAAGTAGTGTTACTCATAAAACCGAATCAAGTTAATTATTACAATTGCAAAATATTGAATGGTTAATATATTTTCAAAATGGATGCAACATGAGGAGAAGACAGAAACGCATATAATCAATAATTGAAAAGATTGTCATTAAATCTACCATTCGTAGTAGCTTGAAGAAAGCCAACAACTATTTTTTCCACATTTACGAAAAATAATCTTTAGAAATACTATAATACGCAAGGTATTGCAATGTTTTATAACATTTGCTCATTATTTTTTGACAACTTCAAGAAATGAAGGTGTGAAACACCCTCTTGATTTATTTTTTCAGGTTTTTAAATAAAAGTGACAAATATTTACACTGTAGTGTGAAACTAATTGTTAGACTTTAAAAAGTTTTTACCTAATTGTAAATAAGCAAGTCACAATCTATTATTTCAGCATCTGACCAACGCTGTTTCAAGAGCAAGTATTAAATGTTTCTATCATGATTTTGATGATGAATCCAAATGAAGTTATTGGAAAGATGGAGTATTGCATTGAGTTCTAAATGATAGAGAAAAATTTCGAAAATTATTCATCAGTTCATTATTGTTATTCGTGAGTATTTATTGCATCCTTTCCGCATGCTTGGAACCTCCTTTTGAGCAAGGCAACACCAGTGTTACTAGCATCAGAAAATCATGATAATATAACTACTTACTGCAGATGAGAGCAGCTGGAATGGAATTTCTCAAAATAGAACTCAATAGCAATCACAAACATAAACTGAATGCGCCAAAAACGTTTTAGACTACTAAATTCCAAATTTATTTCTAATGATTCTAGACGATGTTTATAAATTGTGGTGCAAATTTTATAAAATCGTCAAATATTTCATTAAAAGTGTAACTGAAACTTACCTCAAACGAGCGATCATGTTTCACTGCCCAAATGCAAACAGCAATTGATACTATTGAGATAAATATCAATGGAATAAATACAAGTATCCACAAATGCCTTCCTGATTGCAACTTGTCACACACTAGTAGTTCAAACATGAGCAATATCAGATGAAGAGCTAGAGTAATGAGCATCGCTTTATAATGAACATATGCTTCACCTTCTAACCTGAAATCCAGAGATGAATTGATGTAATAAAGATGACGGAGTTTATGATGAGTAATTCAACTATTTACATAAAATGGAAGGTTTAATATTTCTAACATATTAATCTAGTTTTAGGGTAATATGGGTTGGGAGTGATACATCACTTCCTCATACCACCCAAACGTATTAATCATGGCAACGTGTCAATTTAAAGGATTCCAAAAATACGAATGTATAAAATGTTAGGCAGAAATAATCATCGAATATTAGCAGGTTCAGTGGATCTTATTATCTTATTGTCTGCAGTTACTTTTGATTTGATAACAATAGAGTTTACGAGTGTGGTTCGTCATCCGCCCCCAAGCAAAAGATAACAAACTACACCCCAGTTTGCAAGTGAAATCTCCAATTTACAACTTGAATGCATCTTATTCCCCAACGGACTCCATAATTTATGATTTACAGTTACAGACAATGTGCAGCAGAGAAATTGTTTCAAAAATGTACTCTTGCTTACCCCATGTTAAAAAAACATGAAAATAAATAAAACGAATGTCATTGTAATTTATTCAGAGGAATGTAGCAAGAGTGGATTATACCTGTTACGAAAGTCAACTTCTAGTCTAATTGGGCAGCGGCACTCAATTTGTAATGGAGTGTCTAAGCTATTTTTTAATACGAGTATAAATATATATTTTTTTAATTTGCAAGCTTAATTTCCAATTAAGAATATTGAATTCATCATTATGCAAGAAAAGTCCTGTTTTATCTAGCAAGAGCTTAACAAAATCCGGAAATTTGAATTGGCACCTGCAGCATCTGACGTCTTAAGCAAACTTGTCTACAGATTTCTAAAATCTGTATGCTACCCTACAAATAGTTTGTAGATTACCATAACGAATGTTCAAAGTTAAATACTGTTGTCACGACTGTATGAATGTTCGGAAACCCTAGGTTTGACACTGGCTTATATGATATCGATACCCTTCACTAGTTTGATGTTCATGCTCATGCGCCAAATACTAAAACGTCGATTATTATCAAAACCCCTCCTGTTTTCTATAAGGATTAAAGCTCGTATAAACTGGATAAGAACTACTATTTCAAGCTTCAGAAAGGGATTCCACAGGAAAAACTTGAATCGTCTACTGCACTTATAAACCCTATAATTTAATTGTAATTGTGAATTGTGTGAATAAATTCTATTCTATAAGAATACATTTTGATCCCAATCCAAAAAATTAGATAACAACTATAGATGACATGTTTGTTAAAATTTGAAGTTATCAATGTGACTTTATCGCCTGGGAACAATAAACTTCTCAAACAACTATTTATAATCTACACTGTCAAATCTCTGAGTGGGACACGGAAATGTTACAGTAATTTAGTAAAATTTTGTCGATTGAAGGATCCAACACATCCAGCACATTGGAATGACATCATTTGGATATGACCAGCCCAGAACCATCTGCTTGTAGTGTTGAGGAGAACTGAATGGCTTTCCTCTGGACTAAGATGTAAGAATTACGAAATTGAGCATTGGGCTTATGTGCTATAGACATAAACTTTTGTTAGGAACCTTCTGTCAACAGAAGATTCAGAATATTTTTCAACATTTCATAAAAACATGACCCTTACTCGAATCTTACTGTACTGAATCACGTGTTGTTGTCCATTAATTAATGTTCGCATTAACAGCTTGGAATAATAACGAGAACACGAAATATTTTCTCTTGGCGCCGTTAAGATTATGTATAGCAAAATGACTTATCCCAGTCGTTCTTTCATTGTTTTCGCGGATTTGATATTTATTGCGAATGGCAATCACAAACAGTACTTCAAAATCACATATTCCTCATGCCTACTGAATACCTTCCAAAACTCGGTATTATGCATTTTCGGCTGAAGTAGAGAATAGGTGACCCCTTCCTCGTATCAGACTGTACCAATGTGTACTAGGATCGATGTGTATACTTTACTATGTGTCTTATAGTGTGTCTATACTTTACTAGAGGGATTGATGTAGGATATTTTTTTCGAGATGCGAGCGAAGCGAGCATCCAAACCAGCAAACTAGACAGAACACACATCGAAAGCGTGGACCTATATCGATAGGAGACATCCGGTTTTTCAATATGGCGACGGTCTTATCAGGAAGGGGTCACCTATTCTCGACTTCTACCGCATTTTCATTTGGGGAGGGGCAGTGGCTCAGACTTTTATAATATGCCACCAAGCGAATAACATCTTTAGGAAGAACAAGCTTTTCTAACAAGCTAATTTCAAAGGTGTTACTGAAAGTTAAAATTTCAGCAAGGTGGTGTTATATTTTCAAAGCCTGTCAATTAAGTGGACCACCTCCATTGCACACACCTCCAGCGCACATGGTGAACATGAACCGAAGTTCAGTACATACAGCTTCTATATCAATACCTATCAGCACATAATAGTGCTACTTTTGAAATGATAACTCGAGTACCTGTATACAAATTAAGATGGTGGATTGAATGAGGCACTTTTGTACATTATTACCTGAAGTGAGGATATCTCCACCACACATAGCTTCCAACGGCAGCACCAAGGATCACCATGAACTTCCAAAACCATATTGGAGCGAACACAGTCCAATAGGACCAATCAAGGGTTCCGTCTAGTCTCAGTGCGAAAAGGGCAGTAAACACCATCAAAGATGTGTGAACGATGAATTTGCTGAAGAAATAAGCAAGGATCACCATCAATCGAACATGTTTAAAACGTGCATTACATACCATTATTGAGTCAAAGTCGGCTTACCTGGGATTGAAGTCTTGAAAAAGAGTCTGCAGATTCATCGCGGACGAATGAATTGATGTGATATTTGACGATGAGAGAAATTGATACAATCATTTATAACGTTCACCTAAAAGTCCAAGAAGAGCAAAAGCGCTCAACTTCTCCATCAAAGTACAAAGACAACTTGTCCACTATTTCAGAACTTGGAAGAGTAGTATGGCACGTCATCAAGTAGGAGGGAAATATACGGTATCAACGATAGCTTCAAACGCATTCGAGTTTCAATGCTACTTTAATAAGTAAAAATTAATGAGAACTGCATGAAAACAAAGATTGAGATTCAATTTGACGATCTTGGTGTGTTTATTATGAACGATGAAACGGTTACCTCAATGGCAGGTTACTTTAAGCAAGGTTGACAAACAGCATGACCAACAGAATATGTGCAGCTATTTTCATGTTGTTCGTTAAAGGAAAAGGTATTTGAAAGAAAAAAAAATTACCCTAGTGAAATATATTCATCACTTCGACTATAATTACGAATAGGAATGGGGGAATGAAGATGAAAAAATCGTACGTGGCGCTTCAACCAAAGAGTTAGGTTAAAGGCATGAACTAAGGAAGACCACGTGGTGGATAACTGAACATCATGTCAAATGAAGATGTGAAACTTGGCCGCTAAGAGCGCAGCGCCAGGTCGAAGTTGTGTGTTCCATTCAGCACTTGAAACACTATTAGTATTAGTATTAGTATTAGACTCCTCTAATGTCTTCACGTTATGAGGTTTTGAGTGAAATTTTATTTTCAAAAATCATCAAAATAGATAGTTAAGGGAAAAGCCGCAATTTTTTCTTTTTATGCGTCTATTATTTATTGAGTAGTGTGTGATTGCTTGGAACATTGAGAAATTCGAGGAATCACTTTTAGGTTCTGAAATTCCGAACATTTGTTGTGGGTGAAGATCTGAAACAGTTTCCTGCTGATTTTGCGGAAATGACATCCCGATTGCCTATTCCAGTAAAAACCACTTTTAAACCAGTTCTTGTCCCGTAGTAACTATAGGTCTAAGGTAGAGTGACCAAACGCCCCGTAAATCCAGGATTATCCCAATTTTCGATCAAGTCATGTGATGTCCCGAAACATTTATCAGGACACCAAAAAGTCCCGGAATTCAATATACACAGTGAGCATTGAGATGCTTAAAGAGTTCTGCGATTATGTGGGAACTGAATATATGAAAGTTCTGTGGCACTCAAAAACTCTTTGGTTATCTTTATTCCCAGCTGTTGAGCTAGTCATTATTCTATTTGAAGCCTTGAAAGATTTTTTCCTAAGTGAAGAAAAAGCGCAAAAATATTGGTACAGCTTTTCAACAACCCTTTAAGTGAAGCTTACTTATGGTTTATTCACAGCCAACTTAGTAAGTTCCAGCATGGCATTAGCAAAATCTAGGGGAACAAGAAAAGTGTTACAGAGATAGTGGATGTCCTGGACAATCTTGTAGAAACTGTAACCCATAGGAAAGAACACAGGTTCATTTCGTTAAATTGCCACTCAACAAATCAGACGTAAAGCCATCAGTTGAAAATGATTTTAAAAATGAAGTTGACATGTTTTATGGCACTTGTATACAGTACTACCTGAGCAAGTGGAATGACTCATTTTCACCATTTTTTGATATTCTGTTGGATTTTATTAAAGGAAATGCCAAAACGGGAAAATGTTGAAGAGAGAGTATCTTATTTGATGGTGAAGCAAATTGAAATTGATGACTCTGTAATTTTTGATCAATTCCAGATACTGACTAAATTCGTTCAGGAAACCTTTCAAAGTGGAATGATGAAAAAGGAGCACCATTGCAGTGGCATGCAAAATGGGTGGAGTTTTTTAAATACTGCAACAGTCCTCTACAGCACTCTGATTTGGTAAAAATAGCACAATAATTGTTTGCAATACCAGCCCACAATGCCAATACAGAGAGAATATTTCCTTTTATGAATATCCAGTGGAGTGATGAAAGAAACAGATTGGAAATGGAATCTCTTGAAGCAATCCTCCAGATCCTTAACAACTACAACATGGACTGTGTAGAGATTTATAACTACGTTTCAAGATAACAAAACATGATCAAGAAAGCCGGATGTGGTGAAAAATAATCTTTTCAGCAAGGACGATCAATCCCATCAACAAGCAGTGCTGAGCAATATATCATATGATATTTGAAAGTTTGAACTCTATTATTTAGTAATTTTTACCGTACAAAAATATAACTTGCATTATGTAACCATAATGATTTATAAAATTCATGAAACTTTTTGTGTGGCATTGTACAGATTATACATGTTGCCATACATTATTTACAGGATTTTAACGATCACATTGTTATTACATTGTACTGATAGAAACCCAAAACAAAATCCAAATCATACATGAATTCCAAGGTTGTTGAAAAAATCAAATATATCCTGGTATAAATCCAAATTACTTATCAAATTACTTCTTTCCTCGCTATACGGGGCGCAACTCATGACCACGCGATCCAAAGTTCCGTCCACCTCCTCACATGCCTGGCACAACGGAGAGTCCAGGACACCCATTATATGTTTAAACACAGAACATACTCCATGATTTGAACGAAGTCTATTCATTAAAACAATCAATGCTCTACTCGAGATGTCATCAAACCAGGGCACCAAGGGAGGTGAAGGGTTGATTTGTTTATAAAAGGATCCTTTTTCGGAGTTTTTGTACAAATTTCTCCATTTATTTAAGTAAAATGACTTGATATAAAACACTAAATCTTGCACCAGCAATCCCCCCTCTTTTAGCTAAACCGTCCACCTTTTCATTATATCTAATACCACAATGACTTTTGATCCAGACAAAGTTAACCGATACCCCTAACCTTCTCAATTTCACCAAGTCCTCAACTATTACTGCGATTAAAGGATTGCGGGCTCTTCGGATTCCACCTTTCAATAATTTGAGAGCACTTAATGGATCAGTGAATGGTACCACGTCTGACACTCCAGCACCGGCAAGTGAAGAAGTTAAATACTTCAAAGCTAATAAAATAGCTGTGATTTCTGCTGTGAAACTTGAGCATTCTGAAGCTAATCTAAACATTTCTTGGTGAGAGTTTGTGACATCTAAAAAGGCGCATCCGACGATTTCTTTATTTTTAGAGCCATCAGTGAAAAGGATTGTGTGTCTTGCCCATTGGTTGTCCAAATATTCTAAAAATACATTATTTATCAAGTAAGGTGTTACGTTAAATGGTTTTGGGTAAAACACCACTTTGACCGTCAAATGTATACTGGAATTGAGATAGGCGAGAGCCTGTTCACAGTACACTCAAATTGCAATGTTCTTGTGTGAAGCTATGTACAACGGGAGGGCATACCTTACGTATCCACTCCCTTTGGGTACTCTGGTACTTAATTCTGCAATTTCATTCAGAATCGGCGACCCTTGAACTTTTAATCGTAATATATATCGATCAGAGAGCATTGATTTACGCAAGTGGAGTGGTAGCTCCCCCGCCTCCGCCAACAAAACATCGATGGGTGTTGTTGCCGGCAAGCCCAAGCAAGTCCTCAAGCACTTATATTGCAACCGTGAAACTTTTATTAGGTGAGAATTAACGACTCGTCCGTAGAAAATGGAAGCAATATCTATTATTGCTCGAATGGTAGCTTTGTAGAACGTTTGTAGAACGGATGCGCTCCCCACTTACAATGAGTCACCACTCTTAATACATTGTAGTATTTTTCGCTCTTATTTAGAATATGATCGATGTGGTTCTTCCACGTCAACATTTTACTCAACCACAAACCCAAGAATTTCACCTCGGTGTGAACAGGGAACCGGCAACCTGCTAAATTCACGTGATCTCCCAAAATCAGTTTACGTTTTCTAGTAAATGGAACTAATATAGATTTTTCGGCAGACAAATATAAACCTTTCTCTAGCAACCAATTTTGGAGGTGATTTACAAATTGACTTCGTCGATCAATACCTTCCTGCAATTCATCGCATTCAACATACACACACACATCGTCTGCATATTGTAATATTAGAACGTCATTTGGCAGTATATTTTCTATATCAGACACATATAATGCGTACAATAGTGGATTCAAAATCCCCCCTTGTGGTTGTCCTTGGTAAACATTCCTCAGGCCACTAACTATATCATTGAATCTGAGAACGACTTCTCTATGAGAATTATGAATTATATTATGAATAAATATTTGCGGAAAGTTCAAGTTAGTCATAATCTGGGACAGAATATCAAATTGTACACAGTCATAAGCGCGAGAAAAATCTAAAAATAATCCTGTTATGCGTCGATTAGATAGGGAATGATGAATCCTAGGAACTATTTTACTCATACAGTCATAAACAGAACGATTTGCGCGGAAATCATGCAACTTTGTTATCGTGCAATTAATATAATTTGTTATACAATAATTAAAAAATGTATTCTATATATAAATACGTTCTTATTAAGCGAAATTCTTATCAAGACAACAATTGGCCAGTTGGTTGGCATCCGGCGTAGTGAGAGGGGAGGGTACATATTCAGAGCGGTCCCGGTTTGCTCTGCGAATGATTCGGTCGCCCTAGTCCAAGGCGATGTGCATGTGTGTTTCGTAGGTACATTCAGAAACGAAACCCACAAATAGAACTACTGAAAGTTAACGAGATGAGATGAAAAACACAGGCAAAATGCTGCAAATTATACAGAGGGTTTTTTATTTCTGTATTAGATAAATCACTAATCTATGTATATTGGACGAAGTATGTAATACATTATCTTAACTTGGCATTTTGCGCATGCAAGATGAAAACATTTGGGCTGCCGCTTGTCATGCCACCCTTTCTCTCAATTTTGGCTCAAAATTCAACATCGATCCAGGATGTGCCGGTAGTCTTGGCATCCTGATCAATTAATCCTAAAGGTTAATATTTGAGGATTAAGCTAATAAAAAGAAAGTCGAAATTTCAAAAATTTTCGGTGAAAGAGAGCAGTTTTTTGTTTCATTCAGATAGAAATTAGTTAAGTGAATCGAATGAGACCACAAAGGTTGCTGTACGATGTTGGGTTCGGTCACAATTCGAAAAATTATGACATAGAAGTTTATTATTTCTGTATAAGTCAACCCTCATACGGAAATCACTGAAATTTATATATCATACGAAGTCTCTGGTATGTTATTTAAACTCGGTCCCTCGATTATCCGTATTCTATAAGTACATTTAAGATTAAAATACTTGGCCTGCCGCTAGTCGTGTGGTCTAGCTCAAAACTCTGGTTGAACGGGCTCAACTGTCTCATTAACTAACATGAACTGATGATGACTTAACCATAGAAATCGGTTTAACTGTGTAACTCTTTAATTTCCGAGGGTCCGAGACCGGGCCCGCTCTAGCAAAATTCATTTTTTTTAAAATTTTAAAGAATAAAGCGGAACTAACGATACACAGAAAAATTCCATTATGTAACATCAAGTTTATAAACATCAACGGTAATGTAGGTTCGTTGATCAACCATCTTTTGGTTTTCGAATCGTTATTACCTATATAAATTGTATACCATATTGATACTTGAAAATGACTGAAGGAACTGATGTGTCTCTGGGAAAAAGTTGACTTTTATAACACACGGTCATCCAAAAGTTTGCTACGTAGACTAGAAGTCTCGAGTTCGTAAAGGTTGGTTAAATTGTTAGATTATATTATGACATAATACATAATACATATACATAATAATAATACATAATGTACATAATACAATATACATTGTATTTTTAGTTAGGTTATCGCAGCGTATTGTACGATGACCGCTGAAAAAATGCACGCTTCGCCAAAAAAAAAAAAAAAAAACAGTATGGGGAGGGGCCCCGAAAATATTTTGCGGGGGGGGGGGGGGGGGGGGCCGCTGAAAAACGTTACGCCGCTGCCTTTCCTACTCCGTTTTTATTGAAATGGGTTTCCACAACTTCGTCGCCAGTGACTTAGTCCGTGGTAGTCGGTTTCTAAGATGGTTGATATCTCCATTACGGGACAACTTTTTTCATTCCACGCTTAGTTCCCTCTTTAAGTTATTTCAAGATTCTGCTACAACCAAGTCTTGAAGAAGATATATCAATACACCTACAACTCCGTGAATTATGGACGCTCCTTTATCATTGGGGGCTGTTATGTTTGGACAGGATCTGCTTTGTCTTCTGAAACCACTCAACCGTCCAATTGAAAGGGTCGATTGTTTATTGACTTAATATCCACTGCCTCTATCTACACAAAACTTTGTTTAGTTGGAATCGATTCATTTCAGAATAACCAACAACCTCGTGCAACTTATAATTTCCGTAGATCAAATTATGCAGGTCTCATACGTTTTTATCTAGTCCCAGTACAATTTTGTAGTATTTTCTTACCCCTTTCACCGTGTGATTGCTGTTTTTGAAAATTGGAGCGATGAAGGCTTCGTTGTTATTCTGTTTTCTAGTATTACCATTCAACACGGTGAGTTCACCATTTTTATTCATCCTTTCACTGTTTAATAAAATTCACAAGTGACATTAATGTTGCAAAGAAATTAGCCGCAACAAATAACCGTCGTAGACCCAGAGCTAAATTAAGCATTTCCTCAGTCACATTTCCCTGCTTTCTCAAGAATGGAAAAATCTTAACAAATTAATTTTGCCCTTGGACTAGTCATTTATTTTCTAATAATTTTTATTTGGTGGAGTTTCACCAGGTTATTATTACTTTCTAATGTTGCCAACGTTCACAGGATGGTTACCAAACTCGTTTCACCAACGATTTTGAACCTTCAACGTTAAATCACCGAGATTCCAGACAAGCAGCCGGTCGGTACAGCGGTATCAAGGAAGGTGAGTTTCAATAGAATCCATATGGTTCACCACGAAATTTAGGATCATCAAGTTATTCGGTCCGAAAATCATCTTCACAGACGCGTCCTCACCTCAAGTCGTCAGTCGGATTTAAAACATTAAAGAACCCTGAGCCTTTTAATTCAATCTGAGTATTTTGTAAACAGGATCACACTTTTAAGGCCGTTGTATCATCAAGTATTGTAGATAGTGGTAATCCATCACTACTGTGCTCACATTCGAGAGGTGGGGAAGAAATCCCTTTAAGATCAAAATTCTCATTCTAATTGTACATGTCTTTTCGTCTTGAACAACAAAGGATTCGTGCCTGTTTATCGGTCCCAACCAGCAAACTTTGAAATAAACAAAAACGCAGAAAACTACAATTTGATCTTGATGAAATGTTAAGTCAATTTTTTTACACAGATTTTATCCGATATACTCAGTTTATTTGAATTTCATCATATTAGATCAATGGTGTCTATTGCTTACGAGCAAACGAGAAATTTTGATCTCAACGGCAGTCTCAGGAATTTTAGAAATGTAGGTCTTGACAATTTATTTTAGATTCATTTTATTGGTTTCAAATGAAATGTAGTCTTTTCATACGCGCATCAGTCAAATTTGTCTTAAAATAAGCTCGAAAGATCGAATACAATTTCGATTACAGTCTCAGTATTTACTCAAAGTTCACGCCCGATGCCCTCATCTGAACTTGTCCTGTTGGTTTAGGACAGCGTTGATTGGTAAAACATGAAAAAACCATAGTGTTTCTGTTTTTCGTAAGAACTATGCAAGTGAACTGCATAGTTTGACGTAAATCATTCATTCGTTTACCGAAGTTCCGATTTTTTTTTCTTCACAGAACTGTTTGTCGATCAAGTTGTGGAAAAAAGTGCTGATTTCAAGATCAAAGCGCGAAATGTGAAACAATGGTTACGCCTTCATTTGGATGAACTGTACTTACTTGGTATAAGTGATTATCAAGTTAGCCTAATATCACTGTATAAAGTTCGAGGAAATAAATACCAGGGTCACGAATATCCATTGGGTAAATTACTTTCTAATTTTATATTTTTACTGTACTTCTGTCTGTAAGTTCCTAGTTTGTAACACAGTGTTTAACATTTTTGCAATTTTCTAGACGACTGGATTGATTTTGATTGCGGATTTATCAATTCGGGATTCAGGATATTGTGTATGCGTCCCTGCTCACGATTAATTAATGGTTAAAAGAACATGAACCAAGTCGTGCTTAAAAAAACTTGAATTTCAATGATATGAATTTTAAAAGAATCGATTAAATCTTCTTAGAAATTTAACGAATTCAAAATCTCTGTTTGGATTTACAGCTGAATCGTTTCTTGTTTAGAACATCGGATGAAAGTGGATGCCCAATAACTGTAGGTATAATTATAAAGTCCGATATTAGAAACATTGGGTCAATAACTTGCGCAACTGTAAAAATCATTCAAAAATAGTCCTTGAGATAACGGATCTAGCCAAAGTTAACTCCGGATTCCATTTTGTTCAGCGTTTCAAAACTCAAAGGAAAGAAATATGTACGACTTTCAGTTGGTCTGGTGGTCAGAAAACTTCACTAGGTGGGCCAATAACTCCATGTATTTGTATTTCTAATGAATTATATTTCTTTACATATTGATGGTAATGTTTTAGCCTTGCAGTATAAAATCAGCTGTGGAGTGATGTTCAAATCTCGTCGTTTGGATGATGAGAGTTATGAAGGTGTTGTACTTTTAGCACTAAATTCGCCAATTCCAGTTGTTTCTGTCTACAAAATAAAAAATTATAAACTTGTAAGTATCTTTGACGGGTATTTAAAAAAATTAAACACAAATAGATAAATCAGTCACAAATATTACTAATTAGGTATTTAATGCTGCATGATGGAACTTTCTTGAAATATTATCAACATTACTACCTCTGTTTACCAATATTTCTAGTACCACATTATTGACTGGAAAAGAGATCACAGAATTTACGGCATATCCTATTTCAAATGGAATCACCAAGACCGATTCATAATTTTTGACGAACGAAAGAATTTGTCTCTGGCAACTGTGTATGGATTTGAATTTTACGACGACGCTCCTCACTTTTGGTTTGTATTTTCATTTGTTTTGTTCAATTGATCATAAAATTGACCAATATCCGTACATCAGTGATGACTATCCTCAATTATTGAGTATTCTAAAATACAAATTCTTTTAAAGATCATTTCAGCGTGTAGTATAGCTTCAAAAATTATGATTCTATACTATCCTTATTTATATAATAATAAACATTACATTCTCGAAATGAGAAGCCCATGTTTGATGACAGTGGCTTTTCACTACATCACTTGGGCCTCAAATGCTGTTAGGTCCAAAAAGTCCAACATGTGGAGTGAAGTTTGAAGCTCTCTTTAAGCTCCTGCATAACAATGGCTTTAAACTTGTTTTTTAAATCTTTGGATAATAGGATGTATTCGTAAAGTCTCCATAATCGTTTTATTAGAATGGAAAGTTTTTTGATCGTAGATGACATTTCGGGGTGAAGGAGAAGTGTGTTGGATTGGTCAGTTTTGATGTTGTTCCAATTAGTGTAAGACCGATTTTCATGAGAAATGTAGGTTCCCATAATATAGGTCGACGCCGATGAATACTTATTACATTAGTAATTCGTTATCCATAGGTAAATAAATTCATTACATTGGCAACAGTAGTATTAAAGGACAACAATTGACAATTGATCTAGGTGTGCTACTCTATCAAAATCTTTCATTCCGCAATCACATAGAAGCGGTAGCCTCGAGAACTTTTATAATTTTAGGGTTCTTAATAAAATGAACTCGTGATGCTACATCGCCAGAGACTATTGCGCTACTTCATAAATCACTGCAATGGAGTACGTCAGTCCCGCGTGATCACCAAATAACGAAGCACATAAGTACTAATTAGGTACTAAGTCTGGTACATTAGTACCAAAGAAGGTTTTAATCCAGGCCTCGGGTTTATTCTTAGAATCTATGTCTTGGACTAGGTCTAGGAGCACTGTTTTTAATTTACTCCAGGAAAATTTGTTCTTTGCGAACAAATTCTGTTCACCCCATATCGTATGATTCTTAAATTGTTACTTTAAATTATTCCATCAACGGGTGGAACTAGAACTGTTTGAATTTTTTATTGTAGCGCTGTTCTATAACTGCGCTGTTCTGTTGGGAGAATATATATATAATTTATCCACATGACGGTTACTATTCTTTGCTTTTAGGCTTGTTGAAATGATGTCCCTGGGTAAAACTAGAGGGCATCCAGCCCTTGGGCAACTTGGCAGCGATACAATGTTCTTGGCTACAATTCAGGTATATATCAATGTGATCATTCCACATTGTCAATAGTTAGCTCATACAGTCATTATATAATTAATATCTATGTACCAGTAATCGGAGGAGAGGCCAAGGCATATAAAATATATCATAATATGATCTGCTCGAATTATCGGAAACTCTTATCGATCCAGTTCTATTGAATTATTACTAAGGAGCAGAATGTGATAGAATTGATACAATATTCGGGATACCAATAAGAAAAAACAGCTGAAGCAACACAATTAGCAATAAAGTGGAAGCACCAGTTCCTTATTCCTAACATAAAAGTTATATTTACTTAATTCAATTACACTTATAAGGCTAAACCAAAAATTCGCGATCCTGCATAAATGTTGGCCAACATTTTAGATTGAGTTCTTATTTTTGCTATAGTACAGTTGCTCAGATGTACCAGTTTTCGGCCTCCCCCTTTTCTAAACCTACTTTTCCGATATTCACGCTCCTCCGATTAATCTTAAAATGCTCTTGATTAATTTTCGTGAATAATTTAATTAATTCAGATGGCAATGGCATATGAAAAATCAAATAGGTGATCAATACGAACTTCTTGAAGAGGTAAAACCAGTAATCAGTGCTAAGTGCACCTTTGTGTGAGCCCCTGATTATTCTTTATGAAAACGTTCTCCAAACATCACCTTGTAGGTATTCAGTTATTTCGTTATATAGGATTTGAGGTTATAACGAGCTATTATAATATTATGGACTTGGAAAAAAACTGACTTCATTTCATTACTACCGTCAAAGTAAAATTAAACTGACATAGTCTAGCTGAAAAACCTCCCAAGCTTCTTCTGTTGATCTGGGGTTTTGACGGTTCAGGATGATATAACAGGTTTTCAGTGAGATTTAGACTATGTTACTGCCATCTGAATTAGTTAATTGGTGTTGGGAAGTTATTCATATCATCCCAGGCACACATGGTTTTAGATAATTAAGATAACTAAAAGTGGGTGCGAATAATCCTTAAGGTTAAGCGTAAGGTTACCCTAATATCTTTTGATAAAGCAGCTGAAACTAATACATGTCCTAAGTATGTTCGAGTAGGAATGTGATATTTTATTTTTTACTGATTTTTTCTTAAATAGAAAAGTTTTCTTCGATTTCTCTTAAATTCATGTTGTGCTTATACAACAAATATTATTACAAACGAAGAATAAATATCAACATTTCTTGAATATTCATAATTAAGCAGAACTTTGTAAGAACATGTCCTGAAATGATGTTTTTTCAGGACGACGCAAAAGCAGTCAATATTTACTCATACAAAGAAGTGTGCGCAGGAATGCCAGGAAGCAAATTTGAAATTGATTTGAATATCCCAGACTTGAGTGCAAAGAAAATTGAGTTTTTTCATGCTTACGGGCACCTTTATTTTATAGTAAGCGGATCACCGTCGATACTATACCGAATTACACCAGATGGCCATCTGATGAAGGATATTATATTTGGTTAGTTCCTTGGAATATTAATACTTTTTACATAATTTTCATCCAAATTTGATAACAGTTTTTGCGGAACTGTGTGTTAGGCGTTACAGGGTACCGTAATCTCGCTGTCAATAAGGGCCCTGCATCCTCAATAGGGCTAATTCTATTTCCAACGGGATTGTTGACTCTTTTCAAGAACAGTAGTTGAAGATTGAACGTCAATACCTTCAAATGATTCTGTACGAACTCCATCTGTGTTATAATAACTGTCTTTAATATTGATGACTACCAAAATGGTTGGAATAAGCATAAATCAAAAGTTCCATTTGTTGCTGATGCATTTTTGAAGGGTCATGCGAAATTTTCTCATATGTGGCGGATCAACGAAAAATTCTAAGCTTGCACAAACTTTAAATTGTAAAAATTTTGTTTCTACTTTCAAGCGTTTAGTAAATATTTAAGCCTAATAATGAAAACAATTTTGATTTATTCATTCCATAAAGATTGTTGAATCAAAATTGTCCACCCTATACCACCCTTTAACGGTATTCCAATGGCCCATAGCAGGGGTCTCCAAACTACGGCCCGTGGGCCAGATACGGCCCGCGGAAGGTTTGGTACGGCCCGTCACCCGCGGACGCCAATGGGAAAAATTAGGCTACCGCCAGAACAGAAAGAAAAGACAGCCTTGTGACCCAGTGAAAGCGGATGTGTGCGAACAAACCTTTTCAAAAATGACACATGTCAAAACCAAGTATCGACCCATGCTTTCAGAAGAACACTTGAAAAATTTACTTTATTTATGATTGGAACAACAAACTTTGGTCCTAATGGGAGTGACATTGTAAGCAAAAAACAATCGCACACATCACATTAGTAGATCGGTTTTCCAAAAATGCTTTTTTGCATGTAAAATTTTTAAATAAATAAATACAAAATATATTTCTCTTAAATGCTTCGTTTTTATATTACTGCAAATAAAATTGTTATTATTTCTTATTGAACAAAGAAAAACTAATAATCATGGAATTGAAAAAAAATATATTTAATCACTAAAAACCAAGTTTTGGTTCCTATATTAGGCCTAATTTTGAATTTGGAGGGGTGCTTAAAAACACTGTTTCAAGTATCTAATTTTCGAACTTTCCTACTAGCCCCCCCTCCCCATTCATTATTAGGCAGACTTTTGAATGATTTGTCTAGGAAACCTAATTTTTTCATAACACCTTATTACCACTAATGTTTCCGAGTATTTGTGATTTACAGGTGATTTCATGGAGATAATAGCTATTCCCATAAAATCGTCACGGCACGACACGATTCTGCTGGGAAAATCAATGGATGGCATACCGCACGTCTACACGTTCGTAGGCGGTGGTATGTGGGAGGAAAAGATGGCTCCTAAGTGCCGAAGATCTAGCCAACATGTAAATGGTAGGAGGCCGTCATCATTCATTATTCATGATGAATTTGTTTCTGCTTGTAAGCTAGTCTCATTGGGCTATTGAGCAACCTAGCGATGTGTGTGTGTGCAAAAATTATGTTTCATAATTAGAATCCAGTAATGGGTAGAAGGGCTATCTAAAACATGAATTATTGAAAATTGAGTCATAGTTTGAATCGTATTTTCCCCCTTATGGTTTATTATTTTTAATTATGAACTTTTGTGAATGACCGTGAAAAAAACAAACATTTTTTTATTCCCCGTCAAAAGTTGTAGGTTCACGTGTCAAAACAAAAACATTGATTTGTAAAAGTGAATTAGGAACGCTGCAGATTATTACATAGGAGATTTTTATTTCGGTATTAGATGTACCTTTTATGTAAATCACAGATCAATGTATAGTACAATATCTAAACTCTACGACTCCCTCCTCCATACAGATGAAAATATTTGAGCGGCCGACAGCCACGACGTTGTAAAATGGCATGAAATTAAGATTCACGAGAAATTTACTACTAGATAAATGTGGCTTATCCATTTAGACTAATTCTAGTCCTGAGACAATCCAATTTTGACTTACCTTAAAGATGAATTTAGTGTGAAGCCAACCAACTCAACTGTTACTCAGATTTTCATTATGGCCAGTTTAGTTTTACTATGAGGAGTAGTTACCCTCCTGGTGATTTCATCAAGGTATTGCTACCTCATTTGAAGGCACCATATCAAGGTTATTCCCTTATAAGTTGGGGTAGTATTCCCCTATTCCTGGGAGTGTGATTCCTCTGTTCCATGGAGATATATTTCTCCTGTTCCATGGGAAAATGGTTCCCCTCGTTCCGTAGAGATATGATTCTCCTGTCATACGGAGAAACTATTCTCCTGTTTCATGAATAAATGATTCCCCTGTTCCAGGGGAAATGATTCCCCCGACCAACGTCTCCAACCTCACCTTATCGTTATTTACGTAGTTTGGTAATGAATCAAAAAGAGTGTGCCTAAAACCCGGTTACTAAGAAAGCAACGCCACACTCATCCCCAAGTGCAGGTTCGCACACTCAATTGAGTGAGACAATGTTTGTCTCATAATTCAACATCGATCCGACATGCGCCAGTAGCCTTGGCACCCTGATCTATTAATTCTAAAGGATAATCTTTCAAAAAAATCGAAAAATCGGTGGCCGGTCTGTAGAGCCCGTTTGACGGGAGGCTTGAGTTAGATCCTGTGGCTGGCGGCAGCTGAACTATTTTCATCTTAAATGAAATTAAAAGGTATGGAGGCGCTAGGTCTCGAGTTCATATATTGTACCACACACTTGGTCTAATATGCGTGGATAAGTGATTCACGTAGAAGGGCGTTGCAATACAGAAAACATGAACCTCTGTGTAATAATCTGCATCTTTTTTTTTTTTTTTTTTTTTTTTTTTTTGTTTTTGTTTTGTAGGTAATTTATGATTGACTATTCACTTACTTTGTTCAATTTGTTGATAGAACTTGTAGAACTCAGGGAGTGTATTGGTGGAAATCGATCTTGGGAAGGAGCGACTTACGTAGGAATGGGAGCGGACCAATACCCATCCATACTTTTCGCCGATAGGCAATACAGCAGTGAACTTTACTATCTGCCATTTTCATTTATCAAAATTCCAAATGTACCGCAGTCTGCAAATCCATTTTTACTGAGTCAACTAGAGGTAAGTAACATTCTCCAAACTCAAACCTTGATTGAACATTTTTTGACAGTAGGTAAATTATTGAAATTTTGAAATGCGATTTCTGCGATGGTTCGAATAATTCAATTCCGGTTTCCGTCTGGTCCTTTATTATGCGTAAATGACTACTAAACTACAATTTTCTAAGATGTTTCGATAATTCAATTCCGGTCCATCTGGTCCTTTATTATGCGTAAATGACTACTAAACTACAATTTTACGATATAATTCTATTGTACACTGTTTTGTATGCTTGAAAACAGCCCAACGATGTATCACACTTCTTACTCCCACTATATTATTTATTTTTACAAAAAAGGTTAGAAGTGAACCAATTAAATAATGTGATTTTAAGTAAATACAGTTGGCGCTGCTGAGTAAGTAGTAAAATTGATAACAACGAGGTGATGGAATGGACTGATTGCTCCTTCCAAACGTTGAGGCGATATGCCTGCAACTCCCAGAAAGTATCCCTGATGCTGAAAAGCTTCAAATTAATGGTCAGACATTGTAGTTTTGAGAAAATTTAAGGGAGGAACTACCCATGCCTTCACAAAGTCTCCTTTAAGACAAAAACTAAGAAACGTATGAACTTTTATACAAAGGACTTGAGACTGTTCTGGTTAGTGGGTCGGGCTTTTTATTCGAGAACTAAAAATGCGTAATGATTAAAGTTGTCAAAGACGATAAAACGCAATCAATTTCTACATGGTCCTAGTTAAGGGTTACTGGGTGCTATTAGACATAAGTTTTGTCGGCAAATGGTGCATTGGAATTGTCAATTGAGCAAGGAGGTACTGAGGAACTAGAAGAGGTATCCCGGAAGGTGCAATATTCCTGTACCATTGCAAGGGGAAATCAGCACCTGGTGGAAGATAGAGTCACCCTCGCAGCTACTCAGTAACTAGGTAGTCCAACCACGTAAGCCAGGGAGCTTAGAATAAAAACAAGAAATAAACAAATGAAACAGCTAGGTACGGCTTAAGGAATC
The DNA here is from genome assembly GCA_031894815.1 of Creontiades dilutus. Lineage (NCBI taxonomy): Eukaryota > Metazoa > Arthropoda > Insecta > Hemiptera > Miridae > Creontiades > Creontiades dilutus. The sequence goes on along the minus strand of JAVIWC010000497.1, from coordinate 1,642,717 downwards.
GGTACGAAATGATTGCTCCGACTCCTCCGTGTTGTACAACTCATTTCCAGCGCACTCATACACGGCGCACGAAGCAGCCTCTCCTTCAAGACCAGATGGTCATATACTGGCTCCAGACCAAGACAATGCCTTCTCCGCAGCTTTCCCAATTTTCGGTGTGAGTTGTACAGAGGAGGGATGTGACTCCCTTGCTGCTTCAGAAGCATTACCATTGAAAAACCGTACGCGAAAATCATGACTACGTACTCACTTGTGGTGTAGCTACTTAACAGAAAGCAACTAACCCCAATCAATCGTAAATGAACACAAACAATAGCCGTCTCTCGGCTCTTTGATTATCCTGACTTTGGCTGCACTGCTTAGGAATGCCGTAGACGCTGTTCACTAACGAACGTTCTCATTAATACATTCATTTTCATTTTTCATTTCCTAATATTTATTTTTTGGTTTATATCTTAACAATCTTGTTTAAACTCTAACTCATTATATGAACTCGATTTAAACCCCAATATCTTACCATTGTCCTACAACTGGATCAAATGTTTGAGTCAACAAACGTTTTACTAGAACTGAATTTGGTCAGAAACAACAAATAATCAACATACAACACCCAATGCTACGGCCAAATCAGAATGGGGTTGATAATACACGGCGCACAAAGCAACCCCTCCTTCAAGACCGCTGGGTCGTGCGGGTCATTGCATATCCTGGCTCCTGGCCAAGACAATGCCTTGACCGTAGCTTTCCCAATTTTCAAGTACTAGGTCTTTTTTAGTTATACAGGGTGTCCGAGAGTTATGCACAATCCGACTCCTACGTGTTGTACAACTCATTTCCGAACAAAAATGCCTCAACGCAACTTTTTGCCAGAGGCCTCATTTCCGAGTTATTCGTGATTTAGGATTTTTTCGTGTAAAACTGTCATAACTCCCTCAATTTTGAAGATAGCTCAAATTTGATGAGACCGTTGGAAAGAAAGTTAAAATTTCTATCTATTTGATGTCAGAAAACATTTTTTAAATTTCATTGAAGATGTGCGATTGCTGCCCGAAATCGCAGTTTTGTCAAAATCTTGAAATCGCCTGTTTTTCATCTCGCCCAGGAACCCCATTCATGATTGACGCAGAGCTGTGCAGGCCTGATAAAACGTGCGCCAAAATGTCCGCTTTCCAACGGTGTAGTCGTTTTGGTGTTTAAAAATATTCTTAGTTAAGGAAATGGTGTTTAACTGCAGAAAAATGAGTGTTTTCTGTTAAAATTGAGGTTTTTTCCGAAAGTCTCGATATCAAAAGGTTGGAGACGGGATATACGTAACTTTTCTTGCTGAATCGTATAGTGACAACGCTAGACCTCTCAAGTGACGATTTAAGTTAGTTTTGTCGGATGCATAAACCCGTTCGTTTGTGGACAGCGTCTACGGCATTGCTAAGCTGTCCGGTCAAAGTCAAGATAATCGAAGAGCCAAGAGACGGCTATTGTTTGAGTTCATTTATTGATTGGGATGAGTTGCTTTCAGTAGAGTAGCTATACCACAAGTGAGTATTTTGACATGATTTTTGTGTACGGTTTTGCCAACCGACGGTTTGGTCACACTCCTCCTCTGTACAACTCACACCCTTGCGAAAATTGGGAAAGCTGGCGGCCAATTTTGAGCACTCTCAATTTTTCGAAAAATTGGTAAGATGGGGTGTCGAACGTCGAGCGAGTGATGACTTTAACAATTGCCTCTTGGGTCATTAATATTGGTTTTAATGCGATTTTGTAAGCACCTGCCCATGCTACCATACCGTATAGAATCTGGGATTGAACAACCGCGAAATAGACCTGATGTAGTTGTTCCAGGTGGAGTACATTTCTGAGGCGAAGAAATACGTGTATGAGCTTCCTCAGCTTGCGGTTGGTTCGCTCCAGGTGGATATCCCATTTCAAGTTCTGGTATTTAACCATCCCCAGATATTAAACGTGGTCGACTTTCTGGATTATCTGGTACGCACACCCCTGTCGGTGGCGGTCACTGCAGCCAGGACAGTGTACACGAAGTTCGCACTCAGTCTCGTTGTTCGTTGTTAGCCTGGGGTTTCAGATTGAAACGAATAAATTTAGTTTTGCTTAGGTTCACCGACAGAGCATGCGCGTGGTACCAGTTGATTATGGTGTTAAACGAGTGCTGGGTCTCTTCGGTGAGCTCCTCCCGTGTAGCCGCCCAGCATATGAGTCCTGTGTCATCAGCAAGGGATATTAGGGACGACTTGGATAGCTTTAGGTCACAGAGTTGATTGGCAAATATCAGGAAGGCTATCGGCCCGAGTACTGTCCCTTGGTGTATTTGAAACTCAGTGGTCCTTGGTTCCCTGTGTGCCTCGTTAATTCCAACTTTCTGCTGCCTATCCTTTAAATATGATTTAAACCATTCTAGTTCTTTCGCGTTGTTGCCAATTTCCTTCATTTTTAGCAGTAGGATTGAGTGTTTTACACAGTCGAAGCACTTAGCTACCTCCAAAAATACTGCAGCAACTTGTTGACCCTCATCCAGTTTCCTAGAGATTTCTTCCGTAACTCGCGCTGAAGCATCTTGTGTGGATTTCCCCCGTTCGATTTCCAGATATTATCATTTCATTTTATTCATGTTCATGTAAATTTTCCTCGATCCACCGCATAAGCTTAGCTTTTATGACTTTTTTTTACAATTTTACTCACCACTGAGAGCAGGGATTTGGGTCGATAGTTTTGAGGTTTCCGTTTGTTTCCTCTTTCAAATATGGGCTGAATTATGAGTTTTCAGTGGATTGGGAAAGATCCCCTGAGCAGTACTCATTTTCACGATATGCAGTAATCGGTCAGCGTACCTTTTTCAGCATTTCGGCTGTCAGCATTTCAAATCCAGGGCTACTCCCCCCTTTGAGGTAATTTGTGGCTTTTTAAATATCCTCTTTGTCGATCTCTCCGAATCTGAAGTGGACATGAGTCTAGCGGGTTACTTGCGGGGAGGGTGGTATTAAAACTTTTCTTTTTTAAAGCAATCATGCTGAAATTCCTTGAAACACTTAATGAGAGATGGTTGATTAATATAATTAAATAAATAAGTACTAAATACCAAAAGTTATGATGATAAAAAACAGGGACTAGGTCACTCGCGGCGAAGTTTTGGAAACCCATTTCCATAGACAACGTCCTATCTTACTACATTTTTATTTATAATAAAAACTTAAGAACTTAACTTTAAGAAACAAAATTGGTAATTACGAAATTGGCTCAGACGAATATAACTTTTTAGTTTTTTCAAACCTATAACCATTAATAATTCATGTATGTAATAACAGTAAAATTGAAAAATACTGAAATGTTAAACGCATTAAATTGTCTAATAAAAAACGTGTTTTCGTTACCCGTTTCGCAGGCATACTGGAACAATCTGAGAAGCTCATTGGATAAATTACTCATGGCAAGGTCTCGGGACAGTTCTTCACAAAGCTTAATTTCGTATTGCATTATAAAAAGAGAGGTGGATGAAATGTACAACGCGCTTTCCAGAATAAAGATGGATATGGATTGGACGGATTGCTCTGCTTCTGATTTCGAAAAAGAAGATGTTGCTTCACTCGAAGGAGGACACATTGTTGCGGACGAGGCGAAGCCTATTGAGACGATAACACTCTCTAATGAGAGGTCTGCAGTTGTTTGTTGTTGACGTGTTTCTATATGGTTACAGATTTGTGGTGAATAGTTGAATGAATGAAAATGAGAGGGTATTGTATAGAGTGGAAACTAGGGACCTAATTGCTAAGCGAGCATGCCTAATCTATACGAAGTTCTTCTTTACCTTTAGTTCTTACTTTAAGTGATACTATTATCAATTACCTACCTATTAATAGTGACTCTATAAGAAAATCTCATGGATCATCTTCTTGCAACTTCGAAGTTAGTCTATTTTGCCACTCTATCGGTCACTAAATCGATCAAAAACTTTAAATTTTGTCGACATTTCTCAGGCTACAGTTTTTGTGATTAGTTTTTGTTCAATCGAAATTCTAGTTGTGCAACAAATCTAAAAAATATCGGATTTACTATTGGGAGTGGAATGGTGGGGCTAATGGCCGATTCCTCTAAGTGCTCAATCGATTCGAGCAGCCAAGCATCAATCTTCAATCGATTTTCCTATTTTTTTGGTGATTTGGAATAAATTCTAGTTTAAGGACGAATTCCAAGAATTTCAAATGTCACTATGAAAAAGTTTGAATGGAGGATATAATACTAAGAAATGATTTTGTTTTCACTACTTCCATCTGATTTTTGTGTATGTTATTTGCTCGATCAAGATTTCAGTCACTAGTATAACAAACTGACGCGTGGTTTTCGTACAAAACCAATCGCCCAAAAATCTAGCTCGTCGAGTATGAAAGCATGAAATTCGTCGTGAGGGACAAAACTTCGACACTAATCGGTAAAGTTTTGTTGAATTTTAGTGACCCGATGAGCATCTTGAAAATAATCCGTATAGATTGAATAAATAGACGTTTTATTATATGATCAGAACATTTTGCTTTCAACGGTTCCCCAATGCAAACGAACTAAGGGCAGAGGTGGAAAACTGGCTGTCTGGAAAACTGGCTTCATGACCGAATTAGACAATTCTAAAGCTGCGATTATGTTATGTTAGTGGAATGCTACTGAGTACAAATACTTGTTCTTTTAATTTTCCACAACGTAGGGAAACTGACTGGGTAATATTCCTAGAATTGGGTTAGAATTATTTATTGAATATTTCATTTGATAGACATGGTTCTCTGTTTTTTCTGGAGAAAAACGTCAGTGTGTAACTGCCCAGGAGAATTGTTCTGAATGAAACATCATTGCAGTCAGATTAATAAAAAATATAGTTTTCTGCCACACCTCGTATAACGTTACCTGAGATTAATTGTTTTTCTCAAACGGGCACTCCTCCTTGAAAACCAAGATTTCCCATGTCAAATTTCCTAAGTAGATGTTTTTCTTGTAATCTAATACCTGATCATTACTTTTAGCCCTTCAAACGGTTACGCAAACACCCAAAAGGACTCGCCAACGCAACCCAATAAACAATTCCATCTACCGAATAGCGACAAGCCAGCACCTATTTCTCCTGAAATCAGTGATAACTTATGGGAAAGCAAACGACTCTTTGTAAGCATCAGCGTACCGCTCAATGATTTAACCAACACTAAATGATCTCATCTTTGATTCATTGAACCATTAATTTATGTTTCAGGATGAACGTCTCGATGGCATTGAAGAAGTGTACATGAATGATCGCCGATAAATACGAAAAAAAGGCGATCATTGACAGCCTCTGAGCAATCCAATTCTGCACTGATCTTTCCGAATTTGATAAATTCGTTTACTGCTTTATGGAATAATAAAATGTATTTTTACTTACACCTATGCTTAAGTACACCAGCGAAAAGACATGGCAATCTAACTCCGTGTGAGGATATTACCAAAGTTCCTTGAATATCGATCTCGTGATCACATAAATGATTCACATAAAATATAATGATACCGAAATAATGTAGTAAAGTCCGTACATTAAATCTTAGTTATCAAATGCGGGCTACATCTTTAAATTCTCTCAGACACTCGTTTTTGATTTTGTCACCATTTTCCTTTGTAGCTCTTCGTAAATAAAAAAGTGATATATTCGTACAGATTTGAAAAGCATTCTACCTCCTATCTATAAATGGTTTTCAATGAAAAGTAACTTCATTCGTTATGAATGATTTTCTAATAATTTCAACAAAACGTTTATTATAACGTAATTGCAGAAAATATAGGACCTGCACAGAAAAAGTTATCCTGGTTGATACGAAGAATATGAACAGTAATCACGACAAGAACAATTTTATAAAATCATTTTATTTTTGCAATACATCCCAACAAACTTCAATTACCGTCGGAGTCTGTTTGCTATTATCTGTTTTTGTATTCGCTTAGCCATGAAAAATCAAGTTAAGAAAGTGTCCAACATGTACAGAAGTTATTCCAATTCACGTGATGATATTAGCTGTTTTTTGATGTTGTTTTATAGTAAACAGATTTTATCTCTGAAAAACTTTCAATCCCATAGTAGCTTCCTTCGCGTCCGATTCCTGACATTTTGTATCCTCCGAACGGCATTTGCGGTGTTATCATGAAGTAGCAGTTTACCCTGAAAATAGTAAATACGATTAGGTGCACTACATCAGAGGACGTGGTCCGAACACCCGACTTAAAAAGCTGCAACCTACAAAAATCTTGTCAATACTTCACCTTTCCAACATTTTGGGTTGTAGCAGGTGACCCTTGCGCCAAAAAACAATGAAGAATGAAGCACCCAAATCCTATAGGCAAGTACCAGAGTACCTGTAGGCACGTTGGACTCTGCACGTTTGTGCAGGCGCAGAGGAATCTATCTACAGCTGGAAGAAACTGTCGCGAGTTGAAAAATGTTTTTCTAGAAAATCAAAATTTCCGCTGGCTTCTGCGTTTCAAACAATTCTGGACAACTTTTGTCTAGTGTCTGTCTGTGAATGTGTCTGCCCATGTGTCCGAAGATTGTTTTAATGAGAAAAATTCCTACTGTTTTCATTCGATGAAATTTTCAGGGAACATGCGGGTTAGGCTGTACATGGTCCTCTGTGAGTTTCATTGCTCAGAAATCAACTCGAGTTTGCGCAATGCGCAAATATGAAATCCTCCAAGTATGAAATTTTCAAGTTCTAGTCGTCCGATTGCCCTCAAATGTTCAAAGTAGTCGAGAAGTGCACGGTTTGTTCCGTACAGAGTTATCGTGGATGGAAATCAATAATTGTCGTTTGAAGACTTTGTGCCGTCAACGTCCCGCGAGGTTTCTGATTGGTGAATCGTTGTAACAATATTATATTCCACATCATCTCAAATTATCTAAAACATTTCAGTGTCGTATAAATCCATGTTACATGGACGAGGAAACTATGTGCCACACTTGGCTGACTTGTCCAAAAAGTGTTTAATGTTTAATGCATTTATTTATTGATTTAGAAATCACGTGATTACAGTTTCGCGATGCAAATGCTACAGCCCCTTTAAGAAGAACTTTTGCTTCATTCAATTAATTATTTTCAATATTCATATTTTTCAAATAAAATTCTGATGCTTCCATTTCTATTTTAATTTAGATCAGAACGAGAACAATAGAAGGAGTACTAGATAAAAAGAGGAAGTGAGTCATCTTTCGCATTGAATAAAAATAATTGACAAAATCATCCAGAAACACCAAAAGTAGAAATGAAAAAAGAAACATAACTCCACATAGAAACTTTAGAAGATCATCTGAAAAACAAGATAAATCCGCAAGATGCTAAAAATGAAAATACATTAGAAAAAGTTGTGTGACACAAGGAAAACACAAAGCAGATTTTTTATTACTTGAGAGATTTTTACTCTTTTAATACTCCAGAATGACTATATTGTGCAGGAATCATTAAAATATTGGCTAGTAGATTGAATTTCAGTCTAATTTCCAAAAAAAAATATGTTATAACAGATCTACCACGATGTAACCGATTTGGGTTAGTCACAAAAAAAGGCTACTAACTTCCATTTGGAAGAGAAATCTATGAGGTAAGTGTATTAGGTCCTCGCAATAATGATAACACAATGAAAATGAATTAATGAAGACTCGTCTCTCTTCATCTCTCTCGAGAGATCATTGAGGATGTAGTGCGTGTTGCAACAAAATTTTCTTTGAGGAAGCGGTAGAGATCTTGATGTGAGAAAGCTATTTGGGGGTTAAGGGCATCAGGACCATCGGTATGTTCGATTAATACTACCAACGGATTATTCAAGAACATATCTATGACCACGATGTCCCCGTGAACTTCATCGGAGTTGAGCGGTAATAGAAGGATCTTGGTATTGCAGGAATCTGACATTAGAGCCTGTTGAGGCTGCCTATCCTCTAATTACATATAATCTGACTCATTGGAATTTTTAATTTATAGTAACATCCAGAATCTAACGTGCAACGTTTACGAGATTGCCATAAAAGACAGTCGATAAAGATGGAGTTTTGCATTTCGCGAGGATTCTCGGACGCACAGAAACATACCTGTTAAGGCTCATTCCTTAGCTTTCTATGTTTATAGTACATTTGCATTGGGCTGCTAGTAGTGAGAGCGAGGGTCCTTGGAAGAACGAGACCGCTTCGATCACCAATGCTGATTACAGGGGCTAGGGTCCCTTTAAGAGAGACAGCTTCACTAAAATAGCTACTAGAATGGGAGCGAATATCCCTTGAAGAGGGAGGCCGCTTCAACCACTCTTCCGAGGTAAGGAGCGAGGAACTCTTTAAGAGAGAAACCGCTTCACTTATCGAGGTTGAGAGTTTGAGGATTTTTTGGTGGCGGAAGGAAAAGGCTAGAGTTTGTCGTTTACGTGTAGTGGAAGCAGAAGTTCGGATCCCACTGTTTGACTTCCTCCGGGGGGCCTGGAGCTTATATAGTCCCGAGGCGTCCCCTCCTCGGGAGTTTGGTTTTCCCCGAGGCGTCGGCCTCCCGGTGGTCCCGACTTCCGCCGTCTACGTTTATTGTCGGATATTATAAGTTTTCCACAACACCTTTTTCAAAAATTACCTGTGTGAGTACAAGGAAAGAGAAAGACGAGCAGAAATCTTGATTTTTGAGGACTCATGCGTTTAGTCTAAATAATCGAGTGGACAATGTTTTTATAAAGTCGACTCACATAATCAATTCATCGCTTACTACTAATGCAGTTATTTCCTAAAGTACTTCAAGAATTTACTGTAATCTTACTTCCTTTAATTTATAGGACAAAGTAGCAAGCCTGAATAGCTTCCAGAATTCTTTAGTACTTGATAACAGTATTAAAGGATACTTCGCTCAAGTTGCGAACTTACCAAACTGAACCAGTTCGTAAGGACTGAACCAGCGTGTTGATGTCATTTACGTTGTTGCCAAACACGGAGGAAGCGAGGCCGTAGTCTGTATTGTTTGCTCGCTCTATCACTTCATCTATTGTTTTGTAGGACAACACCTGCATTACTGGCCCGAAAATCTGCAACAAGATCGAGTTTAAAGCGGAATTATAAGAAAAAATTACTCACTGGTCTTTGTTTTCTCGATGAAATCTATCTCGCCAATAGATTTTCGAATTTCGCTTCAGAAGGTGAGAGTAACACCACATTTGAAATGCAATTTCCCTGCAGCTTTTTTTAATCTTCATGGGATTCAACTTGGGAAGACTCAAGAGATTTCAATTCTCCAGTGCCATTTTAAGGATGGCAAGATCTCAATTTGAGGAGTAGTAGTTAATTTCAGGGTGGGGTCAAATGAAGACCGCATAGGTGTCATAAATTTGCTTATTACGGTTAAGATTATTGAGCTTTTGGTTCTTCGATAAATTCAACACCACTTGAAAACACCTTCAATAATAAATTATAAGCATTTTGGGTTTTGTCGAGGATGCAGTTCGTCTTTGAGGACGTCCTGGTGTTTTGAGTCATTCTAAGTACCGAACCACACAGCTATTGTATATATGGCCTGAGTAAGGCATTTGGCCGAGATGCTGGTGAAGGGTTGGATCATTACAGTTGAAACATTACATCTTGAATTCGTCGACTTGGGAGATGAATCAGACGCCTTCAAGCGTCTGGGTCATCCTGTCAGCGTGCCGGGGAATTATGCCGCATTCAGCTCAACGGAAGGGGCAACTATACCATTCCATCACCTCATCTCCGCGTGTTACAAAATAATCTGTGTTTTTAGTGATTGTCAAGTTTGTTATTCACTGTCGGTAGCGTTAATCATGTGTGGGTTGAATCGTCTATCAGTTAAGGGGCCAACTTTATTCCTGATTTTCGTAAATAACCTTACTTATCAGTCTCATAACAGGCAAGGAGAAACATTTTACATGTCGACTATGTAACTGTTGGAACCTAGTCTTGACGAGATCAGAGGACTTCGGTTGAATCATTGAGCTCAAGAAATTCGCTGAGCTCATGGTTGACAAGACGCAAGAAATTGAAGTTTGTTTGAATAGCCTGGAGCTCACTTTCCTGTGAAATCCCTTGGGATCTCACACTCTCCTATGGGAGGACTCTCCTATGGGCACCATACAGATCACCTATGTATCTTCATATGTGGGCCATTACAATTTAGCCCTCCATCGCCGTTCTGATTCAGTTTCCATTGCCCGTTTTACGTGCGGTTGCTCGATTATTCCTGCACGAACTTGGACTGCCTCCAGTAAGATAAAAGTAAGCTGCAGTCAATCACCAGTAACTAGTATGATTAAAATTGTTGTATGTGGTCTTCAAATTCACTATCCCTCCACCTTGAACGCCTTCTCCCTGCAAAATGGCATCTGTTTTTGTAATAGATAGACAATTATGTACAAAATGCTGAACGAATTTTCCTTTGAAGTTAATCTTTATGATATACCTGATATTTTTAATTTAAAATTCGTTGTGTAACCTAGACATAATTTTTACTCGAGGATCTTAGTGCGCTATTAGAGCACAGTATCTAGTAGTATAGATACATTCGCATTATTGGTTGATCACATTGTACATTATCTAACTTCTTGTTGATTTAGGGTCGATAATTAAAAATGCGCTTAAAGGTTTCAATATGGTCCGCAGGAGGCATTCTGTGCGGCAAACTTTTACGTTATTCTAGTGTGTATTTCACTTACTTCTTCTTTTGCGATGGTCATATTATCGTTGACGTTAGTAAACAGTGTTGGTTGGATGAAATATCCTGGCCCGTCAATCCTGTTTCCACCCATTTCACACGTCGCGCCTTCTTTTTTCCCTTGTTCTATGTATTTCATCACAATGTCTGCTTGAGCTTTGGTCGCCTGCAAAAAGAATGGAATGAGGCTTGGTCCCATTTCATAAGGTATTTGACGATTTTTATAAAACTGAAAATTAGGATGAGTACTTCGGCAGAAGAAAAAGCTGAAGTTATACATATGTTTGAAGGAGATAACGATTTCATAAATTCAAGTTGCTTTTACGGAAGATCGGTAAAGCTCGGTATAAACATTCCAAAAAGGATGACAAAACATGAATTTTTTTTCTGGCGATCAAGAATTTGATTAAAACTGTTCTAAGCATGTTCATATTAACAATTTCTCCTGGTAATGTGATGTTGATGTTCAATTTTAAAGTTATGCGCTATCAGGTTCAATTTTGATGTATCATAACTTCTCTACTTACAAAAAAAAAATGGTTTTCAAATAGAAATAAATGGTCTTAGTAAATACCAACCTTACCTTATCATGAGATAAGAGACAAATAATTTTTGAGGTGCAAAATATTCGGTGATGTTATAAATGGAGTGGAATAAATGGATGTCACAAAAAAGCCTTGCTGCGTACGTTATTAACTAATCACGATTAAATAATCACTAATCACGTTAGTGAATTATTAACGATTGTTAAAGAACTATGAAACTGGGAAAATTAGTATAAGAATCATATTTTCTACGTCAGCAAATTAGCATACTGATTGGTACATGTTTTTCCATACAAAGGGGCTGTGCATCTAGTAGTATCTTTTAACGTGTGTTTTGTATATACAGATATGTACAAACTTCGGGTTATGTTAGTAGTTATCAAGTTTTTTCATGACATTACCTAGAGGAAGAGCTAACAGGCTATCACTATGATGTATCCACCCTTTCATCATCTCTTAGCTGATGGCCTGAAGCTAAAAGGAGCATTATTCCTAAAACTCTTGAATAACTCGGCCAAGTTATGAGTGGCGAGGTACACTCGATTTTGGGTACACACAATAATCGCAAGCACAATAGCTCAATTTCCATTTTGCATTGGGTATAAACGGAGGCAGTGGCGTATTAGATGTTAACATAGAGGCCACTAGTTTTTCACCGCGATAGTTTTATCACAGGTTTTGATCTATTTGTACAACTGATGTGTATGTTACTAAAACTATTCATTTATTATAGGTATTTGTTCCTACTTATTTTTTATTTAAGCGTAGTATCAAGAGTCCTAACTAAACAAAACACTGACCTCCGTGTAAGACCTGAATCGAGTGCCGATCCTCATTTAGCAATTGTGTGGGCCCACCGTCGAGTGGCGAGGCACGTCCCTAACTCACCTGTGGTCCATGATGAACGTCTAAGTCAAACGGATCACCAGTCCTTCTCTCGGCCATCTTCTGCTTCATTTTTTCCACGAACTCATCATGCATAGATTCATGAACGAAAGTTCTCGATCCAGCGCAGCAACATTGGCCCTAGTAGGACATTTAAAATTTGTTGTTGCATTTCGTACTGAATGACGTTACTTCATGGACACTTCGTGTAAAAGTATTCCCCTACATTATCCAAATCATGTCTTCTACTCATCTCACAGTTTTTTCCAAACAAGTGTAGAAATAAAGTTGATAATAAAATCATTTCAGAGAATGTGGATTAGATAGCGAAGTCTTACCATGTTATGAAATGAAGCAAATTGAGCATGTTGGACGGCTTTGTCAACATCTGCATCCTTCAAAATTATATTTGGCGATTTCCCACCTAGTTCAAGAATTAACCTCTTCATATGCTGTGCCCCTTTCCTGTAAATTTCTTTCCCAACCTGGAAAAATTAAAACGAATTACATTTAATAACTTTAATAGTTGTTCATTGTTATCATTTTCTTCTAAGTACCATCGAGGTACCATAATGTATGTAGCAGAGTTTCACGGTAATAATTACCAAGAGTTAAGGCCGATTCACACACAACCGTGAATTGACAGTGCGGTGACAGACGGTGACCGTCAGGTGATTTCACTTCAAACGTGCCGCGGGAGTGAAGTTGCGTGACCATGATATTTTCAGATGATGAACTTGAAGCGACCATTTCCAGGGGATAATTTAGATGATCGAAAACGTCACTACAACTATCGTTGAGTCGTGCCAGTAGAACTTTGGTGAACGCTTGTGGTATTTTGGGTCGAATATTTCGAATTTACAATAGAAGAATTCAGGCAGTCCCCAAATTTGTAGATTACTTAATTTTGGCAACATGCTTGTTGTATAATTTCATGAAAAATATGACAGTTACACGTACCATTACGTTTCTTCGCAAAATGATTTGGTACGTGGGGGTCGCACAATACAACATTTACATTTGCAAAGAGGGAATCCAGCGACAAATGCATTCTGTGTGCGAGAAATATTCAATGACCTTTCCAACTCTGATGGTGGGTCTCTCCCTTGGTCAAATTAAAAAAAAAAAACTTTGTATAAAATCAACAATATACTATTTTAGTCATAACACCGGCCGTGAAAAGAAAAAATATCGTCCTCAACTAGGGCCGGATCACGGTACGAGCACGGTGTCAGCTCTATTAGCACTGGCACTGTCACGTCCCGGGCAAGTAGGAACAGGCCCCTGGAAGAATGTTGTTACCCACGCTGGACGGATCACGCTACTTTCACGCCAAGGGTGTGTGTGAATCGACCTTTAGGTATTAGATGATACACTGATACCTTACGAACACCTTTAAGGGAATGCAGACGATTTCTTCAGGTACTCACTATGAAAGCAATGGGCATGAGTAATCAAAGACAGTGCAACAACCCCATACCAAGTGACGAGAATAAGACTTTCAATTACCATAACAGTGAAGAGAGAAAAGTAATTGGTGGTTTTCATTACAATTCCATTGATTGAAATGCGTAATGGTAATGTCTTTACGTTCATTACTTTTGGTTTATTATTCACAATAATAAGCCTTTGAGCGGATTTAGAACCTATCCTCTTCGGAAAGAGTCGATATCCACCCATTTAATACCCAGGATAGGATGCCAGAAGAATAGAAACAAGTTTTAATGGGCGAGTGATGCCATTCCCATCACCCATCCCAATCTATAGTCATTGATCATTCATGGGAATGGCCATTACAATCCTACATAAGTAATAAACATTTATAATGAATGTATGGGACTCTTTTTTCGTCATCAACGCCATTTCTACGTGTTTAGGCATTTGTATTTTTATTTGAGCATCTTTTCAATATTTGAGATAAGGAGCTCGTTCGTTGGAGCTATTTTTAAGTAATGAATATTAAACGCTCACAACCCCAGAGGAAACAATATGTTTGCAAAACGATATTTCATTAAAATGCATCATACTCATAAATAAGAAAAATGTTGTTCTCTAGAAATGGTTTCATAAGTACCAAATCATTTTAGGCATGGCAATTTTATACGAAGATTCGTTAATTATATATTCTTGTTAAAACCACAATATTATGAGTGTTTTTTTTCTGTACACCTACTCTATCTGAAGCAACTTTTCAATCTCTGTGGAATTAAGAATTGGTGGTCACGAAAGTTGAAATGCACACTTGGCATGTTTTATATGATGGCAAAAAAATACGTCAACAGATTTACCTCGGTGGAGCCAGTGAAAGTTATGCAATCGACATCTGGGTGTTCACTGATGGCAGATCCCACTTTCGACGGACCCGTGACGATGTTTACAACTCCTGGAGGGAAGCCTGCTTCCTTGACCAATCCACCTACGTGAAGAGTCGACAAGCTGCTGAATCGAGACGGCTTGACTACAGTCGTACACCCTGTGGTTACAAACAATAAAAGCACTTACTTAGGTACACTAATTGAATTCGTTCACTCCAATATTTTCATACTTGCCCCCAAGAATTGTATCAAAAGAGTCTACCAAGTGCAGTGTGGTACGTAGGGTCTTAGTATCCTTAACACAAATGTAGGAAAAACCTTCCCCATTTGAGACTCGCTAAGAAATAATTCCCCACAAAATACGTTCCAAACTTTCAAATACCGGACAAGAAGGTTTTTGAAGGTCTTAATTAGAAAGTCTTGGTTTTGACTTGTGCACTACTGAAATGTGAATACCTAAATTTGCAGGTCAATCAAGGTAATCAGACTATTTTTTTCTCAATATTTGTTGCGAAAAGTTGGTAAAATTTTCGTTTTCTTATACAACTTTTGTATTGCTGTTGACTGTGTTCTTAGACGGAAATGAAATAATATTGGAGAATTTTCTCACTGTTCCTCTGAAAAATTGTTTGATTGAATTTAACGGGTCAAACATTAGTTTCTTCGGTTAAAAATAATCTGCTCCTACGCAACGTGATAAGAGAATTAAACTTTGTGATGGATATGGTTCGTTGGCCCCTCCCGACTCTTGAATCCGTCGCCTTGGGAGATGGATCAAATGCATTTGACGCCTTCAAACGTCTGGATCATCCTCTGAGTGTGGCGGAGCATTAAACCGCATTCAGCTCAATGGAAGGGGCAACTAAACCATTCCATCACCTCATCTCCCCAGAAACGATTATACCGTCCAAACCATAATACCTAGTCTACTAGGGAAAATATATTAAAAATGATAAAATCTATAGAAATTATTGCTTAGATCAATGTTATAAGTTGGTAGTAAATTATTCTAAAATATACCCATGAAATGTCACTTGGAACCATTGGTGACAAAGACGGTTTTAAAATCGATTCGAAGTAAGGTGTACAATCTCAGAGTTAGATGGTTTGTTGTGAACTTGAATTTTGCGCGAGAGGTAATTTGCGAGATGCTGAAGATTAACAGTGTGTTGTGATGAGATCATCAACCGAGAAACGTGAACTTCGAAAGAGCAGCCATGAACCCATGATTCCAGTTGTCTGGAATCCTTCCCATGCGAAAGAAAAAAATACACTCCCATCCTCCTGGAAATTATGTTTTTAGGTCCTAAAGCTTTTCGCAAATTAACTATTTACTTAAAATAAGAGAAAAATACGTATGTTTTTATACGACACTGTTTCAAACCTATATTACTGACAATTACACCATGATTTGATGAATAAATGTTCCTGCAATTTTCATAAATTATATTTAGTCTTTTTGCACGAGTATTACTAGAGAGTATTTCGTACGAATTTGACTGGAAAGTTTTTCTATGGTGGGGAATAATTTTCCTTGCGAGTCTCATATGGGGAATTGAAGAGTGTCATCTGAATCGGATGAAAACTGTAGAAGTCTTGTAACGTGGATTCGAGATTTCCTAGTAAGTAGACAAGAATGATGGAACTGAGATGGGTTTATTAAATCGTCCTTACGCTACTACTACCTTCTGAATTTGAGAAAATTACGATTACTTTACCTGCAGCAAGTAGCGGTGCCAATTTCCATGAAAGTATACTAAGAGGGAAATTCCAGGCACAAATACTTCCGACCACCCCAACTGGCTCATGCCTGGAGTAGGCCATGAAGTTGCCATCCACAGCAGCCGTTGTTCCGTCATTCTTATCTGCATAACCAGCGTAGTACCTTTGAAGAATGAATAAGGCGTTAATTTTTTATTCACAGAAAACGTAAAGAAACAATCCCTTTCAATCATTTAACAATTAGAAAGAGAGTTCCGTAATTAATTGCACTGAGGTAGACGATCACAGAAATGGTACGCATGTATTTCTGTAAATTAGTGAATAGGGTTACGATTCCCAAGAACAATAAGGAAACGTGGTGCCATATATTGGCAAATGTTAAGGGAACAGAACGTTTCCCCGCGAAACTTGAAGATTCCAGCCAGACCAGCGGTATTCAATCAATTGAAGAGACAATTTTTGCATAACAATTTGATGAATTGAATTTGAAAATTTGTAAAAAAATGTTATTGGAAAATTTGATTAAAATCAAAATGTAGTAACTCAATCAAGGAATACATTTTTGTAACTTACTGTATCGAAGTTTTCGGATATTAGCCTTTTCGCTGACATTCGCGGTTAATTGAACATATTGTTAAAAATATATTTGAGCATATTTTGTGCTCGATAATTTACAGCCTTCAGATTTATGGGAAACAATCGGTCTCCAATCACAGTTCAAACATTCAAAATTGAAAAAAAAAAGAATTGAAATAAATTTCTGAAAATACTTCTACTTCCAAACAACTGGCTGAAAGCTGTGGAATTTCGAGAAAACTTGCCAATTCGATCAGCTTTCCAGTGGTACAGTCAACTTTGCGATTCCGTAATGTTGGTTACCTAAAAAAGCAATCATGAAATCCCAGCGATAAAAGGAGTAAAAGTTATGAAGGTATAAATCGGAAAATACATCAATTCCGTAAAATATTGGCTAAAGCATCAAATTATTTATGAACAGTACAAAACATCGGCTAAGTGTTTCCATAACCAATTCATCCAGATTGAATGTGCGAAAAATGTGGGCATCTTATGAACTTGTAGGTTTGTTAATACATGAATGTTAGGTACAAATGTGTTGCTCTGTTTGAAAATCATTTCACCCTTTAGACACAGTTTTCTGAATTTGATAATTCTCCCTGTTGCTACTTTTATCCAAGGAATACCTTCGTCATCTTGGAAAGTGCCCAACTTTTCCTGCCTTCAAACCGGAATTTCTCCAACCGAATCAATATGGACTCGCGAAATTGGCGGTACACTGACCCACAGTCTAGGGCCGTGCATCTATCAACCCAAGTACCTGTTTGGACGAGGTCTTACAGGTAAAGCTAGGCGTTCTAGCTCGCCCTACCAACTGAGCGGGTTGGTAACCGAGTTATTGGCAAGCCACATAACTCACATGCCAGGCACTGTCCTGGAAGGAATATCTATCGGGGGAGATCCTACCCCTCAGCTTTCAAGCTTAGCCTTCCGGCCTGGGTAGTCAACCATTGCCACCACGAAGCCAAACGCTTTCACGGGGCAGGCAGGTGACGCTTTGCCGATGGCTCCACCAGCCTGGTACCGATTTTTTTTGTGTAATTCACCAGTAAACTGTGCATCCCAAACACCAGAGGCCGAATCGATCGCAGGCCCGATACACGACCCTTTATCTGCCACTTTATCCTCAACACCGCCGTAGTGAGGTCCAATCATTAAGGATGATTGAGGATGGGAGACTATTGGTAACTACCCAGAGTTGGTCTGACCTCCTCTGACTCAAGCACCACCCAAGTACTGTGGCACCCTTAGTTGACCGTACAACTGGGAAGCTGATTTCATCTATAAGTTTTCCTGAAATTCGTCCTCTTCCAGCACATTGTTTTGGAAATGAAGTTAAAATCAAGCTATTTTGAATAACTTTTTTTTCTTTCAAAATGTTGAATGTTTGAACTATAATTATGGTCCTTGGAAGTAAGTCGCCGATTATAAAAATGCGCTTTACTCCGTTTTTGGCTCAATTTCCCCCGATTGTTTTTTGCATCTTCGAGCAAAACTCCCTGTACGTAAGGATTTATCAATCAATCAATAACACGTTCATTAGGTAATCAAATTACAAAAACTGGACAAATATACACGTGAACCGCTATGGTTCGGAAACCGTCAGATGGAGTTCCACTATACAAATCCATTTGTTCGCTGAATATTTTAGCTTAGGTAGAAAAAAAACGAACGAAACGTTGAAAACAACTATTGATATAGTTAACAATATCCAACAACCAATAGGCACCGATGCACAAAAGCTAGGAGGGATCAGGATAACTAACGAATCAAAGAAGAGATATAAATAACAATAACACGGATCTAGTTGGAAGTGCCTCTAATCGCAAATTGAATTCCGCAATCAAAAAGTCTCTATAGCGCCAGGCACTTCTAAAATAGCCACATTGCTGTGCCCAATTTCACCTATTCAAAATTTCGATCAATTCGATCTTGGACAATTTGGCTTTGCCAAAGAATACCTTTCTGTAACAGCTGAGAACGGGACAGTGTACCAGAAAATGTTCTGTGGATTCATTTGCCCCCCAATTACAAAGAGCGCAAAGATAAGTTCTGTCTGTGAACCTTTTCTCAGACTGGTTAAGTCGCTTTCGAAGGGTTAAATCACCATTCAGTTTGAGTGTGAAGATGTGCACCGGTTTCTGCTTCGTCTCGGAATAGACCATATAGTTTGGAGCGTTCTGGGACAGCCGGACAGGTCTTTTCAAAAACAATTTTGCTATGACCCCAGACCCGGGCTCCATAGCATATAGTAGCGAGCAGTACAGAACAGAAAACTTCAAACTTTGCTCCAACCGGCACCTCCTTGGCGGAAAACAATCTTGTCCAGATAGAGTTCGCTTCAGCTCGAGCCAATTTACGTTTCTCCATGAAATGTCCCCCCAGCCCCAGGTTAAACGAGAGATTGATGCCCAGATACTAGTAGGGGTTAGCTGTAGCGATAGTTCTCCCACCCAAGCACCATTTTTCGGATCTCGGCGGCCTTCCCTAACTCGTTCTGAGATTTTGTCAAATTGATTTCAAGGCTCCATAGATTTACATAGTCCTTCAGTGGTCCGATCATTCTCTGCAACTCCACCGGAGTATCTGCCACCAGGACAATGTCGTCCGCAAAGAGCAGCACATTAATCCGAACTCCTCCCACCAATATTCCACCACCAAGACACGACGTAAGGATTTATAGAGGAGGATACCCAAAAGTAATTCCTTCAATGAGGAAATTCCATCTATCCTGATTGCATTTCAACTAACCTGTTGTCAATAGAACAACAATTAATCTTGAATTCTGAGAGCTGCTAAAGATTAATTAGGGGTAGTGCAACAACGGTATGATGCCTGGATTAACTCAGGATTAATTCGTGATCTGTATCACTCGGACGGGTGATTAGTTGATCTCAGTTTATTTGCAGTTTTCAAAACGATAACTATTACTACCTTTATGCCTGCTTACTGACTAAGGTATTACAGACCGGTGAAATTTGTGAAATACACAGTTAGAACAATTTAAATGAGTTTTTTCGAATTATTTTGACCATCTCATCCAGCAGAGTTTTGATGCTTATTGTTCTTCTTCTGATTAAATCATTCTTCCGATCTATCATAATCACCCCATATTCACGCAACTATAAAGAAAAATAAACAGTCTCGCTGTAAGATGTATGAAATATTTTGATTTCATTATGCTTTTGTTCCAACAAATTTCAATTAAATTTTTCATTTATAGCGAATGATCTCCTTTTGATATTTCTCAATCAAAGCCAATGATTCTAGCCATTTTCTCCCGATTCCAGCTGTTTTTCAAAAGAATATTTTTTTTTTCAACTATTAATTATAAGAAAAAATAATTTGAAACTTATTGCTAAGGCACTACTTGAAAATATTTTTGAAAGATTTTCATTTAACGTTACAGTTAGTTATTGAAACAATTTCTTCAAGCAACTATTTTCAGAAAATTAAACTTGAGAAAATGTGTAAACTGCCCCAGATTCCTAAGAAAAATCATGATTTGCTTACGTCTTTTGAATACATATATTTGATTAATGGCTCTTGTGCTGTCCATAGTGAAACTTATTTCCCAGAAAATCACTTTCAAGGTCTTGTCAGCATTAAATCTTGCCTCATCCTACTAAAAGCCTCGTATTAAGCGATAAGAGTAAACATTAACCAAGGTTGAAACGACATTGATAACTGTAAAGAATGTTAAAACTGAATAACAAGGTGAGAAGATTAGTAGAGCAATTAATCACTTTTCTCTGAGAAAACTCCGTTTTGACACGGTTTATATGTAGCTTTTAACAAAATTTTCGGCATCTAAAATCTCTTTCTATGAGTGAAATTGGAAGTTGAACATGTGTAGGGTTTTCTTGTTTTTGGTTGCCATTATTTTGGTATGTGGTTTGATTTCAGCAGTTTCTTTTGGTCGAAAAAATCGTTTTACGTTACTAGATAGCCTTAACTTTATCAACATCACTAACTTCCCTGGAGACGAATGGTATCTCCAGCGGTTAGACCATTTCGATCCAACAAATCAAGGAACATGGCAGCAGCGATACTTCTCGAATGCTCTCTTTTTCCAAAATACCACGAGTCCGGTTTTCCTCATGATCGGTGGTGAGGGTGAAATTTCTCCATTTATGATGTTGTTGGGTGCGTGGGTGAACTACGCTGAGAAATACAACGCTCTGTGTTTTGTTGTGGAACACAGATTTTACGGGAAAAGCCAACCCACAGAAAATTCCTCGGTAAGCAATTTACGTTACCTTAGCAGCGAACAAGCTCTGGCTGATCTCGCTTATTTCATTGACGGCATGAATGAAAAATATAAACTAACATCCAACAATAAATGGATCGTTTTCGGTGGAAGTTACTCAGGATCATTAGCCGCTTGGGCTCGTCTCAAATACCCCCATCTCATTCACGCGGCTGTATCAACTTCCGGCCCTATTTTGGCTGAAGCTAATTTTAAACGGTACAACGAAGTAGTTCGTGAATCACTATCTGTATCCAGCGCAGAGTGCGCTAACAACGTTCACCGAGCCGCTTTAACACTGGAGCAACTTCTGAATAAGGGTGATGTTGAGGATGTTCAAAAGATATCAAAAATGTTTTGGCTCTGTCACCCATTAGATGTCCGTAACGGAAAAGACGTTTCTCTTTTCGTGTCTTCAGTGGCAGAAATTATCCAACTTGATGTACAGTATAACAATGAGTACTCATATCCGAGTGTGGATAACATATGTCAGATCTTGAACAATCAGACTATTGGAACTCCAATGGAAAGGTATGCTACAGTATTCAAGTTGCAGTCACAGAATTGTTTAATCACGTCCTACAGTTCGTCCATCCAGTCCATGAAAGGTTCCGCATATAGTGACGAACGCTCTTGGTTTTATCAAACTTGCGTCGAGTTTGGATTCTATACAACGTCCAGCTCTAAAAGAGAACTGTTCGGATCGCTCATACCACTATCGTTTTTCACCGACATGTGTAAAGATGTTTTCGGGGAGGATTTTGACAGCAAACTCCTGAGTGAAGGAATAAAAAGGACCAACTTGATGTATGGCCAACTGAACATTCAAGTTTCCAGAGTTGTGTTTGTCCAGGGTTCTCTTGACCCTTGGCACCCTCTGGGAATTTCCAAGTCAACTAATCCTGATGCACCAGCTATAATCATCGATGGTACAGCGCACTGTGCCAATATGTTGCCACCTGCAGCAAATGACCCACCACAGCTCACAAATGCAAGAAAGAGAATCTCTGAATTACTTGGGGAGTGGCTCTCAGTCAAATGAAGTGTCCTTTGGATCAAGTTTCGTGTATATGTAATATGTGTATATTTCAATTACATCATTGGTACAAAACATTGATTCAAACGATCAATAATATAATATTTATTTGATGAACTTCGATGAATTATGACGAATATATAATTTGTCAATGGATTGTCGTCTATTCATATTTCTGGCTTCGGGATCGGTTAGGTGACTTTTTCGTTTACTTACTTTAGGGATGCAAAGTAAGTAACCTATGTAATCATTCTAAGCAGAAAATCGTTGCCAATGTGATACGGAAACAAGTACATTGTATCCCTTCCCCCTGGCGTAATGAATGAAATGTGAGATGATTTTTTAACGTTTACGAGGGTTCAGTTGAACCAATGTTCATTTTCACGAAGGAGCAAGTTACAATTTTGGCTCGATTTTGGAGATTAAGAAATCAACCGTGACAACACAATGTTTTTTTTTCGTGTTTACTAATGTTTTAAAAATACAGTTGTGGCAAAGTTCCTTGAACACGGACATCCTGAATGTGCACACACATTTGACGGCAGTCCAGTTGGTGGAAAATTCGTGTGAGTGTTCATTTTTACCTACAACTGATATGCCATTTACCGTACTATTCGAATATAAAATAAAAAGTGGTGATTTGGGAGCCCGAATCCGGCACCCAATCCTACGGAAATTCGACAGGCTAATCGTCAGTTCATTGAGTAACTACGGACTCAACGTGTGCCACTACGTCAAGAATAGTTTGACAATTTTTATCAAGGGATCTGACGTACAAGATCCATCTGTTTTAGAAAACAACAAAATATTGAATAATTTGGTCTCCCTTCCCCATCCACCTCCACATCACTAGGAACATATTATAAGCTCTTTTAAATCACCTACCTACCTTTTTTATTCCTCTGCTATTTTACTTTCTCTTCTGAAGGAAGACAATGGTTTTGTCAAGTTTTGATTAGCGGGTCAGCAGGAGCAGGCAAGTAGTATTTAGGAGGTTTTTGTAGTATGAGGGTCATTTCGCGGAAAGTGGCAACTTCATCTTCGAAAAAAACAAGAAACTCACTTTCATGGAAAACAAATATTTTCCTTACTATAGTCTTCTTCAATATATTGGAAGTAAAATGCCGGAAAATCTCATCATAGAAATGATTTATTTTCAAGATACCACCATCTTGAAAATTTGAGGGGACAGGGAAGTGACTTAGGTCACATGGAAGTGACTAAAATCGTGCGGTTTTGTAAAATGTTTCATTAAAACTTCCGAAAATTGAAAGAGAAAGCTAGATAGCACAAATACCTTGTAGAAGAGGTCTATTTTCTACAAAACATGACTATTGTAGCAATTTATACACTATGTGGTCTAGTACGAAAAGATCACATCAAAAGTAATGAGTGGGTCATTTCAAAAGTATGGGTTATTTCAACCATCAATTTTCCGGCTCGAAATATGTCTGAATTGTTGGGTTCTTTATTATGCTAGTTCATCTATGCAGGTTCCTTGACGACCACCTTAACCATTCATACAGTTCCATATGTAGTTTGTCAGATATTGAATTTATGAAATTTTTCAGATTCTAGGGAGAGAGAAAACCCAAGTTAAAACAAATTATAAACTTTGTTAACACCACAGAAAAACATATAATTATATTTATGATGAGATTGTAATTTTCCGCTGTCTTTGAAATAAATGATTTTCAGTCTTAGGATCTGTTGACTAAGATCACATAACTTGTGAGAAACCTCTACATATTAGGATGCAAAAGAGGGACGTCTAGTTGAGGTAAGGTCCCAACAAAACTTGAAAATTTAAAAGCGTCTCATAAACGCAAACAAAATTTAGAACTTTTGAAATCGAAAAATTGAATAAACATATAAAAACAAATTATACTTAAACTTGGTAAAATCACAAACTTTGGAATTAATGGTAACAGAGACAAATATTTAAAAATCCGCCCATTGCACTTTCCTTTACATTTATATCACATGGAAATGAAAAAATCATTTTTCTGCTTTTGATAAGAAAATTTGGGGGCGGAATCGTTTAAATAATAACGGCGGGATTAATGAAATACGTATCGTCATCTTTAATGACTAACTGATTCAAAGATTTTTCAAGACATCTCAGTCCACATACCCTGACCTTACTTACCTATACCAGACCTATGTTTGCAACATCTGACATTGATTCTCAGAGGTAAATAGAGCAGGTTGAGCAGGTGCCTCGATATTTCCAGAATACGACTTCTACGTACATCAGAGTTCTTACTGAGGGAAAGGCTAAAAGCGGACCTACTATAACCTACTCGCAAACAGTGCTATTTAGGGGTATTACCAATAATAAGTCAAAGGTTTAGTTTGAGAGAGAGCTCACTGACCAAGTGAAGAACCGGCTCGGCGTTTAAGAGAGCTACTGAAAAAAATTGCTGCCGAACTCAACATAGTCCTTGATTTATATTGCATTTTAATTGTTTGACGGAAATCATGGTACATTTCTGAGGGGCTTTCATTATTTCTGTTCAAGTTAAAACCTATTTATTTATTTACTAATTTTTTTTTCTTTTTGGTTTTTTATTTTAATGACTCGTTGTTTAAGGTAATCAAATATCGTTGAATAATGTTGAATGCGGAAAAGTAGATTATATTTTAACAAAATAGCTATCTACGACTGAATTCAAAGCTTCAACGCTTTCTTCTCTCCTCAAAACGACCCAAACGACCGAAAACATTTCACAGCCGACAGGAAACTAAGGAGGATATCCAGTAGAAAGTGAAAATGATAAATACGTGTTCAAACAGAATTGCGTTGAATTCGAAAAAATGTCATTATAAGCCATTGTGTAGTAATTTGCTGGATTTTTGAAATCAACGTATCTTGAAACGTAAACAAAAAATGTTGAGGGGGGGGTTAACATTTTTTTCTTTGTCGATCACGAAGGCTTGTTATTGAAATAATAAACCAAAAGTTAGCACTCAAAGGTCCCTCAGACCAAACCGTTCTTTCCATCTGGGTGGTTCGCGGGTTCGCATCGACGAGCATTCGTGGTCACGGTTTTCATCATCCGTTTGCCAGAATCTAAGGCAGATGTTGTTAGTGATTCCAGGCACTGTTCGTACGAGCCTAGTAATTTTATTTATTTATTTTATTATTATTTTTTTTTTTTTTTTTTTGTACAATGGGAACGAATGCAACAGATGGAATTGGCGCGGGATTGAATGTGAATTTCATTGTGAAGGAGAAAGGAAATGATTATTCATCTTATAGGTATTAGTGAACATACATATATGTTCTTCCTCTGAATAGTACCTCAAGTTCTTGATGGACCAGGGCACGTCAGCTTTCAACGTTGCCGAATAAACTTTCCCACATTCGAGAGCCTCCAAACTCTGAAAATAAAACGAAGTGCTTAATTAAATTATTATCATTATTACTCGTATTTAGTTCATGTTTATTTACAATTTCTTTTGACTTACTGCAATGATTGGTGCGTCTCTTGCCATAAGATCAGCGAATTTGTTGATCAGAACGCCTCTATAAGATGCATCCATTTTTCGCCAAGCCGATCCCAATTTGAATGCTTCCTTTGCTGCTGCTATAGCTAGTTCAGCATCCTCCTAAATAGTGTAAGAGGTATAAGGTTCGTTCTATACTCTTCATAGACAAGCTTCGCTAACGTAAAAACTGTTGAAGTCTCAATTCTGCTGTATCTAGAATCGAGATTCGGTCAAGTTCATTCAATGTCTTGTACAGACATTGTCAATCAGTCGAGTAGAGTTCATCTTGTTTGCTGTTCCGTATTATTGTGTCTCATGTTTTAATAAATTATTCTGCAGTACTTTCAGCCTTCCTTCTTCATTACTTTTAATAGAATTAAATAAAACAGCAGTAACACCGCTCGAAAACTACGGCAGCATTCGAGATTTAAATGGGAAACATTAGTCCGTTTTTAAATTTTTGTTTGTTTTCTTTCGAGTACACCTATTCAATAACATTGATTTTCTTCTCAATACTCCCCTGACGACGTACCCACCGCATGAAGAATAATGGAAAGCATGTTTTCTGCCTTTATTCAGTTTCTCGGTTTCCTTAATTTGATCGCGGCCTAGCAGTGATGATCCATATCATCACGTTGATAAGGAGGTGAGAAAAATAAAACTACTTAAGTGAGACAATATTTTCCATTGAGTCCTTGAATTATTATGGAACGGCTTCAACGAGTTTAATGGTCACGTATGCCTTTCTGGTGACTTTAAATTTTTAACATCAATAGTATAAAAATAACGCCAATCATGGTGTATGATATGGAGTATAAAGCTCTATCATCCTAGAACCCATTTTTTTCGTCCCCTCTTGTTGAAACTTGAAACTTATATCTCCCACCGTGTTTTCACCCCCACAGGCTCCAGAACTTTCCCAAATACAATTTGACAAAGTAGCCCACTGTCATCTAGGATGATTTTTTAGGAAGTCCCTCTGAAGCAATGTTCATGAGTGTGTGTATGAGACAAATTTTCTCGACGCTGCCTGTGCAAAACAGGTCTTTGAACACAGTTGAAACTCCTTATTTGTCGCTCATTGTTAGGTTTCCAATACTAAGTAGCAGAGGCGGCTGCTAACAGGAGCACAGGGGTATCTGCACCCCCTGTCCAAAATGAAAAAGATAATAATAATATTAAGTATAATATCATCATACTGTTTTCCTACTTTTCCCCATGAATCTTCATTGAAGAGCCGAAGACGTTCAAACAGAACCTCAGGATGTGCGAGAAGATGTTGGAGTCGTGAGTTTGGCGAGGGAGGTTACGGGTTCGCTGTCCGGGAGCTAAAACGTCTGTGCTCCGAATGGAAGGGGAACACAGCGTTAATTGGATCCGGGTGAATTTTGAAATGATTGCCGAACTTCAGAAAACCGTGTTTTGCAACAGTTGAAATTCTTAACGGCGCAGCAAGGACCATCGTGGAGGTGAAATCGCAATTTCATCTTCAACCCAAACTTCATTCCTATTTTTGCAGCGAAGGAGACAAGGGAAGCAGAAAAGTTTATTACTTACCCCACATCCGCAGAGCTAATCTACCTTTTCGTAGTGATGAGGATTGAACATGAGAATTGTGGAACGATTTATGCTTGCCTTTAAGGTTTGTTGCAGTCTTGTCAATAGTGCACATCCCGAATTGATGTTGTTTTTTTTTGCCAAATTTACTAAACATTAGACCAGTAGTTTCGCAGAAAAGCTTCGGACGGCGTAGGGCGGACAGATGGATCTTTGGTTGACTATTTTCACTAATCAGCCTTTGTAACGGTTAAAGATCTTTTTTCTCGGTCAATTACAAAGGTTCATGGTGGAAAATAATAAATCAAAACATCACATAGGTTAGCTATATTATTTAATTACGAGACTGTGACTTAATTATAATAAACTCGATTCAGAACACAGTGACACGACCATTCAACCTCAACACACTACTTGTCGAAAATGGTGTTGACATTTACATACTTATTTGTAACTGTCTATGTGAAGTGAATATATTGTATTGAATAGTATACTCCAAGGTCCTACTGCACTTCTAATATACATGTTATTTTATGTTCGGCTGTATGAATGCATTTTGAAGCCAATAAAGGAAAACAATTGCGCAGTTAGTTACTCACCACATCTCCAAGTGCCACTTCCGTAATCGGTTGTTCAGTTGTAGGGTTTATAGCAGTGAAAGTCTTGCCGGATGAGGCATCCACCCAATCATTATTGATGAACAACTGTCAAGTGTAGAGGAAATCATGTTAGCTGAATGTGAAAGATTTATGGATATTACTCAAAGGTGCCATGTAGCATCATAGGAAATGATGACATTGCAACGGATCCCAAAAACCAAATGTGTAACTGATGAAGGAATCCTACAGAGAATCAAATAGTATGTGTAGTCACCCCCGGGCCATAGTATAGACAGAATGAGGTTCTAGCAAGACCAATTTTTTTAATGCGACAATCCGGACACGAAATTTGATGCTGATTTGAAGACCAAACATACCCTTACCGAAAACGACTTCTTCATGCTCGTTTCCCCCCCAAAAAAATCTTAAAAAGTAATTTATTGTTTTCAAATTTTACAGCCTGGATAACCCACCATAAAATTTGTTGTCAAGTATAATAGTTGTTAAGCATTAGGTCCTCTTTTCACTGGTCACTAGGAATTTCTACAATAAAAAATACCATAAAATAAAGGAGTTACTTAATTTGTAAGTTCTCCAAACAGGTAAATCCCGTTTTTGTACCCTTTTTTTTATGTTCAAGTCTACTAGTTACTTCCATTCCTTCATAGTCCTAGCATTTAGATCACTTTATTCAAACTTGTTTCCCACGTTGGACGTAAACTCAAGGAGATTCTCGCAAAAATCCTTCAGGAACACGAGGATGTAATCCGTTCTCTCTGTCTCGGAAATGATCATAATGTGTCAGCAATCAGTTTAAAACCCCCTTTTTCAATGAAATACAAATCAAAAACAGTTTATTATCGATTGATTTTCACTACTAAATATTCAACAAGTAAATGTATAACAACTATTGTATCTATTTAGAAAATATAATTAATGCTGTGAAGCGAACTTTTTTTTAGGTGAGCTAGTATGTACGTGCGTGATAAATAAAGGATCGTAATAGTTTTGACGATTTTTTCGCTTATGATGGACCTAGAGTTGTATATCCATCATTCATTTCCTGCAATGACTTATTTTGAAAAATTTTCTCAACTATTAATCACTGAGTCCTTCAATACAGTTTGGCACTCACACTTACAATTCAACTATATTTAAAATGAGATACACTTTGCAGGAGGCGAGAAAGGTTCAAGAATTGGCCTAATATTATTTTAGAAATCGACTTCCAGAATATATTCTGACTATATGTTCGTGACATGGATATGTAGGATCAATTACAAAATTATTGAAAGGATCTAACCGCTCAATTCTCTATATTATCATGAACATCGGCCTAATAGGTCGTCGACGAAGAAACTTGTGATTAACATTCTAAAAGATGTTCTTCAGATGTCTACAGAATAGTTATAGACAATGTTTCTGTTTTATGGCCGTAATTGTCAAAATTTGGTACAATTCAGCAGGAAATAAACTTGGGATTTTTATCAATTCCGCCTTCCGTTAATTTTTTTTTGGATTCTGGGTGCGAGATGGTGAGAGTTCTTTAAAGAAAACTCCTGTTTTCATGTGTGCATACGCTTTTAATGTTTCAAGAGTTAGAAAAAAAACAGCTCACCATCAAATTCGGACTATAATTCGGATTCCTAAATCGGGCTATAGTAAAATACTATTTAACATGAACAGATATTCGGACAAAAAACGCGAAAAGGATTTAGGAAAATTGATTTCGGAAGATTGAAAATTGTCAACATCTTGCAGGAGTTCATTGTTTCTCGGGGAACAATTTAGGTCAGACTAATATTAATATATGTTGTTCTACACTACTCAATTGGAATGATTTATGTCTCGGTAAAATGTTAAAATACAGTATCAAACTAAGACAGTTCTACCGTCTTCAAATTTAATAAATAGGAGAAGAAACGAAGAGTTTAACGTAACTGATTGTCGAGTCGAAAGTGTTAAATAACAAATGGTGATATTTTTAAGAAAGTCAACTCTTTCTAATCGTAATTTCATACAAAATTTCCTCATTATGGACTTGGGATTTCCGATCGGATTTCCTCATCCGATGAAGTTAGTATGTCACTACTTACTTTGGAAGGTGGGAGTTTTGGGTTTCTGTCGGGCTGTGCGATCGTTGAATGGCGTCTCTTTTTGAATTGTGCAGGTAATTTCCTCAAAGACCGCAACATGTTGGCTCGTATTCAAAGGTGTTTGCTCTTCCCAGTTTGAGAAGAAACTGTTCTCCTCCGTACTTGAACGTAAAAGACGGAAAAGAAAACCTCTTAAGCAAATGCATTTTTTTCTGTTCGGCTATCGTGCCTTGATAAAGCGAATGGGTCTTCCACGGTATCTTGCCGAAAAACAGTTGATACCCGCAGGGCGTATCAAATGTCATTTGCATATTGTATTTACAACCAAGAGTACTACCACTAGAGACAAACTATCCTATTCCTGGAATTTTCACTATTCTATCATCAAACACGGTTCCAATACCACCTGTGTTACTGTGAGTTCATCCGGTCGCCCGTTAAATTAATCTTTATTCGATAAATGTGTAGTCACAAATATAAATGACTCCAGGAAGTCGTCTAAGGTCCACTAGTAACCCTTTTCGTAAACATATTGGTGAGTGATGCATGGACTTCCTCTCTTTCTGGGTTTCATATGATCTCACTTATAAACGATCCGTTTATAACGGCAATTCTCAAACTACGGGCAATTTTCAGGTCATTTTAAAAATTCAGTTGTCTCTTCTTGTTAGGTTTTTGGATGTTTATCACTCAATTGGCCTCCCTGGATATCTTTCTGGTGCCCAATCATTCACGACATCCATTATTCTCCGCGAAATTCAAATTTGATAGAAGTCATAACAATAGCGTGGCGGTTTCGGTCACGACAATCACAATTTTGGTATGTTTTCACCTACATGACAATGACCATTTGGACTTTCAACAGAGTTTCTTCCAATACTACTGGACTTTGGCGG
This sequence comes from Creontiades dilutus, assembly GCA_031894815.1. Lineage (NCBI taxonomy): Eukaryota > Metazoa > Arthropoda > Insecta > Hemiptera > Miridae > Creontiades > Creontiades dilutus. The sequence continues at coordinate 1,612,046 of JAVIWC010000497.1, read as the reverse complement.
GTTTTAAAAATGCAACGTGATACGGCCTTCCAAGCATTACTCGAAGCAGGGGTTGAAAGAACATTGACAGCTGCTCTTCGGATGTAACTAAAGACGAGAAAATTTTCATGTATTTTAAATCTCAGGTAAAATTTTCGAAAAACCAACTCAATATTGGGAACCTCGTTACAGTTGCAAGTCATGACAATGACAAATCAGGGTTTTTCTACCCCAAAAAACATGAAAATTACTCAAGTGCCCATGTATGCAGATAAGGGGAAAAAGTTGTAAGTCAATTTACACAAATTTTACAGTAGTTTAAGAATCACCCATAAATCGTTTATATATGGTGTCCCACACTTGTAACAATTTGTTTGTTGAAACTATATCGAAAATGGAAAAAAAAAAAAAAAAAAAAAAAAAAACGCCGGCAGCCGCACCTTCCTATCTCAATCCCTTCCCGAAATACAGTTTTGCTTTCGAAGGTTATTTCAAGAAAACCACGTTTTGTACCATAAAAACTCGCATTTCTCAGCTTGAAAACAACTTATTTCAACTTTCAACCAAAAACTAACTTGTTAACACCCTAATTGCAGTTCAAACGTTCAACATTTACAGAAAAAACAGTTTTACAAATACTTGAACTTCAACTATATTTTAAAAAACGTGCTGGAACTGTAAAATTTCAGAAAACATGCGAATCCAATCCCCTTTTCAGTGGTATGATAAATTGTGAGATTCCGCTTTGATTTCGCGTAGAAATTCCAGTTCGAATTCGAAAAAAGCGCGTTCTGAAACACCTAATTAGGAACCCAAATGATAAAACAAGCAAAAATTCCAAAGATGTAAATGAGGAAATTTATTCATTTTAGAAAATTTTTGTTAAAGTCCCAAATGGTTTATTATTCAAAACACGCGACACGTGACTTTCCAGAAAAATACTCCTTTCCAGCCGCTGATTGTGTGGTATGGCGAAACAAAGTGATAACCGCAATACCGCTCAGCAAAATTGTGAATCACTATCTAAGTAAGAGTTTATCAATTGAGAACGTTGACGCTCACCAACTGAAATTTAACGAGACAAAATAAAACGCCTACCACTTAATTACTGCCGTGGAAAATACTCGTAACTTGTTAAGAGGTTATCAGATCAATGGAATGGGATGTATCAATCTTGATAGAAGAAAAACATATTAAAATACACGCAGATATATAATTTTCTATATTGTCTCATTTTAATTGGTTATAAGGAATGAATCACTTAAGCACATAGGTACCTAAACTGATTTTTAGAAATTATGGTGAAAACAAATTAGTACACGATCATACAAGATAGTTGGTCCGAATATTACTAATTGCTGTTACTTACATTTTTACAAGTATAATTAAAATCACAGGGAAGATATTTTGTCGACAGTTTGATAAACATACATGAGTATAAAGATAGTTGTTAACTGATTTGCAGCTAAAATAGGTTTATAGAGACACGATACAACCATTTCGTTATCCCTGTTTTATAGATAAAAAACATCTTCAACGACGACACCAACAATGTATATGAAGAACATATGCCATTAAAATTGTGGCGTTATTAGTTTCACTCACCATGTGCAATAGATTCTGGTTTTAGGGATGTCTGATATAGTAGGTCTACACCATTTTCTCTTCAATCCAACCCAACGTGCCGGTTATCTACCCCGCCAATGTTTAAATTTACTAGTATTTTCCAATTACATAGTAGTCTACTCTTGACAAGGCCACATTCTAGACTACCAGTCTATGGTCAAAAAAATTAATTGAGAGACCTGTCCAATATGTTACCTACGTATTTCTAAAGGCAAATCAGCCCTATTTGGATTTATTCGAGGTCAAAAATTGGTAGGGTAACTGTTGCGCCCCGCACTAATTGTTTCCCAGAAACAACCAGTTGAATGAGGTCTGTGTGAATGTCAGGGAAGCGGAATCTGGTTCCAAACTAAACGTGATTTTCTGTGGTAGGACACCAGATGGATCGCATAGGTAAGCAAATTAACCAGCATTCGATCAACCCATTATAACCCTCCATGCCAATCAACAATCATTAATACATTGGCAAAATTTCAAACAACCCCAGACCGATTTTCTTAAGATTATCAAACCTCTCAAAGCATAATAGTTGTTAAACTTGTCACATCAAATTTAAGCTACCTGAAAATAGTACTCACACAAATGGACGACATGTATACTGAAAGAACCAACGTTCTCGTCATTACCTATAAATACACTTATGCTCCATTTATGGTAAAATTATTGCAGCTTTACTTATACACAGGGTGTCCCGGCAAACGGTTACACTCCCTCCAAAATTTTCCACTATAAAATTCTGACCAACAACATTCTTCACGACTTTTTCCGCAGTATTCGGGAAAAATACTTTCGTGACTGTCACTTGTGTCACATTAGCGCACCTGACATCAAATTTGTTCTATGAAAAAGAAACCCATATTTTGTCCGAACATGGATATTAGCTAACCTCTATTGTGACATATGAATTTTCATTGTTTTTCAACGCTAATCCACGTGTGATATCCGTTCTTCGATTTGAATCAAATTCTCCGAAATTACAGCCGAAATTAGATGAATAACAGAAGCTAATAAACCCCCTTCATTTGCGCTGCAAGCAACCACCACCGACCCATCATGCTTTACTTGGATTCCAGGAAAAATACGCAAAATAGTTTTTTAACATGAAAACCCAGATTCGAATTCCACATTCATACTTCATTCCATGAAAATCTATACCTGGCAAGAAGTTGGGTTCCTTTGCGTCATTGTGGGGCAAATGACAGGCGCGAAACTTTTTTTCCCGAACTCTGCGGAAAAATACCGTAGGTGCGGATCTTTTATGAGGACGATTGTAGAAATGAAAGGGAGTGAAACCTCTCGCTGGGGCACCCTGCTTATGTAAGTAGTTACTTTAAGTAAAACAAATAAATTGTCAGGTGCCTTTCTACGTTACCGTATTAATTTATATTATTTTTATTCTTGCTACATGGAAATTAGAATTGGGGGTTTCAATTCGTTGTTTTGTTGCAGGATGAGGAGTGGCTCACCCTGTTCTTTGTGCTCATTCTCAGTATTTGGTTGGTTTTCAGCTAGGACGTGAAAATATCACACTGCGCACTTCTCCACTTCCTCATTATATTTGTGAAACTAACATTTGGATTAAATGAAGAAAAGGGGGTCAACTCAAAACCAAATGACCAGACCTTGTAAAAATAAAAACAACTCATGTTATTGTTATTATGCAATATTAAAAACCATGCACAATTAAACTGGAAACCACCAGCATTTGGATTCTTATTGCTCCTGGGGTTGTCAACAACAGAAAGTTCAATGGAGATAATTAGGCACTGGCGATTCGTGTATAAAGATTTAATTCCCTAACCCTATCAAAGATCCGTCTCTTACGGAGAATGCAAAGCAATCCGAGTGGACTCATTCGATTCATTGAAGGGATAGCTATCAACAGTAAACATAAAAACACTAATGTTATATCGCCTTCAAATCGGAATTTCACCAAGAAAACAAAACGAAATCACATAAAACCAGTCTGCTATCTAAAACCTCATTCAGGTTATTTTCGAGACAAATGTTACGAATTTTAAGAAAACTGTTACGAAATTCCATGGCCCAGCAAGGTATACAAACATAGTTGATTCATAATCAAAGTCTCCCGAAAATTACTCAAGCCCGTCGGCAATTTCAACCATATTTTTGAGAAAATTTTGATTTCAAATGCAGAGAAATGCATCAAATCGGTGAGTCAAATGTCTGTTTTTGGGGTATCTAGGGCTGTAGTTTTTAGATAACTGTAAAAAACTAATCGTTCTGGGTTGAAACGGACGGCCGCTCGCTCTCCAATCGGTCATGCTGCCGTTGCGGCTATGTTGGACAAGGCGCTAGACCAACCCCTCCTTCAAGACCGAGCGGTCTTGCGGGTTTAGTCTACCCCAACCTCCCTTTCGCCCCCCTCTCCACACCTTTCGCCACCAATGTGTTATCAATCATCAACGCCCATGCGAACATGACCAAAAAGTAGATATCGTTTTATTGGATGGAATAGGTTCACTTCAATCACTACATGTCCATTCGTTCACTCATCCCCCTGAGGCTTTTGACAGAGAAAAAAGAAGGTCAACATGAATGTTATGAGAATGGATAAGTGTAATATAAATTCTCTTCTAAACTAAAGCAAACTATTGAGACAGCTGACACTAATTGGTATCTACGTTTACTACAATTCCATAGTAAACAAATTTTGGCTAATTTTATTTTTGCTCGTAATTTGCCGTGATAATTAACGATTTTTTTTTTCAAGGAAATGCCTTAATTTGGGATGCTTCTTGAACCATTCAGATTGATTTTCGGAGGAAATACTTTGCACCAAACAAGAAACAATAATTTAAACCATTTTTCTAAAGGGATAGTACCTTCTTTCTAAAAATGAAAGTCAAGCTATGCTCCAATCCAAAGGCACTCGAAAGACGCAGGTAGGTATAAATAACAAAACTCACATGTTTTCTTGCACATAGGTATATAAAAACTCAGGAGAGTTTTTTCTTCCAAATTTAATAATAGTTCTTTATTATTTTTTCAATAATCCAAAGATCGAGAAAAATAAATTTATATCCCTCCTAAAATTTGTTGGGTTAAGTTTCATTTAATTTAGATCCCAAAAAATGGATCCGGAACTAAAAGTCCGAAGTTTTTCTCTCAAACTATAGGGGCTACAGTCACTACCGACCGAGGACGTGCAAGGACTCTCGGTATTGTTTCAAATCATCCTTAATGGGAAATATTTAAGGGTTTTAGATTTAAGGACTTCCAAAACGAAAGGTCAGTTTTAGCTGATTTTGATTCCTTGCGATGTTAGCTGTAAATTGAATGAAACCACTCGGATATGTTCATTGTTGTGTATGATCATTTTTTTGCTTCTCATAAGAGGATATCTAAACGAATCTTGCAATTAATGTCTCAAAAACTTCCGAATTAAAAGGATGGTTTTTTGTCCAAATTTTAGTAATTGATTTTCACAGAAATACATGACGACATCTACCGCCCATGTTGCTTCAAGTACATCCATTTTTTCACCACCAGTGAATCTTTACGAAAAGAATCTACAGGCCACGGTATATAACGATACTAAGAAGTCTCCTGAGGTCAACCAGCGAGTTTTCAAGTATGAACAGCTGTGGTTAGCATTTCGAACATTGGAACAGACACGCCTTTCCAAGAGAGACATTCTTTTTGGTTTTTAGGAAATTTTAAAGCTTGTATCATCGGTTGGAAGAAAGGTTGATGCCTGCATCTACGTAAGTACGTATAAACTTTACTCTACGTTTAGTGTACTTATCATTAGTACAGCGTAGAATCCAGAAATAAACCTTTGTGTAATAATTTGACCAGTTTTAGTGAGAAAGGGAAAACCTCCAAGCTTATTAATCTTACGTACATTATATGCAATTAAAGGATAATTTAATTGATTTTTAATCTTTCTCCACAATTTGATATTATTTCACAGCCATCAGGAATATTTAGAATATTGACGAGACATTGGTTTCCAGATAACCAGGTGAATATTTTAATCAAGATTTTTTAATGCTTTCAACTACAGAAGGTAAAAACTTGAATTTTCCATGTGGGTATACCCAGTTCACCATAAATTTACTACGAACAAGCTTGCAAAACAAATTAAGTTTTAAGGTTCTTGGAATACAAATAAAACACGCATTTGATTTATTGAAGCATAATTTGTCTTAAGGTACAAAGTTGTATTGCTTCCGAGTCTACCAAGTTAGCGGAAGCATTGTTTTCATTTTTGGAATGTGAAATTTTTTTTGTTCCAAAATCAACAATTCCACTCGCATTTTGCATTTTAGACCTTTCTGAACAATTTGGGTTCCGTGTCTGTCTGTCTGTCAGCAAATCCTTGTTACAGGCAAAACTACACGAAGTTATAGTCCGATTTTGATGAAATTTTCAGGGATTGTGCGGGTTGGGGTGTAGATGGTCCCCTATAGGTTTCATGACCCCTGGATCAATAGTAGCCTCTGCGCATGCGCAAACGTGAAATCCTTGTTACGCGCATAACTCTGGGAGTTCTTGACCAATTTCGATGAAATTTTCAGAGATTGTTCGGTTTGATGTTTAGATGGTCCCCTATAAGTTTCATGACCCCCGGATCAATAGTAGCCTCTGCGCATGCGCAAACGAAATCCTTGTTACACGCATAACTCCAGGAGTTCATGACTGATTTCGATGAAATGTTCAGGGATTGTTCGGACTGATGTATTTTTAGTCAATAATAATTTTCAATGATCTATACAGTCATGTTATGGATTTTTCAATTAATATCAAATTTTTTGATCGGTGATCATAACCATCAGCAGCGTTTTGAACTCATAATCTAAGCCTGATTGGACTAATTCAGCAGTGATCAAGAATGGAACTCTGTAAAGACTTTCTTAGTGGGTAAGGCCACGCAACCTCAGGTGAATGATTATTTCCATTGATTATGGCTTGCCTTTGTAATCCTCATTGCCAAAAGAAATGTTTTTCCTACCAAAACTGTCGTAGTTGAGGAAGTTTTATCAACCGGCTTCATCAAGTAAGTGGTATAGTAGATAGTATTTTGTGCTGATCTCTGGAAAATACATGAGTTCTGCTAAACTATATATTCATTTTTGGTTGTAACTTCTGGTACTAAGGGACTCAAACTTTAATACTAAACCCTTTTCTAGTCAGATTTTGAACCCAAGCCTAGAATTTCATTCCATCATTCTTCTGGCCTTTGCCGAAGACGGCTGATATTTCCTTTACTCTAGGGAACGTTTACGGGGAGGGAAACTTCCACAGTCGAAGAAGTTCAATTAATTGACTCAGCATCTGAGTGGCACACTAATGGTTGTTTCATGAGTTTAATTTTGCCGAGGAATATATTATTTTTATACAAACTGTTACTATGTCACCACTGAAATGTTCATGAAACCTATTCGGAAAAAAAGCAGAAATATTTCTTGGGGGCTGGAATCAGCAATCTACAAGCAGGTAATATCTTCGTATCGCCTCTTCGTTCTTACTTCGTCTAACTTCTACAGCTTCAACCCAATCACACGAAACAAGTGATTGTATGGCTTATATCCATCTGCCGTATCATTTCCATGAATTAGAGAGTCTGTAGTTCGATGTTTGTAATGAACAATATTTAAACCGTTCTTAAGGACTATTACCGCTGCATCACATATAGTTTACACCTACTTGAAGGCTACCCAATTTAATTTGAACTCTATAAAATTACATCAAAATCGATCTTTATTGAAATAATTCGCAAACCGTTTCCTGAAATATTAATTAAAAAATAGGGCTTATGTGTAAGGGAAACGTTTAAATTTGTGCGCCAATCATGTGCAGGGGCATTCAATGCTTAAGACTCTTTCAATGAACTCTTGGCAAAACTTGTTACCAAAAAAACCAATCATCACCATAACATACGGACCCTATTTAACCAAGTGTCCACCTTCCAACTTTCTCAAAACTATAGTTTTTGAAGAAAAAAGGCCAAAATGATACGTTGTTATCAAGTAGAAACAATACCAAACATCCAGGCTGATAGATGAATAATTATTTTTCATTGGTTAGATTATCTTGATCCACCCCATCTTGAACAGTGCTGCTTACAAAATATTTTTACAGTCATCCGTGTTTCAACGAGTTAAGCACCAACAAAAAGTTTCAAAAAATGTCTAGCTCCTATGCACCGATTTAAATTGATGCATTTCAGATCGATGTTGAAGACATGAACTAAAAAAAATTAATGTCCATTTATGTTTGTTTTAATACCCTGCATTCAGGTGGTGATTTCTCGTTTTTCCCACTTAAATTAGAGCTTAGAACCTTCGTTATGTTATCAACACAATATATTGGTATGTACTAATTCCTTATGGCATTACTTAAGACTTCTTCAATTCGCCTTACCAGTTGAGGATTTGAAAAAAAAATAGAATAAAACCAGTCTTCTGTGCCTCTAGACTATTTAAATTCGATCAATTTAAAGTTTTAATTGAATTTGAGTAGGTACTTCAGTCTACAAATACGTTGTCACAAAAAGGCAACGTGAAAACATGTGAACGTTTTTTAATGTTTTAAAATAGCGCTTAGGATTGCAATAGTGCATTGAGGAACTTATTCATTTTCAAAGAGTAAATATGTAGATGTATTGGGATAATGTGGGTTAAAGTTCATTCAGTTTGATAAAATACCGCTTTTGTATTTAAAAAAAAAAAAGTGGTCGCAAGTAGCGAAATCGAAAATTTTAAAGACAACCAGAACCCCAAGACCACGACCTACAGGCTACTCTCATCTGATGTAAAACGGGAACTTTAACGCCAATCGTGTTAAAGGTACCTCCACTTTTTTTTATTGCGACAAAACTTTACGTACGTACAAAAGAGTATAATGTACCGAAATTTATCATCAAATAACCGAAAAAAATGATCTTATGGGTAAAAAGCACAAGGAAAAATTTCAAGTTTAGCTTGGCAAACATGATTATCAGCACATCAGTACGCAACATTGTCGTGCAGTCGTGTTTGTCATGTTAGTAAGCTTCAAACGCTGATTTCGCTTTTCTTTCTGGCAAGGTAACATATTGGGATATTGAGGGTGAACCGCATTATTCGCAGTGTAGTTTCGATCTTGTCTCAGGAGCATTCAATAATCAATTTTAAAGAAGAATTTCAACGAATCATTCAAACTATTTAGCTAGAATACTATTTTCTGAGCTAACTGTCCCATTTATCAATTTCATTTGTATTGCTTTTCTTCACCAAGTTTTTTAGTGATGACCAAGCCTTGGTATGTATTGGATCATTTCTAACATATACAGAGAATGAAAAATCAATGCTCTCTCTCTCTCTCTCTCTCTCTCTCTCTCTCTCTCTCTCTCTCTCTCTCTCTCTCTCTCTCTCTCTCTCTCTCTCTCTCTCTCTCTTTCTCTCTGGCAATGACAATAAGTAGCTATTTATGTGTCGCTAGCAAATTCAGGTGAAACCTTTTCACCATATAGTTTCCTCTGGCTACGTTTCTCTCTTTGGATTGTCAGGGAATCCAACCACATCATAATTTTGTATCGTATTACCAGCAGAGCTGCCTTTGTTATACACGGTTGGAATAATGTTTCATGGACCAATTGAAATGAAACTTCTAATTGCGTTTTCTTGTTTTGCAAAATAGAAGCCGATAATGCTTAGCAGTGAAAAGGGGTATACATGGTTTTGAAAATACTTTGGTATGAAAAGAGAAACTTTTATAAAAGTGTAGAACAATATCAATCACAGACTGAAAATTGGTTTAGAAAAAATAAAATAAGTAGGTAGCATATAGAGCTAACAACATTAGCTGGTTTTACCGAACATGATTCAACAACAGTACACACCAACTTATTTTTAGGTAGTCTTAGAATTATATACTGATAGTTACATGATTGCCAGTTTTTTATAGGTTAGATGGAACTTATGTATGTTATTCAACCTGTACAATTTTTCAGGAACAGTACATGGATTTGAATTTGAACCAGAAACATGGTGTTATTGATAAGACAATCATGTCCAAGTTACATTAAAGTCTGTATATGCGTGATAAAGAAGGTTAAAAACTACCAGAACTTGGGTTTCTTCTCAAGCATAAATGGAACAAACCAACTATTGAGGTGCATGTTTAAAGGATGGGAAAATTGGAATGTTAGAAAATGATGATAATCAAAATGAAGAACGTAGTTTTTGTTGTCATTCAAACTTTTCTCCCACATGACTCTGAATAGTTTGGTGGTATTCACAACTGTACCTCTTGGGTTAGGTTCAACTTTTTTTTAGAATCTTTCCATCCATCCATCAAACTCTCAGAGACTCTAAAGGAACTGAAAATTTGTTTAAAACAGCAACTTTTATTATTTTATACTGGAGTTCAACTTTACTGCCCAACCAAGTGCAAAATATTGTGTAGCCTTGTTATGTTCATTACCTTCCTGTATATGAAATAAAAATAACTATTCCGACCGAAAATAGAAATTCTGAAGATTACCTAACTTCCCATGTCCTGTCTTTGGATTAGAAAAAAACCACAAACGGATAATCAACATTCACCACTGAGTCTCAACTTTTCGTGCAACTCGTATTACTGTTTTGCAGCCCCTAACAGAATGAGAGCTTGGTTTCTACGGAGCAGACTAACATATGATGAGTTGTCCTCAAAACTGACAAACTTAGGATTAATCAGTTATTAGGTTTTATGAATTAATGTTTAAATATGTTTCCTTTAGTTTTCAGAAACTTCTTTCCCTTGTCAGGAGACGAAATAATTAAAACGAACCACTGATAAATAATCAATGGAAGAAAGGGCTTTCAAGTTCATTTTTGCTTGCTACCGTGCTACCTAAAATTGAGGAATATGACACTAGTTAGTAGATAGGTACCTATTCAAGTTACAGGAATTTAGATGGTAATGAGGACTGGTTTATATAAATAGTCCAATATGAATTCCATCACATTTATTCTAGTGCCTGCAACGTAGTGTATTCCTGTCCTGCTTTGCTGTGTAGTGAGAGATATCCTTGCTGAACTTGGCTCAAATTTTCATGTCAAGGTAGTAACACATTTTTTAATAATGGTTGGATATTTTTGTTTTCTAATCAGCGTCTTCAGCTCAGGTGAATGTAAAACTCCTCACATATTTTTTCATTGATAAAACAACATTCTACCTCACCAGGAGGTGAGTTTAATTTTTCAGGTCAAATTTGAAACATTACGTGATGTACTTGTAATCTTAACCAAATTTCAATCGAACTTTCAAAGCAATCACTACTTGTGACTGCTGATGTGATGCATATTGTATCACACATCATAGATAGAGATGGGTATCTAGGAAACTATATTTTTCATCGAAGGATTCATCTGTAGATTCAATCTTTTTTGGCTTTCTATTAATTTTTTTTTTTCAAGTAATTTTTTCACAACCTTCAACCTTCAAGTTCACTTCTCATTATAGAGAGATTCTATGAAATAACTTCCATATTGTCTCCTCTGAAACTCAGTATTGATCCATAGTTTTTTCGACTCAAAGGTTACCATGAGTATCTCACTACAAATGTCATTAGGTCATAAATGTTTCCATAGACTCTAGGGGCACAAAATATTAAATCTTCCATTCGCACTTTAAATTAATTATTCCTCGAATCTAATTAAGCAAAGCAAACAAAAGAAGTTGGTTAGAATGAAGTTTGGTATGGAGACTTTGCTGGTATGGTAAATGAAGTTGGGAATTTTCGATAAAAATATCAGCATTGGTAAATTATATAAACACAAAAAGTATAATTTGCAAATCAGGCTGGTTTTTATTTGAATCAATCCAACAGATATGTTGTTTCCAGCTTTTTTATGGTGAAGACAACAGTTTACTAGCAATAACACAAAAGAGGCAAACAAAAAACGTGGTTTTTAGGGGATTTTTGCCTTTAGCTGGGAACTGAAGGGTTTGCGGACATAGGTTTGTAGCACCTTTTTTACTGACCGTTCAATTTCCTAATTAATCTGGAAGTGTGGCAGAGTCAGTTGCAGCCAGCCTGTATGCATTTAGTGTTGACTAAAACTTCAGATTTGTCCAAAGTTCAACTCAATTTGTGGAAAGTTCAATTCGATTCGCAGAAGGTTTAATTCAAAGTGCGAATACTTTTATGTTTATAAAAGTCCATGGTTTTACAACAACAACAAAAAAGTCAAAATTATCATCCAAGTGTTTTGAATACGAGTTGAGAAAGCAATGAGAGGTTTCATAAAAAATGTTTTTCATTTAAAATGTCACTTACTAAATCTACTTGGTTGCCTCTTAATGTTCTGAATACTAGGGTCCTACCAACGAAATAATTTGGAAAACGATTTAGATGGCACGCTGATTACGTATCTTCTATAGTGTAGCCAGTGGAAATACGTAACATACAGTTTTCTATCAAAAATACGAACTTTACGTAGCTCATACTGATCATTAATATCGAACCCACACTTAGTAAATGATTCGTGCGAAGAAAGTAAAATTATTTTTTCCATTGCATTAAAAAATGTATATTAATGGATTTCTATTGATTGAAAAAAGGGTAAAGGTGAACCCTTCAATATTTGGTTGTCGATACCCATCCTTATTCTATTCGTAAAGATGCAATGTTTGACTGGAAACGAAACAGTGAATATCAGGAAGATGACATCATAGATATCTAGTAACATAAATATTATCAATAACACGTTTTATCCTTATCAAAATACTTGGCTAAACAAATTATTATTGTACAAGTCTCCCATTGAAATACTGAATTCCAACTTATTGACCTATTCATAGATTCGATTCGGAAATATCATTATTCAATCGAACTCTTATTAATTAAATGTAAATTATAAAAACAGGGAAATATGTTATATTCAGACATATTCACTCAGATGACTAGATACGAAATAGGCACCACCTTACAATAAAATAGGCACCACCAGCCCCAGACAAAAGTAAAGATAATTAATGACTTTCATAACTGGACTTCTTTTTGGGCATTCTTAAATAATTTCTTAGAGGGAAAATTAGATGATCCTGAAGGTGAGAGAGTTCTTGGTGCAATGTCTTGCGCCTCTTCTTCTTTCAACACTGGTTCTTTTTCATTTCCTGTTGGAGCACATTCTTCCACAGGACTTTGAATAATTGGTGTCGTTGATGCTGATATATGGGGAGTTGGTATGTCACCTTCTATTGCGCTAGATCTCCTGAGTTTACCCTAAAACCAAAATGACACAAACTTCACTCAATTCGGCATGGAACATGCATTGGGCCATTTGATTCTAAAATGATGGAAACAATAGGGATAAATTATTTGACCACTTTTTTCTATTTCCATTTCTCACTACCCAATGTTTCCAAAACACAACTAATTCTCTGAAGCAAATGTTCATCCTGAGAGTGTGTTTGTTCCACTTGGGAAACATTTTTTGTATAACTCGTCAACTATTCGATTGTAAGGGAACTTACCTGGAAGACACGTAATTATGCCAATAAATGGGAGTAGCGCAGTGACCAAGGCGGAAGGGCCTTGGGAAAGGGAAGGAGGAAGAAGGGACTTTACTTGGTCAGTGAGTTTTCTCATAAGCTAAAAACCTTGCCTGCTAAAACCCCCAAATAACCTTTCTTGCGAGTAGGTTATAGTAGGTACACCTTTCAGCCCGTCCTTGAGTAAGAACTCTGATGTACACAGAAGTTGTATTCTGGAAATATTAAGTCACTTGCTCAATCTCCTCTCTTCACCTCAGAGATACGAATTCTGATGCTGCAGACATAGGTCTGGAATCATCGACTTCCTACACTCAACATCTATCCAATTCCAAGTTAGAGTGACTGGTGTATGCAGACTATTTGCCATGGAAACACCGTCAACCTTAACTTATCTTCCATCCTCTCTGTCGGTTTGAGCCTGATGCTGTTGACGTATCGCCGTCTGGAATCATCGGTTTACACTACAGAAACTTCCTAAATACTACTTTGCCAACTCCACCTGAACCGTTAACCGAACGTTGCAAAAACACTATCTTCCTTCAGAAGAGTAAGTACAATAGTAGAGGAACTAAGATAACAAGTTCCTGACATCGATGATTTGATTAAACTGTACGGTTTCCTTCCGTTGATGGAAAAAAAAATCAGTATTTTTCATGAAACAGAAATATCAAACGTTTCTTTTGATTTAAGACGCGACAATAGAAGGAAACTATTTGACACTTATTACCAAGGTAGGATGACTAAAAAATTACCTGCAGCTGAGAAATCGGTCTAAACCTCGAAAGGGATTTAAAAGTAATGAAAGTGAATCTTGAAAGTTAAAGAGTTTGGATGGTTTGACAGTTTCTGAGGGAGAAAAATGCAAGAGTGTCGAAGATAGATAGGAGCAAAGTTTCTGTTCTACTGAGATTCGACAAAACTCTGTTTCCATTGCTGAACGTTTTAAATAGATTTAGGTAATTTAAAACATTTTAAACTCTCATGCTAAAGAGGCTTTTGCAGAATGCAAATGTAGGTGAGTCACCCCAAAGACAAAGAAATCAGTCAAAGCGTCTCTTCCCTTTTTCATACCTTGAACCTGTGTCATGCCTGTTTAATAAATATCTTTCCACAATGATCTTTGATTTGTCTAGATCATACTTTTACTAGATAGATCTTTACATTTTTTGTGTTTATGACAAAATAATCATAATTTGAGTGTGGATGCCGACGTTGGCATTCAAATATTTCATTACCTGGTATCTTTCCATTTCAGGAGTTGTAGCTAGGAAGAAGGCGTTATTTTGAAATTTGTCATCATCTGAAGCTTTCAGCCTTCTCTGTATCAGTCCTTCCATTAGCAGATAATCATTCTCCTCAGCATCACGCAAGTGTTCTTTCTCCAGAAATCGAGCCATTTCAGGGTTAGACATCTCAGAATGGTGGCGAGATCGTTTTACAGCAATGTTTCCTTCTCCATGTCTAGGGGCGGTTAATAGGCTAGGTGACTTTGGAGGGCTCAACAATCCACAGACTGTCTCAAGCTCATCTGTGATGCTGTAATCACACAAGTAGACAAACTATTATAATTTTTTCTCCAATAAAAAAAGTCACAACTCTTTACATTTACGCTTCAAAATGAAAATTAAAAATAGCATTGGAACAAAAAGAAACTTCCTACTTTCCTGATAAAATTCCAAAACATGGCGAGACAATTGAAATGTGAGGATGACGTTGATGATAGTGAATATTGTTAAATTATAAACATTGTGCGTGGGGGTTGTGGAAAGCCATTTCATTGATCAATGACGATCAAAACAAAAGAACACTACGTTTACACTATAACATTTTATGAAGGACAAGACAATCATGATAGGTAAAAAAAGAAAAAAGTATATCAGACTTCAAATAATCTAAAATTACCTTGTGTATTCAGAGTGCATAGCCATCAACATAGAACGAGGATGACTAGAAGGGGGAATAACTTTGATCCTAGGTTCCGCCCATGTTACAGATCGCTCGACTGTTGCCATACCTTGACGCACTGAGGAATCTGCAGTGTCAGGTTCTGAATGGGTTTGGGATAGTTGTCTATTAACTGTAAATAACAAAGAACTTCTTCTACTTTCCTCTTCTTCTTCTTCTTCAACTTCTTCTGGTACTGAGCTTTCCTCAGAAATCTAGAAAAATAAGAATTGAATGAAATGAGTGATCATTGGTTTCCAGCGACCACATCAATGAATGCATTTGCATGTTGCCATGTTACCTGTATTTCTGCCAGTGCTACCTACTGTTTTCATAATTACGTAAGCTGGAAATATAGCATTTTCTTTTATTTACACACATTAGGTACCACCCTAAACCAAACACTTAATACATTTCCTGTTTCAATCGTTCATTTAAATAATATTTTTATTTTGCATTTTGGTACTAACTTTGTGTTCACCTATTGTATGTATAAGTAATGAAAAACAGATAGATATTAAGGGTTTTAAACATTTCAATTAATTTTTTTTTTTAATTTCAGCGAGTTTTTAGCACAATTATGGGGAGATGCAGTCTAATTTATGGTTCCCAATCATTCCCAAATAAGTCATGTTCTGCTGTCGAAAATGATAGAACTGGTTCTCGCCATCTTCCACATGAAAATAGCAATTGAAAGATAGTAGTCTATTTCATTTTCACCCATAATCACAAATACCAACCTACTTACAACAATGGATGAAGTAGTATTTTCTTTATTACAAATTCATGCTTTTGGCTCTCAAATGATAAATAATGAGCTACACTAATTTAAAAAAAAATAAACTGTATAAGAACATCTAAGACATGCAGCTTAGTAGGTACATTTATTCCTTGATAGATTGATGGGTTATATGATTGAGCAGTTTCAGTGTACAGAATTCTACTAGGTGTCCATATTTGCACTAGTAGAGCTCATATTTACAGTAGCAACCTGTCCTCAAGTTCCTTATGAAGATACAATCATAAACGAACTTCACAAGTCAGTTGAACGGTGACGAAAAATTTAGTGAGAGAAAGTGCTGTAAGATGTTCAGGTTCAGATAGCTACACAATCCTTTCTAACCTTACTTCGTATTGATTTGATACTCCTTCATGCAAAACCACTAGCAACTGGCAGAATGCGGAAAACTGAATTTTTGATGCCACCTTTTCTCTCACAGCTAGGCCTACTTTAAAAAATTGTCCAAATCATCAAAACTGTAACACTTATTTAGTAACAAGTCAGTTCATACTCATTGCCAAATCGTTAAATTATTTTATTAAAGATACATAATTGCTAATGTAATATAAGCCTTTGCGTCATATGGGAAAAAATCATTCATCCGATTCATTCTCAAACCAACTCAAATACATAGGTATCTTCCATCTAAGTGCTAACTAGTCTACAACGACTTTGGGGTTTGTAGAACTAGGTACAAACCAAGGAGTGCTAAGGGGTGCAAGGGGTGCTACAAAAAGGGATGAAATAGGCCGTTTCATGTGCAAGAAAATGCCTACAACTCAATCTTGTCCTGTAAAGGTCAAAGTGAAAACACTAGGCATGCTGCTGATCCTGCTGGGGGCAAGTTTAAAAATACATACATAAATAGGTTTGCTGTCTGGAGGCTCATCTGTTTCAGTACACGGCATCTTAAGCGTGTCACTTCTCAAAAGAGGTGGGATTGGCCTTGGATGAGCATGAAAGTGTAATGTATCAGGGACAAAATGTTCAGGCACAACTTCAGTCAGTGCCCTCACTGGCGGACCTCGTTTACGTTGCCGGTCTAATGCACTGAAGTCCATTGAAATCTGAACAGAACAAATCTGTCGTCAGATTTCCATAGAACTTGGATTTGTAACACTAGTTCGAGTAGTACCTACCTTAACTCCTCGTTTTCATTTGAGATAATGCTAAAATGTGGAGAGGAAACTTGTTGGAATTATGTGCTTCATAAATACTTGATACTTCTCGGGCAATATAATAATTAACCAATAATAAACGTAGGGATATTTACTTCGCATTCTAAACTACTGTTCTTGTTACTCAAACATAAAAGTTTATATTGCATGAGGTAACATGGTAATTCTGTATGAATTAGTGAGACATGAGAAATGAGATATTTTTTTCCAGGAACTGGTGCATTACAATGTTTTGACTCTGTTTAAAAATCTCTACCTACGAGTTTCTATTTATACTTATTAAAATATGTACCATTTAAGAAATACAATTTAAGAAAAATCAATTTTGAGGTTCGGTTTTTGCACTCAGGAGTACTGTAGCTACAGCCATACATCAGCTCTTAATTGCAGTATGTAGTAGTGTGAGATTACGAAAAGAAGAAAATAGCAGATTGGGGTACGTTGATACATTCGAAAGCCCATCCACGTAAGTTACAGAAGCATATTAATCAATGTTCATCCAATAAGCTCCTTCGCCTCTTCATGAGGACTATTCCTATGCTGTTTTCATATCTATTGCTTTAGCATATATATCTTCTATACATATATTTATATATAATTTGTGTTTCTGAACTGAAATTAAAATTCGTTTAGTCAATAACATACCTCAACCAGAGAGAAACAGAATGAGTTGAGGCGTTTGAAGAGGGAAAACTCACTTAAAGTGATGGTGCATGTCAACTAACTGGACCATTATGTATGAGCTAACTATTTCATCATTAGGACAGTGTTCCTTCAATACATTTTTAATTATCTTGATTTAATATGCGCAGTAATTATAAATTGCAATCCATAGGTTGTGAAAATGGTAAATATGAAATGTTTTCGAATAATTTGGCAAGTAGTCACCTAATTGATTAAACTAAAAACGGTTGTTTCTTACTTCTGACTCTGAATGTTCACTAGCTCTTCTCATTCTTAATTGTCCACCAGCGCCTCCTGAAGGGCCCCCTGATGCCCCATCGCCCGTGAAATCAATTGCATCCACTTTACTGTGTAAACTCATGAATCTGTGTATAACAGACAATGTTGCAGCTGTTTGCTCAGATATATCTTCAAGCTTTCTTAACCGCAACTCAAATGCCTGAAATCAAAATGAAATTGAAAGTTTTTAGAAGTGCCCTCAATGGACGGCAAATCAAGGACCAATCCAGCCTCAATTCTTTTCTGAAATGGGTGAGACGAATTACCTGTAGAGACGAATTCTGATTGTTCTCTTTTTGTATGATGTCCTCAATCTTTTGGGAAATGTTCTCAACTCGCTCTGTAGTTTGTTTGATTCTTTCCTCAGTTGACTGGTGAAGCTTATTTTCTTTTTCCCTAAAATAACCTTCAACACATTCTTCCTCAAAATCGTATAACCTCTCAAGATCTTCTGAATCCAGAAAGAGTTTCAGTCCGTTGTCATATGTTTCTTTATCTCCACGGACCTTTCTTCTCAGAAATTTCAATAACAAGTATATATGACTTATGAAAATCATTGGAGGGGGAAGCACTGGTTTCTGTTCATATTCCATGACTACCGTAAATCTTTGAAACATCCATACCTGCAAAAAGATATTGGCTTTGCTTCACATAAGAAATAAATCAATAAGTTGGTTCTTACTGCAATGGAAGTAAACTGAAAACTTAAATCGAGGCGTGTCAACCGGATATTGTGTATGAATTGTCATATAACACCCATCACCTTGTAAAAATTTGGTTGAACTAATTGATAATGTCCCTAAAAATCCAAAATAAATTCGTTCAGCGCCTTGGCAATAGAAGATGATCTGTCCATTTATTAAAAAACCAATAGAATTGTCCAAAAGTACCAAGAACTCTTTTTACTCCTGGTTAGAAGCATAAAAAGAATTCTTCATTTGTTGAACTATGAGAAAAATTAATTAAGTAACATGTAAGGACAAGAAAAGGATGTATTTTTATTTACCTGGTGAGATACAGAGTTCACTTCGAAGAATATATTATTAAACACAGCAATTAGTAGATTTATGAGAAGAATATTGGCAACTAGTAGGTAGGTTGACATAACAACAACAGTTATCCAACGACCTGTTTGACAGGGTTGCATTCCTGGAGCATCTCCACAAGGTGGATCAATTGTATCAGCAAATACCTAAAACAAGAACAGCAGATTATCAGAACAAACCCCCTTATACCTACATTCAGCTTTTGCAATTTAGAGAGAAAACCGCTGCAAATTATTACACAAATGTTCATTATTAGAACATCCATGCATTTAAAGACCTGCTTAAAGAGAAACGCATACACATTTGAGAAGGGAGAGTTGTGCTAGGAGATGTAATCATATCTATTCAGGGAAGTATGTTCAATACATTGTGCTAAATATCAGTCTCAGTCCAAACTCTCAGAAGTACATAATCAAACATATCAAATAATTTATTTAGGATGGATGCAGGGACATTTTTTCTAGAATTCCTTATTACAGAAGTCCAAGGATGTAGAAGGAGGCAATGGAATGAGTAGATACCCCTTTCGAGGGCTGAAACGATTTTGCCTGCAACACCCAGACGATATCCTTCAAGCTAATAGGCGCCAGGTTTATGCTCAGAAAAATCAATAACATCTGATACCTACATAGTGACTTTCGAATCTATTACAATAGAAATTAGTTAGGTAAAATGTAGTTTAGGATACGATTAAATAATTTCAAACATAAGATTTGAAAATGGGCTGAGGTGTTTAACGTTCCAATATCCATTTTTGAAGTTTTCCTATAAGCATTCAACCTCGAATAGGAACGAATCCCCTTTTTTTGTGTTATACATTCGGTTGTTGAAGTTACGGGGAAACTGAAAATGGAATAAAACAGTCTTCCTCATATTTTTCCAATTCTGATAGATGATTACAAAAGTACCAAAGGGATCCTTTCTGTATCCCTTATTTACAAGAAATACAGTTTGAGAAAAATTCTACAGGTAACAAAAGTGAGTTCTTTAATTTCAATATCAAAATTAATTAGGTAAAAAACTTACCTCACCATACAACATGAAGTATGGTTGATAGAAAACATACTTGGCCAATGACCAACTGGGATCAGAATTCGGATATAGGATTGCTTGTCGACACACACCAAAGCTCATCAAGACAACTGCGAGAAGAACAACGAAGTAAATCATATTCTTGACCATCTTGCCCATCATTGTAACAAGCGGACCTAAAAGAAGAAGGTCACATTATTTCCATTCAATATAGTTTCTACACAATGTCTGTATTTCTCCCCCACCTCATGCAAATAAAATAAATGGACAGGAAAGTTCTGGTTGTTTATAGAGGGAAATCCACATTTTTCAGTAGACCTTTTGGTAATATTGCAACATACGTAATAACAAAAGGGGCAAGGCCCTCAAATTCGACATCAACATAGGTGGAGGAGCGTGACAGATCCAGAAATTTAATGCATTCCCATCAACATCGTAGTTCAACTGCAATTATATTACAATCAGACATTCGTACCTAAATACTTGTTTACTCCAAGGATATTCAAAATCCTTAGATACCAGTAAACTATATCCACACAAAACATGACACGGCCTACGTCTTGTGATGATGGCTTCAGTCGCAGCGAAAGACCAATGAAGAAGAATATAATAGCTACCGCATCACAAGGGTTCCATGTATTCCACGCCCATACAGCAAGCTTGTGGCTGAAAACAATTTAAGTAAAATATTTACAACCCTTATTCGAGTAATAATAAAGTTACACACATTAAACCAGAATACCTAAAAAAAAGTCACACTCTTGTTAAATTGTCAGTTCCAAGTTCTCAATGGGACGAATTTAGACGAGGAAGCAAGAATCACTTCACTGAACTCCACAATAGAATGCAAAGAGTTAAAATATCAATTGTTTATGAAGAAGTGCTTTGACCCAACCTAACTGCATAATATACCTTTATTTTATAATACGTAAGGTACAAAAGTTAACAAGTCCCAAAAGTAAGTTTAGAGTAAACTAACTTTTACTAACTAACTGGCCAACAGTTAGCAATAGAAACAGACCTTAAACTGGAAGTGGAAAGCTTTTCATTCAATTCAGTTGCAGATTGGGACAGAACCAGATTTTAAAAAACTGTTAACACAGCACAAAAAAATGTTCAAAATAATGGTGACCACTAGAAAAAACACTATTTGAGTAATTAAAAATTTTCCCGCAAATTTTTCGTTTCTACGTTTCACATTTGTAGGGGCCTTTTTCTTCATTTCTCGCTGAATAATCTTTGAGAGAAATAAATTATTGATAAAGTCCTCTTTCTGCATTTAATAGCCACTCTTCGAACCAAAATTAAACCATCAAATAGAAATTAAAATACAAATATCAAAATCTCCTAAAAACGAAATTGTCTAGCTGCCAATGGAATTAATTAGAATCTTTTTCAACGATATCTTAGTCCAACCATCAAACACACTATAATGTATCGATTATGCAGCAACAATTTCCTAGCATGAAAAAGAAAAGAGAACAGGCTTCTAGAGGTTTGAATAAAAACGAAACCAAAGCTACCAACCTTACTGCTACAGGTTCTGATGATGCAATCTCTCTAACTTTTTCACAGCCTAATGTAGATATGTACGCTATACAAAAATATTCTTGCCACGATGGTTGTATTTCCATTTTTACGAGAACAACAAAACTGTACAAAAACAAGAACGCCAAGTACGCAACCTGAAACATTATAAATTGCAATCAATTATGAATTTTTGTACAAACCCATATAGAGGCATAACTGTTCATTAATGTTATGAAATCTATTGTGAAGAACTTCATTATTTCTACTTAATTATAATGGAATATGTATATTCCAAGTATACAGTGTATACACTGAATATACAGAAACACCGAGTGCATCACCAAGAGAATATAAAACCCTACTACTTACTGAATGTGCCCAAAATTTTGTGATTGGTGCAGTATAAAATTCGTAGAGTTTTCTTCGCAGTCTCAATGGTCTAGTAGGTTTTAGATCATAGTACTCAGGAGGTGGAGGAAGAAACTGGCTTCCACTGTCTGAGCTACTACTTGTTTCTGCAATTACTTTACCATTCTCAGTTACAATGGTATTCCGAGCTTGAATTTCTAATAACACCTAAAAAAAAAAAATTAATAATTCAATAAATCAGAAGATTTTGTCGCAAAAAATTTCTCAGCAGAAAATGTGAACATCTTCGATTTTTCATTTCGTAAAATAAAGACATGCAAAATGAGATGTCAAACTGTAGTTAACACTGATAGCTGTTGCCTTCATCAAGGAAGTCATTGAATATATAAGTAGCCCCTTCCAAGGGCTGTGTTGATATGCCTGCAACACTCATAGTAGGCATACCTCAGAAGGTATAAAGTTTCAGATTTATGATTGAGTTGAGGCAGTTTCAAGAAACATGAAGGGAACGATTCATATCCATCGTTATTAGGATCTTGAACATTGCATTTCAAACATCACACTCGAATGCTGGATGAGATTTTGTAATTCAAAGTAGCAGAAATATTGGTGGTTAAATTGGAATACAGGGCAAATAAGATTGGTTGGTTGCAAAACCAGAAAAAAATTAATCTTAATTGCAGCTTATACACTCACAATTATCACCTTGAAGGGGGTTGATGTTGGTTGTGGAAATACCAACGCTACCTATTCAGAACCAAGTACTTTTACAGTACACATAGGTGTAGGTAAATACACAGAACACAAGAATTTTAGGTCTCAGAGAAAGAAGAGTAAACTTACCTCACCATCATGTTCAGTATTACGATTTCCATCTAAGCCTTTGTTTCCATCAACACTCTCGTTTTCCTCCTCAAGGCCAATTAGATGCTCCTCTTCAGTTTGAGGCATGAGTTGGAGTTCTTCTTTCGATTTAAACTCCAATCTAGCAATGTATGGCGGGAAAACCAGACCGAACAACACCTGTCCATAGACAAAAAGAAAATGGTTGATATCGGTGTTTTACTAAGGTTGGTAAATATTGTTAATGACTGGTTTGTTTTCAGTTTCGGGAGATGAAACATTTTTGCTCCCCAAAATCAAACTTTCCACTCACAATTTGTGTTATAGACTCTTTTGTCGAGTCTGTATGTTTGTTAATATGTCTGTCTCCTTATTGGCAGATCCTTGTAACAAGTTTAATTCCTACTTCCTTCTTCTGATTTTGACAAAATTTTCAGGGAATATGAGCGTTAGGGTATTTCTCCATTCTATAGGCTAGGTTCTCCATGAACTTCTCCAATTAAAAAACAACAAATTATTCTGCCAATGCCCAAACGTAAAAGCAACCAAGTCTCATTTTCTCAGATTCTAGAGGCCTGATTGAACTAAACTTTTTAGGGTATTGTGGGAAGAACATATAATAATCTCATATAAATTCCAAAAATATAATTTCTATAGTTTTCTACCAATTTCGGTGGTATCTTAGGGGGAGTAATGGCTGGAACGTAGATGATTCCAAATGAGTTTCATTGATCACAAAGTGTTTTATCACTCTGCGCATGCACAAACGTAAAATTTGTCAACCGTCATTTCATAATTTTCCAATCTTCCGATCATGTCCAAATTTGGAAGGTGATTGGGGAAAGTGGGTTGAACATCTCATCTAGTTCAAAACAATCGCTTCATTATTCTATCTGCTATGGACTTGGTGTGGCACATATTTGCAGAGATGTTGAAACAACTTACAAGGCGTTGATGTAAGCAGGAACTTGTCCCTGATCATTGCTGTCCCGTGAATCGTTGTAAAAAGTGAATATTCTGCAAGATTATTTCATTGATCTAACATTCAGGTTACCTATACGAGGAAGCTACGCGCCCCATCCAATATATCAGACATTTTTCATTTTGATTCGTTGGGGTTAAGACTGGGTATTTGCAATAACCCTTATAAAATGATTTAGAAACTCTGGATTTGGACACCTCTGAACTCACATTTACACATCTCTTAGAAATGAATGTGTGTTGAAATGGATGGATGAAGCAAACCTGGCAGGTTGAAATAAACAAGTATGATAGGCATGACCATCTGCAAGCGGTCAATCCCAGGCTATGGTTACAAGTTACAATTTAGCAGGAAAATGCCACGAGCCAAGGAAAAATGGCATGGAAAATGCCATTCAATAGTGTCACGCGTCATTCAGGGCTCACACCTAAATTGGTAGACACTTCAACCATCTCTTCCTCAATATTCTTGATCCTATAGCCAAGATTTGGTAAACCTGATCTCAACATTTAATTATAATTTCTTTATTTTGCTTTCTTTTTCAATGGTCCACTCTCCCATTTGTGAGATCAAAAATTTACTGAAGATAGCTTAAATTGATCGATTAAAGAACCTAACCGAAACCAAACATGAATGCATGCATTTAAAACACGACCTAAAGTTATATAAATATATTTACATACTTTCAAATTAGTGTTTTTTCTTGTTCGAAGGCCACCCATCCACAGATCAGCTAAAATTATTTGACTGCATGGGTGGGCAAGTAATTGCCTATGGTTAGCAGCAACTGCAAGACTTAGACACGTTTGCCCACTCCAGTTTTGAAGTTCACAAGTGAGAAGTTGTTGGGTTTGATCGTCATCTTGTCTATAGGAGTAATCCAACAGTTCAAGCCCTGTGAAAACACAAGTTAGTGATTATTGTAATCGAGAATGATTGATTATTTTTTATTCAACCAATTTATGTGTAGAACGCTATGTCCAACATTTACCCAGAATGGGTATCATAATAAAAAGGTAGATGTATTATGAACATTTATTCTTCCTATTTCTCCTTTCTGGGGTTTTGTATTTTTAGCCACCTGAACATTGCACTTCCATGTTTGAAACCCCCTGGTGCCCCATGCCCTCAGGATAGACAAACCTGTCCGTGGAACTTTGCCATTACTGGGACCAGTGAGATAGGTCTATAAGACTCTACATCAGGTTCCTGGGTTTAGGTATCATTAAGACCTCTGCCACCTTCCACTGAAGCGGTAAGTATTTAAGATGGAAAGCTGAGTTGATAAGGTTGCGTTATTCGTAGAATTCTGTTTGACCATGAAATCCACTAATTTTAAAAGTTTACTTTTCACCTTTTACCTAGCATAGGACACTGACAATTGTCCACCCTGAGGGCATGGGGCTCCAGGGGGTTTCAAACAAGATAACACAAACCAGATAAATTCAGCAACTGTTTCCCTAACCTGCACAGCACACACTACTGGATTACAGAACAACAGATACATTTTAAATTCTCTGATTTTCAAAGATGTTACGTTTGGAGCCAGGATCCAACAAATTTCTAGGCAGTTTACATTACATACCATCGATTTTTTCCAGTGTCGAAGAAATGAAAGTCAGGAACAAAATTCTTACCAATATTTTCGAAATCTTTTCCATAATTTCTCAATTCTTCATATATTTCAGTCTCAAGATCATCTTCAGCAGCTTCGTGAGCCATTGCTTTGTAAAGTTTACTGGCTACCAGCGCCTTCGCAAGAGCTTCTTCACCATGCTGCCACATGAGTAAAGCCATCTGCTGTCGTTTTGTAAGGACAGCCCACATCTAAAGAAAAATGACAATGAATGAATGTAAGGAGTAGAACAATATTTTTTTTTTTCAAAATTAGTATCCATGTTGTACTTTTAAAATAAAAATGCTTCATTTCGATCTAAACTTATCGTGTGCTAAGCAGAGACATACCCAAACAAAGCTCGTGGCTTGTATTGCATTGGAATAAAATGTAACAACATGTAACAGTTAATAATTGTCGAAAGTTAATTGAATCAAACAGTATATATCATAAGAAATAACACCCTGAAAGTTTTGTAAAAAGTGAAAGGATGGTTTCAGTTATTTGTTTGACTTGATCCTGAGATCAATTAACCTCATTTAATCTCAGCTTCAAATTTCGGTTGTGTTTGGGCTGATAAATCATGAGACATGAGAGTTTAATGAAATCCATGTTTGTACATGCTCCAAAAAAGGTAGCAACTTATTTGAACATTAGCCATCATATTTCTTCAAATCAGCGATTTGTAGGTATCTGAAAACGAACTTGCCACTTGTGCATGAACCTATTTGTTATTTGTTATTTCTGAAACCGGTTGGTACCTTTTAGTTTGTGTGATTTAAATGTTATTTCCTTTTCTATTTATTTTTTTATTTCTACAATCCATCTGTGACTGATGCGGATTTAGGATTGCTCATCAAATGAGGGTCTATGTAACAATTACGCGCTGTTTTAAGATTTTAAAGATTTTTCTTTTTTCCAAAAAACGTTTGGTAGTACTATGAAACAATTTTGTCTGACTGTCTAATATAAAAAGTAAAAAATTAGGGAAGAAATATCTGATAACATTTGGAATTATGTTTTTCATGGAGAACTATTGTGGCACAAAATGTTTATAATTAACATCATCAATAATAATAATAATAATACCAATTCTGAACTTAGATTCATACCATAAGTTCGTTGAAGGGATAATCAAATAACGGCATTTCCTTTGAGGTAGGCAAAGTTTCTGCAAGGAGGCTCAGAGTCAAGTTTGCGTTACCATAGTAGCGAATGAATGATGAACTGTTACGATGCACATGGGGGGATTTCTTCATAACTTTTGCATAAATTAGCCTAAATTTCCGCCTAGTGTACTGAGATCTGAAACAGACATTTGACAACAATTTTGAGAGTGATATTAAACAGATAATTCATAAAGAAACTAATTGAGCAAGACGACAGGAAACTAAAACATTTTGACAACATAACTAAAGAGTGCTT
The DNA here is from genome assembly GCA_031894815.1 of Creontiades dilutus. NCBI lineage: Eukaryota > Metazoa > Arthropoda > Insecta > Hemiptera > Miridae > Creontiades > Creontiades dilutus. The sequence continues at coordinate 1,585,240 of JAVIWC010000497.1, read as the reverse complement.
ACCTATACGCCCCTCCCATCAACTTATTAATAACAAGACCAATATCATGTAGAGTGTATACATAGCCACGAGGAATATGAGGCCGAACATCTCTCAAAATGTATCCCAAAGTATTAGCTGGTCCCTGTTTCTAAAATAAGAAATAAGATGCGATTCAAAATTTGCTATCAGGACCAGATATCATTATACATGAATGAATAAAAATTACTCATTGATCCAGAAAATTAATACCTTATTCATGCATGTTCGCAAAGTTAGGGAGAGTATACATACTTTTACTTATTCAACTACACATTTTATGAAGAATATACAATGCCGCATATTCCTAGTGAACTTGGAGTACCTATCTCAATTAACAATAATTAACAAGCTTTATTAATGCACAGTGCAAGACAAATTATATAGCTCTCATCTATTTGGGTAATGTGATGGACCATCATTGTTTTTTTTTTTTTTTTAAAATCAAGCCTTATTTATTATTAGTTTTTTTATTTGAAGTTTTATCAAGCGGCACGTGAATCAAATAAGGTGAGACAGACTTTCCTATCATCTTGTAATTAATATTTCATCTTGCCATTGTGGAATAAATAAGCGTGAAGACCTTAACCTTTTCTCTTAAGGTCTAAAACATGCCACCTGTTTCTAACAGAAGGTTATAGTGTCTCATATCACTAACCTTACACTTCTGTTGGTCATCTAGCCTCTCTTTGATAGAGTATGTCTCTTAAAATATGGCATACCTATCCTTTCACTCGAGCTGAAAGCTACAAGAGAATTCCGTTCCTTGCATCTGCTCAACAATCTTCTTACGTCAATGCTGATTGCTAATATGTATCCAACCATGCACGAAAAATAAGCGTTTTAAATGCACAGCAAATGCATATTAATGAATGAAAAATGATGATTATTATGAGGCAAGACAATATGGAAGCTAGTGTTGAACAGAAATGGTGGTGGGTACTAGATATGAACGTCAAAAGCTGGTATAGAAATAATATTCCTGGATACTAATCCATTTTAGAAAACAGATTGTAGCGTAACGAGTAAGAGGCACTGCTAGAAAGCGTTTTCTCAACCTTGGGGATCATTGTACTCACAGTGTTGTACAATTCTTCAAGCCTCGGGATGCTAAGGAATTTTCTCATGCTGACACCATTTTCTAAGAGAAGTTTCACGAAATCTATTCTGTCATGTTCAAGGGCTTGCATCATAGCTTCGTCCAAAGCACCTGAAAATATAAATTAACGCTTTCCTCAACCATTGTAAAAACTGAATGAGTGACGGTGGGCAAAATACCAAAGTTGCTTTAGAGAATATAAAACCTCTGAAAACAAAAAAATACCTACCTATCCCACATCTTAGAAGGTGAGTAGTTATTACGAGAACCAGTGTTGAAATACTGTCTGAGAAATCAGCTGAAAGAATGTTTTTGAAAATGTCTACTATCTTTCTCAATTTTCAATGAATTTGAGACACGTATTTTCCGAACTTTGAAAATGGTTAGTGCAGGTACATCATTTATCAATAATCATCTTGAATTTTTCTCTGATCATTCTCCAAAAACCAATTTATTCTGTATTGTAAGAATGATTTTTAAAATAATTTCTTTGGGTATTTTTAATTTTGCCCTTGATTCTTCAGTGTATTATAAGACAGATAATATTCTTTACTGAATTACGATCAAGATGCACATGAGCAATTAAATCACAAGGTAGAAATGTAGTACCTCATTTCTCTGTAGAGGACAAACAATTTAGGAAACTGATCTATATGCAAATAGATATGAATAAACTTCGTGTAAATACATATATAATCTAATTAAATATCTTTCTAATGAGACCATTGAACCAAAAGCATTCAGAAATCTAATCAGAAAATCTAACGAAGAAAAGCCTACTTTTTTCTGTCCCCCGCAACCCATCTAGCAGAGCTACTCTACGGTACTATACATATATGACTAAAATCTATATTTAAAACAAAACCTACAACGTCAGCTACTAAAATTCTTCATCCTAAGTAAGGTTGTAATTGGTGCCAAACAATGCCAAACATCATTATAAACTTTTAATTAGGTGGCAAACGTTTAACAATCAATAACTACTAATACATTGAAATTATAACAATTTAATTATGTAACTGAGATTCTTTCTTTTAAGAGCATATTTGAGGAAACAAGAAAGGCAGCTGTTCACAACTTCCACAACACACCAAGTGGCTCTCTTACACACTAAAAACCGATTGCCAATGGGGATGGAGCATAGTGTGGCATGGACGGTTGAGAATTTCCAAGAGTGTTAGTGTGCTTCCACTTAGGTAAATATATAGAAACGTTCCTCAATTTTAAGTTAATAGGTACGAATCTCTGTGGCCCCTTATTCCAACCCAAGGTGGTGAGTGAGAACTGACAACGGGGGGAATCTCAGTAACGTGTATCACATAAATTATGCTCTAATTTAAAAGGTTCACAATTGTGTCCCTGGCAAGTGGTAAAATGGAAGTTTCCAACAAAATCTAAGGCGTTGGATTTTTTAATATTTCTTTTCTGGACAGCTCAGTCAAATATTCAACCCGTCTGAAATCCCATTACCCTACTCTGAATCCAAGTGGAGTGAGGTGGTTGTTAATGGGGGGCATAAATTGCAGAGTGAAGAACGGCTTTTTCAATTGACATTGCTCACACCATTCATTCCAAGTTTTCGCCCTTTAATAATTGGACTACATGTATGTTTTAACGATCCATAGCCCTAGTATTGATACAGTGACTGCAAAAGGCTTGGAGTGATTGGCTCAGTGCTGTCATTAATCCTACTAAATTGAGTGTTCGAAAAGTGGAGAGGTTGGGTGGCCAGCTCCAAGATCTCCATATATTTCACTACATCGAATACAAAACTTTTTCAACAACAGTAACTATCCTTTTCCTACAATCACCCTGATTGTTCCCCATTCTAGGTGGTTGTTTACATTTGTATGGATCTTAACTCTTACCAGGGGGCCATTCTTGTCCATAGATAAAAATTTCAGATTGAGCTATGTCCACACGGTTCCAGGTTAGTGCTAAACTCAGTTGTTCTGAAGGAGAAAGATGTTGGCTTTTGAATAATGCAGTCAATATTGTTTGATCCAATTCTTGGTTGTTGGATTCTCCTCTGTCGCTGATTCGAAAAACAGTTATCTGAAAACCATTATGGTATTGACTACTGATTTAAAATTGTGAAAGTGAAATCCAAAATTTTTTGATTAATAGGAAAATTGAAATAATAACAATAAAACATACCTTTACAATAATTTTAATATACCTACCTTCTTAATTACTATCAGTTTCATGCTCATATCTTTCCAGTAATTCATGTTTACAATACTATCTCATTCTTTTGTCATTTTCACTCGAAAAGTATTTTTGGCTACGTTGTTGTCACAACAGAACAATTAATCCTTGTGTAACAAATTGTATCTCACACTAATGTATCAGAATATCTAAGTGCCATATTTAGCAACTGGTGATTAGATTCACACGCTTTTGTTATTCAACACAGCAGTATGAAAAGGATGGTAGAAAAAAATAAAGGAGGGTTGGGCAAAATGTGACCAGACAGAACTGTATACAAGTACACAAATACATCTATTGTTATAAATCGAATGTAGGGACCTGCATGACCCTGAACTCTTCTGCAATGCTTCGAGTGAACTTGAAATTCTTCTGGGAAAATCGTGTATATTCCTATCAATTTTATGTTTAACAGAGTTATTGCTCAACAGTGTTCACAAATTTAGCCAATGCAATCAATTCTAGAGAAGACTTCAAATAATGGGCTGCTCGGTGAATTACACACAACTTAACGAAGGGAAATGGTAACTCAAATCGATCTGTCAATCCAAATTAACCAGAGCGGCTATCAACCACTTAGAGCCAAGATAAAAGAATTTGGGCCGTCTTCTGTAGCCAGGTGGTCTAAGGCGCTGCCCCTAAGTCCATTAAATCAACCAAATTTTGGTTCAAAAGGTTCAATGCCTGGATGTAAATAAAGATTTTAGTTTTCTATATTCAGTTCAACCTTTCAATACTTACATCACACAATGAAATGAAATACTGTTACAAATAGCATATTCAGATCAACAACGGTGGACATTAAAGATTAAAGATAGTCTTGAAATTTTATGAGTTATTAATATAAATAAACTAATATTTCCAGCCCAGATTGATAAAATAACTTATTACTATCTTAAGATAATAATTAAGTAATAATCAAAGGTAGGTGAATTTCAAGAGAGAATATTGGAGCTTACTAGAACATTCTGTATAATTGAAGAAAAACAAAAATTGATGCGTATAGTAAGGAATTCGGTAATGGTTAGCCAGGCAAAGATGAAATATCAGCTTACACCCGTAGCAAAACAGTATAAAACTCACCAAATTCTTCTTTTTCGTACACTGAATCAATTCACTGTATAAGCATTCTGCTTGCTCCACCCCAACTTCAAAAGTCCGCTTAATAGTTTCTATCAAATAATCCTTCATTCCTTCCAAAACTGGTTGTTCGCCCGTTTCAGAATCAGAAGCATATCTGTAAATTTAATATAAAGTAAGGTTTTTTCATTTTACAACTTTTACGGTATAACATAAGCAGCTAGATAAAATAAAGATTAATTTAATATCCTCAATCTCAGTGACAGTGTTGTAGACACCAGAATCAAATTATAATTTTCTTTCAAAATAGTAATTTTCGAAGAAGTGTGGGTAGATGGAGTATGAGTTATGAGCAGGGAAACTTCTGCAGTCTAAGAGGTTTGATAGATCAACTTTGGAGAGCCAAGTTGTGAAACTCTTCTTCAGGGCTTTTCTCAGGAATGGCAATGAGTTTGGAATCTTCCAATCTTAAGTTGTAGAGCCTTTAAATGAGGCGCATCCAAGCGGGACCTAAACGAGCTCAGTTTCTACATAGATATCGTTTCCCATGGACTGCACTTCATGGAAATCTCATCCCTCTGTTGGTTTTGCTGAGAGCCTGGCTGCATCAGAGCTGACTGAGTTTATGCACTGATTAACTTCATTTTGTTGTTGTTTGTCCCTCCCCTTTGATATTCCCACATTAGATTGATAATACTTTGATTGGGGATTTTTAAAAGCGACGTCAGGCAGCAAAAGGGTTTTTATTATCTGCCTACACGTATTTGAAGTGTATGCTACCATTCATTCCAATTTTTGGTTGTTGTTCGAAATCAACTACAAAAATTACTGAACGAGAGAGCAGTAGTCTGAGTGAGTTATATGAATCTGAAAAATAGGTTTCTCTGCTTTCCAACCTTCTTACAAACAGTACACTTATCATCACCAGAACCCCAGGCACATGTGATGGGACTGTCAAAGTCACCTTAATTGTAACATGCTCATAAATAAAAGGATCATTCGACTACTTACTTGTGGGTGAAGGCAAGAAGGTCAGCAGCCCTACCAGAGCCATCACACACAACAACTGGAACTGGAGGGGTGTCTGTAACATACTCTAAAACTGCTCTTATAGTATTGGTGCCACCTTCTATGACCAAACATACGACTGGTGTACTACAATGAGTGCCTGAAAAATTTAAATAATCTTTTACTAGGTTATATTTATTATAACAAACCAAAATAAATGTGGATCGAAGAAAGAAAGAACTGTAAACTGTCTACGCTAGCCTGATGTTTCAACAATTGGTAAATTGGCTCGGCATTTTAATGCGAGAAAAGGCAGTTATGCATGAACAAGCCATAAAACAATGAACCAACCGGGAAAAATCACGATGCTTGTCACTCCTTTTCGTTTGACCTAGTGATTCAGGGTCATTATGGAAAGAAAAAAGTAGTTGATCGTTAGTGAACATCTCATAAATTCTGATATAATGTCGAAAGTGCATTTCAAAACATACACCCCAGATCATCAAACATTATCATGGGCCACAAGCCCAATGCACTACAAATCATTGGAAACCACTTAGCTTCTAATTAGTATATACGTCATAGTTAACGTGTATAATGCAGGCATTATATATAATGATTAGGCATTCTATATTATGACTATTTGTTAACTCCTTGCAGACATTGACTAGGCATTATGTATGGTGGCTAGGCAGTATGTGTAGTGCCCACGGCGTCTTGGGCAAAGTATGAAATAATTTAATAAACGATTCTGCCACTTCTTAAATTCCATTTTTGATATTGATTTTAATTCCAAACATTTTTCAGTTGATTTTTTTATTATTTAGGTTCTGTTTAGCCAATGTAGGTGGTGACCTTTTATGGTAATAATCCACATATTAGAATAAAAACTACAATTACCTCTACATTACCGTTGTATTTCTAAAGATATAAAACTTTTCCTAATAACGAAGATTTGTTGGCAGTAATAAAAATTCCTGAATTGAAGATATTTTACACATTGCCTATGAGGTCACAGTCATTAAATAGAATGGCTAGTCATTGTGTGAAATAGGTAGCATATCATTCATTGACTAGCAGTTTTAGCCATTTTATGGATAGACGAGGAATCATTTATAATGACGGATTTCACACATTGTCTACATACATGCAAACCCATCCATTGACCAGTATCAGTATGTATACATTCGAGGGACATGTCAATGGATAGGTTTTCTCAAATCTATTTATGATATGAGTTAGAGAAAAACCAAATGATTAACAGGCATTACTTACAAGGATGTAATTTCTGTATAGATATGTACTTTTCCAATTTTCTCCTCAAAATAATTTCTGCACCGTACCGACCAGCAGTACCATTGTCAACCAAAAGGAAAAAGGCATGTCTATTATTTAATACAGCAAACTTGGACCTGTGAAATCAAACAAAACAATCCATCAGTTATAGAGTTATAGATTTCTATAAATCATTAGAAATGCCTTTGACATCAATATTTTCATTGCTACATTGAGTATTCATTGCCCTAATAGCACTCGCCAGGGCATATTATATAGCAGGGAGAGCTAACAAATGTTTCATCTTCCTGGGATATGAAATGGGCTGAATTGCAGCTAATTGTTTCTCAAATTCGATATTATTATGCGGATCTATTACTCTGTGATAAGCGCAAAACAACGACAGTACCCACCCTCATGAGCTAATAGGGTTGTGGATTGTAGATCCCTACGTCCTTTAAACCTTGAATAAAATGTGCTTCCTCAAATATAAGTATAGTTCAGAGATGACTCACACTCATAAAATGTTTACTTTTTGCCCAATAAAGAGGGAAGGGACGATCTTAGATCAACATGAACGATATAATTGAATTCAGTAATAAAATAAAACAATTAGAGAAAAGAGAGAGAAAATGAAAAAAGCATCGGATGGCATGTGGCGTGGAGAAAGATTTTTTTGAACTCTACACACATTTCGAGAGAAGTTGAACATATTTTTTCTTGGTCTGCTGGAAAGATTTGTTATTGGAACTAAGAAATCTTAAGTGTTTGGTTGAGTTTATCCAAGAATATAGTCTCATTTATAGATTCAATCTGAACTGTAATTACAAAAACAAACGATTCCTCTCAAGCACTTAGTTCCTTCTACATATTCCAACATTTGATTTTCACCTTGACAGAGAGTGATGGAATAAAATAACGCAAGAAAAATATTTATATACTAACCTTGGAGAAGATATAGAATGGTAAGGTACATCTCGATTATGGCCAATAAGCTCATGGTTGTTTTCAACAATACCCCAAGGGGCTATTCCAATGCTTACGACTCTACCACTTCTCTGCGACCTTTCCATTAAAAGTGCATCACCAACTTGCCTCGTCACACCTACAAAAGACAAGTATGAGAGTGCAAGAAAATCATGCAAATGTTATGGTGAGAAAAGAAGGAAAGATACATCTGAAATTAGAGTAAAGAAGTAGGCGAATGTCACCTGCAGCTTCATGAAAACCTTTAAAGTGCTTTGTGCAGCTATCAGGAGTTTCTTCAATCAGTTACCTAAGGGTCGTCACCCAGACACCTTAGTGTTGTTCCATTGGAGTCGGTAAAAGGTGATTTAAAATTGGTTTCAATTTATTCTGATGTTTTCCTTAAGCAAGTGGGAGCTTGGGGTCTTTCACTGATTTATAGCATGAAATACCGATTCAGCCGATTTTAATATGTAAAAAAAGAACTTGAAAATAATTCCAACATCTCAAAAACGTAAGGATTGACTGAGCGTTACAAGCAGGGGATATAGAAGAGGTTCTTGCTGATCCTTAGGACCAACGCACATTGAACTCAGCAGACACCAAGCTGACGTGGTCCATCAGACAACAAACAACGCAGGAGTGTGCATATACGTTCCTCAACAGAACACTTGCTGGGAAGGGACTCTTAGTTTGAGGAAAAGGATATTATAATCTCAATCTTTTAAAGCACAAGTGAGAAAAGGAAACAAGATTCTTGCTAAGTGAATAAATATAATGTATTTGCAGAAGTTATGGATATTGTTTTAAAGAATGTTTCTAGCTGGAAAGATTTTGAGGAACTAATGCAATGGCCAAGAACCAGTCAGCAGCAAAGAAAAGTTCGTCGTTTGACTGAGGTTCAATTGTTCTGATTGTTTGATGTCCATTATTAAAATTGTAAACCAGTCTTCAGATGTAACGGTCTCACAAATGGTGAGCAACTGTGGGGGCTGTGCATGAGCTCGGTTCAATATGCTGTACCTAAATACCTAAAGGAGCATCCACACTTGCAACAAATACTGATATAACTTATATGATATAATTAATTTGCTAAAATGACGCAAGGAGCTGCAATGAGCCAAACATCTTGCTCTGACGAGGACATCGTCAGTACTGAGTTGATGGTTTTGGAGGGCATTATGATAAAAAATAGGCAGAAAAATATATCTGCAGTTTGAACAAGACCAAACATACATACATTATACAACATTTGCTCAATTATTACACAACATCGTCTTAAGCAGAGTTGTATACAATTTGTTATAAAACATTGTAACTTGTTACTAGTAGTGACGCGCCTTAATGAAAATCTGTGTTTCACATTTTCCCTCATGCATGGGATGAGTGTGTGCTGGGTTCAATTTACTCCAGGGTCTCAAGATGGTGGCCTGTTATAGATTGTGTACATCCTCTTTCAGGTGGTATCCCCAATGATACGGTTAACCCCATAGAGATGGATTCAAGTGGATACTAACCAGTATTAGTTCCAGCAGTGAAGACCCATGCGCCAGTCGTTTTGGCTGCTTTAAGTAGTCCTTTCCTCAATACTTTTTTCAGTTTGGGTTGTAATTCAAAATTGGCTTTTCCACCTGAAAAAGAACAAGTACATGAAAAACTGTTGACATTTTTGTGTGTTGCCTGGTTGGCCTCAGTGGAGTTGAAATTCGAATTTTACTAATTCTAGCCTGACACTCCGAGGTAATACAGAGATTAATGAAGTCCCACACACCAAAAGAGTAGAGGTACTTACTAAGTACTTTTTTTTTTTTTTTTTTTTTTTTTTTTTTAAAGAAATTCTTTGGTACCTTAATGGGGGAACAAAATTTACTGCCTGATGGGCGACAGTAGTTCATATGAAATCCCCTCTTTTAAAGCGACGTTAATACTGATATTGCATCAAGGAGTAACACAATAACAAACATCAATAAATATAATTAAACTACATAAATGGATACAAAAGATAAAAATGTAAGAGTGCCTCAGCAGAAAATTGAATCAAAAACCTTTCACAATGTCCAAAATTTTTGGAATAATTGCATCAACTTTTCATGTTTAAAATATTGATGGGAAAAAAATAATAATAATAAAAATACTGACCTTGTACAGTGATGAGTAGTTTGGGAAGTTCTAACCCCCATTCTCGTGTAAAAAGTTGGAGAATGAGTTCAGGTCTGGTGTCATAGGCAAGCCTCACGTACTGGAACAATTGAAACAACAAATCGAAGCTTAAAAATTCTTCATGAAGCAATAATTCCGAACGCTAACGAAACGTTGAGAAACGTAATTTTTCATAACTAACTGAGAGGAAGCTTTTGACACTGCCTTCAATACATAAGTACACATTTTGTACCTATAACAAGTTTTTATTTATTTTGGAAGCACATATAGTCCTGATCCCATAAGCTTGGACAATACAGCTTGGGTAACTAAGGAGTTCGAATATGAGCGAAGGAGAAAATGTCCTGGTCTATATGTCCTATATATAAACCAGCAAACTCAACCTGCCTTTTCTCATGAAAGATGGATTTGGCACTTTATTGCATGCAGGAGATTCGATCCCAATGCATATAGGGGGAAAACCAACGGAGATGTCACCAATGGCTGCCATCGCAAGATCATCAACAGACTCACTGCCAAGGATACCCACATGGCTTGGCACTCACATTTCTTCTTCTTATTATTGTTATTAAGTAGTACCTATGTTATTATCTTTCTACCATGCTCCATTTTCATGAGTTCACATCTTCTATATTCTACAGCTGTCCCAAAAAGCACTAATGTCATGAATTTGTAAACAGTAGAAGGGATATTTGCGAAGTAATGAACAACTTGGACAGAACACCTCAAGATGAGCGGTAGATGGAAATGACAAATAATTTATACAACTTTATAAAGACCGTCATTATTTTACTGCCCCGAGAGATAGAAACATACCAAGTTCCCGAAACTATAAGCTTTAAATAATTTTGACAAAATAATATATAGTTAGTTTTATAGTTATTAGTTTTATTTATAGTTATAGTTATAATATAAAACTATAATATAATATAGATGATATTTTATTTATAGTTAGTTTTATAGTTATAGTTATTTATAGTTAGTTAATTTATAGTTATTATTTATAGTTAGTTATAGTTTATAGCTAGTTATATTTAATATAACAGCACCTTTTTGAAAAAAAAGGAAAAGCCATAAAACAACAACTTATAAAATCGGTGTTTTATAATATTAAGATAACGATTTAATTCGTGAACAAACATTCACGAGGTAACTAGCGGTACTGATCTTGAACTCGCTTACCGCGAAGTTGGTATTGGTGTCAAGATTTAAGGGATCAATTAAAAAACAAGTAAAATTTAAAGAATTCAGTTGAGTGGATTCAGATATTTCATGCTGAACCAATTTAGACTGCAAGGATGTTTGTATGATATCAAGAAAGCTAAGGTTCTAGTTTGCAACAAGCTACAAAAACTCACACAAGCTACCTCTATAAAACCAGTCAAATACCACAATTAAACACATGATAAGAAAGTAAAAATCCAAAATATAAGTTTTGAGTTATAAAAGTTAACGATCAGTTATTCATTCTTGAAAAAGATTAGGCATTCATTCAAGTGTGATAGAATTTCATTCCAGTTCTATTAATTTTGTATGAAATTATGATAGGAATCCTAACTCTCTTTACATTAGGATGTACGCTAAAATTTGATAGAAAACAGAATTACACATTAACCCAATCGAGATTGACCCTTTTTTGGTGTTTAGGAGGTTGCAATTTAAAAATAAAAAATTGATTTAAAGGATGGATTTTTACGGCTTCTATTGAGAGAAGATATCACAGAATTCAATTTGTCTATCCATTTGGCCATTACGAATAGAATCAAAAATGGAATGGATTTGGGATCAAAATTCCAAAGGTTCATAACCCAAGTTTCAGAAGACCTTTTAATACATCCTTATGTATAAGATACATCTTACATCGACGACATTTTAGTGGGGAAATTTAAAGAAGAATGTGAACCTCTAGCCTATCTTTAATAGAGAGGCTATCAAAAACAAATTTAAAAATTAACCTCGACAATTTCGATTTTAACAAATGGAGCGCATTTTACTCAGGATGGTTGACCAATGGGAAAACAAAGATAACAAAAGAGGAATCTTCGAAAAGTTACGAAAAACGAAAAGGCCTACCGATCTTCAGTCAGTTTACGTGTTTGCCGATCTTACTTGACACTTTAGAGCTTTTATTCCACGTTACGCAGGAATCGTTAGATCTGGAGATCAACTAAAAATTGTAGGAGTTTTCTAATAATTTCGAATGTTTCTAATAATAAATAGTAAATCTAATAATTTCCAATCCCATATTAATATTACCTGTCTGGTAATCGCAATTCGAGCTTTGCGCCGAGGCATCACACTCGGGAGCTGGTGCAGTACTAAAAAGAAGTACCCAAAACTGCCAAAGGCGCAACAACTCAGGGTTATCGGTTATTGCTCATACACTTTTTCTTCTGCAGAAGTTGCCTACTCAGTTGCAGATAAAGAAGCTCTGCCCATAATCAAAGCGCTTAAGTGTTCCTGATCTTACCTAGAAATGCGCTAGCTCACTATAAAAAAAAATCTACATCGTTTCAATTGTATAAACATCTAGAAACTTTATTGTGATCACTATACAGGTTGTTAACCTGAGGTTCCTGCTAAAGGCCAAATATTGATTGTACAACAAATTTGCAACGAAAATTTAGCCCTTAAATTTGTTTAATCTCGCCTAATTTTTGAGTTATGTCAGTTAAAAGATTTCTAATTGAATGATAAACTTCAAATTTGATTATATCGCTGGAAAGAGCGTTGCAGGTTTTTGTCTCCCTGATGGAAACAAAAATTTGCTCAAATAAGCTAAACGGATGAAAAATGAACTTGAGGGAAAATGTCCAAATTTGATCTTGATTTCAAGATTTAATCTTAAAAATCTCCTCTTTTTCCCTCTAAGGTCAATGTGATTTAGAATTACCTTTAGCCTATAGTCCTATGATATGCTTCAGAATCTCAGATTTTTAAAGGTATAACCAAAAAATATTTTACGTCTGATGTAGGTGTAGAAATTTGAATGGGGGAAAAAAGTAGAATTTACGGTAAAATCCACGTTTTTAACCCAAAATTGACTTGAATAAAAATAATTATTGATTGAATAGAAATATTTTGGCATCGGATTTTATTATTTCTTGTCAATGAATCAATTGATGTTTCTCTCGGGCCTCCTTGCTCAACAAATAACGAATTTTCACCGTTTTTCCCCTCGTCGGCGGTTGTGAGAGAATAATATCTTATTCATCTGTTGATTCAAGAAGTTATGGTAAAGTTTGCGCGATTCAACTGGCCCGAAATGAAGCAAACTGCTTAGAAAAAACTATGTAGGATCTTGTCATGAATATCAATTAGCTACATTTAAATAGAAATCAAAGCCCGATAAGATGATCATTGCTACCAAAGTACAATTTGAATGTCTCCATATCGGTTCCGGTGAAAAGTTAAAAGATCCGATACTATTAGAAGTACACAGTATTTTCATTTGGTAGTTGATGAAGCTACACGGTTCACACATGCTGAAGCACACACTTCGGTGGTAATAAGATATTTGAAACGATACCCCTATGGCCAAGATAAGGCAAAGAATAATGCGTATGTCAATGAAAGCAATTCTTTTCCCAGAAGAAATGAGAAATTTGGCATCGGACAAAAATATTGCATTAGTGACAACGTCACACTTCCATCCTGATGCCAACGGTTGGGTTGAGGGAAAAACGGGCTAATAATATCTGGCCCTGTCATATATCATTTTCATCAGCTTTGGGCTGTTCTCCACAATTCAAGGGTTTCCACAGGTAAACCAAGTATCCAGCCGGTAAAAGATTTGGCATAACAGAAGCAATTCTGCACGAAGAATCATTTTCACGAGATCAAGAAAAGAAGTACAATGGAGCTGTGACAAAATTATTTGATTAGCGGCACCCAAATACATGTCAAAAAGTCACGGAAGGGGAGAAGATATTAGTGAAGAGCGGAACTTGTCACGAACACCCATCATTTGAGAACCTTTTCCGATCAAGAAAATTAATCGGATGAACGGATTTCCAAAAATGGTCGGAATTACAGCCGACAAGGCTGTAAAAATGCAAAATGTAAAGAGTTTTGATTAATGAAAAAATAATGACCCTATTAAACTGTGATAGAGTTCCATTACACAATGGACTATTAATGGAGCTAACGCTCAGATCTCAGTGTAATAATATTTCTTTTTCCGATTTCGACATTCCTTTGAAGACGGTATTCTTCCACTAGTCTCTCTGAAATCATTCTTAGTTTATCGAACTGAAGTTTATGAAAGAGGAGTATTGTCTCCAGCAAAATATTGAATCTTTCTAGCTAAGGAGGACGCCGTACACTTTTTCCGGGTTTGTCAACTATATGATTCCTACAGAGACCATCACCTGCTTACGTTTATCAGCAAGAAGACATCACTGAAAGAGCTGAAGACTGAAGATTTGAATAGTTTGTTGTGTTCGCTAATGGATTTCCAGGACAATCAGCCAAAAATGTTGGCAACGTATAATTTTACAAACAGAGCCCTTATGTTGAGGGCATTCTCTGCTAACGAGTGATGTGAATCCGTATTCGGTCACCTATGTTTTAAAGATGTTGGAAACAATAATTATATACCTATGTTTCAATAGAAATTATAAATAAAATGTTTTTATGTTTGTAATAATTAAGCATATTCAGATTAATTTTCACAAAGATACGTTTCAAAGAGAAAAATGTTTATGTCGCAGTTGTATGTAGTAGGTACCTATTTTGTATGGTTTTGGTTCAAATGTATTCCCAGGACAGTGTCCACATCAGTTTCAGTCCAAGTTCCATCAATAGCATGGGTGATAATAATTGCAATAAGGCATGTAACAATAACAATTTGTAATTATTACATAATTTTATTATTACATGAAATACTTTAATTTATCTATTTACAGTTATAATTATTTTATTTTTAGCTTTGTTTTTTCTGATCATTAAACTATATTATACCAAAAATTTGTCGAGTAGCTCGTAAGCGAACTCATTGTAACGGTCATGTAATGTGACTTATACAAATAACGAATTTATCTATCTATCTATCTATCTATCTAAAATGTTGAATCTGAATAACAATGAATTTTCATTAATGATTCACAGATTACTAATCGATTACTACAAATAGGTAAATTTTGTTTAGAAGGTTCCAGATAGGGTGGTTTAGTTGTAGAGAGCTGATGGATTTTTGAATAATAGTCCCAGTGGTCCACATAGTATTCAAGAACATTGCAGTCAGTCGATCGATAAATAACAACAAACCTGTTTGAGCTAATTTGTTGGAGATTGATAACAGAAACACGTTGATATCTATTCCGAAAAATGATGAAGCCTGACTTCATAAATGAATACAAAATTTACATCTTGGACCTGATTAAATATTATTATTGTTCTCGATTAATGTGATCTGCATATATTTGCCATTACTGTTTCTAATGCGAGTTGTTTTTTTGTACTGAGATTGTAGTTCTGAAACTTATTTTTCTTTATCTCGGATTACCGTTAATTTAAAGAGTGCAGAAACACATCTAAAAAAATCCGATTGATCCTACGATTGAGAGAACAAGTAGGAAGAGAAAATTAAAAGATGAATGGTGACGCAGTTGTACAAAAATATATTGTTCTTGGGCACTCGTTGAATAACTGTAAAGCAAATTAGAATATAAGTCGGAATTGGTCATAGGCAAGTAGAAATATTCAAAGGATGTCAAACTGACCTGCGCTTTGCTTGGGTGGGGGCCACCTTGAAATTCAATCGTGCCATAAGCATCTGTTGGAGATGGTATAGTGTGTCGCGCGGGCAGCCAAACGTCTTCAGCGGGTCTATCGGACTGGGATTGACTCTGGGAGGCCGATGCCGCACTTCCTGCACCACAATGGAAAGTTCGGGAAAGGCCGCAACAGCACCTGATTTGGTGGGAACAAAATCACGATGAGATCCCAACGAAGCTTGTGGAATAAATACGATGTAAATTAATACAAGAAACTTGTCATATTTCTGTATCAGAGATATCTTACAAGAACTCGTAATTGGTGCGCTGGGTGTCATACTAATGCGTGGGTAGGTGACACACACTCAGAAACCACAAACTGTTTATTATCTCCACTACAATATTTGTATCCTCGAACAGCTACTACAATGAGTTAGAGTTGTCATCACTAATCTCCTGAACCTGAATTATAGTATGTTTTGTGTCATAAAAGAAACGGATATAAACTTTTCCTCTTTAACTAGTAGGTTTCCTAAACTTGAGTGGATTGCGTCGCGTCATCATTTGAGAAACTATATAAGATCGAGATATCGAAACGAGCCTACTCCTGCATAACAAAGTCGCCTTGCGATTCGCAGGCGTGTTGACGATTTCTTATTTTTTAATCACTGAGGCTCTCGAGAAGAGCGGACGGGTTGGTTGAAACTACGCTATCTAGCTATTAACTACAACATTGGAATAACCTTCTAATCCATTAAGCTTTCAGGGTGTTGATTTTCTAAATTTCTACACAGAACCTTACTCGTTGTAGGAAACTTGAGTCAATAGCGAGATTTCAGGCATACCACCATCTGATGTACGCTTGTTCAGCAAAATCTTGGTGTCATAGTTTAGAACAGTATCTGACGATGCACGGCTTGCATTGAACGAACGACCGGTATACATAACTAGCAAATAATCAACACAAACTTGATGAATTTCTGAAATCATCGCATCTTGACTAATAGAATAAATTATACACAAATAAATAATGAATAAATACAGCATATACTGAGAGTGAAAATTGTAGATCTGTCTTAAATTAAATGAAAATATCTTGATATAATGACAAAAGTTTATACCTATGAGAAAAAGGCATTGTTTACAAGATAAATCTCATAAATCTTATTCGTTACTATGGTTCATTTCCTTATCTATTCACAAAATTGCGGTTGGTTCGAAATTTGAATGGTTAATGAACTAACTGAATGCAGTTACTAGGAAACAGTTGGGAAAGCGAATACGTTATGGACAAAATTAAATTAAAATAATTTTATTTCACAACGAATAAAAAAAAAAAAATTGACGATAAAACAAAGCTTTTTGATGCATTATTAACCGTCTCATGTGAATTTTGTCTTTCGAAGTTTCATTCTAAAAAATTATTCTAATTTAGTTCAATAATTTAGATGAAAGAAGGAAATCATGAAATCTCTGTCTCCGATGGATTCAACAAAAGGGAACGGCGACGTTTCTTTTATTGACTAAAATTGAGTATATTCCAGTTCGCTGAACAGAATGAGATATTTTCGGGGCCCGTGCGACCAACCGTTCGGAAAAAGATGTTAGTTTGAGTGTGAATGATGTTTGGGATAATCGTATCAAAAACATCCTTAATCTCATCGACCTGATAGATTAACGACGGAACTCCCGAGTCACGAACTCTGCTTTTATTATAAGTATACGATTCAAGTTACCTACCTGTTGAATTTCCTGAAGGTATAAAAAGTACCCAGTTTAGGGGCAGTGAATAATTAGATTCTTTACCGGTATCGGAACTGATAGAGACATGACAGATTAGCTTCTTCATTGACGATGGTAGGGAAGTTATAATAAATTCACGTTGGATGTTGAACATCTGTTTTTCCTTCGAAAGGCCTTCGGTCTTTTGAGGGTAGGTATATTGGATTTTCTGAAGCTATAAAATGGACTCTGTTTAAGGGTAATGAATAATTAAATTTTTTACCGATATCGAAATCGATTCAGACACGGCAGATTAGCTTTCTCATTACCCATATTCGGAGAGTTATTATAAAATAAGGAAGTTGAACAGGAAGGATTTGGTGGTATAAAGTTAAACTATTGTTTAATATTCGAAATTGAAATGTAGATATTTCAAGATTAATGAAAAATTTTGTTTTATGTCTGTAACAGAGGTTTGGGCTATGTAAGTACCTAACCGTACCTTATTAGCACGGAACATTTATCCTTGGAGTAACTATTATCGGCAGCCATTCATGAAAATTTCAGGTAACAAGCTTTATTCCCACAGTTTTCATCCGATTTGAATGATATTTTCAGGGTATGAACGGCTCAGGCTGTGAAGTGGCTGTGGCAACTATTACATGCAAGGGAATCGGCGTTAAGCAATCTGCCCAAAATTGAAACAAAGTGGGTTTTCTCGACTTAATTTTGTGTTGGGCAATGAACTGTGTGTTAAATGGTACTGCATTCATTGAGTCGTTATTTGTGGGCCTTAGGGTTTAATGACAACCCACACCGAGCGTGGGAGTTTTTTCTCCCTCGAAGATATTAGGAAGGCTACACTTGGTGAAGTATTGTGAAGTACGATTGTAATTTATATTGATGCAAGCTGGTCTGTGGTAGCGACTTGGTCATTGATTCTGCATGATTATTATGTACAAGGTAACAATGCCACAGCCATCGCGCATGAAATTTAATTTCGAGCGATAGCTGAATGCATATTTCCACAAAGGGCTGAGCCATTGAACCTTTTTTCAATTTCCTTTTCTACTCCAGAAGTTCCCTCAATTAACCGACGATATTTCACTCTCTTTTATTCTCATCACTTCAAAGAGTCCACAACCTTAAGCAGAATAAATACGCAAAACGATACCTATCTTTCTCCATTGAGAAACACAAGAACCATTCTATAATGAAATCGGTTGGAAATCGCCAACTTCTCTGTTAAAAGGAAATTGTTTAGGAATAATAAGTGGTTTTTTATAACTTTTTGAGATCAATAGAAGGTAAAACTACACGGTTATGAAACCTGAAATAAGCTAGTCCTCATAGGACTGTCCTTGTTGCTGCTGTCAATACGTGTAGGTGATAATTATCAGCAGTGATTGCGTGAAGGGAGAGAAATGGATAATTCTACAACAGCGCTAATATCAACGTGTTAATATCAGGTTACAACTAGTCAAACAGTATTGGCCGTTGACCAGAGACATAATCAACGTTGTGGGCTGACAGCATCTAATTCTACCTCTACAGCCAGCATGACACATTGCATTTCTTGACTAATTGTCTTTGTCCTGAACACTTGCAGAACTCCGGCCAATTGCTGATACAAATTGAAGCTTAACCAAGAGTGAATTAGAACAGGTATAACTACCTATCCAAAACACCTACCTATGTCTTTCACCTGAAAAGCGAAAAGGTACCGTTTGTTTCTATGATTTGGAGAGGAAACATGAATAGCGTGAGTATTCATCCGTTGCAGTACGGAATAAGTCTCCCTTTTCCAGCTTTTCTTTTCAAAAATGATCGCAAAAATTATGTTTTTAGAACTAATCAACAAGGTGGTAAAACGTCACTCGTACTGGTCCTAAATAAAAGTTCATGACGAAAATAATCATGAATCTTCACTCTGGGGATCTATGGATGTTTAAAAATGCCAGACAATTAAGATTTGAATGACTTCGTTTTTGGAGGACTTTTCCCTTTCGGATGTGCGGCGTACGGCGGACGGACCTTGCAGGTTCGAATCTACTCATCTTGAAACTCGAAACGACAAAATTTGAATGGAGGTTATAAAATAATGTTGCTAAATTATTAAAAAGGATTTTAAAAGGAAAATTGGAAGTAGTGAACGAAAACGGAGGTTCTCGTTTCAAAAAACCAAGTGCACGATGTCCATTTTGCGTATACGAAAACTTGTCGTGTAATTATCTTCCATAAACATCTCAAATTTGAAAGGAGGTCGAAACAATAAAAGTGTTACCTTTTGGAAATACTTCCTTGCTCGTTAGAGAACGAAGTTTGGTGGGGGGTTGTTATCTGAGACATCCTGTATGTGAACTGTTTGTTACTGTTGGAGCGAATAGGTATCTGTCCGGAGGCCGGTAACCAGCGTATGTTGTGACGACACGACCTAATTTCCTGGCCTTCGTCCATTTAGTAAAATAATATGGAAAGTCACTCAAGCAGTCTCACCGTAAGCGTTTTAACTGTCGACTCCCCTCATTTTCAAAAACATGTAAATCCTGCATTACCTACCAATGTACCAAAGAGAAGTAGTGAGGATAATCGAACTTCATCAATACAACTTGAATCTCAATTACTCATAAAATTCGGACCGGTTTAAAAAAGGAGCAGGAGGTTTATAAAATTTGAGAGAGGTTTTTTATTGTCATTCTCCATGTTTTTTGAGATTCATAATAGGAATATGGTTCACCACCAAACTTTTGGTTCCGAACTCAGGAAAAACGTGAAAAATTGAAATTAGAGCATCTACGCGTGTGAGGTGATCATTCTGGCTGAAAGGCAGGACCAACTAGACTTCAAGTGTTGGAAAAACGGATTAGAACTTCGATCCTAAGGCTTTTTGCGACCCATAGGGAAGACGGCGTATGGCGGAGGGAAATATAAAATGACCAAATTTGTGGAGCGTTATTACAAACTTTCACTGAACAATTACAAAGGCTTATTATTACAAGAAAAAAATGAAGTAACAAAAATCAGGTGTTTTGTCTATTTCTAAAAAAATTTCTCTTTTAGAGAAAAATGCTTGAAGAATAACAAATTTTCCAGAAATTACTTGTCCCATTATTTTTGGCTTGATAACAAATTGGGATATTCTGTAGCTTGCACTAATCGGCCCGCTTAAACAATCACATTTACGTATCTGGAAGATGTAGGGACTTCACATCGAAACAAAACATCGATATTGATATCGATTTCGACGTATGAGAGTGATATCGATACGTTCTACAATATCGGGTGAAAACATCTATATACAGGGTGTCCCAGGAGTTATCCACAATCCGACTCCTACGTGTTCTACAACTCATTTCCGCAATTTTTTGCCAGAGGCCTCATTCCCGAGTTATTTGCGATTTAAGATTTTTTTTGTGTTTTCGATCTTATGTCATTAAAACTGTCATGACTCCCTCAATTGTGGAGATAGCTCAAATTTGATGACACCGTATGAAAGAGCGTTGAATTTTCTACCTATTTGATGCCAAATAACTTTTTTTAAAGTGCATTCAAGATGTGCGGTTGCTGCGCGAAATGGCAGTTTTGTCAAAATCTTAAAATCGCCTGTTTTTCATCTCGCCTAGAAACCCCCATGAATGCTTGACGCAGAACTGTGCAGGCCTGGTAAAACGTGCGCCAAAATGTCAGCTTTCCAACGGTGTAGTCGTTTTGGTTTTTAAAAATATTTTTAGTTAAGGAAATGGTGTTTATGTTCAGAAAAACAAGTGTTTTCTGTTAAAATTGAGGTTTTTCCAAAAGTCTCGACGAAAAAAGGTTGGTGGCGGGATATACGTAACATTTCTCGCTGAATCGAATGGTGACAACGCCAGACCTCTCAAGTGACGATTTAAGTCAGTTTTGTCGGATGCATAAACCCGTTCGTTAGTGAACAGCTTCTACGGCATTTCTAAGCTGTCCAGCCAAAGTCAGGATAATCGAAGAGCCGAGAGACGGCTATTGTTTGTGTTCATTTACGATTGATTGCGATGAGTTGCATTCATCTTTTTGCTGAGACTATGGACCCTTATCAAACCAGGATTCCGTATCATTACCAACTCTTCCCTTTCGTCTCTTTCCTCGCTGTATTTCCTTCAGCGAGGTTTTCCCTATTTCATTTTCCCATTCATCATGGTGACAAAAAACAATTAGTAGATAAAAAACAGATAGTTTACTTCATAAAGAAGGATCAGTGACAATATTATCTACCAATATTTTTTCCTCAAACTATCCGACGTGTTCGCTAGGGTGTGAGTTGTACACAGGAGTTATTTTTTAATTTATATCTTAACAATCGAACAACATGTTCGAGTCAATAAACATTTTACTAAAACTTTATTTGGTCAAAAACAACAAATTATCAACATTGCAACACCCAACGCTACGGCAAAATCAGATTGGAGTTGACAAGACACGGCGCACAAAGCAACCCCTCCTTCAAGACCGGGCGGTCGTGCGGGTCATTGCATATCCTCGCCCCTGACCAAGACAATGCCTCCCCCGTAGCATCAAGGTAGTTATCAAACATTAGATCTTTTTCAGTCGTACAGGGTGTCCCAGGACTTATGCAAAATCCAACTCCTACGTGTTCTACAACTCATTGCCGACTGCGATGAGTTGCATTCATCTTCGAGACTTTCGGAAAAACCTCAATTTTAACAGAAAACACACGTTTTTTTGCAGTTAAACACCATTCCTTAACTAAAAACATTTTTAAAACCCAAAACGACTACACCGTTGGAAAGCTGACATTTCGGGGCACGTTTTAGCAGGCCTGCACAGTTCTGCGTCAAGCATCCACGGGGTTTCTAGGCGAGATGAAAAACAGGCGATTTCAAGATTTGGACAAAACTGACATTTCGCGCAGCAATCTTACATCTTCAATGCAATTTTAAAACAGTTTTCTGACATCAAATAGGTAGGACATTCAACGCTCTTTCCAACGGTGTCATTAAATTGGAGCTAACTTCAAAATTGAGGGAGTCATGACAGTTTTAATGACTCAAGATTGAAAACACGAAAAAATCTTAAATCGCGAATAGCTTGGACACAAGGCCTCTGGCAAAAAATTGCTATGATACATTTTTGGCTGGAAATGAGTTGTAGAACACGTAGGAGTCGGATTGTGCATAACTCCTGGGACACCCTGTATAACTATATTTTCGATATCCGGTGTCTTTACAGTTAACAGAATCTTTATTACACGCTACTACAGTTCGCTTAATGCCTCATTTTAATTTGGAAATTTTTGAAAGCTGAAGAATCTCATAAATTTTTGTTGTTGCCAATTTTGCCTATCTAACTCGTTTTATCATCTTCAAGCTGCTCTAGTTTGAACGGATTGAGATATCTCCAATCCGATTTCACCATCGTGTTCAGCGTGAAAACAATCTTTTTAAAACAGGGTCACCTGCTTCGGGTTTTCGGATAATTTTACCCCATTTGAAATGCCCTAAATCTTCTCTTAGAGTGAGGTGACTGTGCCTATCATCAAACTTAGCCTTTTGAAAGCCTAGTTAGATTTTTTTGTGCGAATTTGAGCTTTTAATCTCAATTCTATCGAGAGTTATCGTATGGAATGTGTTTTTGGTGTCTTCTGACAGTGGATTTAGAATGCTTTGAAACGGATTTTGATGCACACATTTTTTGAAAATTCTTATTTTAAATACTTTGGACCGAGAACAATAGTTTCTTTTTTCTTCGAAAATTCGCTAATACTACAGCAGTTTGAAGAATTTTTAATATTTCTTTTTTTCTTCTCGTTAAGTACCAAACAAACTGGATGGAATTTTCTCTGTGAGCGAAGAGTAAACCAAACCGATGTTATCGGAGCCAAAACATCGATCGATATTTTCGAATGTGTGGCATCGATGGCGAAACATCGATATATCGAAGCAAAACCTCAACCTTTCGATAATATCGATGTCGATGTGCCATCCTTAGGAAGATGATTCAGTCGTCTCTGGTTGGTCAACTGCAGGGGCCAAGCGCTTTAGACGACGTGAAGTCGTTATAATCAGATTGTCGGGAGTACGCTGAAGTTAGTTTGTCTCGTTAATTGAGTGCAGTCAGCATAAAGATAGTGTGGGAAAGGGATGGTGGGGATTGGTGAGGCTTGGATAGAAGTGAAAGACATACGAAAGGGGAGTAATTGGAAGTAGATCTGTCTGTCTGGAACAGTGATTGTCTATGATGCTGTTGGACGGTAAGTCCTCACAGGGGCGCATCATTATGGCAGAGTTGTTGAAAATGCACGTTCCCCGATTCCGGTCCCAACATCGTATGGTAATCCGTAAATTCGAGTCCAGTACCCCAAAACAAGAGGGCAGACAGTTAGAAACAACTAAACAAATTGCACCAACGACTGGAGAAATGGACTGGTTTTTCACCGTGCAAGGGGACGATTGTGGCACACTAGATTTAATAATTTCAGCTGTTCGGTGAGGGAAACTCACGAATGGAAAATGTTTGCTCTCAATCGAACTGGTAGGTAGATCGTACCTGATTCACAAGATCAATACATTCGGTGGAGCGACTGTGATAGCCATGGATATGTACATATCACAGCCTCCTGCCCTTTCATTACCGACGGCCCAGTAGTTAGAATTCTCTAGTGCATTACAGAGGTCAAGCGGTTAGAGAATAATGCATGATCTAATTGGGGGACCTGATTGCATTGCGGCCGATCCACAAATAAACCTGTAATATAGTGTAAGCCAGTATTGTGTTCCCCACCGGAAATATTAGGCGGCCATTTTCCTGGCCAATAAAATGACCGCACACTCTACTCAAAGGGTGAATAGCATGATTTTTCGTGTCTTGGGTTTCCCCAAAATAAAGGATAGTCCTTGGAGATTTTACAGGAAGTTCAGTTCTGAACAGAAAAGTTTGAATAAAGCTCCGCAAATGAAGTCTTCTTGTAAAAAACTCGAAGAAACAAGAAATCGTGTTTTCTTATTGATTCAAGGATTGGTATGAAATGGCTCGATGTATGAAGAAATGTGTCGAAATCAACCTTTTGGTATATCAAATTCGGAGTAGAATGCAGTCAAAAGCTTGTTTTTTTTTGTCAGTTCATTGCCGTGATCAGATTTAAAAAACTAGTTGCTTAAAAAACCTGGTTTTTTCGACCAAAGTCAAGTTTTTTTGGTCATTTCTACTCTCTGGTTTGGAAAGAATGGCAGTTAAAAATTTGGTTCCAACAAACTGTTGTAGATGGATTCTTCTGCGTCAAACGATTCGGCCATTTTGTAGAACATGAACTCCTGGATTCGGCAATGTAACTTGATCGTTTGCAAAAAACCTTTTTGCAAAAATTTTAACACATTGAACTTGGAGTTATCCATTCCCTACGGTTCAAAGGTTTCATTAATCGGAAACAATATGGAAAACAGCTGTGTCGGGAAACTAAAAATCAAAATCTGACCATTTTTAGTTCGAAAACGATTTTTAATGCCTTTCGGCTACGAGTTTGTTCCTTTGAAGGCATAAAAAATATTACTATATCTCTCGTCTGCAATCATAATGCAGTCTCAGGGGACTTAGTACCTTGTTTCTACGGTCTTGATATCTTGGTGGAACCGATCGCTTAGTTCCTCGCTGAAATGACCCAGGTTGTGAGGGAATTTATTCAAGTGATTAAAGAGACAATACATTTTTATGCTCCACAAATAGGACCCTCATAAAGGACAGCAGGTAGGAGGTAAACAAAAATTCATAATCTCGTCATACAAAATCGTTTTTGCAGTAAAACGTAACGTTACGTTTTTTCAGTTTCCCAATACAGCAGGTTTTCAAAGTTTTCCAGATGGATGGACAATATATGATTGGACAAAACTTTTGTATCGATCAAGCTACATAACCGACTACTGGTGTGCGTGTTCGTGTTCCACCTACAAGACTTCGTTAGAATAAGATATTTAACGGTAATAAATTCTACGCTAGAGAGTAAAAAGTACAAAAAAAGTGACTTTGTTTAAGGGTTCGTTTTTGGCAAATCATATATTTTTCTGACCTCAGACCCGAAGTCATATACTTATACATATTCGGGATCAGCGGTATATTTTCAGTAGGAAGATAATTTTTAGGTATCTGTACGATCACATTTGATTTTCTAAGCTGAAAAAGGCCAAAAAACGGGAAATCTCCAAAATTTCAAAAATTTGAACTGACCGGAAAAACGGAGGTAAAATTCGGATTCAGCACCCCTTAAAACATCTAGATCACCGGTTTTTTCCGAGGCACCTGAAAGTGATCTTTGTTTTGCGCAACTGTGTTATTAATCTTTGAACAATTGTTAACACATATTTTGGTTTTCCGTCTCCAAAATGGATGGATGAAATGCTTGCGTAACAACCTCGCGTTGTAGTACTGGATGGGGGAGAGTGGTTCGGTGATGGAGCGGCTTTAGAGATGGGAATGTCGAGTGTTCCCATCCATCTGACTTCCGGAAGATCGTAAACGAAACCGAAGGAAGAACGATCCGTCCCAGCTGACTCTCCGAGGCTGTCAATGTCGAGGATATTCGGAACCGCTACCCGTCCCATCAAAATACCGCGAAAATAAAGCGTTCGTTAACGGCTAAGTGAAAGGTCAACTCTGATGATAGATGGGTTCATGCCGTTAAGAATTTCCTTGAGTGCAAGGCTTACGTCACATAGTGGGCTCATTTGCGACCTTAGTGGGAAAAAAATGTAATTTCTATCTCAACTTGTAATGTAGTGGGACGTACGACAAGCAATAGGCAACATCTGTGGGCCTAGGCCTGATCGGTGCTTAATCTCAAATATGTGTTGGGGTTCGTTGGGCAAGAGTCGAACTTATGAGAAAATAGAAGCTAAATCGGAGTCAGACGGAGCGAATAATCCTAATTAGAATGACGTGATTGTTCGAACTCTCAGTAAGGCAAGAGAATGGGTTTTCTTAATTTCAGAAGAAATTTTTACAGACTACAAGGCAGAGCTAGTTCAAGCTTGGAATGAGAAAATTCTTATGTTTATATATGTTCACTGAGCGCTTAAGAAAAATTTCACCACTCTCCAAGTTCCTCAGTAGTATTAACGCGACTAAGAAGAAATTGTAACGATGGACTTGAATCAGAGTCGTAGTTATTTGGTCTCGCTTCTTTCTCTACTTTATTGACCTCCGGTGAATTGACTAGGGAGTTGAAAATAATATGAATATACTGGTAGTTCGTTGATGTTCGAAGATTGGATAATATGCACCAATACCATTCAATACAATTATTGTGATCCATTCGGTTCCACGGAAGGAATAGTGGATTTGGAAAATGCCGTGACTTCCTTACTTTTAATTGTGACTCCAAACTTGTGGCGTTTAATCGAAGTTGTATTGAATCACCTCACTAAACCTCACCTTGAATCACCTACTTCAGATAAAAATAATCTTTACACTCGAAATTCGTAAAACGGGGATTTCCTCAGAATGGAGAAATTGGACTCACGGCAACTCTCTAATTTTAACCTGTAGAAATTTATGGTGATCAATGATAACAGAATTTTATGCTCTACAATGGTAGTCAATCAAAAAAAATTTAAAATAGGGAAGAAATAAGGATTTATCACCATTATCCCCTCCATTCACCCCTATTAATAATGCAAACTATATCAGAGAAACTTGCTTTAATAACCAATATTGTAGTTTACATTGGATAAGATAAATTAAGCAAAATAGGAATGGTCAAAACCGTCTGCCGATTTAGGCCTTAGTTAATATTTAAATTTTTCACTACAGAGAAACAAAACAAAAGAGTAGTAGTAAACATGCTTAAGCAAAAAAAAAAAAAAAAAAAAAAAAAAAAAAAAAAAAAAAAAATAAAAAAAAAAAAAAAATAATACATAAATAGTAATAGGAACAAAATTCTAATGTTAGGCTGGTTATTATTAATAAATACAGTGTAACCAAAGTTGAAAACAATTAAATTCCCTTATGAACTACCTTCTATTCTTGCATGCAGCACCAGCAAAAGAGGCCAACGCGTTCCAGTTCTCCCGGTTATCCAGCATTTTCAAGGAGGCTAGTTCCTCCATTTCTCTTATTCCCATATGCCTAACTCTAAATTTCATCAGAATATGACACTTCGCCAAAAATGAAAAACATCCTCCCTTACTCGCATATTGCATAGTGCACACTCGTCCCTATCCCTCTCTATGGAAGGTTGGTAACTCAAAGCCAGTAATTCTCTTCTCAACCATAAAATCCATCCTGTCATCCAAAGGCATGTAGTCGCATCTGTTGCCAGATCGACACAGGGTGAATCGTGCTGCAAACGTGAATACCAACACCGGGAAAGAGAGGAAGATGCCTGCTGCAACCCATCCTCCTCTATATACCCATCCTGAATCTTTCGTATTAGCTCTTCACCCCCTCCTCTTATCGGAATTCCTTTTTCGTCAATTAGCTTGTGATCATACGTGCCTTCTAAACTCAACCATTCTTTACACCAAGAAACTTGATGACGCACAACCTCAGTTGCTACAATACAGGGGAATCTATGTTCCGGCAATTTAAAAACAGTATATATATAATCCATGTGCAGCTTCAAGCAGTATGAATACAAAGGGTAGGAGTTTGTTTCCAAATATTTGAAGTAATTTGGTGTCCATTCTCGCGGCCGAAATAATTTTGAAAAAACTTTTCCAGATCCTCGTGTTTACCGATTCCCCAAACTTTTGCCCCGTACGTCAGTACGCACATTTTTGATGATTACTTTTGTTATTTTTTAAATAAACTCCCCGAAAAGTCGGTGGGAGCACACCGTTAAATAAAAAATAGAAAAGTAATTTAAATGAAAGTGGTGGGACTCCCAGGCCCAACCGACACCGGCCCAGGGGATTTGGGAAGTTGAGCGAAATGGAGGAGGGAGAGAAGGATAAAAAGCAAGTACTCTATAAAATGAGCACCAGTTCACCACATAGATTTTCACATACCCACACGGACACCTATCGTTTCTTTCACGGATTCGCTGTTCGAATGGTCAGAAACTTATTTGTATTCAGTTCTACTTTCTTCTCAAGTTTGGGTTGCCCCACAACTCCCTGGATCAATTCTAATATTAGTCCCTCTATTGACGAATCAATTTTACAGAGGGGTGTACTAAAAAAATGTAAACTATAAATCTACTGGCATCGCTAGCGGTCGAGATAGGTGTCGCCCGTAGTTAAACCACTTACCGGAATCAACAGAAAATATGCAGGAGTGATATCATAATGGATCTTCTCAATGAGCGTTCATCGCGAGTCGTGTCCACCGCTCTACCGCTTGTTCTACAACTCACTCCTGATTTTAAATAATGAACCTTTGTAATCAACCAAGAAAGAAACAATTGTAGCCCCCTTAAAAAGTCGTTGGTTTAGTTTTCCAAAAACGTACATTTCGAAAAAGAAAAAAAAAAAAAAAAAAAAAAAACTGTCCGTCCGCCATATCCCGTTTTTCCCCGGAAAGCAAGTCGATCCAGATCGAAACAGTAATCCGGATGGAGCACAGTTTGTTATGAAAATAATAAACCAAAATCACCTCTACCTGATTTATTGTCCTTGGTTCTTTGCAGTTCTACTGGACTACAAGGTCACAAGTTGAAAGTATTCTTTGTAATGAGTGGAATTAGAGCTGACATCTCAATAGATAAGGAACAGACTTCCCGTACCAGTTTATAGTTGCTTCCTCATGAGTTCATATTAATAAAGATCTAATTACATAGTTAGACACATTTGGAGGAACTATGGTTGTTAGGCAAGTTATAGTCCCCCTCTCCCCCCTACCGTCTTCACAGCACTAATTGGCTGGCCTACTTGAGGCGTTTTCGCAATCGTTATTAATCTAGGTAAATAGGACTCATAACGAAGTCGTACCATTATCAGTTTATTAGATTAAACCTTTGGAATCGAGCACAAAAAACATTTTTCTAAATCCTATTACAATTTTGATGGCTAAGGTTTCAAGGCCTAACAAAGAATAAAAAAATCCGCCTTTCTCTGTGCGTCGTGTTCGCTTGATCTCTGAAAGTATTTACCGAAAAATCACCATCCTCATTTCCCACTTGGAATCTAATTCTGCACCTTTTGTCAGGCATACTGTCCGCCACTTCGCAGGGGTGAAAAGTAGGTGATGCGTTTTGCTCGGGGACTTTAAAAGATATAGTCCAATTTAATAAATATTAAAATAGCCTATAAGACTGCTTAAGCACTCATAAAAAGAGCCGATCACCCTCTGCATAGACTTTATGGTTGTCAAAAACAAATAAAATCAACATGAAAGTGAATCGCAGATCATATTCACGACGTTGATATTTTAAATACATCAGCTCTATAAATTTTTACAGACTCGAGGTCTTAAATTCTCTGTTTCGGAACTTTTAATGTTTCTTAAAGGTTGGAAGCTAGTCCATTTTTCAGTTTATTTCTATTTAACTAGTCGGGGTTGTCACTGCTCCAGGATGGAGCTGCTCATGTCTATAAGGAGTGCCCGTTTAGGTAATTTTTATGTCGGATTTTTCAGTTTTTAACGCTTATTTGGTACACCCTGCATGTTTGAAACTGAACCCATGAAACATCAGAATTGATGAGTATTAGTTATGTGCAATTACCTGTGATCATCTTTGGGGTTAGCAATAAATTTTATGCACTCTCTCTTTTGGAAGGTTGCTTCAATCCAACTTCGAGCAGCAGACTGTAACAAAAAAAGAAAAAAAAACAATGATTAGGTAATGAAATGTAGAACATAGATTCTAGTGTACATTCAAGCAATATTTGTGTATGTACTTAAATTAAATAGGGATGACATTTTATACAATTATTGCAGGTTAGGGCATGAAAAGTTAAAATGCGCGATGTTATGGTAATATTTATACGTAACTTTCAAAATTAAACTTAATTCTCTCCTTATGATGCACTAGTGCAAATTTTATCTCCATTGTTAGAAGAGGTGACCGTGATGACGCGTACCCGTAGCACCGGAACTGTCCACAACTGAACTTCAACAACGCGTCCCGTATCATTTGGCAAGTAAGTACCTTCTCTATATTCACTCTTGCATTTCTCATCTGAGATAAGCCTCGTGTAATAGGGCTCTACGACCCGCAGGAAGGAAGATAACACATGGACGCCCTTCCCCCTCGCCAGAACATTACGAGCTCTGGAGCTTGCAGCAATAGAGCGGACCGACCGTTATTGAGGGACAGGGACATTGAAGATCGAGTAATAATATCAATCTCACGTTCCATCGCCTTACGCACCTCAGAGTGCAGGACGGTTTCGAAATTCAAAACTCGATTTTTGACTGCAAGTTAGCGTGATAAGGAGATACTAAATAAAGGCGTTGGAATAAAACATAGTTCAGCGTGGGGGTTAATAATAAAGAACTTGAAATCAATAACTTTTAACCGGTCAAAACGTGATTTTCTTTATTTATCCGTTTTCTTCTTCATTTGCTGGACGAAAACTTTACTTTTACATATACCACTTACTTGGCATGTTTTGTACTCGAACTACTTGTGAAGTTATCGTCTAATAGTATTTCAGCCTTTTAATACCTCTGAATAAGTCTTATTTCACTGTTAAATTTACTGTCTAATTTTCTTCGTCCTTCCATAAAATAATTTTCTATATCATTCGGTTTAATAGTTCAATTTTATAATTTAATCACCAATTCGGATTCAGACAACGGCACTCTACTATAGATCAAGACCATCGAATCACTAATATAATTGAAAACTCCTTAGAAGGTAAAAAAAATATGTGCCAGTATCTTCTTGGATGTGGCTCAAGAATTGACAAGGTTTGGCATGAGGGACTAGAGTACAAACTGCACAGGGATCTCCCAAGACAGTACTACTTACTACTGAAGTCCTACCTTGAAAATAGACATTTCAGGGTGAAGCAAGATGACCAATACTCCGGCTTGAAGCCCATAAAAGCAGGGATGTATTAGGGCCAGTACTCTACCTCCTGTACACACGGCACTTACCCCAACAAAAAAGCACAACTGTTGCCACCTTTGCATATGATACGGCTATCCTCTGTGTTGGAGATGATATAGAAACTGCAACACGCAAACTACAGACGTCTACTACTGAGGTTTCTAAGTGGACCAAGATGTGGATAATGAAGCTGAACGAATCAAAATCAGCCCAAATCAACTTCACTAACCGAAAAGTCCCAATCTTGGATGTTGAGATCAATTCAAATAAAATACCGCATACTGAAGCTGTTAAATACTTGGGTTTGACACTTGACTCCAAATTAAATTGGAATAAACACATAGAAAAGAAGAAAGAAGAACTTAAAATAAAGTACAGAAGGTTGTATTGGCTAATGGGAAGGAATTCCCATCTCTCCCTTCACAACACACTACTTATATATAAGCAGATCCTTCGTCCTATTTGGACCTATGGGATACAGATCTGGGGCTGTGCCAAGTAATCAAATATTGAGAAAATCCAAACCTTCAGAATAAAATACTGAGGAGTATAGTTGGAGCCCCTTGGTACATGCGAAACGATGATATTTATCGAGAGTTGACGATGGAAACAGTCCATGAAATTATTGCAAAATACGCAAGGAAGCATGAACATCGCCTCCACAAACATGAGAACCCGGAGATGCTCTACGTTTTGGACAACGAAGGTGATATCCGACGTCTCAAGCGAAACAAACCACTGGATTTAGTTGTGCTGCCTGAATAGAAGTGCAATCGAACTCAGTGCTATTTAATTGAGCTATATAATAAAGGGCTAGGTTTTGCTGTAAACCTACCCTCTTGGAGTGTACCTATATTGATATGTAAAATTGATAGATGAAATGTATTTGATTTTTCAGTTGCAACTAATAAATCACGAAAAATTTTTTACAATTTTCTATATCATTAATTGGTGGATGGATAGTTGACTTCAAGAAGATCTATATTCAACATATACTCACGCAGTATCCATACTAAAATTTAATACAATGTTCCATGGTCCATTTTGTGATGGATATGGATAGCTTCTCCTTCCCATTCTGAGCATGATCCTGAAGGTTTTTTGCTTCAGGGATATTCTGTGTCTATTGCACTATATCACTTCTTCGTTACACGGTATCAGAAAGTGGTCACTAACCGCTCACCTTCTACTATTGACTGTCCTGAGGCCCCTTTAGCTCGCTCTGCCACCATCGGCGAAATGGGCGATACATTTTTAATACGACTCATTAAATACTATCTACTATTTATCCCTGCCCTTCCAGTTTCTTGAAACTGCTAACCGTCAGCATAAACCTTTTAACTCCATAAGTTGCAGGCATATTGCATCGGCCCTTGAAATGGGCAACTAGTTCATTCCATTACCTCCTACTTCTAATCTTCTAGGGGAAACTTTGAAACTTAACGAAATTCAGTACTTTAAAATTTTCGTGGTGATGTCTATATGTGTGATAAGGTACCTGGCAATAAATCAGTACAATTAGGAAGGTAGCAGTGGTGGACCACTGATTCTATCAATATTTAAATGTTATTCTTTGTTCAAACTGTTCCGGATACAACTCCAACCAGTACCCATTTTCCAATTTATTTTGTTCGTACTTATCCATAGGTAGCGATCGTCAGTGCCTTTTAAATCCACCAGTGTCTTACTCCTTCGCAACCAAAGATAGGGAAGCTCTGTATTCGAGCAAGAAGCTAAAAAACGTGGAGTTCCAAGTTGTCAACTGACTTAGGCAAGTGGGCTGCCATTTCCTAGTAATTTAGGAGAAATTCAACTGTAGAAAATAATCGCAATTTTTGAACCTACAAGTGACCCTCAAACCTTACAATGACACGAGCAATCACGCAATATTAAAAAAAAAGATGAACCCATTGTAATGAAATAAAGAAATCATGAACCTATATGTAGGCTTTTATTAACTGAAAAATTGAACAGCAATGAATTACGAATCAGTCAGAATTTCAAGTTGTGCCATCATGGATCGCTACAGCAACCACGGAGTCAATAATAAACCGTAGAATCATCACACCCATGTGTTAGAATAGGTTGCGTTTTATCAACGAACCCAATTTAGTGGAGAAATATTGATCACCATACTTTTTGACAACCCCTTCCGTTGGTCACGATTTTTCTCAGGAGGTCCCTTAATTTGTTGAGCAGTGTATTTTTTTTTTATAGAAGATAATTTTATTAACAGAGAAAATAAAATTGCAAAGTGGTACACAGTTGGATGAATAAAGAAATGAAAATTTTCTTTTGTCCACCAACCGAATAAGTTCATTAGAACTTGTGGTGGTTGGTGGAGCTGCTCTTAGCAGAATCATCCATGTAAATTATAACATTTTCAACACTACTTACTTATTTAGATAAACAAAGAAACAATAACTACAGGTTAATCTCCTTTATCCTGTTCAAAATAAAACACTTAAAATTAATATAACTATTGAACATGTCCATGCGGAATCTATTCTCATAAAAGACGAGTAAAACATGATAATAAGCATTCTTTTTTATGCTTCCATTTCGGACTTTGGGTAAATTAATATTTGATGTTAATGCCGTGCGAGTATGCGAGTAGTTTGAAGACAAACAAGAACGATTGAAATGAAAGCATTTAGCTTTCATCGAAGGAGCATGTTTGGAAGGTACGGCAATGGTCTACATATCGGTTGATATAAAACTTGGATTTCAAGCGTAAAATAAAGTGGTGTCTGGAATAGAAATAAATTAAAAGGAAGAAATTCAGTTTAGTTGTTTGCTCGGGAAATCTTAGACCACCATCAGTAGGCACAAATACGTCGGAATTTCAAAAAACACGTGCCATCGATATCTATGATGACGTAGGTCACGTGTCTACGTAATGTGATGTAAATGGAAAAAGGGTTGGCAATCAGGGAAATCGAGTGCTATATATATATTGTTATTGAGGAGGAGTTGGTAGTGACTGGTGCTAACCGACAAATTCCGCCCCTTCAGATCTGATGAGGGTTGCTGAGGAGGATGATGTCATACAAGGAGTAAGGGTGCCCCACCTGCTGTTGCGGTATATATGGCTTATCGATAAACCAGGAACAGAACCTTCCATATTGAAGAGCGGGCTCTGGTAGAATAGCATAAAGTATTCTCACTCACTAATAAACCCAAGCCACGGAGGCAAAGCACATTCAGTCTAAAATGGCAGCTAATTGATTACATACAAGGAATAAACGGGGCATTCACCGTAAAAGTTAAAGCTCTAAAGATGAAAATTGACCATTGGGTGAGAAAAAATGTCCACAAATTTTCAGACCGACCCACAACAAGACAAAGTTTACCAAATAGGTTTGGATTCATTACGTTTAGTGTTAGACATCAACGAAAAAAAGGTAACATTCAGTTGTCGTGTTAAATTACCTCCAAAAGAATTTCGAGTAGAAAAATAGTCTGAAATTCAATTCCTCAAATGTTGAAGTTTCAATTTAAAAAGAGTGTAATATATAGCTAGGAAATCACTTGATTGACACTGGGTCGGAAGAGAGGGATTTTCGTATGTTGCATAAAAAATGAAAGAGTTCACATTTAACTTTTACTCTACCTCTGGTATAAAGAAGGTGAGCGTAATAGGGGGACAGCAAGCATATATAGTACGTATTATGTTACCCTGAGAGCTTGGTAATGGCTGTCCGACACACTGACAGGGACTCTCGACACCCCTGCTCACGGCGATAGAGCAGACGGTGCTTACTATTCGCTACACTTTCATAGGTGATTCTCAACTTATCGAAGGCAAGTTCGTGAATCGCTTATCGAATTTGTTCTTACGTACCGTATTGTTTTTAAAAACTTCTGCAAAGTTGGGTATGGCACATAGTTCCCCAGGTTAACTGTGCCACCACATAGTTTGCTAGCACTGCGCAGCCTATACTTGCAGGCAATAAGTACGTGTAGATTATTGAAAGTTTTCAATTAATCCAAGAGATTTAGAAATTAATTAGAAGCTTAATTTAGAAATTAAGCTTCTTACAAGGATTCGCGCAAAAAATGCCGCCGGGCGTTTTTCATAGATATATGCTCCTTCAAGAGTTCGCTTAGACATATTGCAGTCTGTCGCTGTTCTAATTCAATAGCGAATACTATAACGATCACCTTGACATTGATATCAGATGATTAAACTGTCTTCCCCCAACTACTACCCAATGTCGTGCAAGATTAGACGATTAGAAAGTGAGAAAATTATGCTTCATGGATTTTACTACCGCGTTTGAACAGCAATGAAATCCACAAGGGACCATCTACAGGCTAACCCGCTTTTTCCAATAAAATTGGACAAAAACTGTACGAACGAATATACAAGGGTGAACACACACTCACAGATTGGCAAACATGAAATGAAAGTTGTTCAGAATGGTCTAAAATGCAGAATGCAAACGTACATTTCGAGTTTTACAAAGATTTTTTTGTTTCATCTTCCGAATGTGAAAACTAACTTTCTACAACATAGGTCAATCTGAAGCAAAATCAGATAAGTACTCTTGAAAAAAGTCAAAGTCATGCAACAAAATCCTAAAATGCAAATTTTCTTGATTGGGACTCAACTTCAATAAAAAAGGAGATTAGACCCTTGTGTACCGGTTTTAATTTTAAACAGACATTGTCTAAATAAATGTCTCCAACAAAAGCTGGGAGGTTGCCCGCAACCGCTGCTGAACTTGGTTTTTGAGGGAGCTGCTGTTGTGATGTGAACGAACAACACGAACTACTCCAAAACCGAGCTCGTCTGCTGAGCTCGCTGCTGTTCTGTATGATTCAGGGAAGGGTTAGCAACGTCGACAGTGCTCTGAATAATCCCAGCTACTTCCATTGAGTGGAATGGACTTCAGAGGGCATTGTGGCCCGTGACAAGTTGTCAGTCGCAGCGTGGACAGAGCAGACATGTTGGGCTAAAATAAGCAAATATGATAGGAATGACCAGTGGCAACCAATATTTAAGCTAAAAGGAGTCGTACCTAATAATATATATATATAATATCAAGGTCATGGCTGCGACAGTGTCGTAGCGGGGGAAAAACGCCACAGAGCTTTGTGAGTTGGCCATCTTGATCAAGTGGTATCACCCCCGCGTCATGACACACAAATCAGTGGTCATTCTATAGGGGAACTTCTTTCCATCCCTCCATCTCTCTTCCATCCACAACCTCCCAAATCCTTAGAGTCAGCACCACCTGAACCTGGGCTTCCTCCCAACTTTTATTTTATTTAGTTTTTTTTTTTTTTTCAGGTAAATTTAATGATGTTAACAAAATTACTGCTTACTGGATTCGATCTCAGACTCTCCTGTACCGCAGTTTAACGCCTAACCCATATGGCTGAGAAGACCTGTTGATATGTCTGGTGGAATAATAGCCATTCAGCAACTTTAGGGAGCCGGCCTGTGTTAGTCCACCCATTAACGGCTGGTTTGTTAAATCGCTTCTTATTTAGTACGTGAGCAGATACATTTCACAACCTTTAAAGTGAGTAGAAAAGGTCAACAGCAGGTTCACGGATTGGCAGAATGCATCTACTAGAATATTTAACCAATATTTCTTCTTTTTTTAACCCCAATTCAAAATGTCGTCTAGTTTTTAAAATATTTAAAGGTGTTCAAATTATGTTGATGATATAAAAACTAGTCATAGGGACGTTATCATCCCTGTAATTCCTAATTATTTGCCAGTATGTTCTCTCTTTCTCTCACTCTCTTCTTTTCTAAATTCTGAATCCTAAGAAGAGTTATTGCTTAAAATGACAACATTCCATTACAGACTCCTGTTACTGGAATTGGATTATGTACATCTACCGAAGAATGTTAGCGAGCTGGAGGGAATGCAACACTCATACATCCTAGGCCTGGTTGTCAAAGCTCTTTGACCCAACCTCAATGATTATTCTATTACGTTTTCATGTTAAAACAATATTTAAACAGCGATTTTGATGTCCTTTCAGGTGATCTTGACCGAATTAATTTAAGTCAGTTTGCGAATCAGATATAAAGAGGAAAGAGTGCCGCAATGAGTAATGAAGATTGTGCTGAGGGACATAATTTACTTTTTCATCTTGATTTTTCCCTGAGTTACGTTGACAACTAAAATGTTGTTGGGAGGAGAGTAGGGGGGGGGGGGGGTTGGGAGGAGAGCGCTGTTTAGCTCTAATTTGATGGGGGAGCCATTAGTCCTGAAGCCGACACCTAAAATACAAAAAACGGGTAGTCATCCGTAGAACATTATATTTCATTTATATCTACATTTCTTTGTAAAGATTTTATTTTGGAAGTGTTGACCAGTAGGATGGGAAAATTTACAGATGACATCTTACAACAGAGATGCATTACATTACGAAACCGTTACAAAAATAGCTAAAATGGTTCGTGGCTGTAGAGCAAAACGGCTGCCAAGTTGGGTGTGGTACAAGAATGTGTAGATCACTGAAATGTTTTGAGTAATCGTAAATTAAGCTTGTTAGAAAAATTAACGGACCAACAATGTCATAGCGCACCTACCCACAGATACCTTCAAGTGAACGTTCCCTGTGAATGTCATCAAACTCAGATAAAAACTGAGGAAATTAGGATTGTTTCAAGAATTTGAGGTTGGCCAGAGCAGAGCAGTTACCAATAATACGATCATGTTGAAATTCGTATATGGTAATTAAATCGTCTTTCCCTACTAACATTCAAATTTTAGCGAGATCGGACAACTAGGACCACGAAAAATAATGTTTGGCGATTTTTAAGTTTCTGCATACGCAGAGTGACGTATTGGTTAAAGTTCCTCATCTTCCCTACTTCTATGGGTAGATTCAGAAGCACCAAAGCGATCAGACTCCAAGGCTCTTAATATCCAGTGAAGGAGGAGTTTCATTGCCCTTTTCGCTAATTTCGAGAATCATGTTAGAAACCAATTTCTCCTTTTGGTTTGTTTTCCAGTTGTTCCACAAAATTCAGAGATTTGGAGTTTCTTGTCCGGACGCAGAACCATGGGGTTAACAGCCAATCCTGTAATTACTGCTCAAGCTAGAATTCCCAACTGAAATACGTGATTGTTTTTGGTTCAATTAAGAAAACGATCTTGTTTTGGAACAGTTTATAGTTTCCAATTTCATCATGGAAGGGGTTAATTGAAACGAGTTTTTTGTTTGTCAATTCTAATTTAATCGCTGATATTGTTTTACTGACATCATTTATAAGGACGATTGATTCTTTTTTGAACTATTTTTGTTTCATTCCGGTGGTGAGGGAGAAAACGGTAAAAAATTGATTTATTTTCTCCTGTAAAAACTTGTGTTTCCAGCAAAATCATAGGGAAGTCCCTGTTAGCATCCATTACTTATAAATATGTTTCACCATCAAATTGGTATTTATCAATTTTCTTCTCACTTGAGAGGCTCAAATTTCAAAACGATTCAACGTAAATATATTAAGATAGTGTATAAAATTCATGCAGGCATCATCGGTGGGAACAAGATTCGAGTTTAAGACCATTGGGCGAGGGAGGAAGCCGAAAAAAGAGCGATCAGGCACGATTCGAGTTTGTCTGATGAAGTTTTGTTGCCTCGAACGTGACAATGGCTTGGAATAAGGGAGCGTTACAGCAGATTTTTCAGACTCGTAGGGAGTTTTAGGTACCTACCGGTGTGCTTCGAACCCAAGAAAATCTTATACAGTTGGTCCCAAAATCCCATTGGTGTCAGGATGTTTTGATTACTAATAATGGTGACCGTTATATACTAGGGCTCTGTTAAAACCAGAAAAAATGTTGGGCACCGAATTGGTTACTACCCCAGTATGTGAAGACGTAATCTATGTCATGAGTATGAGCAGATTTCTACGAAGCAATAATAGACTCGTCCGTTCTTGGTGAATTCTATTGAGAGCTTCCACAGAGTCTGAGAATTGTCGGCACTTCTCGGCTGGCATCGCTGCCACCATTCCATTGTCGCTTTTTTTTCAACTCAGTAATTTTCAGCTGATTGGTCCCTTCTTTTAGGTACAACAGTAGATATCAGCTGTTGTTACTTTTATAGGGGCAACTAAAGCTGGTCTCCACATATTGATTTGAAACACTTTTAAGACCGATAATTATTTAAATGTTAGTATATTGACTCATTTACTTTGCTTTCAAATTCCTAGGTACCTTTAAGGTTACAAAGAAATTCAATTGAAAAGTTATACTGCTCTTCGTAAATTACTGAGTCAATTGGGTTCTGGTGGACTAGGCTTATTTACGATTATTATTTGGACACTGTGAGGTGATGGAATGGTATAGTTGCCCCTTCCGTTAAGCAGAATGCGGTAATGCCCGCCACGCTCAGAGGGTGATCCAGAAGCTTGAAGGCGCCTGATTCATCTCCCAAAGAGACGGATTCAAGAATCGAGAAGGCCCAACTAACCATATCCATCACAACACATAGTGATATCTCAACATTGAAGGAGTTACGAATTTCGACATTTCATTCGAAAGGGAAGAGTGAATTAGAATTTCGATATCGCCTAGGTACCAACCCACAAGAAAGCAAAATCAGATACCAATAGTTACTAATTTCGTATATGGTAATATTTTTTCCCAAGAACCATGCAGGTATTACTCGTTAAAAACTACTGCGAACGAGAGTCGAACGTACCATGTTAGCATTCAGTTCATTGAGAACAAAGCTTACGAACGCCCGCCCGCAGCCTAAAGACGAAAATT
Source organism: Creontiades dilutus (assembly GCA_031894815.1). NCBI lineage: Eukaryota > Metazoa > Arthropoda > Insecta > Hemiptera > Miridae > Creontiades > Creontiades dilutus. The sequence goes on along the minus strand of JAVIWC010000497.1, from coordinate 1,545,271 downwards.
ATTTCATGTCCTCGGGGGTTTTGAGTAATCACTGCCAACATCACCACCGACCACCTTCTTACTTCTTGAACTCCCCTCACAACCGGCGTCAGGAGACTCACAGCTCAACTTTGTTTTTCGCAGGGAGGACCGCTAAAAACTCGGAGAGAGGTAACGAATTCACTTGAATTCCGTTCATGATGGTAATATACTATTGTAATGTAGTTTATAGCTCAGAAACCACATTGTGATGCAAGCCACTGCAATAATGAATTCCGATCAATAAATCAGCATCAATAGAATAATTGTGTATACATATGTAATGGTACTCTGAACTAACAAGCTTCCCCGCTACAGGACCGTTGGGTAATTTAGGTAACTTCAGAGTCAAGAGTAACCCCCTCACGGCCCGTTCTACGTTGGAGGACCATGAATTAATCCAGAGTTAATCTAGCTATCCCTCCGTCGATAACTCTCGACTCTGGTTTACCTCTCATTTTGCCATCTATGGTCCAAAGTTACCTCACTAGTTCCGATTTCAGAGAAACCCTCAAGGTCGGCTACACGTAAACCGTTCTTTCATAAAAGCAAACTCCTCTAACCTTTATGAACGTTGGGGGAACCATTGGCTTTCTTTAGACACAGAGCGTTGTCTCAATACAAGGTATAATAGATACTTTTCCCGGATCTGCTGTTTTGGACCCCCCGCCACCTACATCGGTAACGAGAAAAATTCTATATTTGAAAGATTGTTTGCACAGCTGAGCCTGGCTTACAAGGAAAAGCCGAGTCTATATGTTGACCGAAAGCAGCATAATATGTTGGATTGCTCAGAGCTCTGCATGGTCTGGAACCTGAGACTTTGGCACATTTTTTGCTCTTGTGTCCTATAGCCCATACAGATCTCACTATCTACAGAAGTACTTCACGAACGTTAACACATTTGATGAAGACAATGTTGAATGTGCGGCCAGCGATTTGCTTGACTGCTCAAACGACATTGAAAAGATCACTGCAATCTGCAGATACGTCGGGAACTCATCAAGACTTCGAGCGTTCTCTCTGAACAAATGATTCTGGAGTGTGAGTTTTGGTAAATGTGTTACATGATCACCAAGTGTATTGTTATTTATTATTTATCCGTTTTACGCTTACGTTTTTACGTACGTTAAACGTTAACGTTTTTCTAAAACTTTGTATCAGACGGTAATTTATTTTCCATGAGTATTTATCAAAAATTGTATTTTTTTGTAATTTTGACTAAGAAGTTTTATTTTTTTGTTTCTATATTGATGCACCAGCAACTCATTGCAATAATATTTATATTTTTTGCAAATAAACGAATTGAACTTGAACTTGAAGTTGTAAACCGTTCTTTCCCAAGAGCGAGAGTTGATAGCTAATTAGAGAAGTGTACACTCCTCTTAGAGCAGTTGTGAGAGACAGCTTCAGCAAGCAGTCTAAATCATTTTCACCTAAATGAAACCGCTTGCTAGATCGAAATGGCAACTTCTGGTCGACAGCCGATTACTTGACGGACTGCTTCATCAGCTGGCTGAGGGCTTGGCCTGAATTGTGTACATATACTGTTAGTTTTTCGGTACATAAAACCATAATAATCATTGTGATCAAAAAGATTTTTGGACGTGTATTCGTTAGAAAAGGAAAGTGAGACGATAAACTTCTTATATAGAGAAAATGTCATTTAAGGAGGAAAATGTGAAACGAAACTTGAAAAAATGTAAACGCCGTTTTCTCCCTCAAATCAAATCGAAATTTAGAAATCAGTTACACCATTAGCAAGCTGTTAAAATGGAGTATTTGAGCAATGGCAGTCACAGTCGTTTACCGATTTTGACACGTCGATTTTTAATAAAGTCAGAAGTTTGAGGAATGATAACTTAATTTCAGCAATCTTTAAAATTATTTGGAACTTAACAGTGACTCAGTAGGAGCCTAGTTGGTCTACGATTAGAGCTTCAAAATGGATGAATGGAGAAATATGTATCTGAAAAGTAGAAAATCTGTGGGTATTGAATTGGTGATTTGGTTAGCAAACATGAGATGAAGGAGTAGATGTAATTGAATAGTTTTTTGAGAACACAAGATCAATCGACTTTCAATTTATTTACTGCTAGTTTGTAACTTGGAATAACCCAAGAGAATCGTGGATTAGGCAGATCTGCATAGAATTTACTTGAAATAATATATGAATTAGTAATAAAACACAGATGGTATTGAATGGAAGCAAAACAAGCTTATAAACCGGTTAGGGAAACCAGCTAATTTTATTCGCCCGATAGAACTTAGCTGAAGATGGATAAACAAGCAGGATCGTGCCAACGGGGGAATAATGCAATTCGGCGGTACCTCCGTCCGACGAATAGCGCCGTTGATAAACCAGCCTTCGCCAGATATTGAATTTCTCCTGGTTGCCCCCGTTCAGCAAACCAATCCAACCTCTGCTGACTACAGTCGTTTAATAAGGGAGTAATTTCACTGAAGGTTCTAGAGGTGAAATCAGGTTTGAAAACTGCCATTATGTGATCTTGTAGCTGTTGGTTTGGTGTCATTTTCCTTCATGTTAGTAACGCGATCAACCAATTCTTTTTATTACCGTTATTTTACTGACTGAAAGAATCAAAGGTATATTGATCGTGCTGATAACCCTAGAAGCTCTTCTATGAGTTCCTGGGAAAGCTGAAAAATTGACCAGAAAGACTTCCTAGACTACCTGCAGGTAGGGCCCCATTTCCATTTTACATATGATGATTTTCTAAACAATTTCGTTTCGTGTCTGACGACTGCTTGCGAATCCTTGCAACAAGCTTTTCATCCGATTTGGATGAAATTTTCTGGAAATGCGCAGATTAGACTTTAGACAGTCACCTATGGGTTTAAATGACCAGACATCAATACTTCAAGAGACTGCAAGAAATCCATCGAGCAGCATTTTCCCACGTCCTAAAGGTCCCATATGTCTCAAATTTGAAAGGTAGTTGGGGAAGGGCAGTCCAATTCTCTCCATAAATTTCAACATGATCAGTAGTTAATGCGCATGTGCGAGCTAGAAATCCATTCCAGGGTAATGTCCTATTCCTCCGATATCATTCAAATTTTGAGGTTAGTTCGTAAAAGAGACTATGATTACCACATACTAACAACAAACAAACCACAGTTGTTCAGTTTTGCCCGATTTGGAAGAAATTTTCCCCAGAAAGTAGGAGGACAACATCCGATCATTAAAATTAGTTTTGATCCCAGAATGCAGAAACTGTTGATGTTCATACGATTTATTAATCACTACAGTAGTATTAATCACTCAGTACTGTTGAAATTTCTGGATAAAATTTTATTTATAGTAGCCTTCAATGATATATCAATACTAGTTGTTGCCATAATTGGGCACTTGATTGTATAAATGCTTACAATACAACAGCAACAATTAAAGACTTGATCCTACGTGCTGGGGCTCCGGAGAATTCCAGCTGCATCTACGATGGGTAGACTTATTGTTCCGATGAATCTGACGTCTTGCGGACTAGCATTTTTGGACTATTTTCAATCCCGTTGAAAATGGAATTCGGCTCAATGACGCACAACGTGAGTCAGTGCTGAATGTAAATCGGGGCAGTCTCAGCGAAGAGTAGGATGATCTCTCTGGATCGATCTGGCGAGGTATCTCATTCCTACTTAGTGCTGTTCACTGGGTGAAAAGTAACACCGGTAGACACTTAGTTGGAATGACTGATCAAGTAATTGCTGCTATTCGATATGTAGACACAACCTAGACACACATTGTCCATGCAAAAGGCGTTAAATATTAAAAGGTATTGTTCAATATTCAAATTTCACCTAGACTTTTCCAATTATGATTCCCGCAATATTCCATTCTTGACTAACTTTGTGATTCAATTTCTGTCGGTGAACAAGCAGGCTCATCAAAGTGTCAGGGTCGATTCAATGCAGGACATTTTCGAGAGCAGGGAGTTCTGAACAGGTGCTGCAACAGTCATAGCAAACTTTTATAGACGTATCCTTACTCCTGATACCGATTCCCCTCCTGCAATATGAACGTCTGACCCAGTGTAGCAATACGAAAGAACGAATGAGCGTGAGAGGTTTAATCTTTTTTAACGGACCATCCCGAGCGTAAACCATTTCATTGAAGCGATAAAATCGAAACGGACGTGCACCGTAAGATCGATCGATGCTCAGATTGAAACAAAGACTTTTAAAATATCGCAGCAAATCATCACCCAAGGATTTATGTATTAGATTACCCTCCTAGTTCTATATCTGCTAGCAGTCTATGATACATTATGTTAAACCGCCACCTCCATACATTGTAATTGTATCCCAATCACCTTTCTAGAACATGTACTTGTACTTCAAATCTATGTATCGATTAGAAAAGCAATATACTGTATAGTAAACACACCGCCGTATTGACACGGAGGTGGAAACCAACGAATGGAACTACAGTAATTAAACGATGAAATGAAACAGCTACGGTTCACTGAAGCGTCGTTTCCACTATCGGGAGATGAACAATTTTTGATGGCCATAATCCACATTTTACGTTTCATAACTTCCCCAGCAACTTTCGTTTATTGTCTATTTGTCGTGAAGATCCAACCAGACGCTGAATTTCTACTGCTTTCTACATACACTGATGGAATGTTCTTTGAAAATTCAGTGATATCTCTTTGCCTGTAGATGTGCCTGTATGAAATTGACTGCTCAAAACGTCACTCTAGGCTTGCATTAGCGTAAAATCCACCAACGCATCATTTGTGATTTAATAATCGGAGGTTTATATTGTTCACATATTCCATGGTTTAAAGACCATGTTTAATAGTCTCTCATCAATTTTAAAACGATCGCATAATTATTAGAAGCTGCGCATGAGCGATCGTGAAATCTCTGTAACAATTCAACAGTTTTTCAAGGAATGTGCAATCAGGCTGTAGATGGTACCCTAAAAAAATCAGTAATTGAAAATTAATACTCATTCTGAGAATGTGCGAACGTAAATTTACCAATCATCATGCCAGTTCCAGTCTCAGCCGTCCGTCTCAGGTTCCAGTGGTCTGATCTCGCTCAGAAGAATTATCTTACAGGCTGCATTGTAGTATTGTTATCGTTACAGACCCTCAAAGTATGTCGGATCACCCATTTGAAGTTGTTGATACCTGCTTGACCATGTCCCATGCCATTTTTGTCCTATGAATCGTTGTAACAAGCTTATATTCAACATCTTTCATTCATTCATGTTACCGATACAAGGACACTACACATTCATGTGCCACCCAAAACTCGGCAAAGTTTTTTTATTTGTAACTAATATCTATATACTAGTTTTTGAAGACTCGGACAGACAACTAACTGGATTGGGCGATAATGTAAGCTCTTTAGGATTCATAACTATATCCGGGTACGGTTTGTGATGTCCCCTGGTAACTTACAAGGGAAAAAATTGTCTGTGAAAGTGTAAAGAAAATAAGCTCTAAGAAAGAATCAAAGAATCTGCCGCTCCGTAGAACCTACAAAGGGGGGGACAACGAAATCCCACTAGGTCGGCCGCATAACGTATAGGGATACGTCAGGGGACCCTCCGGGACTGGTAAGGTAAAAAATGCCTTTTTCCGGCTCTTTGGGTCACCTGAAACCATGCAATGCATTTTCCTTGCCTGATTTCAGTTTTGAATTGCACGATTCAAGGAGGCGCATGGAGGGGTTAATTCCGTTCTTTACAAAAGAATTATAACAATTTATGAATTGATAATTTAAAACATCCATTGCTTGCCAATTATTTTCCATCAGGAAAATCGAATTCTTCAAGTCTCTCTCACTCACGTTTCAACATAGACTGAGCAGTGCCAAGAAAATTCACTAGCATAACTCTTTTACAGGGTGCTACATTAGCATATATGGTAACGTGGGCTTTGGGGCTTGGAGGCGTAAATTAAAATAACTCTATCTCAACAGGAAATACGTATATTCGTAGCTTATTACTCCTAACCGTTGTCTGAAACTAATAAAGTTGATTTCACTGTTCTGCTTGAACGCCATTTTTGATGAGATAATTAGAATTTGCAGATCAACTCGAGGAAGTAACATGATGTGAATTCTCGTTGGCTATTTCAGTCGTAAAGTAAACCTTGTCGAGCACGTATTGGGAAAATTATCAGAATACTATCGCAAGGTCTTGGTTTCCTAAAAAGTAGTATTCGGGAATTTCACAAAACTGAAGGTATTAAGACGATATAGGAAGCATTAGTATTACCAATACTTGAATACGCGTAAACGATTCTATATCCAGGTTACTTACTACACAAATATGTTTTGGAATGAGTAGAAAAGAAGTTTCTACGCTACGTTGCCTGCCTTCAAACTGGGTATACCTTCTGATGAAGTGAATCACGGAGACCTGTAGGAGAGTTGCAGTCTCTCCTCCTTAGCCCCACAGACATTGTCAGCTCAACTGAAGATAATCGTCAGGCTGTCGATCGGGGTATCTCATACATTCATCAGTTAATGTGAAGAGTGCGAACAGCAGTTCGGGAGGACTAGAAGAGTTTGGGCGTCAGACAGGCGAGCATTGGACATGAGATCAGCCACAGGGATGGTGATCTGAATCCCTCTCCTCCTCCCTCGCTCCACTCTGTCAGTTAGCTTGCGGGTGTGCGATTCGCTGCCTCATTTTTCTCCAGTTTTCATCAGTATTGAGTCATATCCATTCAAAAGCCAAGTTTGGATTAACGGGGAACGATGAACGATGACGGGGGCCCGACAGTTCGTAGGCACCGAAAGCATAATGTGTGCGACCTTCAGGGTATCATCTGCAGTTCATTATGGCCGCCTGAGGGCTGTAGACTAGTTGTGAATGCAGCTCGGCTGAACTGGCCTTACGTTTGTCTGTTGAGACGAAAGAGTGCAGGCTATCGGATGGTGTAACCTCTGAAGAAAAGTACCTCCGATTCCATCCTGTTGTGGGAGCTTGCAACTAATCTCCAAATATGCTATCCAAAATCACCCCCTCTCTTCAGGATTGAGTTCTTTCCCACAAATTATCAAATGCATAGTCCGCTTCGCCGTCTCCGACATTTCGCAAACCTTCTCCTCACTGTTACCTGACTTGGCCTTTACGATATTGTTTCTACGCGCGACGCACTTTTATCTTCGACTCCACTTTCGTTTTGAATCTCTTTTAATTGTGTTATCTTCTTGCGCTTACCGATTTATTGCCACACTTAATTGTACCGTACAAAATAAATTAAAAAACATATATTACCAATTATATTTACAACATATTATATTCGACAGTGCATTATATTCATTCAGTACAGGATATTCGTGATTTTCAAATGAAAACCACCAGAAAATTCGGGTGCCTGGGTGGGGTGTACGAAATCGGTGGGGCTGTGATTCGAGAGGAACCCCGGCTGGGGTTTTCGAATGACTGTGTCACTGCGACAAAAGCCGCCTCCAGTTGCTAATAGTGGGGAGTGGGAAACGCGGTGGGGAGCTTCTAGGTGCCATCTGTGTCTCACTTTGGTAATTCCGTTAGGCCGCTTGTATCGGCGTTGGTTGCGCATGTTGAGCAGCCCTGCCCCAGTCGGAGTCGGTGCACCGCGTATCAAACGCGTTTGTAGATTGTTCCGCACGTACCGATTTCGGTTCGGTTGGTATCTATTAGAACGAGTCTGCTTTAGCCAATCTTCAATAACAGTGAACTATCCCTTCGGTATCGACCAGTACTAGCATAGCAGAATGATCATATGGCTCATTTTTTTGGCATCTAGTATGGACAATCATTTTCGACTAAATCGAGTTCTCTGCTATTCAGGAGAACTTTCGTTTCGTGTCTGTCCGTCGTTGTGTTTATATGTTTGTACGTCCTCGCATTTTATAACGAACTTCAGTTCATCCAATAATGAAAATTTCAAAGATAGCGGGCTAGAGTGTATTCAGTATTCAGTGGCATTCGTATGAATTTCATCGCTCTCAAATCAATACAACAGTCTGCGCTTGCGCATAAGTAAAATCCGTCTAACTTCGTTTTCTCTTTTTCCGAATCTTACGGAATCTTACTCAAATTTGGGTTAGTTGGGGTTTCATAATCTCAAACCGATCTTATATTCACTACAATAGAATTAAGGGCGCCACAAAAATGCAATACTTCGATCATTCAATTCGAAGGCGTTTATGTCAGTGGGAAGATACAACATGATACAACAAAAACCAGATTCAAAATCAAATAAGCACTATATTCCAAAATGACGGCCACCGTTTACCCATTAATATTGGTAAAGGTACCGCTGAGCTTCTCTAGTTGGTAATCTCGGCAGGACCGCTTCGAGTTATCACCGCCCTCGTCCCTCGGGTTTTGTATACCGACTGTTGGTAATTTATAGAGGCACTGCGTTTAGTCTCTCTCTCCCATATTCATCCTCCTCATCTTTACTTACTCCCAGGGCAGGCGTTGGGCAAGCCAGGGCGTCCTCCCACTTTTATTTTATTTAGTTTTTTCGTTCTTATTCAATGATGTGGTCCCCTCCGCCGTTGAGGGAAGTTTATTTTAAAAAAGCAACGAGTGATAAAACATGATTGGAAATATACAGTACACTATCTACCAGTGACAAATAGTGTACCTACCGTTGTAAAAGAAATGCATGCGGATATGCCAAAACAGGATCTGGTAGTTGAAGAAAAGTTAGGAAACTTTTTAGTGCGGTAAAGGAGGGTGGGGGTGATAACACAGCTTGCAGTAATTGTGATTTGATGTGAGGCCGGTGTTGGTGATTCCACTTTTCCTAACACATCCCATCAAAGAAAGTTTGAAGCACCTGGGAAGACATCACGAGTGGAAGATCGTTCGTTTTTGGAAAATCGTGTTTCCTGAAAAACCATGTTCCCTCGTCATCTCATAAGTTATAGCCTTATTATGAGCCTTATTGTGTTATGGATTAGACGTAAACATTTAATCCTTTTCAGAACTCGAAACTCTGAATTCGAAGATAATTTTCAAAACCTCTCTTGTAGTAAATTGGGTATAAATTAACGGTATCATATTAAAACGAACCTTTTCGCGTGGAAATCCGTTATATGAAGATGTAGAATGGATACTAAACTTTAATACTTCTGGAGGACGAATACGTAATTGCTTGCCCTAAAGTTCTAACAGGTCGTAACGGCACACAAATTATTCTTCCAATTACCTAGCCGAGGTTGGGTTCAAGTCTTGATCAGGCGCAATTACTCATATTGTGATTTTAAAGTTTGTTGCAAATCGTTGTTTGATATATTTATAAATAGTTGAAGCGTATAATTTTTACTGCATTTATGTACGCTGAATCTAACCACATTTCAGGAGCTTAAGCTGTTCTAGAGATATGAAGAGTTTTACCTTTCAAAAACTTTATAGATCTAACACAACTCTTGATTGAAGTAATAATGGCTACATCCTACGCATTTATCCACAAAGAATTAATTGGAATCATAGCAAATGTTTTCTGCCAAACAACAATGGCTTTTCTAGGAGCATCACTTGCCTATAAATAACTAGTTAACTAGGCAATAAGAAGGTACATTGTCCACATAAAAATAGGAACCACCTTTTTTCGAATAAGGTTGAAGCGTTTAATGGGGGCATCCCTCACTTCCCTTTTAAACAAGATGAAACAAATTTCCAGACCGACAGAATCGAACTTAGTAGTTGTAGCAGCTAAGCCGTCCGTCGTAATCCCGACACGACGAAGGTTCAAACGTCTTGCATCATTAATACCCCAAGAAGAAGGCGTCGGTGGGTAATCCGAACTTTCTGCATAATGATCCGCTTCTGTGGGGGCGAAAGTTGTTTACAGCAACACAGGTGTTTTAATTAAATTCATTTATATACCACAATTGAAAGCTTCACAAAAAACGCCATCTTATTTCAAATGGCTTCAAGATATTGATTTTTCTAATTTGATGGAAAATCCTATTGATTACTCTCAAGTTTCCTAAAAGAAATCTCAACCTCTGAATTTTACCTCATTCATTGGTAAAAAAGATCCAGATTCAATGCAATGCAATGCATCATTTTTGGCGGGTTAAGTTCAATCATTATTAATTCTGTTTTGGTTTAGTATTTTTTTCTTCAAACCGTTTGAGCTTCCTATCGGAAAATTTGCAGTTGGGGGACTTAATCCGGTTCTTGGATAAATGATGAAAAATTCCGAAATAAGGGAATCTTATTGACTAGTCAACTTTCAGTACAATTGATTGAGCTATGTGTGGTGTGATGCTTTTATTGCACTACGACATTTCGGTTTAAGATCTGAGGAATTGGTGCTGGAAGTATGTAACTATTTACATAGTAATCGATTTTAATAGAGCGTGCCTTTCGTATAAACTAAGCTTCCATCAATAGTGATAAAAAGACATGTACATCATATAAATACAAATATACCGTTGTGATGAACCAAACTTCAAGATTCAATTAAATAAAGATTTTTTTAAGTGTGTCCAATGGTTTTTTTACAAACAAAAAAATCCGATTTTTTTTTTACTCTCAGATTTTGTCACTAGAATGGCCATAACTCTCTGACACCACAAAATTAACTCAAATTTGAAAAAAAAAAAACTGAGAAAATCATACAAGTTAAAATGAATTAAAAGCTTCATGTATGTTCATGAAAATCAACAGTCTTGGTTTAAATACCGAAAAGCTTAGTTGATCAAGATCACAATTTATACTTTTCTTTTATTTGTTCTGTTCACTGTCCTTTCTTTGGCGTTGATCCAAAAAACCGTTGAGATTAGTTTTTTTGGGAGAAGCTCATGTTCGCAATTGGTGATGAGGAGGGTGTGCCATGGTGGGAAGATGATATGAAATTTCTCTTTCGCAAATGCTCTCAGCATAAGTGATCTTAGTTCAAACTGGTAAAGATAGTTGATCTTTTTCTTTTTATTTCCCGTATTGAGCAGCGAACGAAGGATAGTTTCCTCTCCCACTGAATTAACATTCGCAACATAACTACCAAGGTAGTATGATCTGAATGGATTGGATACGGGACAATAAGCAGGACGTGGGTTAGCGTTTCGGGGACCATGAGGCTACAGACTGTACAGTTTTCGTCATTTGCGAGCTCGCACCTGTTACGTCTGCGGTAAAATTTTTCTTACCCACATCTGTATTGGTGGTTGACAATCTGAATTGTGCTATCTATCGCTCTCGGTGGATATTACCCGCTTTCCCCAGTTATCTCTGTTTCCCTCCACAGTCCAACATATCATGGATCGACGGCTTGTACTCAGGGTTCATGTCCTCTGGATATCAAGGCATCTGCAGTGGTTCATGAAGCCTGCCTGCATGTTACGTCGATAATCTTGAAACGTTTCGTGGTAAGTCTATCCTATTGTCTGACACTCAAAGGGGAAAACTAGGGACCAATCCCAGCTGTCCAACGATATATTAACTTTGATTTTACTTCACTAATCAAGGGAGAAAAAGACGTTTGATTGATACAGAAAGAATGATTTTTTCTTGACAATCCTGATTTCTGGCGGACCATTTCTTAGACATTCATTACCTTCTCTTCAATAGGAGCCGATTCCCGAAATCGGTATGTAATATATGGATTTGACTTGGATTAAATTATCTAAATTGTCCATTCTGAGTGAGACAATTTTGGTCTACCATCTCAAAATTGGTGGATAACAAACTGGAAACGTCAAGGTTAGCTTTAATGACACATTTCAATGATTAAAAAAATTAATTTCTAAACCGTACTTGCTGCAGAAAACGATTAGATAACAAATTTCTATATTGCTTTTTTCAAAACGGACTGGTAAACTTCCTAAACCCTTTGTCAACATCATTTGGCCTACTCAATATTGGTATAATTCAAGCCTTCCCAGGCTTATTCGAGTTAATGAACTAGTTGACACCACTAATAGTGTCAACTAGTTTCTACGGTTTATAAAGTTCTTGCTCAGACTCAATCATATTAGAACATGAAACTACTAGAGATTTCTATGTGAAATTACGTAACATTCATGAGTTAATGATTTATGAATTAGTTTTGTATAACTCAGTAGAAAATTGTCCGATCTGAAATCTGCTTGAGACAAACATTGGGAAACAATTACCAATTAGTCAAACGAGCTTGAACAGACAAGAATCAACCGATATTAAAGTAGTCAGACGATTTTGATGAGAAGTAGATTAAACGGGGGGGAAAGGACCCACCAAAAACTAGTTTGATAGTAAAATTTTTGTAACTGCCGTGCCTTGAAAGATCAGTTAGAGGTTCGAGATCCAATCGCATTGACTCTATATGCTTTATAACTTTGGATAGCATGAACATGTCTATTGCAAGTACAGTTTACAAATTCTTTGAAAAAAAAAAAAAAAAAAAAAAAAAATTCTTTGAGAAAAAAGCCTTTGGAATGTTCCATTTCAGCTATTTGTTACATAATTGATCATAGCAGTTTGTTCAATCTCAACGCCAGAAACCCTAAATACGGATACGCGATTGTAACTTTAACAGCTATTAAGCAACTTTTAGGTAAGCCAGTGATCATGTCAACTATACATTTCAACACGCATAGTCGTAAAATCCTGCCGTTGTTCTACCCAGATGGATATTCCATATTCCTGTTTGGGTTTCTGTATTTAGCGTTAATATTTCGACGTTCTTCTTTAGCGAGTTCTTTAAGAAAACGATGTAGTTGCAAAGTGTTTGTAACAATTTTCGCAGCTAACCTGAAACTTTGGGCTTCGAGTGGATTCCAAGACTTGACTTGAGAAACTTATATTCCCGGGCTAAACCATTAGAGTAACAGGTTGAAGGGGGAAGGGAGCCCAACCTGAATTCTACAACCCTTCGTCAAATGTTTATGCGGAGACAGAAGGGCTGTAGAAGCAAGATTCGAGTTTCCCCAAATGAGTTTAGCTTTGGATTTGTTGTGTTTTCGTGGACCCAAAAGATATTATCTGGGGTCTCTTTGTAAATCCTTGGCCGATTTATATGAAAATCAGCAAAAAGAGACAAGTTCCGAGTCTCTTCTTTGATCAAATCGGTGGTAAAAGATGTGATTCATCAACTTTTTATACAGTAACTTTCCAAAAACGCTGCAAATTCTTTCACTGGGGTTGATTATTCAATTGGCCTGAGTTCATGATTTGAATTTCTACTAAGCTTTGGAGTGTGCGTGTTTCACAGGTGATAGAGCGATTATTGAATTTCAGGAGATATCCATAGAGCACGTAAATCTGTTCTCAACCAAAATACCTATTTGGATTGATTAGTTGATCATATTTGTGTGCCTCCAGAAATTCAATAATCGCTCTATCACCTGTGGAACATGCACACTCCAAAGCTTAGTATAAATTCAAATCATGAACGCAAGCCAATTGAATAATAAACCCCAGTGAAAGAATTTGCAGGGTTTTTTGGTTATCAGAATGCTTCAACCCTTGTATTGGCTACAAAGCCGTTTAGGAGTTCACTCCAGTATCCACATTACTACATCACTACATCGCTACGTCACTAGGTTACTGATATCAACACAAAAACAATAATAAACCAAACAAAAGCGAATGTTGGCACCATAAATCGGGTCATAGATTGGGAATGGTTTGAACTACGGACCTAGGGAAGGGCTCATTTGATTCTTCGTGGAGTTTTCTTCAAAAAGAGTACAAATTTAGGCCGCCATGACTTTTTTTGAGGTTTTTAGGGATTTTACAAAACTTTGACAACCCCTAAAGGGCACTTTAAATTAAGTGAGAGAGCTGGAACAAGAATTGGGGCGTCGCAGGACCAACATGGATTTTACCTGAAAATTTCAGATCTTTTGCTCCAGCCGTTTGGGAGAAATCGTGCGTGCGGCGGAAGGTCGGGAATTTTTTTTTGCAGATTCGGATTCTACACCCTTTGAAACGTAAACCATGAAATTTTCAGGCGGGGGGGGGGGGTTAGAATTTTTTTTTCTCAAGAGCGATTACAATGGTTTATTATTGAATAATAAACCAAAATGACGAACCGATATGTAGAACCGATACGAACTCTATTACAGAAACAAAAACAATAAGGTCGATAGTCCTATACCTAGGTGTGAAATGAGGGTCCATGGGTGCAGGGGGTTCGAGTTCGAAGGTTGAAAATGTAATTTATTCCAAATGAGAAAGTCTGCCTACAGAACATGATCTCCCAACAAAAACCAACCAACCAGCCAACAGAGGCAATATTCGAACTTTAAAAGATGTAGGTAGTGGCATATTTTCAAGCTGCGCTCTAGTCGGCAATTCCTGAATCGTGCCACCTTCATCAATATTCATAGACACGATGATGAAGAACATGTAACAATCGAATAGTTAGAAAACAAACAACCTTTGCCACGTCAATGTGCCACATAGCTTCCTCGTATTGATGATAAATGTTCAGAACTTTGAAATGTCTTAATCTAAAGGACGTAGAAATCTTAAAGGACGTAGAAACGAGCTTTTTGAAAAGATTCACAAATCAACAATGTCACGGAACAGGTTTCCACAGATCACCAACACCTTCTAGGATGTTCATTGGAGGTCCCCAGTATACGATCGTGTTGGGATTTATATTTATACGATTGAATCGTTTTTTCCCATAAACCCTCCGAACTCGGGCATGATCGTAACATTTAGGAAGGCAGAAAATGCTGCTTGATGGATTGTGCGTTAGCACGGGATGAGTGATACTTTTTAAGCCATGGAATTCACAGGGGTCCATCAACAATGTAACTCACATATTTCTTTCAAAAATAAATTTCAAAAAATTGAACGAAAACTGTAGAATTAAGCTTGTTACAATGATGTGTGGACACGAAACACACACATAGACACGAACCGGCTAGGACGGTCGAAAACGTGAAATGATTGTGGCAATTTTAATTTTGGAGAAAATTTTCATCTCCCGAATGTGCTAACAATGTTTCCACTACTGACAGGTACTCATCAACTCGCAAGCAACTGTCAATCATCTGTTATAATTCAATCCCCATTATGTAATTCTTCCACTGAAACTAAAACAATAGAAGCCTGGAGCCACGGATGAAAGCAATTGTTCAATCAGTGGAGAAAAATCGAGATACGTTTTCAAAATTCAGTTTATGTGGAGGAAAAATCATTGTCTGCCACTTCAAAACATTTTTCCGTAAATAAAAATTTCACGATGATCACCAGCAATTCCTTAGCCTTCCAAAATCCCTAAATTCTCATCTAGAACAAGGATGTTAAGTATAGACAACTGACTATCCTATTCTTCTCAAGATTCGCAATAAAAAAGGCGGCTTTGACAATCTTTTTATAATTTTTAGGATGGGTTGGCAAGTATTATTACATAAAAACGAGTTATGATCCTAGACGATGACCTTAACTGGAACTCGTTAATATTTTACGATGTTACAACTCCTCGTCCTCAAACCAAGAGTACCTATAGTTTCGCACAAGAAAGAATCCACACCATTTTAATGTTTAATAAAATATTTAATCCTGTGTTGACCTAGATCTATTTTACTCAATGAACTTTGGTTTAGGTAGAGCTTTCCTACGGTTTTAGGCGGAACTGGAATTTGCAGTATTTTATTATTATTATTTTTTTTTGGTACGTAACTGAAACATGCACAGTAATATTTCACTTCCAAGCAGGATTGTTTGGTAGGGAGCGTGCTTTGTGAGGAACTGGTACCCGCCCTTTTATCCTGACTGGAATGAGCTTCAGCGGACTTCTATCAGGTCAATATTAAGGACACTCGGTGGTTTCGAAGGACGAAAGGCAAAGGAAACGGTCTGATAAAGAGGGATTTGTATATATCTTTCAAACGAAACGAACAAACTGCCAGAGCGGATGAAGCTATCTAAAGGCAAGATACACCAGTAATAAAGAGAGCTTTGTTGCCCGAACTCACCTACGCCTCAGGTTCTTTACGCTGCTTGAAATGAGCAACCGACGGGTTCACGATCTATCCAATGCTCAGGATCTTGAGGGCGAGGAGTCTGAACGATATATTTTCGTAGATTTACTGGTCGTTAGTAGTTATTTAAACGGCTAAGGGCAATCGCTTGTAATAACTTCCTGCGTATAAGGAAAATAAAACCTGCCCATTACGTTGACTCATCATGTGCACATAAACAGCTGTGCACTGTAACATTATTGATGGAACGTAGATGTTCTGCTAATTTTTATTTCCAATTATAATCCTTCGTGATTTATCCAAAATGAATTAAAAAAAAAAAAAAAAATAAATTCTAATAAAATGAAGTAACAATAACGGTAATCGAACCATAACGAGACTAAAATTTTGGCCAAAAAAAAAGAAAAATCAATAAAATCAGATGAAAATAGAAGATAAATAAATACTGAAACAACATTTTAATCAAACAGAAGAAAATTTACATGGATCGGTCGAGTAGCGGATGAAAAGATTGGCTACTACCCTCTGCATTCTTCCTCCTGGATGCAAGAGCGAAATTTCTGAAGGTTTGCTGCAGAACTAGACTGAAATTGGGATTAAAAAATTTAAAAGAATGAATAATGTAAATATAATAATCAATAAAATCAGATGAAGAAAAGGAAATCGTTTAAAAATGTCAGGCAGGGGAGACTAGACGAAATTTGTCATACGAACACCAAGCACGTACACACACAGACTGATTCAGATTTACAATGTTTTTCTTCCAGATTTCAATCTTAGAGAAGGGTGAATTTAGTGAAATTTTGTATTCAGTTATTTTTTGGTTTGTTACTTTCGATAGTAAGCCTTGTAGCAAAATGTTATTATAACCCCCTTCAAATTTAGTAATTTGACGTTTTTAAGGTGCGTAGAATCCAAATTAGCTATGTCCGTCTGCCGTCCGTCGTAAGGACCGTAAAAGGCGATAGAATTGTTGTAAAAAGACCGTTCTATGGGGCTCCAATGGATGGGATTGGTCTCAACAACTATCCAAGATCACAGCCACAGATAATATGTACCAAAAACTTCCCTTACGGATTGAGGTGGGATTCAATTTCCTTGCGATTTTGGACGCAAAATCGACTGGGATAGGTTTCAGCTCTGTAGAAATACAACTACAGCAATAATTCCAATTTCTGAACCTAAACGTGAATCCACAAACCCCACATTGACAAGAACAGTCACGCATTTTTCGCAAAATGATAAAACCGTTAGCATCTCAACAAACTTTAGAAATTTCGCTTTTATTGCCACGAAGGGGAATGGAGACGATAATAGCCATTGCTTTGAATCGCTGCTAATTTCATCTGTTTTTATTGTTTGTATACGTTTATTTATTACCATTTATTAAAAATATAATTTTCACTTTTGAAAAGGATTGTTCAGGTTAGTGGCGCTGGGAAAGAATCGTAGAGCAAGAAGGGACGACACAAGGTGCCGATAAGAGGAGAGTCATGCCAACGATCATTTTCTCTAGGGCACTGCCTCCCTCGCTCCCCCACCGTTCGAACTAGTTATTGCGAAGCCCCATCGGAAAATTGTTAAAAAATCATATTTGGGTTAACCCATACTCCACTCGTCCAATTCTATTGTGCGTCCCACTATTGACGTAACCTTGCTTCAGAGAGACATCCTACAATTCTATGAGGAGAGGAGAGGCTAACTGTAGATAAACGGATTCATTATTAAAAATAATAAACTCGTGTAGAACAAATACCGCCCATAGCTCAGATTGTATTGTGAACTTAGTCGACGATTATCCGAATTTCAACTCGAGGGTTTGCATGATCATTTTGTATGTATATTCATCTAGTTGTAATGAAAACGAGCTGTCGGCAGAGGCCGGCGTGAATGACATATGGTGAGTTAGGATCACTCAAGGACGAGCGTTGTGTTTTCAGACGTGGGCCACGCCCAATTACTATCACTGTCACTCGCGGGTCAGCCTTTTGTTATACAGACTATTGTTGCCGGACGTCTTGACTCAACAGTTGCACCCGAGCTGAAGTGCGTGTCAGTCTGACGCCCAACTCTCCTTTGATGAACCATGGACCGCTCAGCACTATTTGAATGGGTTCTCACCATTAGCGAAGGAAATGAATCAATTGCGATGGTTCCAAAAACATTCAAAACATTGACTGAAATCAGATAAAATAATAAATATATAAGAATTCAACCAACTCCATTCACACCGTTTTTTTTTTTTTTAAATTGCAATACAGCATTAAAGTTAGGATAACAATATCAATTTATCAGTAACGTGGCACGACAGAGGTAGTTGCGTGCCCGCGACCTTCTCCCATATTACAATGAATAACGAATAATCTATATATTAAATTATTGCGGATATTCAGATCTAATCTACGTAGATATCAATAAGAATTTAGTCATCCAAGAGGATGGGGCATTAGGGGCTCCGGTCATTTTGATGAGTTGGCATAAGGAGGTCGTGGCGCTTTCTTTTAATACGTCGGTTAGGGCGACCAAAATGAGCTGCTTCCAAGATGCCTGCTGCGGATGGGTAGGGTGATTGTGGATACGTTGGTGAAATTGGGAGTACGAGGCTTTGAGTACGTCTTTGACGACTGGGATTTTGGTACCTCTGTGCAAGCTATCGTTTCGGATGTACCATTGTGCGTCGGTAATAACCCTCAAAGCTCGGTTTTGAAATGTTTGAACAAGACGAACCTTTGAGTCGGATGCGCCACCCCAGATTTGGCAGCCGTATTCTCATATCATATAAATGAGCTTGGTTTTGTTGCACCAATAGACTAGAATTAGGGTCGAACAAAATACAAATTACCAACATCAAAACAATTTTTCAAAATTTCATCTCTAGTCTTGAAATGAGACAATGAAGTTTGTTGTACAAGTAGAGACATGTGGGAAACACAACAAGAATCACGAATATCAGTTAAAAAATGAAGGACCAGCAGCGTTGACCAAATTTTAGAAGCACGCACCCACAAAAACACACACGCACGAAACATACACTTTTCTATTTTATGTTAATTTTGGATCGTAGGAGTATGTTTGTTTGTGTGCACTGGATCTCAACATTAGAGATGCATTAGCTTTATTTTGTTGTTGTTGGAATCTCATTTGAGTTTACGCAGATAGTACTGGAGAAACTTACAGGGAAGAGGGAAAACACCAGGCGCAAATTTGAATAATAACAAGGCCTCGGCGATTAGGAAGCAGTTCCCAGACTAGGGCTCTAATTGGACGAAGACCTGAGTGAAATGTCAACCGATTCAATAATCCTCGCCTCTCTGATCGACGGAGCTCTGGGGCCAACCTTTGGGCGCAGATTAACGCGTTCAGCGGGCCCTGAGCTACCCCCGTCATTAGACCTACAGCTCGGTCAACGAAGAGTAATAGAGGGAAACCGAGGCCCTCAATTTTCAGCTTCGGTACTTTGTTTAGACTGTTAAGTACATAAACTTACTAAAAATTCCTCACTCAAGATATAAGGGGGCGTAGAGAGGAACTAGCTCGCTCTAGTAGCAGATATTATAATGAAAAAATTTGAGTTTGCAGGATCGATTACGGTTCCCACGTGCAATCCAAACTCCAACTCTTGCCGGTTTTTCTCCAACTGTCAATTAACTTTTGAATCAAGTTGTATTTTATCTAGGATTTATCTACTATTTTCAATATAAAATTGTAACATACTGTTGAGTCTATGATTTTAGTGATAATAACGGATACATCATGATTTTTTTGGTTGCACTAATGAATTTATCACTACAATTAATATGCCCCTTCAGTTCTACAATTCAAAAAATGGTTCAAACAAAACCAAATGTCTAAACAAAAAAATAATCTCATGCATCGGTCGTGGATTCCTGATTCAGCAGTGATTGAAAGGTTGACTTTTATCCCTTCCTTTCCTCAAAGGACAGTTACTGCAAAAAATGATAGATCTAAAACATTTTTCAAAAACGAACTCACAAAACATATCATGTTTTTTTCTCGGATTCAGTTTTCAGAAAGGTTTGGAATGGATTTGTGTTCAGTTAATTTTTCTAACATGCTTGGGTTGTCCCACATCCCCTGTCATATCTACTAGGTACCCGTATATCGTTGAAGCCTTGTTTCAGAGAGATCCAAAACAGCAAAAGTCAGGACCTACTACACACATTTCTCCACCCCTCTAACCTCATAAGTGTAGGGTCCTTTAGTATGTTTACCTTCTAACTGGTCTAAACAAAGTCCCAAAGCCCAAACTTATGTTCCTCCGGTTTCCCTTTATTCTCGCATTTGGGCGTTCGTGAGAGCTCGTGGAGTGGGGTTCCTCCAACAGATATATTGACCTGGAGGGAGGCTTCACAACATATCCCTCAGCGCTCCAATATTCGCGCCTGGACCTGACAGATCCATCAACAGTATTTTCATTAGATGGAGATTGATCTCCCTTCTTACACCCTCTCAACAGGTAGGACTTCCGAACTCAGTATTGTCGACATTCTCGGTCGAGAGCTACCAACAGGTTTGGTCACAATTTCGGATATTTGGAATTTGCGGAACCGTGTGTTTTTTCAGAGAATTGTTTTGTAGAGAAGGATGCTATTGCAACACATAGCTTAAAAATGGTAGAATAAGCTTTGAGATTATATTCATTCTTGAAAAGCTTCATTGGGTTAGGTTAAGGACAAAATTAATGTTAGGATAAAAGTGGGGTTTATAAACTAAAAAGTTCGCGTGGGCTTGTGTACTATAGTCTAACTGGTAGGAAATTTAGGGAACGAATGAAAGAGCATGAAAAGGATTTCAGGGACAACAAAGGTGATTTTGCCTTTGCAAATCATCCGAATGAGTCCAATCATAGTTTAGTTTTGATCTGGCAAACAGGAGATATGTAGAATATCCTCACTTTTTCCCAACGGGAGGTATGTTGTATGTGCCAGAAAAATTCGAAATTGTCAAGAGTGTTAGGTCAGGAAAATGGTTTACTAAGTGTCACCAATAAGGTCTAAAATAGTGTCATGGGCTTTTTTATTATCTAGTTTTTAGCTCGGAGCTGAAGGATTTTTTCATAGGTGGTTTAAAGGACAGCTTTCAATTTCCTTTAAGATATGGAAGTGCTGCATAATCGATGGGGCCACACGTCACATACTCTACGTCCGTTTTTTTTACGATTACATAGGCTTATTAGTGAAAATACTAAACCATGACGAGTTTGTTGAAAATACGATCACTAGGCCACCAGAGAGTAGATAAAACAGTTTCCGTTTCCAGTTGTTCACTATCCGTCACCTGATCTCCTGGTGAACAAAATAGTTGTTTTTGAGATATCGTACTGTTCCTGGAAAAGTTAGGTTGATAGTTTGAGTACCATTATACATGTATATAAGTCAATTTCGATTATTTTCATAAAACATTAGCTCATTAAATGAGATACAAACAGAATAGACACGATTTTAAAAATGTATTTTATTCATCTTGGCACGTTCTATATCCTACTACAAAGCAACCTATCAATTGAGCCCCGTCTATGATTTTATACAGGTATCCAAAAACGAGCGTTAAGAACAAGTGTCGACGAATTAAGGTGGTTAGTTGAAGAACAACTGGAAATATTCCATGGCACACCGTAACAACAAACTTACAACTCAAACTATAATAGGATTTCATTATATACGTCTGCCCGATGCAGTTTTCAAGGAGAATGTAATAATTATACCTAAAAATAGTGAAACACAACTATCTATTTACTCAGTAAGAGCTTCAAGCCAACATGGTTGCCTTATTTGCAAGACTCCTTTTATGCTAGCACTTTTTCCTTCGTTGTCGATATGCCGTGGATCTTTGCATTTCGAACTGCACAGCGAGATAGACAAAAAACTATTAATACTGCACCATCCAAATCAATCGGTAACTGGAAATATGGACTAGTTTTTGTCTTTGTAGTCGACCACCATGCTGAATTGTTTTTGCATTTCACTTAACTTGATTGCTTTAGATTGCCATCAAATTAATGAGTTCAGGGGAGGACAATCAAAACCAGGTCGACTTCAGTTTGAATTTTAATTTTTCATGATACAGAAAAAATCTTGAAATACACAGCGGTGAAAATTGAAAGGAACATTGCTTTTTCACCGTTATGTCAAAAACGCCCGTCTTTGAAGGTATAAAAAAATAAGGTACCTATATTCATCTCACCGAAGAATTACGGTAAAACTCAACTAGAACGAATTACAGCGTTTCTTTTCACCGCCAGGTTATTGACTAAAGTAAACGAACAAGTAATTTCCCATGGCTTAGGCGTACTCAATGTCAGGGAAAACTGCGGATAAAAAAAAAGGTACTCAACGGAGGATTGCAGGGCGTTTTTGCGAAGTTAAAAGGTTTCCATTAAAAAAGGAGGAAAACGTCTTCAAATCGAATGAGAGCCGCCCCAGCTCCTCCATTAGGGAAAAGCTCTGCTCGGAGTCCCGTGTTCCATCAGCCAAGGCCCTTGATGAGAACAGGGGCAGGCTCTTGTTAAGGTACAAGAACTTAATGATTTTTGGTCATTTACTTCTGTCGTCTGGATGTCTCCACCTTTGCTCGTGGGACACTCTGTATATCAGCAGTGTGGTTGTGTAGTTCAGCAATGTTATAGAGGCGGAGAAATGACCTGTTCAGTCTGGTTTTTGTTTTTTTATTTAACATTTTCTGTCGTGTGGAAATACCCTATTCAAACGGAATAATAGTTTTCAGAGTTTTCAAATAACATAAACTAGCTAATGAATGGCAAATGGTTGTTGAACATAAAAGAGGGCACGAGACTAACTTCATGAGCTTTACAAGCTGTCAAGTTTTTTCTAGGCGTTGATGTTTGTGATAAAGTGGTCCGTTAATCGTTTTAGCTCACTTCTTTCATGATTAAGAGCGTATAATGTATATTTAAAACATTTCAGTGATCTATAATTGCATTTAGCCGATACGGAAAATTGAACGTTACAAACCATTTCCAGAAGTCGAAGTAAAATGACTTCATCTTCGTAGTTTTCGACATGGATCAACTACTTCATAGAACGGGAGCCTTCTATCCCCTAAAGCGTAGACCTGAACTATCTCGACAGAGTTGAACAATAGCAGAAATGATGAAATTACAGTAACTGCTCATAAATAATTGAATGACTTTGATTTTTTTAGTGTTCTATGTTGTTTTCAACTTTTTTATTTCTCAATAGCTTATTTTCATTTAGGTAAATTTTTCTTCTGGGTCCATGTTTTAACTTTCCAGAGATTAACAACTTTCTTCTGCCCAAAAAACACTGCAAATCACAAATCGCATTATGCCTTTCTGACCATTCTAAACAACTTTTGCTTGATGTTTGTATAGTGGGCAATCTGGTAGAAAACAGTATGATAATGTTACACCATCTTTCAATTTTCAGACGACCGTATCATAAGTGGCTGGTGTCCATACGGGATTGTGAAATCCTTGTAATTCCTATTTCCTGAAAATGAGTAGATTTAGATCGAACGCTGCCCTCTACATTGAATGTACCATAAAAGATGCTTACATGAGATAGATTTTTGAGCATCGTGCATGAACTGTAATAGGCTAAGCAGGGAACTCTGGGTCCTTTCCTATTCTTATGTCCAATTGATAAGCCATGATGAAATCATTATTCCGCTGATTATATATCTATCTAATTACATCGAATGCGAAAGTATTTTGTAGGGAGTGTATTGTCTCAGATGGAGGCACTGCTCTCTTGGGTAATCCGCAGAATGTTGCAAATATTTTTAGTTATTGTCCACTAGCCCTTAGATTGACAGCTTTCTCTCTCTACATGAAATTTTGTTTTCTTTGTCAAAAGCTCTGCGAATACACAGGAATAAAACCAGTAATAACAATAAAACATCATGACAGACATTTTTGGTTATAGTCCACAAGTTCTAAGATTACGGTTTTTTTCTGAACTTGAACGCTGATGTGAAACTCGGTTTTTCACCATACCGTCAAAGTTCGACCTTCTCAGAAATTGCTTAGACACACGGTATTAAAAAACGAATAATTGTAAACATTTATTAGAGCTGAGGTATGCTTCAAGTATTTGGTATTTCTCTGTTAGGATAACTGTAAACTTCGAACTTACTCCACATTGTAATGACCGACGTGGTTGTACACATGAACGTTATAGGTTTAATTTCATTCTGAAATAATCTAACAAGCTTCCACAGTTTTCAATTTTGATGACGTTTACAGGGAATTTGGCTGGCTAGGCTGCAGATGGTATCCTATGAGTGCCATTGCTCACAAATCAATACATCAGCCTGCGCATGCGCAAAAGTGATACGCATCAAACATCATCTCACCTACTCGAAGCCGTTGATTCCTACGGGAATATGTCCAATGACGTTTTTAGCCTATTGAATATTTGTAACTTTTTCAGTTTCCACATTTTTCAAGATTATGAATACTTGCGAACTGCCACGGGAGTCCTGCCGGACGGCGACAGGATCATCGTGGACACTGCCGCATTTAGTATATACCGCCTCCAGCGTTTCCCAAGGTGGGAGCTTGTCTCTCTTTTGTGCGTTTAGAAATTAGCTGTCATATAAACCATTAATTATATGTACCGCTACCTAACGAAATTGCTATCCCTCAGCGCGGTGTCTCTTTACCCCTATTGAAGTGTATTCAACCATATTCCCTGACCACCGGTTAGTCAGATCTCCTCTATTAATACCTTTCTACTGGAACACAATGAAATGAATCGGTATTAAACTATTTCCCAGATAACATTTAAATATGTCACAGTATAGTAAATACAGTAGAAAAATTAATCAAGACAATTATTGAACTGTCACAGAACCTGTTGAATTTTTTTCTGTGTTGTTTTCAGTCGTGAATGAGTAGTTGCTGTGCACAGTGCTTAACAAATATGGTTAAAATCATTTTGAAGAAAATATTTAGTAAGGAAAAAAAGAAGAAAAAGTTGGTTGAATAGTGGGGATTAGAACGGTCTGTTTTAGAGCGAGAAATGGTAAGCACCCGGGGTACCGTAACATGATTTGAGATTTGAAAAATGTTGAGAGTTTTGGAGAGGGAATAGATTATTTTGAGACTTTGACAACCAGTTTTAATACTGAAACAAGGGCGTGCGGTAAATAAGGTGTTCACGGAGAGAGTCGAAAATAGCTAAGTCCTCGTAAATTCCTTGAATATGGCACATGGGATTGGTGATAAAGGTGCGTATAACACTTCATCTCCAGCCCTCGTCAACACACGGGGGACCTTAATGATGAGGAAAGGGGACTGCATTGCAGGAGTTCCCCTTGTTCTCCAGTTACCGGACTTCACCTTCGTATTGTATTTCTCGCTCCTCCCGATCTTCAGACGAAACCAATAAAGCAAATATTTCTTCCGCAATCACCCGGCCGTAATGTTTACTCCTTTGGATCTTTTAAAGACCTCGATTCAACTCGCCAAATACAACAAACGATTTTAAATGTCTGTAACGCTGGGTAGCGTTGCTAAAAGCAATCAAACATATACATATCAGGTTAATATTGTGAAAATTGTACCTACTTGCACACGAGTGGAATGATGTACGGAAATTCTAAGTTGTTAAGTCAGTTCAGAATCAGAATGAAGCCAAACTTAAAGCGGAATCGATGAATGATACTTTTATTATAAAGTTTTTTTTTTTTTTGAAAATGATTTATTGCACCAAGTTACAACTTATTAGCAACAAATTTTTGACATTTAAATATGGATTGGTTATAGTAAAGCTTAGGTACATAACTAAGTCTCTAATGGTATCGAATGTTAGAAGTGTCATTTGTTGCACTTGAGATTCACTGAATTTCTTTTTTCACTGTGCGGATTTTGTCGCGAACACCTTAATTCACGTACACAGATCATGAGGCTTATATAGTTTCATTATAGGATTATAAAGTTACGATAAAACTGGGAAGGTATAGGGATGATATAGGAACCAGAAAAAAAAATAAATCAACAAAAAAAAAAAAAAAAAAAAAAAAAGAAGTTGATGGATGTTAAACTATGTCAAGCAGTATTTCCGTACAATAACTGTTAGGAAATCGTCTTCTTCTAAAATTGTAAAATTATAAGAATATTACAGCCATAACGTTAAAAAGGGTGTTTCAAAAAGGAAGCCGGATTTGAACAGCCTGTAAAATTGACATGCTTTTACAAAATAGCAAAAAAATCATACCATTGGGTTGAGGATATCATGAGGATTGAACGTGGAAAACAATATTGGGCATGTGACCTCCACTAGTAGCCTACACGCAATCACCCTGTCCATGAAATTCACCATAACCCGATCACATACATCCGCATCGATTTGGTCAAGGACACATTAAATTTCATGCTTGAATTCCGCCACATTTGTGGATTTATTTTCATAGACTTGTGACTTCGTGTAACCCCACAAAAAAAGTCATTGGTCTCGAGGGGGGTACGAGATGAGTCGGTCTGGAAACCACAGGAGTGAAATTGTTTCTCTGGAAGTGTGGCACGTTCACAATCCTGTAGGTACCAAAGGTTCTCGATTTTCGTTTGATCTAATTGAGGTCATTGGTAATTATTGATATTTGTTAGGTACCTAAAATACTATAATGGAGTTAGCTCCATTCACAGTGACCGAATTTCCATCTTCATCTTCAAAGAAGAACAAACCTCCAAATCCCACACCAAACCGTAACTCTTTGAGGCTGCATTTCTCGTTCTTGAATTACTCGTGGGTTCTCAGCTCCCCATATTCGGCAATTTTGTTTCATTAACGAAGCCATTCCAATGAAAATGGGCTTCGTCGGTTAAGATTATATAGCTGCGACATTTTCACCGTTTATGTAATGTGTTTTAATGATCAAAACTCGTTGTTCCGTTGTAAACCTTACCATGGTAACACAGTGAACACACCAAAAAAATCACAGAAACAATGCTGCCAATAACAAAAAACAAAATGGCGGCCTTTTCAAATTCGGCGTTCTTCTTGAAACACCCTAAATAACAATACTATCATATTGATGTAGACAGAATGTATTTTTTGTAGACATGTAAGTAAGTGTTTTAAATGCCATAATGGAGCTCAGTTTAAGCCATGAGCGAATCGTTAAGATCTTCCCTAACAACACGTACCAAAGCCTACCGTTGGGAAAGTAACCTAAAGCGAGTAGCTCATTTTCCAAATTGTACTATCCATATGGACGCATTTGTACAAATTTTATTGATTGTCTGAACAAGTTTATCCATCCATCTATACAGGACACCTGAAAATTCGGAAAACAATGGGTATTTCGGTATCCTCACTATCCGCAAAACCATCCCGGCGATTGCAGTGGTATCGGCATACGCTCTACTCAGGGATATACCGTTATTTTGGTACATATTTCTATATTTGATATTTCAGCTAGTCGAGGGTGGCGAAAATTGACTGGACTAATCACTCATGATCACAATAGCGAGATGTGATCGAGAAGGGTGTAATTTCTTCATTTTTCTTTACAGTGTCAACAGGTGTCCATCAGTTATTTATTCTCTTTTGCTCACGTTTCATCCTGTCATCAGTGAAAACTGTCATCTTCTTCGAGATACTTCTAAAATAGTTTCCTTCGAAGCATGGAAATTCATATTGAAAGCTCATTCGTGAGAATGGGTGACTGCAAATTCTAACGCGGGTTGATAACTTACGGTCCAACTTTTTATTGAGATCCTCAAGTCCCATTGAATGAAATTTGTAAGGGTGAATTTTTTCAAGACCATAAAAATCTTTAATTTTCGGTACAATCGTATATAGTAAGGGAATAGAAACAACCAGTGGTTCGCATCACGGTATAGTCTAATCCACAAATTCGCAAGGTTGCGTACCACCACAAAAATCATTGTTTTTGAGCTAAAAGTATATATTTTTTTAAATCTTGATTATTTTCTCCAAGGACTTTTAACATGAGCACGTTGCATACTGCGTACGCTAAGCGTACTAACTTTGTTTTTTCATGTTGGAAACCCCTTTTTATTCCAGATTAGGATTTCGATTTCATGAAAATTTGGACACTCATTTGATTTTTTCGGCCGGAATCGAAACATCAAAGTTGCCTAAGCCCCGATTTACTTTTTTCAACGCTGGTTTGGATGTAAAGGTGTATCAATTTAGTTAACTGGAAAAAACTGCATATTTTTTTCAACTGCATTTTTCTGATTTTAAGGAGGGAGGGACCTCAACTTGCGACACCGTGTATATGAAAATTATTGTCTTCAGTTAATTCATAGTTCTTCTTGAACGATACAGCCCTTAGATATCATGACGGAGATAATTTGTTTTGTATCGTTTTAATAACAACTGTTATTTGCTTTGTTTAACATTAATGAATAAATCATTGCTCTCTACGGTAGTAAGTGATTTTGATACCAATCGTTGAATCAAATTTATATCATGTGGCGAAAAGTATTAGT
Organism: Creontiades dilutus; assembly: GCA_031894815.1. Taxonomy (NCBI): domain Eukaryota; kingdom Metazoa; phylum Arthropoda; class Insecta; order Hemiptera; family Miridae; genus Creontiades; species Creontiades dilutus. The sequence continues at coordinate 1,516,887 of JAVIWC010000497.1, read as the reverse complement.
AAAAACTATTGGGTCGATTGAATGATTAGTTGTCCCGAGTCAGACAAAATAGAAGATGTATTTCAATGTCCTCAGTGTTCTTCAAATACTAGGTATTTCTATAATTAAACTCTGTCCTTCGCTCATGATATAGATTTTTTCGTTAATATACGAATTTTTCTAACATATTGTCAATCACAATAGACTCTTCGATAGCCTTTCATGTGTGACTTTTGCCTCCGCTCTTCCCATCCCTTCAAGAATGATGTGAGCCGCTTCATTTAATTTGTCACATTCAGGAGGCCTTCACCATGAATGGATTTCACCCGGCGATGCTTTCAACATCACTTTTACCTTGATCGAGGCTCGTGATGAGATCATCTGAGAACTTTCTCATGACGAGAGTCATTGAACTATCGAGCAGCAGCTTCACTCAACTATCGCCATATTTTAGTAATTTCTCAGGAAGAGAGCCGTCTTTGGAGCAGAGATCACTGCATCCTTTGTGATTGAGCTAATAACAACTTTCTTATTGATGAAGTGATGAGTTGGTAGAGAATATTTGTATATGAAGCTTGCAGCTTGTCGCCAGTAGACAAGTTCCTAAGAATATTCATAAATCATTCGACTCAGGATGAAACAATTTCCTAGATTTGGATCGACCAAGATTCAACTCCAATTGTTAGCATTTTCAAGTCAAAAAATGGCCGTAGGACAGCGGGTAGACCACTACGAGTCGGTGTGGAATTTTGATTTCCCGTGGGGGGAAGAGAGATTCATCTAAGTGATGTTCCAACCGTCAACGAAGATTGATTGCATGGTAGGTGTAACAATGGTTTATCTCTTAAAGCTCCACTATTATTCCAATAAGCTTAGTTAAAAACATATCTTTACTACTGAAAGCGACCTAAAAGACAAAATATCTTTCTATAATGAAAACTTTCAGGGGTAAGAGACTACGATAAAACTTGCTCCATATAAACTCTCGGAGGTATTCGCATTTTGGTAGTCCACCAATTTTCCTCACGCGGATTGGACTAATATTCCGAAATGTACTCACAAATCGTCCAACATTACTACCAATTTCCTACCTCGCCTCCAAAACCAACTGGATTCATTCCGAAATTCATCAAGATTGCTGGTTATTTGGGGTTTGAAAGACACGGATATGGACGCTACCAGGGTGTTTCGTCATTCAATAAGCTGCCATCAGATTAAACATAAATTGATTCAGATTAAACTAAATTTGAATCAGTTTTATTTGTATAAATTGTAAAAATATAAATCAGTACATTTTTATTTTCATCTATACTTTTTGTTGTATTATTGTTATTGTTATTGTATTATTGTTGTATTTGTTGTATTTAAGGTGAAGTAGGTCATAGATTACGCAGGTCTTCTTCACGAATATGGCTGTCACGTATCCTTACTAGTTTCGCTAACAAGTCATCGTCAGGAAGCGACGGAAAATAAAATTATCAAAATATCCAATTTAATAATTAATAGGTATCATATTAAGAATCTAAGTATAATGTAAGGTGGTATAAGGAGGCTTATCTTGGGCGTGAGGCATTCATATTAAAAATAAGATGTGCCAGTTTCATAACGATATCTAAAATAGAAGCCACTATGCATATACAAAATAGTTGCTTTTTTCAATAATGAGTATATGAGTATATAATAATGAGTGATGGTATAAATTAAGTCATTGGAGACGCCGGAAAAAAGAGATGTTCAGCACAACAACAACAATTTTAATTTATAAAATATTAATTAAATAGTTATTAAGTCAGGTTGTTAAACTAATTATCCGTTTAGCAGGTAGCGTGGAGGAGGTACAAATATTTTGGTTTTACAGGATTTTGTTCGTTTTATTTGTAGTCATTCCCTGGCAATGCCTTGTCGGCGGAAATAGTAGAAATATATGACAGCAATGTGTTCGATGATCTGCCTAGTATGTTACTTCAACCTCAACCAGCCTAATCTAATATTGGAAAACAAAGTAAGTCCCTAAGAATGTTTTCTTTTTGTTAAGTTGAATTGTTAAGTATGCAGTATATATGAGTATTTCCTACAGATCGTGAAATTAGTTTTCAAACATTGAGTTTACTTAGTTGGATGATGTTGTTCACTTAAAATTCAGACCTCCAACTTCCACCACAAGTTTGCCTATATTGAACAGGAGTAGTGTGTACCTTAAAACATCAAATGTATACCTTCCTCTTCTTTCTCTGTATAATTCTACGTGGTTGGCCACTGGCCATATTATTAAAACAGGAATTAATTACTACTAATTCCCAGCCTCTGCAGCTGGATCAACAAGATTGATATTGGAATTGGTCAGGATTGCTGTTTTTCCCGGATTTGAAAGATTTGAAACACAACTTCCTCAACATGCAAGATGACGGTTCCGGGAGTTAACCCGCGCATTCATCAGTGAGCGAGCTGGCTCCAAGTCCGGCGGCGGAAGTAACAGTTGCCGCCACACGCGACGGCAAAATCGACCTCTCTTATCAGATGCACTAACCTCGGGCTCAAATCACTACCGCTCGCGACAACTCCACCGCCCTAAGCTTTTTCAGTCTTATCTACCTTGTTTTTGAATCCCTGATTAACAAAGATTAACGTAGTTCACCCCACCCATACGACCATATTTGGAGGTTACGCGAATTCATTATTTCGTACTACGATGTAGCGTGACTTCTTTTACGAGCGGAATTATTTTCACAGTAGCGCACCGTAGGACCTCGTCTCGATGCACCCATTCCCGAGGTGGAACATTTTCGTTATTATTTGAAAAATTCCATCGGTGCTGCCATTCTGAATAGGTGGTTACAGAATCGTGTCAAAAAGTTCTAAATCACCCCCCCTCCCCCACTCCAAGTTTAGAATCTCAACATGAAACAGGATGTCATTACTAATACAGCTAATGTTGTGAAAGAACTGCTACCAGTTCGATTCTCAAACTATGGGCAAATTAGTGTAAAAAGCATGCTGTGCCGTTAAAAATCGTCTGATTTTCAACTTTCCCCCTCAACTGCGAACATTTATTGAGTACTGCATTGACCAATAGAAAACTTTCGGAAGCTAATACAATTTCCATGTTTTTTAGGGCTGGGAAACCCTGATTTGTCATTTTCATGACCTGCAACTGTATCGAGGTTCCCAATTTATTCTACCTGAGATTTAAAATTCTCTCGTCTTTGGTTACATCTGAAGAGCAGCTGTCAATGGATTTTCAACCCCTGCTTCAAGATTTCAATGTCCTTACTAATGCGCACTTTATTCAGGTCACAGGCCCCCCCCCCCCCCCCCAAATGTGTGAGGGTACAAAACGGGAATTTTCGAGGAAGTTCTTCTTTTGGTGGTAACAGTGACTCACAAGCAAGCGGCCACACCTTTGAGTCGCCCTAAACGGTATGTGGTGTGTTTTCAGATCGAGCGAGAATATCTGAAAACAGGTTAGTGTGTTTATTCAATGTCATTTTAATGGCCCTCGTCGCTCACCTATCATGTTCAATCCCAACATTTTCTTTCTACCCACTTATGCAGGAAGGCCGTATCACATTGCATGTCTAAAACCCACAAGTCCAGTAGTATAGAAAGAATCTCTGTTGAAAGTCCGGATTGCCATTTTCATGTAGGTGAAAACGTACCAAAATTGTTATTGTCGTGACCGAAACAGCCACGCCATTGTTATGGCTTCTATCATTGTCATGGAGGTCGAATTTCAAATTTGAATTTCGCGGAGAATAATGGAATGTCACGAATAACTGGGCATTAGAAAGACATCCAGGGAGCCCAATTAGGTGATAAACATCCGAAAACCAAACAAAAGAAACACTTAAATTTTCAAAATTTCAGGACCTGAGAATTGCCCGTAGTTTGAGAACCACCCACCACACCTGCTAGAAACAGTTCTTTATCTTAACGATATGTTTGAGTAATACTTCATACTGTTTTTAATACGTCCCAAGCTAAGTCCTTAGTCCCTTCATTTTTAGAAGATCAGAAAATTTCATTAATTTAGAGTTAGAAAAAACCAAGCTAATATAAATTGATTTACACAACATCAACTGAGGAAATTAAAAAAAGTAATTGAAATGTCAGCATTAGTAAACAAAGTGAGGTACCCCACCACGGCGCTTCATCTTAACACGTTAAACACCGACTTGTATCGTGTAGGCATGTATCATTGAAGAGGGACAAACTTCAAAGATAAATTTTAAAACTAATTCACAAGGCGGTACCAGTTCAAATTCACATTCGTGTTGACGATATTTTTCCTGCCTAACTGATAGCCCTTGGGGAGAGAGAATTAATTTCAATGGATAAGGCACTATTTGTACAGGGGAAAAGGTCTAGAAATCCTGTATTTATTGAGCGAGGAGGTTTCAGAAAGTCACAATTGATTCACATGAAATTCCAAACCCGCTTTTTTTCGGAAGTCAAATTTGATTGGGACACATGGATTTCAATGTATAAGCCCCCGTTTTTTCGCATTCGGACGTCAGTTTCTTACGATAATTCCGTTACGAAGTTTTCTTCCGTATATCGCTGATATTCTGAGAAAAAAATTTCGAGGAAGTGGTACTTAGGAAACCTGTTGAATTTGAGCTAGAGAGAACGTGAAAAAGTAGTTTTTCCTTAAATTTTCATAATTTGATCAAGGGACTAATTTGTTACCTTCGAAGTTTGCGGCACAGCTGGACTAACCTACGGGTTGAACGAAAAAAAAAGTTTAAAATCTGTTGAAAATATATCAGTTGAAAGTATATAACGATGTATCGCTATTTTTCCTTCAATTCATTCACCACCGTAATGAATTTTGAATGTTCGGAAATGTGTTTCATAACTTGACCAAATCGAATAAAGAAATAATCACGAGAACGGGTCGAGAATTCTATCTAGACAGCGATAAGTTGGTAGGATTGGCTTTTATCGTTTCCATTTCCCCCTCGTGGCAGCAAATGTAAAATTTTTGAGGTCCGTTTCCCAACTAGACTAAAATTGCAGTGGAACAAAAGGGTGACAAACTTTTCTGAAACTCCTTGATCTCCATCATAGTAACAAAAAAAATCCTAACTAACCCGTTATTATAAGGAAGAGTGTTTTTAGGAAATGCCACTTTTGGTATATTCTTACTTTTACAGGTGTAAGTAAAATGGAAAGAAAAGTGATCACGTCGAAGCCCGTTCAGTGGGATAGGAAACGCCACGGAATGGGAGAGCCAGTACAGTGAGGGGAAGTGATTAGGGATGGGAACTTCCGTACAGCGGAAGAAAAGCAACCTCAGGATACGAGAGCCCATGCTGGGCGTGTGCCCCGCTGAGTGTTGAAGACGATTAGCAGTAATAAAGCAACGCTCCAGTCCTGCAGCATGATCGTAGGAGCAAATTTTCCTAAATTATAGTACTACGAGTATGTTTATGTACAACTGTGATGACATTCGAGTACATTGGTTACAAAGATAAGGTTTATCACAAATGCCATAGCAAATTAACTTTTCTAATGACTATTCTAGTGTACAAATAAATACAAGGATTTTTAATATTGTTTTTCAATTTTCTTATCGATTTTTAGCTCAAAACTTCTGTTCAACGAAATCATCCTTCCGTTTGGAAGAACGAATACTATCCAGAGTTTTCTTCTGAAATAACTCCATACTTCGGGATTGACTCTCCTTGGTGGAACTGGGTTTTGGAGTGTAATGAATAGAATGGAGAAGTTTAACATTTCATTTACCTCTAGTTTGTGATGGATATGGCTAGTTGGCCCTTCCTGATTTTAGAATCTGACGCCTTGGGAGATGAATCAGATGTTTTCAAGCGTCTGGCCCGTCCTCTGAGCGTGGCGGAGCATTATATCCGCATTTTAGCGCAATGGAAGGGGCAACTATACCTTTCCATCACCTCACAAGTTTTATTTCCTAAATATGAATCGGGGACCCAATGTTTTCTGCATCGCTTTGATCACGAGTCAATAGTGCAATTAATGTATTGGTATAAGAATGATCATTTACCGTTTGTGATAGATACAAATATGGATATGGCTAAAAAGGTTTATGCTCGTCAGAGTCGTACCTTTTTTTTCTCACAGACCAAAAATGTGCTTTAGACTACAAATTTAGGAATTAAAACTGCAATGAATCGGGAGGAATGGTACTTGATTCCCTGAAAAAGAGGCTTCTCGCTAGTTGAAAAACCACAATGTGGAACTTACTCCAAATGTTGGATGTACGAAGAATTTAGAATCAACTTACCTGAAAAAAAAAATTATGTATGAGTAATTATGTAGTGCAATATATAAAATTACCAATGACATACCTATGTTCTAAAAAAAGTCAAGTTTACTCAACTGCCTGTCTATAATCAAATTTTCTTCAAATCTAAAAATCAGGAATGAATGCGAATAGCTGGTTTTATTCATCGTAAGTGAATGAATCACAAATAAGAAAATTAGAGATTAATTCAATATTATATTTTTACGAGTTTGCGTCAAAATCGCAACTACTGCAGTGGATTCACATATATTGGAAGAAATTCGGATATAAAATGTTAGAACCGAAATAATTTGAGAACATGGATAATCTGAACTTGTAAAATTTCGGAAAATGTAAAATTTATGTGAATGTACAGTTAGTTGTTTGGTCTTAAACGATAATTAGCAAGGTGGTATCGTCAATACGGAGCGATGGAACGGAATTTTCAAAACTTGAAGAATAATCATAAGGCTATAACTAGTCCAATAGAAGAGTGAAGTCGGCGGCAAAGTTATCGGACTGAAATCTATACTCATTAAGTGAATAAAATCGTTGCATGCGCACGGCCCATTAGTGAAAGTCGCTCCAATTACCAATGCATTTTTTTTTGCGAGGAGCCCTTAGGGTTGACTTTGAGCCGCGATACATTTAAAGGTTGGGCTCGGTGACACAATTTTGAAAATTCACATTCTTGTGTACAATTTAAAAAAAAAAAAAAAAAAATAGTTTTTCGTAATGTCCTTCCTGAAAATTGTAAAACTATTCTCATTTCTCCCTAATAGTTTCCCAGATTTTACCATATTTTAACTCGTTTGAACCCTTCAAGTCACTTCTCGAGCGAAAAATCCCTGAGTTTCGTGGAACGTATTTTGTACACGGTATACTAGTTGGTTTATTAGGTTGATATTTGCTTCGCCTGACGAAATATTAACTCAGATCGAACTTCACTAGCTTACCCTGCTCAGGCAGCTGTAAAAGTCACAAAAAAAGTGAATGCAAATAGAAAATAACCACGAACTGGGAAGGTGACTTTCCAAAGGAATATAAGAGACATTCATCCGACATTAGCGCTCATAGTACACTGAAATGCCATTATCCAAAACCCGGTGAGGCCAGCGGTCTGGTGAGAACAGTAGGGACTATCAAATGGCGTGATTGGTCGTAATCAATCAATTATTATTACATGTCATGACAAACAAAATTGGGTTGTATTGAGGGTTGTTGTTGGAGAATGCTTAATCGAAATCTGAAACCGGTATTTCGAGATTTAGCTCTTATACTTCTAGCTACGTTTGAGTATCAAAAATAGCACTTCGAAAATCCGAATTAATTTTTGACTGCCAACCACTCTTTTTATGAGGCGCAGAATCCGAATTTGAAATCCGCTTTTAGACATCTTCCATTCCACAGGAAACAGCTGTAAAGTTGACCAGGCACAGGGAAAAAACCACTGTTTTGTACATCTGTAATAGCCATTTCTGTAACAACAACTGCAGACAGAAAAAATCTGATTCCGAAATCAGATTCAGCGTTAACAATGCTGTCAGAATTGCTCTCTTTCTCTTGTCAAATCTCAAAAATGTGTCAGCTGTTGGTGAGTCAAGTACACCAGAATGTAAATATAAGCAGGTTCAATGTTCCTCGTCAGAGATTTCATTGTCATTCAACGTATAAATGTCGATCCAACAAATAGTAATAATCAACATCATGCTGAACATATATTTTTATTATCTGGTAATTAATTTCGCTAAATCGACGTTTTAAACCTAACCTTATTACTGTACCAAAATGAACAAATTGAAGGAGATCAGTGTCTATAAGGTTTTTTCATGATGAATTCGATTTCGGAATCAGATTTGTCTATCTATCGTTGTTTTTATTTTTCAAAAACTGCCTTCACAAATGTATGAAACAGTATTATTGTTTTTGTGTGTACTTGTTTCCCGCTGTTTCCGGTGGAATGAAGAAGATGTTTAAAATTGGATTTCAAATTCTTTTTCTGCACCTCTTGAAACAACACACTGCACAGAAAGAGTGGTGAAAGTGAAAAATTAACTGGAATTTTTGAAGTGCTATTATTACATTTAAACGTAGTTAGGAAGTTCGTATATGAGCTTTATCCCCATTGATACATATAATTTTTACTTAAATCTAAGATAGCTTGACCAATGTAAATGGGACGGTTAAACGTAATGCAGGTTTCGTGTAACATAACCAAGCAACAACGATCATTGATGACTAAACATTTCTGCAATTCCGGTTTTTTACGTACATATCTAACGATTTCGGGTTATCCACAACTTTACAAACAAGTCGATTTCTTACATTTTTGTTTTTCCGAAAATTGCGTTGTTGGATTTTATCTTAAAAAACTGTTTCTGTATTTCGTTGGTTGATGCTGCCCGTAGATTAGCATTTATTGTAATCCAATCTTTCAAAAATGCAGACTGTCTAAATTTAATCACTTTATGAACTTTCGTAATTACAAGACCAGCTTTTGAAGCCTGTTGTAAAATGAGAAAATGTGCAACATAGTTTCGTTTATCATAAAGAGTAACCATTAGTTTAGACGATTTTGAATTCGGAGGGCATCGTTTTTCCGGTAAGAAGGGAAGATCCCTATGAGCATTGTGCAATTTTTGTGGATTAATTACATCGCATTGTATAAGCCATCCATAATCCGAATCTTGAGGGAGGTTTAATACATCATTTGGTGAAATATCGTGCACCCATTCAAACCCTCCAACTGGTATTTCCCCAGCATAATGTACCCGTAAAGGTTTGTAACGTCAGTATTGAGCAAATAGGAACATTCTGCAGATTCATCGTACGTTTCAGGTATGAGTTTATTATTCGCTTTGGAATAACGCTGTACAGCTTGGCAGATGCCACCTCTAACTCCAGACTCAGTGTTATCCACTACTCATTTACTATTTTTCGGTATTGCTCATCAAGAAGTCATACTGTTTCAGGTGGCACAAATGACCAGTCAGTCATGTGTGTGTTAAGTAAATCAGTTGTTGAGAGTGGAAAAGGGAAGTTGAAGCCTTTGAGGGGCCAGCCTCAAATGCAGTTCATTTTAAACAGCCAGTGTTTACTAGAGTGTTGTTATTCGTCGTAAGTCAGTGGATCAGTCCAACCACGCCGATTTCAGTAGTCACCTAAGATTTATACAGTATGCTATCCTTTTAGAATCAGTACTAACACTGCTCTCAGTAGCACTCTTCGGACTAAGCACAATTTTTGAATTTCAGATGCCAGTCAGTTTTTTTGTTTAGGTTTTTCGAGCTGAGATCAAACCCGCTGGAATTCTTTGTCTATCACATCTAGTTTTTGAATATTTGAGCCCTTTGATTTCACTCTCAAGGTTTGAAGGATACTGATGACTAGAAATCGGTCCCAACTAGGCCCAATTTGTAATTTTGGACCCAAATTGCGGAGAAAAGCTCTGGACGGGGGACGGGCCGATTTTTTGTATTCCATTTTCAGATTCTACACATTTGAAACGAGAAAAAAACACAAATTTGGGGTTACAATTTATTTTTTTGGTTAGTTAGGAAGGTTCATTACTGAAAATAATAAACCAATAGTAGATAGTACCATTCGTCGAATCATTGTTGCGGCTTGATTATTTGTTTCACAACAATCCCTTGAAAAGTGGGTAATTCTCCAACTTTAAACTCCTCAAGGGGGTGTTTGCTTATTTGTTTATGCTTCCACAAACGTGGATTAATCGAGAGACCGGATAAATCCGTTAAACAAACAATTGACGCAGACAAACACTGGCTGATCCATGGATTTTCATTCGAGCCCTTGTTTTAATATTCCCGACTTATCTCTGTTTGGCGCTAGCTGGTTCCAAACAATCGTGCGGGTTGCTATCTACATTGACTCATCTTTTCTTGAATGCCTATAAGATCCTCTAAATCACGTAGGTCAATATCATGTCTTTAGACGTCATGCGTGTGTAGGCTCCCCTACCACTCAAACTAAAGCGCAATCGGTCAATAAATTCAAGGTTTTTGTGGATACAGTTTACGTTACCTTGCATGATTGAAGGAACAGAAAGCAAGCCAATTCTTTCAGGGAAAAATCTCTTAGCTGAATGTCATATTCGAAAATCGACAAACGAATGTTTATGATGGCCGTGTTTTGCCGTCTTCCGTTATTCACAATTTCTTTACCATTTCAATACTTTTTACCAATTTTTTTTTTTTTAAAGCGCGAATATCAGTTGGGATTGAACTGTTGAGGTATTCATTGAGTAATTCGTCGGCTGACGGACGATTTTAAACTGAAATTTATGACCACATACAACAGTTGTAGTTTTTCATTTTTATGAAACCCATTTCTGTTAATGCTTCATCAATTCTGATTACTAGTCATTTTGAGCACCCACTTATCATATTCACGATACACACTTCATGACCACCCATCAGCACCTACTCGTCCCCACTTTGGGACGGTCCTTCGAAGATTAATGCTAAATTTATTCCACCTTATCTAAATTTATGTTAGGAATATACCTATATAAAACAGTACTGCCGTCCAAAGTTAAAACTTGGAAACTGACATGTTGTGTTTTTCGAGCTAAGCACCTGTCTTATCTAGATCTCGACGTGCCGCGTCTTTTGAGCTCGGTTAAAAGCATCCTAACTTCACCAGTTCGATTATCCTTCGGGCATGCTTTCCAAGGAATATCACTGAGAGTCGTTTTCATCAAACCTAACATTACGATGTTTTAACTGAGGGATTCTGGGACTGATGATTCCATAAAATACTGTTACTGACACTTTAATGGTCCTAGGTGCAGGATCGTTGGTGCTCGGTCAATATTCTACCTACCGAGGCTTCGTTGGTTCCGTATGCTATACTACCAGCGCACCCATCCTTCGTTCAATGTGATATCTATCAGTGCGCAATATGTCTACAGTCATGATATTATGGCACAACCATACACTTGCGTTAAACCAGGTCTTAGTTCACTGTAGAGTTCTTTCGACGAGGGTTTCCTTCCCCAAGTCCATAAAACACTGTTGAAGGTGTCGTCAGGGTGAACGAGGCGGCACCATCCCTCGTTTAATTGGCGAGGAAGTCAGTAGTGTGCCCCGTACTGCTGCTTAGTGCAGTAATGTCTCTTCACGACTCGCCTACCTCTCTATCGTTAGGAGTAGTTTTTTTATTATTATTCTCAATAATACGACTTTGTAATCGTATAGCGAACATTTTTTATAACCCCTCCTCAAAATTTTTCAATTCACATTTCAAGGCGCCTAGATAAAATGTGCGGCCCGCCCAGGGCATAAAGGACCTTAGAATGGATGTAACACATATTGGTAAGTCGTGCTTGTATTACAGGGACTTACATTACATTGACCAGCAGAACAGCTAAACTGAAATTGAGACCGATTAAAAAAAAAAAAAACCGAAAAACGGTTGAGATATAGTCTCAGAAGGGTCGTCCAAATTTGTCAAAAAAGACATGTTTTTTTCAAATCATCCGTCGTGAAATTCGAGATTTCGTTTGTTGCGCAACGGGAGTGAACCAAAAATTGTGAGAGGAATAATTATTACTATAATAAACTTTTTGAAATCACCTCTCGTTTCATCACTTCTCCTGCGGTAGGTAGCATATTAAACTCCGAAAATCAGACGTTAGATAAGACCGGTCAGCGTTAGATCTTGGTTTAGAGGTTGATAACATCGACCGTATAAATTATCACGGTCACGGGGAGCGTGTAATGCATCATGAGATAGAAAACCTCAAAACGGTTTTGTAAATAATAAAAATTATAAGTATCGGACAGTCTAGGACCTAGAAGGTTTTATTTATTTATTTTTAGAAGTTAATTTTGTAGCTGTTAGACCGAGCGTGTGCACATGCGCATAGTTGAGAAATGGTTTCAAGATGTATGGGTTATTTTAAAACACTCCTCAGCATATATATATTCATAGTACCAGATAATCAGTTTGAGCCCATTAAGTATTTCTCAGGTTTTCATCACATCGATTGTCATCATGAACAGTCATAAAATACATATTCAGAGATGATAAAAATAAATAAATGATATATATAATACTTAGTTGATATCAACCGTTTTCCACACCTAGAATTGTATTCTCCTTATCAGCTATAGAAGGTATGTTTATTCATTCTTTGTCAATACAAGCCTAACAGCACTGGAGACTGCTGATCTGTAGTTACCTTAGTTACCTCAAGGCTGCGGCACGGGGCAATAAACTAACATCGATCTGGTTATTTGGTTATGAGCTGATTGCCAATCCAATGGGACCTGAACTGAGATTATCAAAAGTTAACCCAACAGGTCCAGAAAATGGAGGAAAAGACATGAACAATACTTCTAAGCAAATACTATCCCAGCGGTTCTTAACCATCTCAAGAGTACTCACGAATGCTATAATATCACTGAGGCGTAAAGACCTTCGCAAACTTGAGGTTCTCCTCACTTGCCATTATCCAAAGGTGTCACAACGTGGGTAAGGCCAGGGAAATACAATATCCGCTCAGTTGCGAAGAGATAGAAACAGCAGAATACATTCCCTGTGACTGTCCTGCTGCTGCATCATCGAAATGCTGACATTTTGGAAATGCTGCCTTAAATCCTGTCGATATTGCAGAGGGAACGCATTAAAACTCCTTCACTTTGTGGAAAAAGAGGTCATTACAAAGATTATGAATTCCAATTTGGATAGTGTCGCAATAGGTCATACAGGTCTCCCGTCCCTTAAAAAAAGTCAACGCAATAATAGTAATTAAATAATTTTGATAACTGTTTTCCAGGGCGTTCCAGTAGCAAAACATCCACGTTTCTTAGTTGTGGGGTACAAGACGATAACCAACTAATTAAATAAAACGCAGAGCAACTTGACCGGTTATTATTGGCTAATACTTGACTAGCACCTCCCCAACCTTTCATTGCTTTTGATGTAAGACTCCGAGTTCACTGGGTTTGATCCTCTATTTGAAAGCTCTATTTTTATCCTTAGCGGCACTGTGTGCTTGCCCTTGGGTTGAAATCTAGGAATAGAGTCAAATAGATTAATTCTAAAGGTATTTTCTTCGCAGCGAGGTAAAATTTGTTCAGGACCTTCGCCTCAGTTCTTGAGTTTGCTCTTCTATGGACCCCGTTGACTTGCTTACTAAATTACCTACTAGCCGTACGGAAATAACTTAACTCCAAATTTTTGGTAAGTAGAGCGTTGAAAAAATAAAAAATAAATTCATTCTTCTTATCAGAAATGCAGATACTGGCCACTGTTTTGAACTTTCGAAAGCGTTCCAAATTTACGTTTGCAGGTGAATTATGTGATTTTATGTTTTCAGCAATTATTACTCCTATTATACGTTCTTTCAACTTCTCGTTTGATAGAACAGTTATTCGACCCAAACCCTGATAAACATGGTGTGCCAACAGCCAATATCGAAAACGTCGTCTCAATTTAACTTCTCCATACATCGTTACTACTAAAGTTGATATAAAAGATGAGACTACCATAAGGTCTTCAACACCAAGTCCAGTGGAGCGCAGTGGAACAACTCGAGTTTGTTGCGAAGTAAGTCGAATTCCTAGTTTAATTAAATAAGATTGTTATCATCAGCAAGGACCTTGGCATAATACCAGGAGAGATCAAATATTTATTATACATTCGAAAAATTTGTCTTTCAGTTTTTGAACAGAAAGATTGTGGATGGTAAGTTTTCATCTACTTATATTGCATGAATATTGTTTTGAACAGTGACCTGTTGGATCCTATCGTCTAGAATTCAAAATTTTTCTCATCTCAGGGCTCAAGAAACGAAATCCTAAGTATCTCAGTCCTCGGTTGCAAAATTGTGGACATACACCAATTATGTGAATCAGATTTTCGTTCGTTGGTATTTCATGTAATACACCTCTTCGTATGATCAGTCAAATGAAACGTTTTCCGAAAAACTTAGATTCGCTTAATTAAGATCGATAGATTCAATGCAAATGTCCAACCCTAAATAAATTGACATCTTACGTAATCAAGTGTTTAATTTGGAAAATTGTTATGTATATTCCATATACATCCTCCATATACATCCTCCTGCCCATCCTCTGGGTATTGCAGGCTAAACGCCTCAGTCCTTGGAAGGGGCAAATAGTCCACTTCATCACCTCGTTATATTAAACTTTAGGGTGAAAATTGAAGAAAAAAGTTCTCCAAGGTTGGAGTAAGACTTCAACGAAAGAAAATTGTTGATTACTCCCAGCGAATCAGTCACGTCGTGATGCACTTGCACGTGCAGTCAACATGACGAAGTTGAATGATCAGCGATGACGTCAGTGATTGAAACAACTTCGTGGAACCGCTACTACATTTACCCAACTTAGAATAGCCTTTTCGCCACTGACATCCATCGAGATGTTTTGTCGTCACGATCGCGGAGTCATCAACACAATACATCAATAACTCGAGGTATAATTACAGAGCTCTAACACGGGATCAACATCTTCAACTGGTTGGGAAGAGGATATCATAAAAAGCCGAAGAAAACGTACACGAGCGATGCACTATAAAGAATCCGGTTTTACTCACAAAAGTTTGTCAAGTGAAAGGGTGGACGCAATTAATCAACATTCTCGAAGGTATAAATAAATTGTAATTGTGGAAAACTTAATCATTTAGCAACACTTGACCAATGAAACTTTCGGATACAACAATGAGTAAAGTTTTCTTTTATAACTGTTGTCAAGAACAGCGAGGCGTTCAACCGCCCACTTCCATGAAGAAACTCGATCCTTTGGCATGCAATGCAATAAGGTTTCCTCTAGGGGAAATATTTATGGAAGAAGAGTGAGAAAAAGTGGTCAAGTAATTATAAACTGCGATTTAATTAACATCAGTTATATAATTGTGTCTAGCGAAAAGCGGTATGAAAATGACTCAACGCGGCTACTCAGATGCTTGATAGCTCGAATAGCTTGAAAAAAAGTTTGGATTTAGGTTAAATAGTTCATTTTCAAAAGTTCCGTATTTTCTTTAATAATAACAAGCCGAGTATTTGCATTGCCTTGATATGCACGTATTTTGAGCCGTAAAAACCTCGTGACATGAAACAGGAATCCAGTACCTACAATCGTGTTAGACTAGTATAATTGTATGGTTTCAGGCAGTAAAAGAATCCACTGTGCAGAACATACAAAACAGGTAGTACGTTGGAGGGTCAGATGTTGAGACTGGAAATGGTGCGGTGAGAGAAAATTCGGGCAGAAGCTACTTCGCCGGCCCCAGGGAAATGTTCTGTAACTTCAGTCGATGAAGTTAAATAAACTTTGTAGTTAAGCACCGCCATCTTTGCCTTGGTTGATTTGTCGAGGTGTTCTGAAATCTTCACCCTTGTGGAATGAACTCCAGTGTAGTAAATCATATCACCACCTCCTTAAGTGGTCTTAAGATTTTCATGATGAGATTATGTGTAGCCACATTAACATTTTGGTATTTCTTTTTCCAACATCACTGTGTAACCCAATGATTTAAATTCGTTCTCATTCAAATATGAAATATAATTTTGATCTGTAACTTTAGCGGTCCTCATTCTTGAAGAGCAGAAAGAAGATTTTCTATATTTATCGCTACCACAGTAGGCAACGGACAGGAAGAACAATGATGAACCCCATCCTCAAGAGGCAGTGTACCAAATAGTAGGTAGTTATCTATGTGAGAAATAACGGAGTCGAAATCGTGAGACAAATAATGACATTCTCTTAGGCATAATCATCGAATTATGAGCGTGTATCGTGGCAACCAAACAAAGCATCCGGAAAACGAGTCATTTTGGTTGATTTGTAAAACACATTTCTTAAACTAAATTTCTACAATCTTATCCAATGAGTAACATTAGAATGTCTCAACTCATAGAAACGGTTCTGATATCTTTGGATTCGCTGCAAAAAGTTATTTCTGGCGGTTTTGCATCATGTTCCCATTCGATTTGAAAAGTTGTACAACTATAATACCCTACTGCCAAACTTGTTTATTCGAACACCATCACTAAGGAGGGCCGATTCCACAATGAGAGGAAAAGTTGTGACAGGAAGTAGTTGATCATGGCAATCCGTATCGAAATCGATTCAACCGTTGGGCCGTCAATACAGTACGGATATACAAAACTTGAATTTAGAGATTTATATATAAGATTACATTGATTTCAAGAATCTGATTCTCACATATTTGCAAAACTAGAATTTACTCTTCCAAAGCTGGCATTCCTCAGGGTGACTTCATTAGCGAGCCCAACCTCCCGGGAATCATCGGTTCAAACAACGCCAAATAATATCAAGGCCAAAGCCAAGACGTAGTCATCGCGTGAAGTGTGATACGACAGAGTTACTGGAGTGAAGCATCACGTCAGGAGTGCTTCGTGGTGTCACAACCCGCATTCTTCGGGGCGCTTACTGGGGGTCATTTCAAAGTGGCACTCTTATCATCCTTCCCCCCCCCCCAACTATCTCCTAAGCTTTCCTAATCGAGGCGTCCTCCAAACTTTCGTTTTATTTAGTTTCTAGTTCTCATTGAATGCTGTGCGCGTTTGAGCAGAATCGTACAAAATGATCTCCTTTTGGTAGAAGCCTACATCTCCGCATATTCAGATATTGTGCCTTCAACTTGGATTGATAATGTAAACCAATATTATAAATTATTATCTGTAAGCCATTCACGTCGATTGGCTATCAATGCAAAAATAATCATGTTTGTATAACAACTCGCTGCGTTCTCTTTCTTATTTTGTGCGCCTCAGCACAGGCGTCGAGAGGTGATGGGTGAAACTCACTTGTTTCAAACGAGCCAAAGCAGTAGCTAACGTGTTCTAACACACTCAACCCCATTAAAAGGAACAGTAACTCTTCACAAACTGCCATTTCGGAAGGCCGAGATTTATTTATGAGTCTCAGGCTTGACCTCTAACACGAATTCTTTTGTTCCGTTGAACTGCTCTTTGTTGCCTCGTTTTCACTTCCAACACGATCAGCGGGCTTGAAGGGAAGTTACACGGTTGGTCAAAAGAAAAAGCTCACGAACGCTCCTTCAGCTAAAGTTTCGGCGGTGCCTAGGTGTTGAGATTAATATGAACGTTGGGAGAAGTATATTGGTTTTGCATTGAAGTCGAAAATTGCATGAACTCACGTTATAATTCGTATTCCCCGAAAATACGTAGTTATGGCGCGAAAGAAGCGCTTTATATTGGAATGAAGTGTTATGTACATAGAAACAGTAATCACACAATCACGGAAGGGAAAACCAAAAATGTACCACAAATGATGCTAATTAGTATATTGTTCAGCATAAACTGTAATGGGCTGGATCACGAAACTATGGGACCATGTCCTATTCTTATGTTCAATTTACAAGCCATGCCGAGATCATTATTTTTATTATAATCTACCTAGTTACATAAAATGTGACACTATACGGGTAGAGAGTGTACAGCTTCAGGAGGTATTGCTCCCTTGGGATGATAATCCGAGGAAGTTCGTAGATGTTTTTGGTAATTGTATTCAAGCTCTAAGAAAAAGAGCTTTCTTTCATGCATTACGTCGGCGCAGCCATTTGAAGGCGTTGTTGTCTGTAGGAATATGATCCTTAACATAGTTGTGCCGTTAACTTCTCCATATTTTGAGATAAATTTAAAACATTTTAACGATCTTATTCATATTTTACAATTGAATGCAGTAGAAATCGTTTTTGCTCTTTTGTAAATACATTGGCTGGACGCGCAGGGAATTAGTTCACTCCGAAGGTTCCAAACTGGTTACGAAACTTTAGCCCGAACTTCAGCAGTTTGAAAAAGTAATTTCCTTTTCGTTAAGCCTCAATTGTTCATAAAGTTACGAAAATGACCAGTAAGAAAGAACAACAAGAATTGTTAATGATTTTATAATTTTGTTTATCACTTACATTCTTAGGTAGTGCAATGCATTGTCCTTGAAAAATGAGGGTTCACAACAGGGTGGTGAAATCGAACCACCAAAATCTATTTCGCAATCGGCGGTCTTAAATCGCTTGTACCAATTAATCGAAGCCAAAAAAATTGTAAAATGTTTTCTTATTTTATGGTTCAATTTTAAACTATCAAGATGTCTATATTCAAAAAATTCAATGTCCGTTCGTCGTGTCACGCATAACTGCCTCAAAAATGGTGCAAATGATATTGAACTTTGACCAACATTTTGATTCATTTGCTATATTAATACTCCTCAGGAGCCGACATGGTGCCCGCAAGGTTTTCAGCTTAATCGGACAAAAGCTGTGGATGTTTCACCTTACTTTTTTTTTTTTTTGTCAGAATGGGTAATCAAGTAAATTTCTCTAAAGTACCGTGAAATTGGGAGTAAAACCTGAAAGTGGGCTTATCAATCCATCAGCCAATCCTGGATGACCCTGACCTCCCATCCAATATCATGCCGCCAGCTTGACCGACTGCGGTGGGCAGGTGGGCAGTTGTAATTTGGTAGGTACCTAATTGACCACGGAGCTCAGTTCATTGTTACACCAATCTGTTCGCTCTCCAGGTAGACATCCAATCCGATAGTTTATGATTGCCTCCGAAGCATCCTACACTTGCCCCCTTAATTAGCGATCGAGTGTTTAAGTTTCTGCCTACGAAATTCAATTAATCATAACTGGCATTAGAAGTGTCCCACTGTTTAAGTCCTGCTAGCCATTGGAGTGGAGCCTAGTTCGCAAAATTAATCACTAGCATAACTTACAAATCCTACAGAGTATATAGCGTAGAGTATATAGCGTTTTACATACACTAGGACCATCGTACCTCGATAATATACCTCTCCATAAACGAGTAATTCTCAAACTACGGGCAATTTTCGGGTCCTGACATTTTAAAAATTTAGGTGTTTCTTTTGCTAGGTTTTTGGATGTTTATCATTTAATTAGCCTCCCTGGATGTCTTTCTGATGCTCAGTCATTCAAGATCCCCATTATTTTCCGCAAAAGTCAAATTCGATAGAAGTCATAACAATAACGCAGCGGTTTCGGTCACGACAATGACATTTGTGGTATGTTTTCACCTACATGACAGTGATAATTCGGACTTTCAACAGAGATTCTTCCAATACTACTGAGCTTTTTGTGGGTTAAAAAAATGCAACGTGATACGGCCTTCCAGGAGAATAATTTAGGGTAGAAAGATAATTTAGGGAACAAATATGATAGGTGAGCAATAAGGGCCATTAAAATGACATTGCATAAACATACTGACCTGTTTTCAGATATTCTCGCTCGATTAGAGAACACACCACCTGCCGTTTAAGGCTACTCAAAGGTGTACCCGCTTGAGTGTAAGTAACTGCTACCACCAAAACAAGAAATTCCTCGAGAATCCCCGTTTTGTTCACTCAGGAACACATTCTTTTTGGCCCATGAAAATCACCCAAGACTAAAGGGACTTGAATAAAGTTCAGAGTTAGGACATTAAAAACTTAAAGCGGATTTTGAAAAACCATTGACATCTGGTCTTCAGATGTAACTAAAGACGAGAGAATTTTTTCTCAGGTAGAATATTCGAAAAACCAACTCGAAATGGGGAACCTCGATACAGTTGCAGGTCATGACAATGGCAAATCAGCGTTTCTCTACCCTGAAAAACATGGAAATTGTATCAGCTCCCTAGGGTTTTCTATTGATCAATGCAGTGCTCAATAAATGTACGCAGATAACGGGAAAAAGCACAGCGTTCCATTCACACGAATTTGCCCATAGTTTGAAAAACTCCCACTTGTCGGATCAGGAGCAGTGCGTAATGTTGAAAGCTGAGTAGTGAGAACGTTCGTAATTCGCCGATTCACTAAGTTCCGACAATCACAGAGATTCAAAGGGGAATCAAACGTCATTCCTTCGAAAATCACCAAACCTACCAAATTGTAAAGCTACAGCGTTTAATGAAACCTTTTCACACCGATCGGGACCAACGAAGATTCAAGAGAAAATTAACTACACCCATCAATAACTGAAAACTAACTGTAGAGTACGGAGTAAGTCACTCGCGACGAAGTTGCGAAAACCCATTTCAAATAAAAACGGAGTGAGATGGAACGTTGTCTATATTTCCACAAAAGTAAAGAGTTGAACTGTTAAATCGATTTCGACGGTTAGGTCATCTTCAGTAACAAACATGAAATTCAATGAACATGAACTTGAATTACAAAGTTCATGTTTGTTACTGATGATGACCTAACAGTGTAACTCTTTACTTTTGTGGAAATATATACAACGTTCCATCTCACTCTGTTTATATTTGAACTGCAGAGTGAAATGCTGTGACTAATTATCGTTAATAATTTGAAGAGTTAAGCTTACAGAACGTTATTAAATCAACTGATTTATATTTCGTTAGAAACATCAAAGGATAAATTTATTAATTTATTATTAAAAGGATACCAAAGGATACGTTTTTTGTAAATTGAATTTCATCTACTAACATTAGGACTCAGAGCAAAACTGTAACGGATCGGCTTCGTACAAAGTTTCCACCGTTAAAAAGAATCATTAGGTTGTGAAGGGAATGCTGAATGTTCCCCCATCCCACCTGGTCAAGAAGCCCAGCCCTACATTCATGTTATTATGGTAACTCATGCGCGATGTAATTTTTCGTTGTCGATCTTTCACTACCCACTGACCGAGGAATCGATTACATATTTTATATATTTACTATGTAGTCAAAAATTGGAGATCCCTATCTAAACCTGTATGCTACCTAATCTAGACATACAGTCAACCACTAAATTATCCTTACCAGATATGTGTTGTATGCCTGTGGTAAACTGTGCAATGTAGTCTAATTGTCGTTCTTGTCGTGGAGTTGCATTTTCCAATTTCTGTATGAAAACAAATGTGGAGGGTTTGTGATCTGTGCAAAGTGTAAAAACTCTACCTTCTAGCAGGTGCTGAAAATGTTTAATGTCAGCATATGCTGCTGAAAGCTCACGGTCGTTGGCGCGGTAGATTTGCTCATTCGGACACAACTATGTAGAATAAAACCCGAGTGGTTGCCATACGCTGTTTACTCTCTGTTGTATACTTTCTCCTATTGCAGTATCGGATGCCCAACATCACAGCGTCTGCCAATGACCGCTTACACTTCTGGAAATTGTGTAAGGTTGGAGGTGACCATTCAATGACAGAATCTTGTTTCCCTACATGACCCTTGAAAAAATCATTCAATGACAATAACTGAAATGCTGCATTGGCTATGAAGCGTCGGTAAAAATTTAACATTCCTAGGAAACGTCGCAAAGCTTTTACAGTTTTGGGCGGTTCGAATTGCATGATGTTTTCTACTCTGTTTAGGAGAGGTTTGATTCAATCAGAAGAAACAACATGTCCCAAATTCACATTTTGCTGGGTTGTCAACCACGCCGTATTTTCTAAAACGTTCAAATAGAGTTACGAGATCCCTTAAATGTTCCTCTTCAGAAGAACTTTCTATGAGACAGTCATCCAAATACACCTGCACATTGTCTAAGCCTCTGGTAACTTCATTAACATGACGCTGGAAAGTTTGAGCTATATTACAAAGCCCAAAAGTCATACATGGAAATTCAAATAAGCCGAAAGGAGTAATGATAGCAGTTTTCTGTATGTCTTCTGGTGCCATTGGCATTTGATGGTAAGCTTTTAACAAATCATTTCGGAGAAAATGGTTTTTCCAGAAGGTTTTTTGAAATGTCATTCATATTAGGTACAGGACTCAGTGGCTTTATAAAGAGCACGATAGCATTCGCGTGGACACCAGTCTCCTGTTTTTTTTTTTTTTTTTGGGAACATATGCAAAGGAATTATTGGACTTTTGGAAGGACGGCAGATACCTTGTACGACCATGTACTCAAATTTCTTCTTAGCTATGGCATACTTAATTGAATCCAGACTACGAAACTTAGAGCAATATTTATAATAATATGATAAACAACATTATTCTTGGGAGTGAAAGTAGGTTCCATGATTTCTTTAAAGTTTGCTAAAAGCGAGTGACAGACAGACGAGCTGCCAATCGTAGTGATGGACGGTGTATCACAGTGATTGAAATGACAATTTGAAGATGAAGAAGTAACATAATCTCTCAGGCAACGATTTTTAAGATCGACAAGGAGTCCAAACTTTTCGATAAAATTTGCTCCAATAATTGGCTTGAAAGGGCGTCGAAGTCCTAAATCAAGGGTAAGTATTTTGATACCATGAGTCGCAATACTAGAACCATTGGTGGCAATAGTTGGTAACTGGAAATAGATTTACAATCCGCAACAGTAGCTGAAATAACAATAACGTTAGCTCCAGAGTCAATGCGATGTTCTGTCTTACTTCTTCTATCCTGAATGAACAAGCGGCTTGATTCCATGCCTTGATCGTTGGCCGCATTCAACGATCGGCTTTTCCGTTTTCCTTCCCCTGCATTTTTTGACAATATGGGGATTCACAATACATTAACATGAAAATAAATAATGATAAACTGTGATACCGCCACAATATCACCACCTTACCACCAAAGTTTAGTGTGCACTGCTGAAACTAATGACCAAATATTACGTAGTGTCCAATATATTGATAGCACTCATCGTGTGTCACAGAAGATCCCGCTGTAGTTAGTTTCTAACTCTTACGAGAAGTCACAATATCAGTTTCCGTTTTAATTATTAACCTGAAATAAGGGTGGAATTGAAGAGTAGTTATATTGGCACCATGATATTATTACTTATCCATTTAAATGGTTTATTAATAAAATTCTACTTAAAATCATTCAGCTCGGACTTTTCGTTTAGAAGTTATAACGCGTATAAAAACTCTCCAAGTAAGGGAAATGTAACGGTTTGGACAAACTGTTCAGTCTATTTTCAAATACTAATTCACGTGTTGAGATTAAATATAAGTTTTTAAATTCGAAAATCAATCTTTGACCGGTAATGAAATCGACAGACCAACATCATTTTTGATAGTCATAATTGGTGTGGGTAAAAGCCCCGTTTCGTCCGTCAGGAGGTTAACGAAATTTGGAGATTGGATTATGATGTCTTAAGCCGCAGTGGTAACCTGTCTCGGATCTTAGAAATAAAGCTACCTTGCTAATATTCTGTAGATTAAGATATCAACGAACGTTTGATGTTACTGTTCTGTCGTCTGACTGTTGGTCTTGTCTGTTTGGTTGATCTAAGTTTAAATTCCTGCGTTCCTATCATGCATAGTGGCGATCAACTGTAATACTATTTTAGTATATGTTTGAGCTCTAAATATTCGAAGGATTAATAGCCTCAATCAAACCCTTTCCTGTATTTTGAATTTCATCCGCAGTCTCTAAGCGGTAGGCATTCGGGAGTCCAGGGGGGTTGACCCCTGGCGAGGCGCCCAGCCCCGAGTTTTTATACAGGGTGAAAACCCCCTTTAAACAGGAGGAAATTCGTATTTCACGTTTCTGAAAGATATTCCACTGGGAGTAACATCAGTTTTCCACCCCACTTATATTCCCCATTCAACAGGCGTGATACTGTCAGACAAATTCAGAAATTTGCTGATCCTCTCAAGCTGCACAACTGGAACTTTTTT
Organism: Creontiades dilutus; assembly: GCA_031894815.1. Classification (NCBI taxonomy): domain Eukaryota; kingdom Metazoa; phylum Arthropoda; class Insecta; order Hemiptera; family Miridae; genus Creontiades; species Creontiades dilutus. The sequence continues at coordinate 1,493,051 of JAVIWC010000497.1, read as the reverse complement.
ATCTTCGTAATTGCCATCAGATTCAGGATGAAATCGTCAAAAAATTGCCGGAAACACGAATTCCCTCAAGTTTATACTAAACCCCTGGACCTCTTTTTCTGATTTTCTGTTTGAAATTATTACCCTTCCAAATCTAAAGCCAACTACTCTGAAGGTTCATTCTTTGATAGGGTTTTGCGTTTTTCTCTCCTACTCTCTTTCATGAATCGCCTCAGGGGATTTCTTTTGCACGCTCTACTTTTAAAAGGAGCTACGGCGACTGTACACATTTGACGTCGACAAACTCCGAGCGTTTTGTCCTTCACTGAAAAGTCTCCCCGGGAATCGCACCGAAGCATGAAAACGTTTTCAGACCGAATGTGTGAGCATTTCGAATGACTGGTAACTAGTTTCTCAGTTCCTCGCGAACATGAGTAGGTGTGTATCATTTGTATCTTTGGCGGTATATATGCATACATGCTGCAACAAATCTAAAAGTGGAAAATCCAGAGATCGATTCTAGAGGTCATTCCCAACAACAAATGGCTTATTTGAAACGTACGACTTTTTTCGTGTTTCAGACCTTACCCCCGAATCGGTACATTCTCAAGCTGAAAACGTGTGTTTTTCGTTTCATGCAAGTACACAGTTTCTGTATTACCACGTATTTCCGTGGAAGAAAAAGTCGGAAGTTAACCCGGGACCTCATGCATGTATCACTCCCTGGATCGCGGTTGCCTTCCTTTGTCTAACATCACCACGGCATAAACTGGTAGCCGTAAAAGGTAGCCTTTCCACGTACCGCCTCCGAGTCAGCACAATTCGTGGTATGTGGATTCAGTTACGCCTCTGAGGGAAAAATGTTGGTCGATTAGCCGTATTGTAGGCGACTGCTTACAAACAAGTACTGATGTTTCAGGTTGGAATAAATACCGTGGTTGAGAAAAGCCAGGAGGCGCTCGTTGTTCAGTGTGTTTTAAAGATGTGATCTTCATCTTTACAATCCACGAACGGGTCACACGGAGCTGCACACGCACGAGGCACTCGGATGAACTTAAGTCTAACGATTCCAATCGGAGTTAGAACAGAAACTATTCGCTGTTTGTTGATTTGGTCCTTCCGAGCCGGAGAAAAGGCCTGCAAATCCCTTAATTGTGGAGAGATTAGACCTGAGAGAGCCACGACTCCATTCAGATAATAAATATTAAAACAATCTGACGGCAAACTCATTATTTTGTAGCTAGTCGATTTGGAGCAAAAACGTCGGTTTCACGGTATAAATCCACTTTTTTCATAATCAAAAAGCAATTTTCTTTAATAAACCCAGTGGTAATTTTATTTTTTGCTTTTTACCGTTGAAAAGCTGAGATTCTGTAGAAGTTTTCCTGAGGAGCGGGAGTTTCAACAGCTGTTTATCACGAGCGAAAAAACCATTGGACATTTTTTTTTTTTTCATAAATGCTTGAAATTTATTCTTCGGACTAACTTCATTTTGAAAAGTAGTTTAAGGGAGTTATGGCCATTTTAGTGAATATCAGAAGCACGAACCAGCGGCTGAAATAAAAAAAAACATGCTATTTTTGCGGTTTTCTGTTCGCTAATTTCTTATGATTCTGCTGGTTTCAATTTGCTACTTCCATGTCTGCTATTTCGGGTTTACCTAAGTGACAGATGTACCTTGATATTACTGGTGTCCGTGGACTACTGACTAAAATATGTTCATCGTAATAATGCTGTTGGACTGATTACGTAAATGAGGACTCGTAGCTCAGGTTCTCACAGAACTATAAAGGATTATAGCGCTTATGATGACTCACCACTAACTTCCATAAAATGAAGTACATTATTCTTAACTTATAATGTACATCAATTAAATACACTACATCAAAACATCTCGCGTCACCCATCCCACGTTCCCCTCCCGCGTGACATTTTTCGGCTAGTTAGTCAGGGCTGAAGCATGTTCCATGCTGAAATCGTAAACTTGATATAGTTCGGAAACGAAGTCTCTTGAAAAAAGGCCAAGAGCCATTTGTTGCAAGGAATGACCCCTAGAATCGATCTCTGGAGTTTTCAGGTTCGTTGCAGCATGTATATCGCCAAATGGACAAATGAAGCGAAACTGATGATCCCAAGTGATTCAGAAAGGCTCACGTGATCCACCGACACACCTACTTTTGTTCGCGAGGAATTGAGAAACTAGTTACTAGACATTCGAAATGCTCACACATTCGGTCTGAAAACGTTTTCATGCTTCGGTGCGTTTCCCGGGGAGACTTTTCAGTGAAAGACGAACGCTCGGAGTTTGTCGACGTCAAATGTGTACAGTCGCCGTAGCTCCTTTTACAAGTAGAGCGTACAAAAGAAATCCCTGGGGCGGTTCATGAAAGAGAGTACGAGGAGAAAGGGGAAAAAAAAACGCAAAACCCTACTGGTGAGTCAAAGAATGAGTCGGCAGAGTAGTTGACTTTAGATTTGGACGGGTCATAATTTGAAGCAGAAAATAAGAAAAAGCGGTTCAGTTTTGCAACATGAACTTCAGCGAATTCGTGTTTCCAACAAATTTTTAAACCATTTCATCCTGAATCTGACCGCAGTTCCGACCATAAAAAAGTTCCAGTTATGCTTGAGAGGATCAGCAAATTTCTGAGTTTGTCTGACAGTATCATGTCAGTTGAATGGCGCATTCTAGTTTTTCCAGTGACATATTTTTCAGAAACTTGAAATATTAGTTTTTTCTAGTTCGAATAAGTTTTAATACTCTATTCGAAAAAAAAAAAAAAACATTGTGGGGTTTGAGACTCATTAACGTTTGAGTATTTGGTGTTGCAAACTGTACAGGTGATCGCCAACATATTTGCTAGTGTCGAACTCAGGGATTTTTAGCGTCTAGAAGACCGATTTTTTCTCACGTCCACTCCAACACTCACTTAAAACGTTCGGTATGGTAATCTATTAGTATAGTAGTTGACTATCAGTCAGGTAGCTTAGTTGTTGAAATCTGTAGAGACGGCCACTATGGGTTAAGACGTCATAGGCCGTAGGCGCCAAGAAATTAATGACGTTAATAGTCTTTTAGAAGATTACAAATATTTCAAAAACGACTATTTTTAAAGAAGAAATTGCATTACAATAGCGCTAAATGTTTGTAAATGATGTAAATAACCCATGCCCTGATACGGAAGATAGAAGAAATCAACCTACAATTTTGATATTGTTCGGAAAAATCGATCGGCTCAGTGGTCTCATCGAACCTTTATTCTCAATATTCACACAACTCCTGCCTAAATTAATAAAATGAATACACCATATGGAAATGATCTCCGCATTGTCACATGGAATTGCCGTGGATTAAACAATAAGTTTCATGAGTTTGTTCTTGAAACAAGCTGATCCTGAAATAATACTCGTCACAGAAACAAAAATAACATCGGAATTAATTTTTTTCATACCCGGTTATAGAAGCTACAGAGCAGACCGTCCTAAAAACAACCGTAAGGGAGGTTCGGCCCTTCTTATAAAAAGAAGTGTAGCTCATTACGAGCTGCTGCCGGTATGTGAGGATGGTGCGAAGGTAGCACGTATAGGAATCAAACTCAACGAACACCTATGCCAAATAGGAGCATTTTACTCAGCTCCGGTCGTAGTGTGAGATACCTTGGAATTCGGTTGGATTCAAAATTAACATTCAATGATCACGTGAGTGACCTGGTCAACAGACTACGAAGTCGAACAAACTTCCTAAAACCGTTAATTGGACCAAGATCCCAGCTCTCTTAGTGCAACAAAAAGCTAATATACCTAGTCATGATCAGACCGATATGGCAGTATGGATGTTCCTTCGGTACAATTACAGCAAAACCGAGCTCTCCGTCTAATCACAAATGATGAATGGTATGTGAAAAACTTTGTGATACATCGAGACTTTGACATACCGATGGTTACAGAAGTGACATCCTCGGCATTCCAGCGGCAATTCGACACCATATCGACCCACCAAAATCCGATTTTCAATGGATTCATAAACAGTTTGCTGAACCAGCAAACCAGAAGGAGGCTTAGGAGAAGATAGCCAATGAATCTCCTCAATGGTCTTAAAAAAAAAAAAATTCTGAATTATATTTATATTATTATCTTCTATGTTGTATATAGTGCTAACTGTATAATTCATTTCCTCATTTACTAACCTAGCTAACATAATAAGTAACTATGTTATTGTTTCTGAAATCCATCAAAACTCATGTTCCATTGTATTCTACGTACAGAAAGTAATTTGTAATTTGAACTAAATTGTAAAGTAATATTTGTTACTAAAAAATTGTCGCGAATAAAAAAAAAAAAAAACGTTTACAAACGCTAAAATATTTAAAAATGCTTGTTTACGCTAGTTTTTTTTGGCGCTCAATAAATAAGAAAGAAAAATGTTGAATAAAATATTTAACCTCTATAATAAATAAGATTCTTTATCACTATTTCATCTCTATATATAATCATTTATTAGTTATTTTAAATAAGATCAGAAGCTCATACGTCAATACCCTGTCAAGGAATGGTTGACGTCTGCCACTGAATAAGCCCAAATGCATTCGATTCACGTTTCTCCGCATCGGAACCAAAGTTGAGTGGAGCGGATGATTGGTCGCATAAACCTGGTTACCGAAGGTTAGGCTTTACGGTTAGAATAACGCGATGAATAAGAGTTGAGGAGTACCGAACGTTTATCCGAGAATATCCCTGATGAATTATACTCCACGACAGAGCTTAAGAATGCGCAAAATCTTTTGTGTATCGAATAACAAAAAAAGAGGAAAATCAAACATCTTTCTTGGGTGACAGAGGTGGCCACGAAACTCCAAATATTTCTAAGTGCTTTTGGGTGATTTGGCATAATGAACCAATATGCATCATCAATGAAAAAAATAGTGGATTACGTACATTTTGATTATAAAGATACATTTCACATACTGTATCGTTTGGCTTCACATAATGATGTCGTCGCAACCTTGGCTATGTCTCTCGACAAATGTCATAAATGCTACTTTCTTCGATCCCACTTTTCGGCTACTTGTGAAACAAACCTGAGAAATTTTGTTTTTACTGACAGGTGGGGGAATGGAGGGGGTAATAGCCGCTCCTTTCAATCGCCGCTCAAGAGAGAACTCTTGACCAATTCATGTGATTATTTTTTTGTTCTGTTAAGATTTTGCGTTATCAAAACATATCTCAGTGTATTGAATTTTAATGATAAAAGTGGGTGAGTGGAGGGTAATAGAGATAAATAGTTTGATTTTATTGAGAATTCCGATAACTTTCTCCCGAGTACAATTCTTGTACAGTTGAGCAACAAACCTGGAAAATTTTGAATTTTTCTCTCAGGAAGGATGGATAGTCAAATTATTCAAGCGCCGCTTTTACAGCTTATCTTGCCGATTCTCTTGCATCTTTTTTTGTTCGATTGAGAACATTAGTCTTGTTTTGAGACATATTTCAGATCCTTCAAAACTAACTACCTACGGAAGGCGTGAACGGAGGGGGTAATTGTACTAATCTTGAGCGATAGAACTAAGAAATTCTGAATTGATTTCGTGATAGGGGCTTGGATAGGTTGATCCAAGAGATCCTCAAAATTACTAAAATTCCGATTTTTTGTCCTTAGTTTGTTCGATTAAGAATTTTTTCGTATCTGAGACTTGCAATTTTAATTACTCAAAACTGTGTATTGGTATTTTTAGTGTTCTTTAAAAACACAGTATCTCATTATCTAAAGATGCTCAACATTGTTACCGAAACACATTTGGGGAATCCGTAAACCGTTCCGACATAGTAACATTCAATTCTTTACTACTCATTTCTACCCTTGTTTACTTCCGTCCGGAATGCACAGGTACGTTTACTTGTTTTACGTGTCATGTTTACGTATTACTTGTTTACAGTGAGAGTTTGATCTGGCAACACTGCCGGTCCCGATCGCTCGCAGAATGTTTGGTATAGCCCCATTTGGAATTCAGCAAACGATTGGGAGGAAACGAGGAGCCTGATTGTTAATAAATTTTTTTTAACGTTATTTGGCATGGTTTATTACATGCGGCCACAATAAAATGTTAAAAAAAAAAACGTTCTCATGTATCAAAAACTAACATTCATGAGGTCAACTTATCTATTAATCCATTGTAAACAATAACATAACTTACAACCTTATTTCATTTTCTTCTCCAAAGCTATACAATAATTGAAAAATATCCAAATTTTCTTCACTCAATATTCCTTACACGTCATACAACTTTGCACACAACCCATTGTTAGCGTCAGCATACCTATCGCAGTCAACCAAATGTTCTGTACTTCCCTCGCCTCCACAATGAGCACATGACTCATCTTTTCTACCAATATATTGTAACTAGACATTTCAACTAAATAATAAGACAAAACGCACGATTGCTCCTCGTTCTGCACATTAGACGGACAAATTTCTTGTATGAGACAACCTACTTAAACCATAGTCGGTTTTCTATTTCGAGAGCTGAGGCTCGATTTTGCCTTAGAATCATGAAAATAATAATTTTTTATGATGAAAACGGAGGTTTTGGAAATTCGAAAGTCCTTTAATCAGAAGAAAATTATAGATGAAAATTCTATAAAAAATTCTGTAATTAAATGAAAAACATCGGAAAACTGATTTACTAACCGATCTAATTCCAAAGCAGATAGAATCATGGTAGACTGTTCTTCATCGACTACTTCAAAAATTTGAGCGCGATTGGACCACTAGAAGCTAAAACAACATGTTAGCGTTTGCGCTGGGTGAAGTATAGAATCGTGTTGAAGTTGGTATGAGATCTTCAGACTGGCTTTCCCCGACTTCCCTAAAAATTTTACAGCGATCGAACCACCACAATGTGCGAAAATGACGGAAACTGGATTTTACGTTTGCTGGTGCGCAGAATGATGTATTGATTTGTGAGCAATGAAACTCATAGGTCAACTTTTACATTAACCGGTAGTTTACCTAAACATTTATCAAGATTTTTTTTTTCAGAGAATGTGTAGGAATTGAGCTTGTTATCAGGATTCGCGGACGCACGAGAGAACACACACCCACATACATACAGACACGAAGCGGAAGTTGTTCAGGATGTTTTAAAACGCACTTGGAAAGTACGAGTGGAAATTTTGACTTTGGAGAAAAAATTTTTCATCTACCCAAGATGAAAACAAAGCTTCCGCCACCTATAATATGGTCGACTCAGCTGCCAAAACTACCCCGTAACATCGGAAGATCCAGATATTTTGATTTTTTAATATTCCCACCCTCAAATGTTATAATTAAGGGTGATCGAACACGACTCCGAGGTTACTGGCAAATCTCGAGTCAATAGATGATTTTTGAGCCAAATTTTGTAATCTTTGGTCTAGAAGTTTCGTAGTAAAGCTTCACAGCGTGTAAGATAAGGGGACGGAGTTCTTTTTCAATATGAGTTATAAAATCTATCTACCTTGAAGTGTTAGCAAACAAACTTTAAGGGGAAGTTACATTTTATTTTCTTCGTTGATTACAAAGGTTTCTTCTCGAAAATAGTAAATCAAAATGAACGTGCGTATAAAACTAATAATCTAAAATAACTACTGCTTCTATATTTCCACTCTTATTTACTGTGTTACTCGGGAATGTGTACGGAACATCTATGGAAGCACATGTACAGGTACACATAACCATTCCCAAAACTCAGGTTTTTGAATATTTCTTTAGAATATGAAGGACTTTTGTTATAGATGAATAGCTCGGCTTTAATGGCCGAAAAGGGAGTATGTCAAGATGTTTCTATTCGCCAACTGGTCCTCTGGTGACTAAGTGATATTCAGTTAGGCCTTCATTTCATTCCAATTGCCTCGAACCCATTAACGTACACATGCTCCTACTAGAAGTCGGATACAAGATCAAGACGAATGTTTAGGCGGAACGGAGCGTTTTTATTTTCGTACGGAGCCTATTCAAACAAGACTGGCTCCCCAAACCAAACCTGCCATACGGGCGTTTTATTTGTGAGGATTTAGAAATACCATTGATGTAGGTCGAGCGAAATGGTTTTCGAGGGTTGATGTTTCGCATAGGACAACTTCTGTTTGTGGATGTTTTCTTCTCATCAAAAGGTCTAAATTCTTCCGATTCTTTGGCTGTGGAAGAGGTGCGAGGCCTGAGGCGAAAGGGATCGGAATTTCCAAAAACGACGCTCCAACAAATGAGGAGTACGGCGCGACGCCACAAACAACTTTTCTCACCAACTGTTGACGTTTTAAAATTGCTCTTGTAATGGTAAATTGACAGTGGTTATTTTTGAAAGAGTATTCACATCAATTCAACCTTGAAAAAAGCACACAAAATCCCGCAAAATTAGGTAAATAACTGCATTTAACGGTTTTTTTCATGCATAAAACGACAGGAGCAACAATATTCCTCTTTGCTGACCTGACCAAATGGAATCCGGTAAACGCGGATTGAACAAAGTTTTTATACTTACTCCTTCTTTTTCATTTGGCACATTTTTAAAGGAAATATGCTAAATTATTCCATTTTTCACGCATTCCTCCAACAATCCCCAAAAGATGCGAATTAGAACTTGCTATTTTTTCTTGAACTTGGATAGTTCAAAGGCCTTTCTCATTTTTCTGATTTTTATTTCAGTTTGGCTGCGAAGAACAGCCTTTTTGGTTCATAATTTTCAATAATGAACCATTGTAATCAACCAAGAAAAAAAAATGTACTAACCTACCCTCCAATTTTGAGTAAGTTAGGGCACTTAGAAAGTGGTAAAATAAGGCTTAGCGGGTGTTATGTTTGCGCAGGTGCAAACAGCACCTAAGCACGCTGCAGAGTGAAGAATTGATTTTGGAGTAATGCAATTCTTAGGGCACCAGCTACAAAAAAATTTCATTGAAATCGAACGAAACATGGAGTTATGTACATCACACACAGAAAAACACACGAGCACACACACAAAACGAATGGTCAAAAAGGTAAAATTACATTGAAATTTTGATTTTGGAAAAAAATAATTGCTTATTTCCCGATAGTGAAAACACCTTCCGTTCGGAAAACGTAGGCAGCCTTGAAGCTAAATTGAGTAAATAGCAGGGAGAATGCCCAGTATTACTCGACACACAGTGGCCTAGAATAGTGAATAAAGGTAAGGGCCCAGTAAGACTTGGTCGGTGATACCACGATGCACTCTAGTTGAGATACCTGCCTCGAGTAACCCCGAGGCACTTTTCCCCCAACACGTCCTTCCTGTATCTTCCAAAAGAGATAAACCCTTCCATCAATGCTCATGGAACTTATAGATAAGAGTTCAAATGGTGTCACAATCCATTTCCTGAGAGAGAGTTACGGAAATGTTGTTTTGAGCTGATCGCAACGCAGTGCCTGAACAATTCTGATCAAGTAAGCAACGCAAAAACTCCTCTGTTAGTGAGACCCGATCCAGAACACCATACGTTCATCGTTTGTCACATTCACACTGAGTATGAATTGAATTACTCCTTCGTTACCTCGCCGCAAGTTTATGAATCCTCGTTCAATGGCACGAGGTAGAGAAAATAACTTGATTGGAAATTTGCAAGTTCATGCGACCACTCCGCGTGGTAGAGGAGCCATTTGTTTGATTTGCCTTCAACCATCATTTTCCAATCCCCGTTCCACGTCATTTTTATCTAAAATATATTTCTTGTTGAGTTTGAAACCAAGAAAACTATACAAAAAAACTACTAAAACATTAAAATAATAGTATTAAACATATAAATGAGTGAATAAAACTAATAACAAGAAAATAAAGGGATTTAAGAAATTTTTTATTTCCAACTATATTATGCATACACAGAATGTATCTAATCTTACACAATAAAAGCAGTTGCCACATGGAAGAAAGTGAATAATACACATTATTTCAAATCAATATATAGGAAGAAGAGCTCTTCTGTCTTCGGTATTTATTGTTTATTACCTCCGTTTAGTTACCTAATTGTTAAATCGATCTTTTCAAGTCTTGTGGAAAAATGTTATCCGCAACTACTTATTAAATAATAAAAATTGTTTCCTAGGGCCGTGTGCAGCGTTCTTATGTAGGGGGTAAAGCGTAAGTGGGTAAAGCCGTGTGATATTAAATTAACATGGATGAAACGGATAACTATTTGCAACAATATGAATTAATAAACCGTAATCGAGTCATAATATCACCGGAATCTAATTGACTCTCCCATTTTCAGCCAGTAAGGGTTGAGGTGGGATTGCGTAGCGATTCAGGTCTCCTCGACTACTGTCCTTTCCGAATAAGGAATTCTGGGAGTACAAAATTAAATTATTCTCTCATCTTTTTCCTTAATTCACTACAGTAGGGAAATTCATTGGGAAATTCTTTCTACTCGAAATTATATAATGGACGTTCATTTTCTTAAACTTGGATGTGAATCGTACGTTGACGATCGAAAGGAATTGGGATAAACTAGATACTGCAAAAGTATATTGGAAAAGTTCGATACCACTATCGAATTGAAATCTTTCCTGAATAACTGCCCAACTGGCGATTGGCTTACAGTGGAGGAAGCAACCAAAAAATTGTCTATAAATGAAATTTATGGAAAATTGAGAGAGCAAATGTCCATATAAAATGAAGGAAGATGAAGCAGAACAAAGTTACCATTCATGTTGATGAGGGATGACATACTCAAATTGAAGATGGTAAAGTATCTTTGAATGACTCTTGATGACAACAATGCAATGAAATGAAATGAACAAATGATAAAATAAATTTGTCGATTGAATATCAAGTTCAACAAAATTTGTTGGATGCTCAGAATGTAACGAACTGTCTCCCTTCCCGACAAGCAAGAGCTGAGCATCTGTGGCAGTAAAAAGACACCAACAATTTACAGAACCCTACAAAAATATCGGGAGAAGACGCAAAGGGCTTAGGTCAAAGATACTTGGGGAATGGCTTCCATCGGTATTTCAAAACAGAGACGACCAGCGGTGCAGAACTATTTGCAATTAGAGATGTACCAAATCACTTAGAGTTATCCACGTTTGAATCAATAAATTATTAGGATAAAATGTGATAATCTTCCAGGATGTGGGTCGAGATGTGATATAACGTCATAGATAAGTTTCCTGTAATAAAACTTCCAGTCATGCAGCGTTACTGAGTGAGCGAATTTTGGAAGCATTCCTTTCCCTCACAAAGCGATACAACAGAAAAAAATATAAGAACTCTCAGCACAAAAAGCAGTCCGTTTTTTAGGATTTTCACCTACTACACATATTTTTTTGCTTCGATTTCCGAGATGTTCCAGTAATTACATAGACCTGTGATTAATATCAGTCTGATGTATAAAACTTATTTGTGGGGGCCTCGCCCACAGCAGCCTTTTTTGGAAATCTTAAAGCCGTCTAAAAACATTTTTTTTTTGTTATCGCCCATATTCTAGAAAATTGATACAAAACATTGTATGAAGTTCTCTGGACTTCTACCACAGATAAAAACGGATGGACGAACTTTGTCATTGAGAAACGCAAGCAGAAGAGATAATGGAAAACCCATTGCTACCCCAGGTTGAGTATAGTACTCACCCTGGAATAGAAAATAATTCTGATCCATAATTTTAATCTGATTTCAAGATTTATTGAAAGAGAAACTGTAATTAAAAGTATAACCGTGAGTAATGGAGATGGGGGATAACTTGTTGATTCCATTTGGAATAAGGCTCTCAAGAAAAGGAGTAAGTGGTGTGTAATTTAGAGAGATAAATTGAGTTGGAAGAGAAAAGTGGATTAGTATACCTTATTAAGAACACATTTCGGATAAACTTGGTAAAATTCTGTCGCCCAGAGGTTTCAATGTTGGGTTCAAGAATGAATCTTTAAGCTTCTTTGGGTTCGGTTAAAGATAAAATTTACTTACACAATAAAAGTGGGGTTTATAAACTAAAGTGCTAATGCGGGCTTGAGTTGGGCTTGAGTGGGCTAATGTAGAGAACGAATAAAAGAGCATAAATAGGATTTTGGGGACAGCAAAGGTGATTCTGCTCTCATGTTGAATGTGCTGGAAAAATTTGAAATTGTTACGAGTGGTATCAATATTTCTTTCACTCTTTTAGCCTTAAGTGGCATTGTTTGGTCCTCCCCGTCCCTTTTACTTCCCTGAGCCAATAGGATTCAATCCCTGGACGATTCCTTTCACCCGGTCCTATATAAGACGTGATTTCTGTGAGATACCTTCAGTTCATGTTTGTTGCTCATGATGAGATAACCGCCGAAATCGATTTAACTGTGTAACTCATTATTTTCGGGGAAATATAGACGATGTTATATCTTACTCTATTTTTTTTTTGTCAGTTCGATCACCGCTTCATATTGTTAACTGATTGCCATTAAGGAAGACCGTTGCTTTTCTTTGCCATGAGAACTTTCCTCCTCCCCACATTTCCATTAAAATTTTTCATCACCTTAACTGAAACGGCAAACATAATTTTTTCAGAAACAACAGATTTTTAATTACTGATAGTAAAGAAAACATAGATCGCTTTATTCTGTTGCCGAGAAGTGGTGTCAAGATCACCGTCTTCTCTCTTCCTGTTTAGAAACGTATTCTGATCCGCCGAGAATTGAAGACACTTCAATGACCTCATTCCCAGCTCATACTTTATTTAAACGGGGAAAAAACGAAAATGACTGAGGACGGGGGAACCGACGGTAAACATAGTGAAAAGGGTCGGCGGACCAAGATTGCAACTCGTGCAGCTCAGCCTCTCACAAATGCACGGCTATTTCACTGCCAAGACACAGGAGTTCACGGTCCTACGTGGTCGACCAAAGAGTCGCGATCTGACAAACTCAAGGCGCGCAGTCGCGCCGCTGTAGCGTCCACAGCACGGGTCTAAGATCTATGAGAGGTAACTTTCTCTCCATCTCTATCTTCTGTTGTTCTCATTTCTTTCAAATTATTCAGAAATGCTTTATGACTTTGCGAAAAGGAATTCGTAGAGGCGGAACCCGGTTTCGACCATTTATTCAATGATGGAATAAAATGGAAAATATGAATAAGAATATAAATATGCTGTATGAATACGAATGTGACTGAACCACCAAACTACTAAAAAAAATACGATTGATAAAGCTCCTTAGTATATCCTTCTCTACAACGAGTTTAATCTCTCTCAAAATTTGTTTGTTCATACTGCAAGATACCTAGATTTAAAAAATCGAACTACAAAGGAAAAAAGTCCAGATTGCACGGTCGTTTCTGACTTCTTCAAATCTCATTTCCATTAGGGAAATTGAAAAGAAGAAAATTATTTTTATAATAGAAACGCTTAATTTTCTTTGAAAATGTAAATCTACGTGATTCCGCGAAAACCAGTTATATCGAGGTTTCCCTTCAGTCGAAAATTTGGACTTACCCTTATTGTTGAACATATCAGAGGGAGTTTGGAAAAACTTACCTGAAAAAAAAAGAATTATCAATTTAAAGTAATACTAAAAATGTTTTTCCAGTTGGGTGAATAAAATACCATCCTCACGTGCTGTAACATGGACGTAAAGAATTACATGAAGAATAAGGATCGAGTTTGGCCTTTTTGTCTATAACAAAAGGGAAAACGTCGTTTTTAAACAAATAAAACTATGGAGTGATCCGCTAACGAAATATCAAAGATTAAAGCCAAGTGGGAAGCTCCATTTGTACTCTCATATGAATAAATTTGAAGTTTAAAATTTGCTAAATTGTTCGGAAATTTGAGTCAAACGTGTTTCGAAAAAGGTGGTTTCAAAAGGTCTCAAGTTAGGGGAAAATTAAGGGCTCAATAAAAGAAAAAAGTGTTTTGAGCTCATGTTTAAATCTAATTGAATAAAGATGAAAACATCACATCAATTGTTGCATCATCGGCGAGGTTAACTCAATGTTTTACTTGTTCCCAATATTTCCCTATTCTGAGACGAAAAGAGAATGCTCTAACAATTGCTGAGATGAAGGTGGAAAGCAATAAACCCGATTGTGATTACTCTGCTCTCCATGTTTTTCTCGATGGGTTACTGCGGAGAATGCTTGTCAATTTCATCTGAATCGGTCCATTAATTTTAAAGTTTCACCTGTGCCAATAAATTTTAGTTGTGAGCATGAGAAATATTTTTTGCTCAATCAATCGCGATGAAATTGATAGGATCCTGAAACCCGTGACCAACTTTCCGAGTTCGAGCAAAATCGTAGTGAGCCGATAGATCGTGCCATATAGAAGTCGTCGAATTCTTTTGTGTTGAACTTGATGGTGTCGCAAAGTTGTTCTCGATGAATTCATCAAGTTGCGTTAGTCGCGAAGAAGAAGAAATGGTCAATTTACATCTTTAAAATAGTGCTAAACAACTTGCCATTTGTGGCCCACTACAGCAGCCAAAACTGATGTGGGGAAATTTTCGATTTTGATACTTTTTTCTATAATCAACTTAGCAACAAATAATTTACGAGCAATACTTGAACAAGAACATTTTGAGAGGTTTGAAAATCTAGTTGTTGTGTATAACTTCCAGCGGTCTTGAACGTGAGAGCGCCCAAGTTGTCAGTGACCTTGAAAAGTTTTTCTTATCGTTCGATTAGAGCCACAAGGCCTCACTAGATCTCGCTACCTATTTTCATTTTCCTATTCAAGTTGAGGAAAAAGGGAAAATTGTAAAGAGGTGGTCAATCTAAAAATCTGATCTGACCTTTTCCGGTATGTGAAAAAGCAACAGTTTTCCCTAGTTTAATCAAGTACACTTTTCCAAAGACGCTATTCCAAGTTTATTTTCCATTAGATTTGTGTGGAACTTGAACAATTATTCAACAGCTCAAGGTTTTTGGCCATAATTTCCAATAATAAGCCTTGGAATCGTATGGCGTGAATGTTTTATACCCCTTCCTCAAATTAATTCATTTTACGTTTCTTAAGGTATGTAGATTTCAAATCTGCAACGTCTGTCCACCGTAAGGGCCATAAAAACCTTAAAATTTACGTTAAAAACCTGTTTATTTTTTCAGATGGACTGAACCAGGGATCTAGTTGGTTTTATCCTCTAGCCAACCAGACCACGTCTCAAGTGTAGATGCAATGGGGGTAAAGGAGGTCAAAAATGTGGTTTTCCGAGGTTTTCCCTTGCATCAGCAAGTGGAGTGACTTCAGTGGTTTTGACTCGAAATTGACTCGGATAGGTTTCAAATCCGCAGAAGGTCACCCATAGCGAATAATCCGATATTTCTGAACCTAAAAGTGACCTCTCAAATCTTCAATGACACGAACAATCACGCATTACTCAAAAAATGACAAATCCACTTGTTAGAATGGGCAGCGTCGGTAAATATACTTGTTTCGAATTGACCTCACGTATCAACAAGTGAGCTCATCTATTGTGCTCAAGCTCTTTACAGCTTAATGAAAGCCAAGGGTTGCAATAATTTCTGATGGAAAAATAACAATAAAAACGAATAGGAACAATACTGGAATAGGAACATTTTGAGGGGTTTGAACATCTCATAGCTATGCGTAACCTCCACCGGCCTTGAACGTGACAGCGCCCCAGTCGTCAGTGACCTTGAAATTTTTCCTTATCGTTTGATAGGAGCCAGAAAACCTCACTAGATCTCGCTACCTATTTTCATTTTCCTATTCAAGTTGAGGAAAAAGGGAAAAACAATCTAAAAATCTGATCTGACCTTTTCCGGTATGTGAAAAAGCAACAGTTTTCCCTAGTTTAATCAAGTACACTTTTCCAAAGACCAAAAAAGTGAATAACTGGTAGTGGGAATGATTGATGTTGGATTGGACTGCATGTTGTCGAGCCTTTCAACCTACCGTCCTCAAGGGACCTCCTCATTTGGCTCCTACCTGGCGTTGAAACAGCAGGCGTATTGATACACATAATCTGACAACACTATTTTTGGAGACCGACCTCTATTTGATTGTAAAGAGGTGGTCCATTATCAGTTTCATTAATATACTTGAGATGCAGTAGAGGATAGATGATTGCCATATGTTTTCTACCACTTCAAAGTTTCTCAAACAATGTCTTCGATCTAACTGTACTAAATGTTACTAGGCACAACCGGGAGAGATTATTTCTCCCAAAAAATGAGGTGACTCCATCAGTACTTGATGCAGCTTTTTTGAAACCGAATTTCCCAAGAAATCCAAGGATGTATAATAAAGTGAATTTATTAATGTTTCATATGGTCAAATGATGAATTTGTGCACAATTATACATCATCCTGAGGCACTGGCCTTGTAAACCTCCTCAACACTTTTAATGATTTTGTAGGGCTATCTAATATATAGATAATCATACTTTGTGTAATAATGTGAACCTTAGGAATTGTTATTGGTGTTATGTTCTTCCATTCATGAAGGATATGGTTAGTTGGCCCTTCCCGATTTTAGAATCCGACGCCTTGGGGGACGAATCAGACGTTTTCAAGCGTCTGGGCATCCTCTGTGCGTGGCGGAGCATTAATATCTGCATCCAGCTCAATGGAAGGGGCAATTATACCATTCCATCACCTCACACCGTAATAGTTCGAAGAAAGAATCAGTTCTAGGGTTTATCGTCGTTTGCTGTCACACGTTTACTTCTTATCGGACTTGTAAAAGATTTAGACAATTATCCTGAATCTCACGTATTTTGGCCATAATTTGCAATAATTAGCCTTTCTTATCGTTAAGCTAAAATGTTTTATAACCCCCTACTCTCACATTTTGTAATTTAACATTTCAAGGAACGTCGATTCCAAACCTGCTACAGCTGTAAGCGGCATAACATGCTACAGAGTTTTTTTTAGTTATCCGTTGTTTCGCACATGGACTCCGCTAAGCGGTCTTGTCGGTCCTAAACTCTATCCACCCAGAATGCCTCACAGGCATGAGTGCTATTGGCCTAAAACTGGTCCAAATTGACCCAAAAACGTGGTCTTTCGAGATTGTCGACATCGGCAAGTGGGGTGTACACCTCCAAGTATTTTTGGATTTAAAATCGACTGGGATAGGTTTCAGGATTTGCTAACGTCACCCATAGCAAATGATCGCGCATTTCTGAACCTAAAAGCTGCCCCTCGCAACCTCTTTGTCAAATGAGCAATCACACATTATTGAACAAATAATTAAAGCATGTGTTAGAATCGCAGCGTTTGGTAAATGTAGTTGATTGGAATTGACCTCACATATCCACCAAGTGTGCTCATTTCTAGTGCTGATGTTTTTTTTACAGCTTAATGAAAGCCAAAGGCGTGAATAATGTGTGATGGAAAATGAAATTAAAATAACAACAAAAAAAGCCCTCTACCATCCAGGGTGGTAGATAAAGGAATATATTAATATTTACTCGGGCTTACTCTCTCCGTTCAGCTCCCTGTCAACACATGAACGCACAAAACTAAAACTAATGGGAGGGTTCTTGATGATTTCGCTTCATTGGTCGTCCTGGTTATTTAGCGCGGTCTGCTTCTTATTTTCCCTCCGTCTTTAGATCATGTTGGTTTGGTTGTAGATGTTTACTCCGATAGCTATACCAAATAATATGGACCAATTTTCTATTGTTAGATATCGTCTTGTAATTATCCACTTTTTAATTGAGTGTTGACAACGAGCCAGTTCCGCCTGGGGGGGGGGGCTCATTCCCTCGTGTGACGTCACATTTTGATGAAGTATCGAAAAAATGTTGGAACATAAACCACTCCTGATAGTTGACTGCGGACGGTGTCGAAAATCTCGGAATGAAATCTACAATAATTTATAAGTTTATTACTCGTCAAACGTTAAAGTAGAGGAAATAAGATAGTTTTACTATTCGACTGCTTGAAGAGAGCTCCAAAACGGCTCGAAAAATATTCCAATTTGTAGCGGATGAACAGATTTAGTTCGGGCATAAAATCAAATTTAGGACGACCCCTTCAGGGAGGACAGGGTGAAGTCGAGAAGAAGAGGTATAAATTAGCGGGTATTAAGTAATTAAAAAAGAAAAGAAAATGAATGTGCTCCAATATTAACCATTTCCGTGAGCTTACTGCCCCTCACTGAGTTAATGTGTCCCATAAAGATTCATCACGGCGTTTCTCTACTCTGCAAGCAGTGAGACGATTATTGTTTCTTCATGTCACGTTTTTCTTGCTTTTCTTTTCTTGTTGCTTTGCTATAACTTATCGCAACTTGAAGCAACAATTTTGGAATCTACATCTAATTTCGTATAAGATTGATCCACCTTCACGCAAACATTTCAAAAGCTTGGCAGTATTCTCAGTTTGAACAATCGATTTTTTCTCAACCCGTTGCTGAGATATGCTATTTTTAAGAGTTTTTTCAAAAAATCGCGTTTTTCGCCATTAAAACGCTTTGTTCTCGGCAATTTCCCAACATTTTTGCACATTTGACCACATTTTCGGAATCTGCGTTAAATTTCCTATAAGATGAAGTTACTTTGATTTCCAAAACGCATCTTCCAAACACCGAAATTTTCAATCAAAGATGAACATTTTTCGCAAAGTGAAATTTTTCAAAAACTTGGAACGCTTGGCGTGACCACAAAAATAATTTTTTTCGTTGTCAAATTTGATAAAAACTTCTCCCACTTCTAAGCTTTCCAACGGCGTCTCAACCATTTAATTCTGATTGGAATTGACGGAGAAATTAAAGTTCGAATGCCAGAAAACGTGTAGTTCGTTTTAACGTAAGTTGGTAGGTGACGTACGATATGGGCCACAGAAACTGATTTTTCTCGATTTCAATTAATGTTTTCCGGCATTCAACCACAGGTTCGAATTGGGCGTTAAATTTCCTGTAAGAAGAGGTTCATTTTGTTTCCAAAATTTTTTTTACACATTTATCACAATTCTCAATTTTTAATTTTTTACAGTACCTGGAAAAAACATTTTGGAAACAAAATGAACCTCTTCTTACAGGAAATTTAACGCCCAATTCGAACCTGTGGTTGAATGCCGGAAAACATTAATTGAAATCGAGAAAAATCAGTTTCTGTGGCCCATATCGTACGTCACCTACCAACTTACGTTAAAACGAACTACACGTTTTCTGGCATTCGAACTTTAATTTCTCCGTCAATTCCAATCAGAATTAAATGGTTGAGACGCCGTTGGAAAGCTTAGAAGTGGGAGAAGTTTTTATCAAATTTGACAAAGAAAAAAATTATTTTTGTGGTCACGCCAAGCGTTCCAAGTTTTTGAAAAATTTCACTTTGCGAAAAATGTTCATCTTTGATTGAAAATTTCGGTGTTTGGAAGATGCGTTTTGGAAATCAAAGTAACTTCATCTTATAGGAAATTTAACGCAGATTCCGAAAATGTGGTCAAATGTGCAAAAATGTTGGGAAATTGCCGAGAAAAAAGCGTTTTAATGGCGAAAAACGCGATTTTTTGAAAAACTCTTAAAAATAGCATATCTCAGCAACGGGTTGAGAAAAAAAATCGCGGTTGGCGGCGATTTACTCCATTTTCCATGTAGTTTCACCCAATTTTTTTTTTTACACTAAGTGCGGGACACCCTGTTTAAAGAACTTCAACTAATTCGTTTCTTACAATGGTCTAACTACGGCGTGTCAAAAAACCTTTAAAAATGGACAATTGAAAAAAAAAAAAAAAAAAATTATTATCTGAGTTGAGCCTTCAAGGCGAATTGCCCCAAATAGTAAATACAATTTTTTCCAAACCTCTGGGTTGGATAATCCTGATTATGAAAATTCGCACACGGAGTCATGATGCAACACCGCAATTCTCGCACGAAAACTAAAGAAGAAAATATTTAAACGCATTCATACATACAGTCTCAATTAAATCGTTCTCGAATTCAAAAATGAAAATAACGTCCTAGTGTTCAATCACCTTCATAACACGTCTATTATGAAACTGATGAATTTAAAAAAATAAAAAAATGTTTAATTTGATTCCACTTGTTGTGGATCAATTGCCGTCTCAAATGTGAGTCGAAATAATCGGCTACTGTTTGTTGGGGGGAAAAATGTTCGTAAGGAAAAAAGTGACGTGACAAAGCGGCAGAAGAGTCGCCCCAGGTTCGAAATGAGCGGAGAAGACTCAGTAATGGGATTATTCAATTTCAACCTTGGGAAACTGAGTGAGCAATACAAAGGGAACCACGCACTCAAACTTGGATACGAAAGCCTTAATGGCTTTTGTTTCGAGTTAGCGACCTGGAGATGAGTATGGTGAATGGATCCGGATGGAGGGAAACAAACTAAGTAGATTACATTCCGCCTTGGGGCTAAGTGTCCCCGGTATGGTTACTAAACTAGCCTGCTCGCAACGGGTTGAGCCTCATATATATTAATTATCTCAAGAGCGGGAACTGCTATTAAAGCCTTGCAAAAGCAAATCGGTTAGTTCCCATTCATTTTCAAACTTTCTGCAACTTCCTTCATGTTTTTTACGAGAGCGGGGGTGAATTTATCATTTTTATTTATGAATTACCTAACTTTAAATCGCCAGTATTTTTGCTGAAAACTATTACAGAAAGTTCCATTGTTTCCGTACAAAATAGCCAATTTATATATGGATTAAAGGATTTACAGGTAGGCATCATACGCTTGTGGAATGGAATTCGAGAAAACCGATTAAGATCGAGTCAACATACTTAAAGTGGACCCCTTCATTGCGTGCCAAAGAAGTTGCCTTGCGCTTGACAGTTGTGTTGACGGTCTACCTGTAGGGAGCAGGCCCCTTGTCCGGGCCGCAAATATGGCAAATGGCCGTAACGGCTCTCCTACAGGCGTGGGACAGTATTCCGCCATTTAACAATCCTCCTCCTTGACAGTCATTATTCTCCCAAACTTAAAAACTGAAATGTTGAGGCATCGAGAGTAGTTAGGCCATATTGAAGGAGCCAAACCTACCTGCAGGACCTGACAAGTGGATTTTCGAAGGGGAATATGGCCTGGGGGTATTCGCAGGGTGAGGAACTGATCTTGTCCGACCACCAGGAAGGAGTTACTACTACATTGATACCTCGTGGGTGTCGCATAGCAGTAACTAAGCAAGAAGACGGGACAACCAGCATATCCAGAAATTGTGGAGGATGCATCTGTTTCATGAAGTGCACGGAGCAGAGGATGAACATGTTTTTACCGTTCTCAGAGTTAATGGAAAATTAGGAATCCTTCTCGGGAGCTCCCAGCCACAGCCCCATCTTTTATTAAGGATACCATACTTAGGAAGGGTTAATAAAGTATAATGCTTACGAGTGTACCTGTAGCAGATGCTTTGTTTTCACTTTCGGGAGAATAATTTTTCTTTTCTCCAAATGTCCACTCCATTTAGCCTTTTAGGGCCATTTTCAAAATGAGGGAGACACTAGAAAATAAAATTGACGCCAAGGTTCAAAAATTCACTTCTTTCAAACAAAAACAGATGAAACGATTCGGAAAAAAAACTGCGCAGGGGGGTGTGCTGAATGTTTGGATGTGCGAAAATTTTTATTTTCTAAATTTGTGGCGGAGCAATTAAATGTAAAAGGCTCAAAAATGTCCACGTTATGATTGTCCCCGGCCAAAACCTAAAATTTGACAAGTTTCAAAAGGTTCCTATAGGATTTTTAATGCAGTTTATCATAGTGACCAATATTTTCCTGTATTTTCACCACATTTTTGTTGAGGCTCAAAAAATGTGTTGTCCCTAAAATTCTTCCTCATTGTGACGTTTGTGGCAGGCTTGTGAGGAATAGAGGGGAAATTTGAAGTCAAAAGAACGAAACGAGTCAAAAGTGAATGACAAGCCAAAAGAATGAAATTCATTTTGCAGAGAAAGATGATGCCCAGATCCGGGGGTGGGACCCTTTTTTTTTTAATGACCATTCTAAACAACTTTTGTTTCCTATTCATGTGTCTGTTTATATGTATGTCCTTGTGTCCGCAGATCATTGCACCAATCATAGTTCTTACTGTTTTCATACGATTTTGACAATATTTTCAGTGAACATGTTGGTTAGGCGACAGACGCTCTCCTATGAGTTTTATTGCTCAAAAACAATATTTAACTCTGCTCAAGCGCAAACGTAAAATCCACCAAGGTTCTAGGTTTCTCAGGTTCTAGAAATTCTATTATTATTCTATTCACTAAACAATTAGTGCATTTCGACCCCCCCCCCCCTTTCTATTTTTATTTTTAAGGCGTTGATGACCGCGGGAATATGGCCCGTGACATTTCAGTCCCTCAGATTCTTGTAACAAGCTATTCTCCGTCCCTGATTATTCAAAACATTTCAATGATCTGTACATTCCTGTTAACTAGGAAACACCCACCTTAGCAGACTTTGTTTAGTTTTTCACCAATGACGGATAGCTACTAAAAGTCTGATAAGTAACTACCTATCAATATGATGATATTGGAATAAAGAAACCTTATTTTGTACTTGAAGCCGTTAAACACATATCTGAAACGACGTAATTAACTTTTTTTTAGGAATGTGTGTTATTTTAGTTTTAAATTCCATGAAAACACCTATTAAGAGGATCGGGTTTATCGGATCTCACGTTAGTAGCTATGTAATGGCAGGTTAGTGTCAGAGCGTTAATAGAAATAATATATGTATTTATCGGCGGATTCAACCTGTTGCGCATAATCCTGCATCGCCTTCATCAATGAGAAGCGTTTAGGCATTTTAAGAGTAATCTAATGACCTTTGGAAAATAATCAGTAACCGCGTTATTTGGTTTTTTGTCGCCTATTGGCTACAACCTAGGGGTTTACAGAAAGAAGAAAATAACATCTGCCGAGAAGGGAAGGGACTTGTTATCACACTGGCGACCGAATCTAAGCCGACTATATAACAACTCCACACGAGTCAACACAGCCTAACTCAATAAGAAGTCTGGTAACCTACTTTGTTCAGTTCTTCGGTTGATTTATTAAGGCGCACACATCTCCAAGTTACAGTTCTCACAAAACATACGAACCCTGATGCTGACCACCATCACTTCCGAGGCAGGAAAACTAATTTAGCTCAAGACTGTTTGGTGTCTACCAGACGATGATTTTTGAAACAAATCAACGAGTATTGTTTCAACACTCAATCAACTCCGAAGAGCATTCAATGGTCTGGTTGGACACGTGTTAATGCTTGTCACATAAAGCACCACCGAGGGTTTGCTTCACTCTCTACTTGAAGATGAATGACAATTGTATATGGAAATGGGTTGGTAAACAGGTTGGTTAAGGAGCTGACATCAAGTTAGCTCAAATAGACAGGGCTCTGCTCTCCGCTGTTGACCTGACTGTTTCAGGTGGCTCCACCGTCCAACAGCCTCCATCGGCGGGAATTCCAGGCGGAATGGTAGTAGGATAAACCTAAAAATAATTCAGTCGAATACAACTTTTCCACACCCACTTCAACTCAACCATTTAATAGTGTTATAGTCCTAATTTATGGACGCTGACCCGCGTCTCGAACTAGCGCAGTTGACATGTGTTTTAAGAGTAGTGAGGTCAATGGACTAGTCCAGACGCACCCCTTCAATGATTTCGAATTTCCTCTATGGAAGAGAGGAACTGGAGGGGATTTGTGAGGTGATGGAATGGTATATTTGCCCCTTCCATTAAGCTGAATACGGTAGTGCCCGCCACGCTCAGAGGATGACCTAGCCGCTTGAAGGCGTCTGATTCATCTCCCAAGGCGAAGAATTCAAGAATCGGTAAGGACCAACAGTTTGATAGTTACTATCCATCACGTTAGAAAAAAATTGTTTTCCGTGACACTGGTTTCTAGTAGGTCTGACGCCTCCAGGAGATTATCTTTACTGGAACCGTTACAGCCCCCACTGATTCAATAAGTAGTCTTAGTCCCTGGAGTCCCTAACTAATTATGAACAATCACTACCACTATATACAGCCATATAAGGAATCGAACAAAAGAATGGACAAAAAAAAGTCAATTTCCCTACACCGCCTCAATGCTGTAAATAATGTTACAGAAACTACCAAAAAGTAGCGGATATACTCTTTCTCTATTGGGAGATGACAATTTTTTCTGGCAAAATCAGAATTTCCCCTTTCATTTTAGACCATGCTGAACAAATTACCTTGGATGTCTGTCTGCTGTGTTCACAGATCAAGCAAGCTTCATTTCAACAATTTTGATCCAATTTTTAAGAAATTTTCAAGGAATAAGGGATGTTGTTTAGACTGCAGATGGCCTTCTACGAGAAGCATTGACAACAAATCAATACCTAAAATTATATCAGGTCCAGCATGATTTTCACCTGTCCTAGTGTGTATTTCCTCATGTGCTACCGCGCATGTCTGCAAATTAAATCCTTCAAAAAAACTCGAAATCAAGCGAAAGTGGGAGTTGGGCTACACCTTGATGGCCCCCTATGGGTTTCAATAACTCAGTCTTGTGGACGTAAAATCCCTCAACAACCATAATTTTTTGATCTCACTCAAATTTGAAAGGTTGGAATTTCAAAATTTGATACCCTAATAGTGCTGATCTACGAACACATCTTTGTTTTTGATATTAATGATTACAGTAAATCATCTGAATTCAAAAATCAATTCATAATAGACCAAAACGAGTTTTAAATTATTACATTTTTGAATATCCGCTTTCCCACCAAACATTTTTGTCCCATTGATATTGTTTCATTTTTTCATCGTTATGTTTGTGCTCTCAAGCTACGAAAATGGGAGATTGTTCAAGTAACTATCTTTATAGTTATTTTTAGATTTTGTTCATGAATATCCCACCTGCTCTTTGACTTAAATACCGGTGCCTAGTTCAATATTATGCTTTTTTATAAGCAGGCATCCAGGGAATTCGGTTCGTACCTACCTGCTGCATTCCAACTCCAGCTAGAAAATATATGACTCCAATTTTCAATGTAAAATGCAGCTATCAAATGTAAATATCGCACAATCAAATAAATATATGTCCGGCCTATCTTGTACTGGGATTGCTGAGGTCTTCCGTGACGTGGAACTAGACGAAATCAAGTCGCTTATTTTTGAGCAGAAGAAACAAGCGAAATTTACGCTATAGAAACGAAGAATTTATCTCTGTCCTTTTTATTGTTCAGAGGCAGAATAAAAGTCGATATAATAAAGGTGTCGTTCGGCGAGAGTGGGGAGAAGATAAAAATGTTTGGTTCTTTCTGAGATAGTTCTATTTATGATCAATGATGAGAAAAAGGGGTTTCCACCAGAAAAAGCCGAAAAAAATACTTTAGAATTCGTGGTTGAATAAAAACTTTGCTTTTCCAATCTCATTCGAATCATTTCCAATAAGTTGAGTTACTGATCTGAGGGCTCCTTCTGAAAAAAAAAGTCTCTCTGAAGCTCAATGGAATCGTCAAAGGGTTTTTGCAGTAGCCAGGGGCGACCCTCCTGTTTTCTTCAAAGGTAGGGAGAGGTCAACACAAAATGGAGAGAGGAGAGCTAAATACCCATTCACTTCAAATCATTCCAAAACCAAATCCATTGAAAAACCAGATGTCGTGTAAACGGTCCATTTAAACCCATTGCAACCGAAAGAAATTAATTGATTAAAAAGTATTTCAAACTATCGATCGGCACGTTCTTCTTAATTTCACAATGCAATAAAATAAGGAATGTCTACGTATTCGATAGCTGTTGCAATGGTTCCCACACTTTCAAAAATCAAAATTATTCATCAAGGTGTTCTGAACTGATATATGAATGTAAAAAATTATGATGTATAAATCATTAACATATACCTAATACATAAAAAACTTCTAGTTTGATTTTACAGTTATTTAGTAACAAGTAGCTATTATGAGAGTTGATCTTTTAGCATTCCGTTGGTTGCTTGTATGTGAGCAGTGTTGCTCTCTAATTGCTGGTCAAGCTTAACTGAAGGGTTCGAAGGTGGCCTCCTTTTTTCATCCTCAATTATTGTGGAAAGTCTCTCAGTCGGCTTTGTGCTGCGAGTTTGTGGGTTGCACTGTTAAAGAGAGGGTAAGTTGCATATCTCACATACAACAATGTGAACCTTCTATTTACTTTGAAAATAATAAACCAAAAGTTAATGTTTCAGTTGGGAAAAACTGGAATTGAGCTCGTTACACTTGAAGAACTATTTAGTAGTCATTCAAGTCGTAATACTTGCTTCCAGATCATTAAAATCATACTTGTATGTTAGGTATAATGCCAGTATTTATGCTGCAGAAGACTAGTACCAAACTGTAGCACTAACAGAAGGTGAACTAGAAACTAAAAAGCCACGAGCCAACAAAGGCTGTCAGAGTTCAACAATCTTTTCTTTTCATTTAGGTCTATTCTCCCAAGTATGGACTACTTATGCAACCAAATCTATGGTATGAACAGCTTCTTTTTTTAACTGAGTTTTTACACAGGCATCATACCAAAAGTTCAAAGCTACTATACCAAAAGTTATTATGTAATTTCTATGGCATCATCATCCAAGCCTATATTTTTCCAAAGTACAGAACTGTACGTTGAACATAGATATATTTTTTTAATAAACCGGATATTTACACAAAATCTACGAATTTCATCGTAATTGAGTGATGGCTATTTGTGCAAAAGCGTGATAATTAGTGGGAGAAATGAAACTCCAAAATATTTCAGCTAAGACCAATTACATTTTTAGGAATCCTCAACACTGTTGAATTTAATCATCCTCAAATCGTTGGTATTCTTTCCAATATCTTATATTGCGAGATATACAATGATCGATTTGTGACACGCGAATAGTGTAATTAAGGGATTGCCTCCTCTAGTTTTGTAGTATTTCTACCGGTGATTCTCGGTCTCCGAGATACAATAAATCAAAAAACTATGCTGCTACGCTTGGCAGAGATTCATTGTTTTGAAAACAACACTCAGCCGAAGCAAGTAGAGATATCACTGTCGACGTGTGGACCGTATCAAGTGTTGACGATAAATAAACCCGTTGAGAAGGATTTTGTTGTTGACATTCATTCATGAGTGGTCAGTGTCGGTTTTTTCTGTCCCAACAAGATATTCAAGATAATATTTTCCAAGGTGTTACTTCTTCAAGAGACTACACTCTGGGGTTCTAATTATCCGAATTTCGTATTCTCTGACGCTTTTCTGGTAATTAGAGTCTTCTCCTTAATTGAATTAAATGCGACAGCAGAGCAGAAGAAACGACTGAAAGACTCGGTAGGCAGTGACCCCGGTCATCCCCATTCCGACTAAGCACATCGCCCCCACAGCATCATTTATCTCTACTTGTAGGCTCGTTTATCTTTACTTGTAAGGCTTCCACAAGCTACACTTCACCCCTCTTTCAAACCATTTTTGAATAAACTGATTGGGGTAAAGGGGAGAGCTGCAAGAAGTTTTATGGATTCCGATAAGACTAAATGTTCCTCTAGTCCTAACATTTTACAAGATTTTCTTCTTCAAAATCCATTTGGAATATCGTACAAATCATCTAAAACATTTCTATCGTAGAAATAATCAAATGAAGCAATAGACGCTTAATGATCAAAAAATTATTTAAAACTGATTTGAATAACTCTTCTTCGCTATACACAGCAAAACAACCGCAGTTTTATATTATCATCCCGAATTAATCGCATACCTGTTTAACGACATTAGCTTTTCCGAACAACTATCCGCACCTATACAGTCGACTTTCATTATATATTTCACCCACTCAATTTAAAATCAAACAATCTTTATCAATCACAATTCCGAAAAGAAAAAAATCATTACACGTCGTTGCACTAAGATTCATCATTTCTGTATTAGATAACCCATCTACGTAAACTACTCATCTATATTTATTTTGCGCAGTTTGAGGTAAGTAACCTTAAATCGGCGCTTCCATACTTGGCAATGGTATTCTAGATGTCTTTGAAAGAGCTCCATTTGTATTTAATCTCCTTCAATGGATTAAGAAAGGAATTATCCTTCAGCTAAACATTATTTGCCTCCATAACTTGTGATTATCTGTCCCAAATATTAAGTATTAAATGTCCCAAAGAAGACAGGATGACTTCAGTGTTGATGTAACGCCTTATAACCAAGACTTTGCTAGTCCTTTTTAACTAAAGCTGAATATACCGTTTATCGACACAGACGTTGAAACTTATCAATGGAACAATTGAAATTGTGATCTCTTTCGGTTTCATGAAACACCTAACAAGGCTTTAATTGTCCTCAAAACTGGATTTCTAAAGAAATTCCTGAAAAACATAATTCCATTGTAATTTTATCAGCAATTTACCAGGCGATTATTGGTATATTTAGACACGTTCACATTCACATTCGTGTTTACTTTCTTTTTCCTGTTAAAGTTCTAGTCCGAAGGGAGAGAACGTGAAGTTATCCGAGGAGGCTCATTAGATTCAATGAAAGGATGACTGTCTATATCGTACACAAAAAACTTTCCTTATTTAAAAAATTTTCGCTTTTCTGATTTTTGAATATTTCAGCCCCTTGATTCCACTCTTTATGATTGGCCAAGTTTCATCTGCTTCATTTGATTCTTGGATTTTATCCATCTTGTAACATAAGACAACAAACAGATTATGAGGTGTCGTGAAAATGTTTGTTTTCAATTCGATTAAGAAGGCTTGATTTTCTTATAATCGAAACCGTTTTCATGTGGAAAAAAATTGAATGAGTTGGTAGAACCGATTCCGATTACAATGTTCGATTGAATTCTCTTTTTGACTGGAAACATGTTCAGAAGTCTGAATTTGTTGGTCAAGGTTGGCGCTGAAGATTCAGCACCGTCTTCAGCAAAATTGTAATTTGGTATACTAGCTTCATTGACTTTGGTTTAGTAGTTTCGGTGAAAATCTCCGGACGGACGTATTTTTGGATTCTATACAACCTGAACCGCTAAAGCATCAAAGCTTAAACCTTTTTTTTTTTTTTGTTAGTTTACGAGGGTTAAATGATTAAAAATGATAAACCAAAACCCTTTTGGCAGGAACGAAATTGTTTGTCAACAGAAGAACAATTTCAGGTTACGAACTCGTATAGTACAATGAGTACAACCATACCATCAACAAAATCAACTCACAGGCATAGGTGCTCCACGTTTTGTCAATTCCTAATGCAGTTAGTAAGTTGTTATATTCCCTATTTTTCACAATTCCAGTTGTGCATCATGATCATAAGAAAAACATTTCGTAATTTTTGCACTGTATTTTTTGTTTAGGTTGAGGCTAAATGCCGGTACAGTACCGACCTCTAAAAGGCTACATGCCGGTACAGGGTGACCGGAGAATGAAGACTCCGTTCCTAACGTCTTGCGTTACTTTGAACTTGTATACATGAAGAAAACGCAACCTTATCCTTCATTCGTATTAATATCATTCAACAGATACAGAATAAATGATTTCATTACCTCCTTCCTATTTGACTCAAGAGAAAGGAGATGAGCGGAAAGATGAGAAAAATTTAATTTTATTACTTTTTGGGATTTTTTAGGATTTATGTTCAGTTTTTACATATTTTAATAAAATATAGGCATCCTAATTTTTTGCATAACGCTATGCATCCCAATTCATATTTGGTGAACTTTTTCTAATTATTATTTTGCTTCAACTAGAGTTGAAGTGGCAGAAGGATAAAAAAACTGAAGATGAAATGATAACAAAAATGTTTGTTTCTGTATTTGTAACCCTTCTACATAAATGTACGTTGGTTGGACCTGCGATAATTTCTCTAAATTCGCAGTTTGCTTAACTTGAAAGCGTATTATAGCTTCATTAGAAAACCCCAATTCATACTAGCGCACAGTAGATCGATTTGGAAATAAATCAGGCGCAAGGGTCTTTCAAATGATCGGTATGTCTCCACGCCTTGTAATTGACTTCTAGACGACCCAAAGATTGGGCTTCGTCATGAATATAATTCTTTAAACACCAACACAATGCTAGTTTCTTTTTACACAACAAAGATTGACATTAAAAAAAAAAAAAAAAAAAAAAAACTCACGAATGAAACAACGAAATTAACTGATATAAAATAAAACACCTACTTGCGCTTCCATTTTCCGAAAATACGTAACAAAAGATGTCAAGAACTCGATTTTGAAAGGAACTCTTGAAAAATAAAAAATGTCGACGCAATTACGTTCAAACATGTTCATATTTGCATTCGTGTTCATGCTCTTCTTGCTGACAATGTTAGCTGGAGTGAACGAAAGAACGTAAACGTGCCCGAGTGGGCTCATTTGATTTATTGAAGAGATGCCTATCGATAACGAATATGAAAACATTAGTGCAATATCAAAAATTTTCGGTATTGTGATTTTTTAATATTTAACTCTGTGTGATTGACAGAAATACATTTGTGATTTTGACCTTAGTTTTATCAACGTTTCGGAACAGAAGGGAAAAGTTCTAGACAGATTTGATCTATTCGATTTTTGGATTTTACTCATCATGTAACGTAAAACAACAAATGTTGAGGGGTGGTAAACATTTTTGTTTTCTTGTTCGATTAGGATTGTCCATTATAGACGATTATTGGAAATGATGAAATGACGATTCAGAAAATGAAATCCACTCGAGTGGATTTCGAATTATGTTAATAATCGTAACAGTTTTGAATAAAGTTAAATCTGTGGAAAATTACTTAAGTGGGTTGGTATAACCGATTCTGTTTACAATGCTTGACTGAACTTTACAATTAATACATGATGCTTTCTATTATTAATTGACAAATTAATCGGTGATTCGGTGAATGGATACGAAAGTTGATTCCTTCATCATGAAACCCAATATATAGCCATGCAAGGTTTACATATTTTCTCCCGTTTGACGGACGAGGCTGGGGTTCGATTTGAATTGAGACGTACTTAACTGTGGACAGCTGCTCGAGCTAAACATCACGTCAACCATAGATTTCTTCCGTGCTGATTAACAAATTCGAATTCACGAATGTCCTTCTTGAGTCTTACCTGATGAAAATGCTCCACAAACCATTTCATCTGTACGTGGAGAGCTTGGCACTAGGTTCAGACGATTGAGCCGATCCACGAGCACAGAGTACCACCACATGACCAGACGCGGCACGACTGAATCGGATGCGCGCTACAAATAGCATACCCACTCCTACGTTGCGCCACGCACTGATCTCTTTTAACAATCCGACGGCTTTTACCGGCTGGCGCCCCCTTCACGATTCACGCCTTCTCCTGTGTACACAATATAACCTCCACTTCCGAACATGCTTTTTTGAATTGAAACAGCTCTTCCCCCTCTAGGAGACAAGCGGACCCGCGCTCTGGATGCTGGAGCTGGCCAACGCAGTTGGATCTCTACCAAAGCTGCGAAAGAGTCTGACGCTTGGCGTCCATCGTGCGGCACAGCGGTCCAGAATCGACAAAAAACGCTTAAAACCCGATTTTTTGAAGAATTTTCATACAATATGTCGTCCTGAAACATGCGTCTACAACCACCCGCGGAAGTCATTCTTAATTTTTAGGAAAAAAAAATAATAATTTTTTTTTAAGGATCAAGAACGGTCCTATAACGATACGCAGCAAATAATTTCAAAAACTTTTTTTGTCATTTTATTAGCCTTAATCTAAACTTTATAGGTTATCCACCAGGAAGCGGTGAATTGTTTCACGAAGGCTGGAATTTTTTATATTCATTCATTCCTTTTTTCCCCTCGTATCGGAGTGGTAAAACACTCCATCATCAAGGGATTTAGGGAACAACATATAATTAAATATTATGTATAACACCCCGCACCACAGGGTTTTACAATATAATATTAATACTCCTATGAATAAGTTAAATTTTTTGATACTTACAGTTTATTTTGGACATTCATCCACGTCATTATTATTATTAGCAGCTCACTGCAGTCGCATTGGTCAAAAAGTAGGACATTTATATTATATTGTGGTGTGGGGTGTTATAAATAATATTGAATTATATGTTGTCCCCTTGATCCCCTGATGAATCGATTGTATTACAACTCCGAAAAGTTTGGTAAAAATGAATAAATGAATATAAAAAAATCCCAGCCTTCGTGAAACAACACCCCGCTTCCTGGTGGATAACCTATAAAATTTCACAAACGTTTTATAGTTTTTAACTCCCTCCTCCCCCACCATCACCACGGGGTTTTCACTTTAATTCTAAGAGCTTTTACTGCATTACATTGCAACATTCAAATCTAAGCACCTTGAAACGTATACAGGCAAAGTGTGAGGTGGGTTCATATAAATGTTTTGCTATACGATTACAAAGGCTCATTATTGAATGTAATAATAATTATATAATGTATAACAATACAGATATTAATAATAACACCAAAATTTTGGGAATTAAAAGGTTTTTTAAATTCATTATTTTATTACTAATTATTTCAAATGTCATCAGAGAACTGATAATTTTCTGATTAGAAGCTATTACTTACTAATTGGCATAATTCCGAATAATTAGTCCATTGTTATTCACTTGATACTCTAAAAAAACCTACGATTTCCTGCTCAAAAATTTACTTTTTTGGCTTGAGGTATATTCTTGAGCAATCCCTGGGTTACACATTTTTCCGTGCTCACTAGACGGCTTGCGCTCCTCCAAAGAAAAGAAAAAAAATTCACCAAGGGGTCGAACTTTTGCGTAGTCAATCTAAAACTTTACTTTAAATCCAAATGCAAAAAAGAAAAAAAAAAAACAACCGAAGTTGGTGTTTTGCACGCATATGCAGTGGTGCAAAGCGAAATGAAATGTACGGTAACAATTATGAAAGCTGCAGTTTGTTGGGCATTTTTTGACCGAAAATCGATAAAATTTGTCGGAAGGCGTAGTTACTCTAACAGCCTGCATTCGTCATTGAAGATGGCTTTGGCAGAACATTACACAGAAACCATTGTTCTGGAAATTTGCTAGCTCCCATGACATTGCTGTGGAATTATCTCCCGTCGAAGAGCGAACCGTGAAGTGAGTGAAGTATTGGTACATATTTGTTCCGAGTAAACAAGACTCCAACCAGTGATGGGACGGAAGTAAACGCCCCAAAGTATTTCAACTGACGTGTTTCAGGTAGAAAAAAATAAAAATAAAAAGCGTCGAGCAAAAAAAACCTCTTCGCCATCGAGGGTGGTAGATTAAGGTCTAAAATTATTGATATCGACATGGGCTAACCGCCTCTGATTGGCTCTCTGTTCAAACATTTAAGCGCCCAACAGAAAACTACGGACCGCGAACCCGGGGATTTCGCTTCACGACTCCTTTGATAATTTAGCTCGGGCTGTTTGTCACTTGTTCCTCTCTACTGACCATTTTGGCTTGGACATGGATGTTTCCCACCTTGTAACGAACTAGCTGGGTTACCCGGCGTTGCTCGGGTTGTGGATATTCAATTGTGAGGTTCACAATCGTCATTATCGTGGAGAAGTCCAGCTGAGGACCTCTTTTACACTTTCTCTCTTTTCCTCTGATATTTCCATAGTTGGGTTCTGACCGAGTCAAATGGAAACAGTAAGACAACTACGATGAAACTTTCTGGCTCCATACAAAAGCCAGTATCTTCAGTGATCAGGAGACCAATTAGCCACAGCGGTCACACATCCGATCGGTTATGCTCTTAGCTCATCATTATTACCCAATTGCCTGGAGGGTTGTCAATTTTATCACTGTGCATGCGTGCTGTGCAATGCGATGGCTTACAAAAGCTCTATCTGCCATTTAAGAATTGGCGTGAATGATAATAGATGGTCCAACAAGGATGGTTAACATTTCACATTTAGAGTTATCTTTCAATAATTCCCAAACCATTCATTGCTTTAGATATTCTCATACCTATTGAAGTTGTACAACGTTACACATGTCGTCACTATTATGAAAATAACACTGAATAAACCAGTACGTTTTACGATTACTATATCACCAAATTTCTTCTCCGAAAAGAATGGTATTGAATTTAGTTCCGATTCAAGCCCCAAGAATGTTTATTCTCTAAAACATCCGTTTTTAATCAAGAAGTTCAGAAATACGGCGTCTGTATGAAGAGAATATAAATGTAGCTGCGAGAGGGTAACATTGTTTCTAAGTTATGAGAATTTGCGATAACATTGGATTTGTTGCCATTCGTCGGTGGGAATAATTTATTGTGAAAAGTAAGACAATAGCGAGTTAAAAGCACTGCCACCCCGACGGCATTATTCTGTAAATTTATCATTCTGTGTAAAAAAAAAATGTTTTATTCTTTTTGAAAATTACGTTTTAGGATTTCCAGCGCATCTATTTGTTGTTAAAACAGAATTCCTAACAATCCATAGGCGTTTCTCACAGTAACTGGTGGTTGATTCAGATAGGCACCTGAGTTTAGCTCTCCTGAAACGTTGGAAACGAAAATCTTCTAATTTCCAACCTTATCGCAATTTCCTAAATATTGTGGCGATTGAAGACAGAAAATATTTCATAAGATAGGGGGCCAATAATTGGCATACCTATACCTAAAATTACTAATTTAAGAGAGTATGAAACAATTTCAAGGTCGTGTGGCACATTTGACAGATATTCAAGAGCAATGAGGAAAAGAAATCTGAAATACAAAAAATTTACTCTTACCTACTGGCCTCATATATGATTTAATAACTTTATGTAAAAACAGGCTTGTCGCATGAAAAGAAGAAGAGTTTCATAAATTCCTAAATTTATGGTTAAAATGATGATGACGAGAACACAGAAGTATAAGAGATTGCGTGACTGACCGAGCATGTTCAACTAAATAGTCGGAACACCAAATTTATCAGAGTAAAAAAGCTATAACATGGCCCAGGTAGGTAAGCGGGTACAGGTTCCAAATCCATTTTCATCCACCGATTCCATGTTCTTGGTAGATCGTTGGTAGGAAGAGGAGATACCGTTTCAAAGGCTCCGAAACACAAGATTGGTGATATTAAAATGAAATTTCAAGTGAATTAAGAAGAAAAACCGCTGAGGGTTGACCGTCAGTGAGAGCCGAGTGTAGAATGAAGCTTCAAATCGTTGCCCCTCTCTTCCCGCACTTATCTCCTATAGCGATTAGCTGGCGAGCGAGTTCAAAGTATTAGTGGTACCAAAAGGCATACTGCAATTTATTTTATCATACCAAGTCTGTACTTTCTTTGGCACGATCTTGCCCTTCAATATGACATGCTGGTGTGAGGTGATGCCAATTCAAGCCACATACGAAAATTAGAAGTAATACAGACAGCTTTATTAAAGGTGATGCTTGATCAACCAAGGAAGTATCCAAGTAATCCACCGTATCAGGAGACCAGAGTTTTTACCATCCGGCAGCTTTTCATTGAAGGACTGGTTCTGTACTTACATTAAAACGCACCCGTTGTTAAGAGGCCTTTTGCTCATAACCATCAGAACCGCTTCCACCTTTTCTAAAACTAGTGAATCGTAAGATTACATCAACCAGGAGTTGTCAACTAGGAGATTCTACTAGGAGATCACAACTAAGAGTTGTGATAAACGAGGACCTAAAATGGGAAGACCTTTTAACCTTGCTAGTATAAATACTTCGCAAATACATTCAACTCATTCAGATTTTACAAGAACACT
Source organism: Creontiades dilutus (assembly GCA_031894815.1). NCBI lineage: Eukaryota > Metazoa > Arthropoda > Insecta > Hemiptera > Miridae > Creontiades > Creontiades dilutus. The sequence continues at coordinate 1,457,506 of JAVIWC010000497.1, read as the reverse complement.
TTCACAGAAAAACTCTCCTTCTTGTATATAAAGCGTTAGTACAAAGCGTCATGAGTTTTGGAATTATAGTATCTTGTGGTGGGACCATCACAACCCTAAAACCACTAACAGAAAGCAATACTCAAAGTGATTTTCAAAATACTCAGAAGATTTCCCACGAATGAGCTGTTTGTCCTTGCCGTCGTATTTACCTTACATCAACTATACATAACGATTTCACCATTATTCCTCAATTAACACCAGATTAATGTGCACATCAAGGCACATCTACTACAGTATGCCATTCTTGACACGCTAACTCCCTGAACATATCAAATCCCCCACCATCTATTCGCGATCTTCATTTGAAAAGAAAGTTTCCAACTGGCTAATACAACCAGGACCAACATCATGCGGAAACCTGTTGTCATCCGTCTACGTCAACCGATAGAACATTAACTACTATTATACAATCTATAGTTTGAACAAAAAATGAAGTATGTTAGGTACATAAGATAGCATACATATTTCTTTGAAATAATTTTCTAATTAATGAAATAAATAATTTCTCGCAGCTCCTCCAGCCGCACAGGACTTTGTCCTATGGTTCTGGGGTTTATTCCTATAACATCCTAAAGAGGTTTTTTTATTTCATACTCACACATGCTTATTCTATTTCACATATCATAAATGTTTTTTTCATTCATTCATTAAAACTCCAAAAGCTCTGAGTACTCAATACTTGATTTATTTAATTTTCAACTCCTTCCCTACTCACCTAAGAGTTCCGTGAAGTACAACTTGCTCTGTACAGGGTTTCCGCAACTAGTTCATCAAACTTCCAGGGTCGGTTCTAAAGCCCACTTTTAGCGAAAAATCCGCACCGACTCAGGGCCTTGTTTCTCTTTAATTCAACTTTTAAGATTTTTTTCTTTTTTTCGATCTCAAGTCACTAAAATAGGCCTTAACTCCCTTAACTACTTTCTCAACTAAATTTTGAGGACACCGCTGAAAAGAGCGTTACATTCCTACCTCCCTATCGCAAGACATGAAATTGTTCAACAAGAGTATGACAAATAAGTTTGAAGATTTCAGATGTTCAGAAGAAAAAAAGATTTTTTTTTCATGTTTTTTCTTACACATAAAAACCAAGTTTTTAAACTCCCAGTTCCAGCGAACAAGCTCCGAAATCTCAGCTTCCCGACGGTATAAGAAAAAAAATTGTACCAGCAAAATTTTTGAAGAAAATGCCTGTGTTTAATTATACCGAAAAATCAACACTTTTCACTCAAAATCAAATTGATAAAAACTGAGTTTGGCATGGTTTTTCGAGGGGGTTAATATTTTATCTTCCCTGCTCAATAAAAAATTGATTTTTTGATCTTTTCACCTGGTCAGAAAGTATGAATCTGATCAATCTCTTATTTATTGAGTGTGAAGATTCGAGTGTATAAAGACACATATAATTCGATGCCAAACTCCTTCATGCAATTAGAAAGGATTCTAGGGATGTTTTTCCTGTTAAGTGAGAGTTACAAAACCTGTTTATTATGAACATGAGAAAACATGATTTTTTTTGTTAATTACTCAATTGTCGAAATTTGATTTTTGAACTAATTTATAACGTTCCAAGTCTTGTTAACCCCTTCAAAAGTTGATGGTTTGCGTTTCATGATACGTGGATTTCAGAAAAAAATTGAGAAAAATTCGTCAGTCCGCCATCCGAAGCTTTTCCCCGAAACTCTTAGACCGAACTTAACGTAATTTGCCTCAAAAATCCGACAATGATCCGGGAAGTGTGTGTTTGATGTAGGGTTATCGTTTTTTTTTTTTTGGATTCAAATAGAAATTCGCACTTTTGACTTCGTCAGAGGTTTAGCTATGTTAGGATGTATTAGTTCGAATTGTGAGAGCTCCATGTATTACCATTAGAGTTAGGCCTAATACAACTAAATCTCTGACGAGAGCTACAGGACGAAAAGCGCTTAGATGATGTATTAAACCATAAGAGGAACTGCCTAATAATTTCCTCCCTCAACTCCAGTAAACAGACCTAAAATAAATGAAAAACATTTTTTCTCTCTCTTTACGTCTCCTAGCAGAATAATAGCAGCAATGTGTTAAAAAATGATGAAACAAAAGACTGAAATCGAAAAGGAGAATGTTAAACAAATTTCTTCAGTTATTCCACCATATTCCATATTCCAGAGCCATATTCATAGATCCGTAGCTTCTTCTTTATGCGTGATAGGAGCTTAGGAAGGACTTCCATCTGTTCTCAGTTTGAAGTAATAAAGGCTATTCATAGTCGTTAGTATCTATGGTTGGTGACCAAGCAGATTATCTCTTCATATTGAACACACACAACAAAGATCGATTTGCCCAATCAGCTAATCGTTCCACTGATGACATCATTATCTTTCTCAACACGGTACGTTGTATTTTGATAACCCACTCGAACCTTTATGAGTGACTGTGTCATGCACCATCTCCTTCCAGGCCTCCACTAATCGTATTTCACGAATGATGATCTCAGGTGTATTTTCCAGGTTATTCCAGGTGGTGTTTAGTGTTGACAAGGTGTGCTACAACTCTAAAGTTGTAATCTGAATGTAATTGTACATCTGGACCTTAGTTATGCTGTATATATCTATGCATTTTGTGGGCAATGTAGTGTTAATGCACCAAACTAGTGGCTCATATCCATTGCATACAAACAAGAAAACGATGCGAATTATTGCAAAAAAGTTCAATAGTTTGCCATTTGATAGTTTTTCTAAGCATATCACTAGACAACGTAATGCCGTTCTCATGTATGCTTCCTTTTACCCAGTATCTCACATGAATAGCCAGTTCAAATGAAAAACTGAATTTGATTTTAGTGAAATAAAGTTCAGCCATACGGACCTTGAAAGTCGTTAGGTATAATGTAAAATTTTAGTGTTTTTGCACATGGACTCCCATCGATGTTTGGTTGGTCCTAAATTATAGCCAGCCCAATCGCCTGGTACGGATAGACGCTGTTGGCCAAATTGATCAAAAATGTTCTAAGAACGTAGTTTTTTTGGTGACATATGCAATTGAGCTGTCATTTCTCAGTAGTTTTCGAAGAAAAATCGACTGGAATGGGCTTCAGATCCATACAAATTCACACAGGCTCCAGAATCGTAATTTCTGAACCTAAAAGTTCCACAAACCACAAACCTCACAATTTGAAAGTGATTGAAGAATTTTACTGAAAGCGAAGGGAACAAAATGGGATCCTTCAGAACTTAAGCAAGAGGATTGGTAAGGAGTAGGTATATATTCAGAAGTGCCTTAATGAAGAATTGTCCGGATACTATCCATAAACCTGCTTGGTATCTACCTACCGATTGGGCACCCACCTGCCTAACTGACAGGCATACAATACCTTCATCATAAACTGATGATCTTCCAGAAGCCTTGAAAACGGTTAATGTGAATGTATCCAATAAGCCCAACATTTCACCAACCTTGCATTATTCAACCTTCTGTTGTCGTCGTCCGCTATTTTGAGACAGGGTCCGATATCAGCAAAAGAGTATGTAATCTGAAAATGCCCGGATGTAAAAGCTTTCGCTTCAAATATAATCGAACACCTTCTTGAATACGATGATCGTTCAGGAACGTTTATTGGGAGGAAGGTAGTAGCGCTCCCTAAATCACATTCCATGTGACAGCCAGTACAAACGCTACCACCATGCTGAAATGAGCTCATTGCATTACCTGCAACCCAATTGCTTCACGTACCCCCCTGTAAGTATCAACACTTTGATTTCAAAAAATTCAAAATTATGAGATTCATCTCCTACAATAGTCAACTTTGCTTTCCTAAATAGCGTTGAACTATTTTTGAGATATTGCCAGATCACTCCAATCAACCCAGTTCACTAATCTTTCCAATGTTTCTTCTGGAATGAACTTGTCTGCAGATTCAATAGAGAAAATTTAAAAAAGGGGATGCTTTTATGAAGTATTTCTATGGAATTGTCTTCAAGGTGTATTATTGTGTATTGTGTATATGCCTCAGTTCGGCAATTGTTAACTCCCTGGCCAGCCTCCTTGAAGCACAATAAGCACATTGCAGCCGCCTCTTTCTGTATTCCATATCATAAAAACGATAAAATTCTTCTCCAGTTGACCAAGTTCCCAATCACCTAACTTTTCATAGAATCGCTAATTGTGTAGTTTTTTTAATTATTATTTTAATAAGCATCGTTTTAGGAACAAGAGTCTTCATTTCTAGCTATTACAAACACTGTCATCGATGTATTCTTTCAAACTCCCGGTCAAAACATATCATAAGGAAACTCTCTTTCAAGCTTCTTGAATTTTATTTCTGGATCTTTCAAAGCTACTGGCAAGTCTTCACCAGACTTATCATGATGTAAGTCCTACCAGTGTTGAGGTTTTATCCATGGTGTTTTTCGTTTATTTATTTATTTTATTATTTTCAACTCCTGTCGCTTGTCAACCAATAAATCATTTGTCAACTACTGGTTTCTCTAAAGATGATCCTAGCTTTCTAGTCCCTCAGGAATCCAACTCAATATCGTTGTTCCTCCGCCCTACTCTGTAATTACGCCGGTCGCAACCTAGGGTACTCATAGGCAGTCTCTAACACACCAACCCACACCCCGATCAATCCAGCTATCCAATCTTAATCGTCACCACAACAGCCTTCTCAATGTACAAAGCCAGCTCCTCCATTGGCCTCAATCTACAAAGCTTCAGTGACCTCCCACATGCACTATCTAATCTTAAAAACGTCTGCCAAATGTGACATGGGAACATGAATAATTCAAATCTTTGTTTCAACGGTTCGCAAGACAAAATACCCGAGAGACATGTACCGGCAGACGTCAAAAGGTGAGTCAGCGTGTGACGTAGGCCTGTTAGTCTCATTCTAAAGCGAAGAATCATGTGAGCATAGCGATTTCTTGACTTGTGAGCGATGAAATTTGTAGGAAAACACCTAACCCTCATATCCAAGACCTTCATCAAAATTGGATGGAAACTGTAGAAATTGAGCTTGTTTCCCAATGTTCGTGTATGCGCAGCAACTACTAATGTTATTACCGTGTCGAAATTTATATGAGATCATTGAATCGTTCGCTCCCTACCTTCTACAAGTCACCGAGATCAGACCACTAGAATCACAGAAAATGACGCTGGTTGGATTTTACATTTGTGTACGCGCAGGCCGATGCACTGAGTTGTGAGCAGTGAATCTCATAGTTCCCACACATTCCCTGAAAATACAATCAAAATTGGACGAAAACTGCTGGAATAAAGTTCGCTACAAGGATCAGTAAACATGGAAGAGACACACATACGGACTGATAGTCACGAAAAGATAGTTGTTCTGTGTGGTAAAAAACCCAAAACCACTTACGGCAGGTCCCATAAGTGAAAACAAAACAAACCTACAACACCACGAACCAGGGAAGTTCAGATAACTGCTTTTCAACTATGTTATTCATGATTATTTCAACTGAATAACTCGAAATGAAGATCCGAGAACATAACTTCAGTTTTTTCCTTCAATTATTTCATCACATAAAAAGACTTCATAGAAAAAGTCGTAAACTAATGATCAATTTCCGAGTGATTTCACAATCTAAAAAATGAATTAACTTTTTCTAACCTTCCGATATATTACGATTTTGGGAGCTTGGCATGCAGCGCGTGATTACGGTCATGAAAATAATCCTTAAATTTCTTCGAATTATCGCACGTAAGCTCTTGTTTTGTGAAGTTAAGTGCACACATTATTTTTGTTCTCATTCATAGTTTATAACTTTCTTCTCCGAGAAACATTCAGGTAAAAAACATAAATCTCATTTTATGAGATCGTTAGTGATTTTTTTTTTAGCATAGTTTTGTTATTATCACTATTCATTTAAATTACACCAGTGGAAGTTCGATTGCCTACTCGCTCCTTTCTTAGAATACTTAATTTCCGGAGAAATATGGATTTTTATCTCAAAGAAGAAGATTTACTATACAGAGTGTTATTCTGAGGAACCTACCACCGGCTAGAAATACATTCTACAAGTCATTTCTGACAAGAATTGCCTTCTAGAAAACCTTTTTTTAGAGGCTTCGTTTTCAAGTTGATTAAATTTCAAGATTTTTCTCGTGTTTTTTATCTTAATTAGTCAAAACGGTTATAACTCCTTTATATACTGAAGAAAATTCAATTTTTATCATACCGTTGGAAAGAACCATACATTTTCTATCTCTCTAGTGTATAAAAAAATATTGTGGGTTGCTTCAATCGGTGAAAAATCAATCGGAAAAGTGAATTTTGTCAAATCTTTAGAATGACCGCTTTTCGGCTTTCCAGGATTTCAGCTTTTCAACGGTGTACTCAAAATTACTCGTACAATAGAATGTAGTGAAGAACATTTAGATTGAACGCAAACTTTTCCTATGAAAATTGACGTTTTTAACGGAAAATTAAAATGTTAACTTTTCATGAAAAAGTAAGTTTGGTATTGGGTTTTATGTATTTTTTGACGCTAAATCGAATAGATGGTACTTGCACAACTCTTTGAAAATCAAAAACTATTTAACACACAATACTTGATTATCAATTTAGTTATTGTATGCATTGATTATTTGCATCTGTGTTAAGCTAAAGATCTTTCCATAGCCCCTCACTTTTCGAGAAGAAAATTATATCTTGTTATTAGTCGTTTTTCATCTGTTCTCTTGTATCAATTTCCATTTAAGTAGGTAACGACTAATATGTTTTTAAAATTACTTAAAAATTTGTCTAGCTGAAGACATAAATTTCTTCCCTATTATTGTAGTGTTGCTAAAGAGAAAGGGCTCGCAATAAAATTCGGAAGGCATTGGGATCGCCGATAATAGGACGAGAGGGGCGGAAACGAATCATTCAACCCGTTGAATAATTCGAGTCTCCCAGCAAATAGCCCTGCATCTAAGCGGCTCTCGATAAGTATAAATAGATCCTACTGGAGCTTTGCGGAGCTCCCCTTCTTTGTAATTCCATTCATCGTGGATTGTTAACCAGCGTTTCATGAAGGCAGCGCATTGATGAATATGTAAAATATCAACCAGTGTTTACTAAGTATCTACAGCATTGTTAACGCTGGAACAATGTCCCACTTGTAAGCGCTAACTTACATGATTCGTTCATGAATACTTAGTTATTGTATTCAGGAGGAAACTAAAGGGAAACCATGACGACGTTCCTTTACTATTTCCAGCAGGAAGAGCCTAGAATAACAACGATGTCTATCGTCCAAGACGTTTGTTTGCAACTACACACCTCTTTGGTTAAGTTCAAGATATTGTGATATAGTGTGACACACTTCTTCATATTGGTAACATAGATGTATAGATCATTGACATGTTTTGAATAATCTCAAATGATTCTTAATCTTGAAATATGTAAAAATTAAACTTTTTACAAGGATTCGTAGGACAAAAATATCACGGAAACATTCCCACAGACATCAACATCTTCTTGTATGTGAGTCAACATGTATTCCAGGTCTGTAACGGTGCTAATTATTCAGCGAAAGCAATAATATACGGTCGAACTGAAAACCTAGTTTCCCCAACTACCCTATCAATTCGAGTAAGATCGAACGATTAACCATTTCGAGTCTCGCGGCGAGCGCACATGTCAGCTTTAGCGGCAACGGTAGGTGTCACTAGTCGAAAGCGCTCGTTGGCTCTCAAGCCCATGTTAGGTGGTCGCATCAGCACCGTATTCATCACGACTCCTGCGCTCTACTGGTATTCTAATTAAGTAAATTAACCTTTTAGAGCGCCGCACGTATCTGTCGGCCACACACTGCTCCGGAGGCCCAACGACGAATAAATACGCCGCCCGCCTTTTCAGCAAGACCTTCTCCTGCTGTCTATTGGATTTGTATTGCCACTACATCTACCCTGAATAGTTTTGAGACCTTCGTACTGCTTTTTCATTCCTTCTCGCACCCGGTACAAGAAACAACATCACCACTATCCAAATAGAGGGATAAAGAGAGGTGAGATTTCATCAGCGAAGAAAAAATGAAAGGCAAAAGCTAAACCGTTTTCCAGTTCCAGTTCCCAGTTTTCTGATTTCGCTCACTGAATTCCCATTAGTTTCGCGTTTTTCTGTAAAGGAAACGATAAGAGTGAAAGAACCGTTCAAGAATGAAAAATTGTCTTAATGTTAAAAACCTCATAAACCACAATCGTGCAGTTAGAACGTAATTATAAAAAATATACATGTCTGCTATCTCTAAGTTCATTTTGATATTGAGAATCCCTTCTCCCTTTCTTTCCACCACCATGTCCTGCCAGCAGTCTCTTCAGCCAGCTCTTAGCTTCCTCTAAATAAGTTTCCATTTCAACCTCAATCGAAACCATCCTGAGCTATCTACTGAGAACGCGACGCCACATTTCCAAGGGAACCAGAGATTCTCCTATCCGTAAACTCACTTCAACATTTTAATGATTTGACGAGGCATACCTGGATTTTCCAACGTACTTTACTTTTCTCAAGTTTCATTAATCAACATACAACTGAATTTTGAGCCAATCATTGGTAAAATTAGTTGAACCTATTAAGGCACATTTCTCAAGGAGTTATTTTATTTTATTTTTTTCAAAACTTTATCATTCATAGAAAAGCGTTTTTATGCTGTCCATTCATTTTCAACAATTTAACACACGTTTTACGATGGAAATCGGTAGTTTATTCACCAACACCTGTTTCACTTAAGTGCATATAAGGAAAATATAATAACATACTTAATTGTATACAGGAAGATCAAAAAAGTAGGTATAAAAATACATTGTAATTCATACCTGAATGCATGCAAGTCTTGTTCTCCAAATTGACAATGTGATTTGTTAGTTTTCAACCTCTCGCTCATCTTATAGAGGAAAGGATTTTGTCAAATTCTCAAGACAATTACCGCTATAATAAAATGTTGTACTGATCCTGAGCTTTAGCACGTCCTCATTTAGTGCTGCTCCCCTTTCTTTCTCAGTGTGGCTTCTTCTGCTTCCTCTGATTTTCGTGATCATGGCTACGTTCCCTCAACCACACCACATCCACCTACCACATTGTCATTTGTAACAGTGATCTTACAACGCCTTTTATGTGCCATAGAGCATCGCCACAAAACTTCAGTTCATGCATACAATACGCACCACGTAGTCACAACAAAAGCTAGGTGATAAGATGCTCTGAGGCCCCTCCTCACACACTTTTACCCTTCAGCCCTCCTTGCACAGTTAGCTAAACTATAAACGACATTTTTTATGTGATTGCTGACTTTTTACAGCATCGGTAAAATCAAACAAAGATTATTCTGTATGAATTCAAAAGAGATTGAAACACGGTTAGTTGAGAAATATTGAAAAACAAGTGCATCACACGTACCGGTTTTTTAGAAATAATTTAAGTCGGCAATACTAATTTTAATGCGAGCCTTGTGCAGCCATTGAGCCCCCCGTTAAAAGTTTAAAAAGTGGTTAAATCATTATGTTCATGATGCTTGAAGGCTGTACCTATTCCGATTCCCTCTATCATGGGAAGATTGGAGAGTGGAAACCTGAAGAAATTCGTTATTTTTACTGGCACATTGTTACTGCAAATTACTTTTGAGGAAAGGAGACCAGTGCGAGGCTTGTAATTGGCGCAGGTGAGTCAGTTTCATGACGTCGAGATTTGAAAGTTCTGAAAGTGAAATGAAGACGCAAGTCTCCTCTTTTCTTTAATGCCTATGTCTTCCTGAGTCGATTCAATTTTTGGCGATTAGATCTATCACAACGCTGAACCCTGAGGGTGGGAAGGCAATCAAAAACTTTTTGATGAGGCCCATAACTTTACGGTACAGGTGAGCAATGTTAGCCTGAAGGGAAAATTTGTGACTCTACTACCATCCTGGAACTTCCATTGGAAGTTCAGTAAGTTCTTCTTGAATCTCTACCGCTACAGCCTCAACATTGACTATATTGGCAGGCTCAATATCGGCAATATTGACGAATATTGATGAAATGTCATGAAATCGTTCGGAAACGTTCTTCTGCTTTAGTACTTCATTTTCCGGGAGGATTGTGGAGTTCTCGATAGGATCCTTCTTTACTCCCTTCAACCAAATCTTACGCTAAAAATGTCATAAAGATCCGATAAAAATTATGATTGGTCCAACCTACCCGTGCCTAGCAGATGCTGAATGATATGATCGTGATGAAATTTGTATGAAACGATCAAACTGTCATTTCCTGACTGCCCTCCAAATCTTAGCGAGGCCAGAGGACTAGGACGTACAAAATTATGTTCGATGGATGTTAATTTAGTGCATGTTCTGACTGATGAATTAATTTGTCAGCAATGCATTCCACGGGAAACCATCAGCAGTTCAGAAAAATCACATAATAAACTGTTTGATAAATTGTGAAATCTCATTATTCAATTTTTTCTGACCTTCATTAATAGGTAAATGGAATCGCGAGCAAAAGAAGTATCAATACTGGGTGGGCTGGTGTTGACTGCAGTAGTTCATAGCATTTCAGATCGCCGTTTGAAATCTGTTGAAAGAGCAACGGAACTTCTGGAAAAGTTTCACGCTAGGAGTTCATAGAATAATTAGCAGGCCACGCAAGTAACGTCCATTTGCTTTCGGTAAGATGGTTACGAGATAGTTTTCAACACGAGACAGGCTTCCTAAATTTCACCCTGATGGAGTAGATGCCGCGGAGGTGCCGTTTGGTTCTTGTCGTCAACTGTCGACAGATTCCTTCTGCTGTAGCGAACCTCTTAGTGTGCTTAGACGTAACAAGATTTAAGGTAAACACTTTTGGGAAGGGCGATTCAGTTTGTTTACATGGATCCTCTAACTCAATCAGAAGGCGTGACGGTCTCTGCTACACATCAACCTCTCTCACTAGACAACAACGTGGGCTGACGTTTACATTTCCTGACAAATCTTAAGCGTCGCGCTTTGGCCAATTTTACCAAACTTGATATAGGTAAATGAGTTTATGCAAAAGAAAAAAAAAAGGTTAAACATTTATCCCACAAGTTGGGTAAGGCGTTCACTCGTTACATGAGTGAACATTTCCGTGACATTTTTTACTAAGGGAGTCAAGAGTACAAAATATGGTAATGTAAGAAGAAAGGACTGTTGAAGGATACAATGAAGAGTTTGACTTATAGCTTCAGTTGTCGTACTCGGGGAAAGTATACAGCTTCATTGTTGAAAGTGGGACTGCCAAAGAACGATTAAACCAAATGGAAATCGACAGATATGAAGGGCTGAACAAGGAACAATAAGGGAGGGCTCAATGCAGCTTTAGCTACACGCTCGTCGTTCTAGCTAGGGAAGTGGTAAACTCGCGATCGAATCATTGAATTTGTTGTTCACTGCCCATTCCAATTTCCATTTTTAGTGTTTTGACGACTCCTCTGTCCACCACGACATTGAGCAAATTAGATGTCAAATGTCAGCCTCATGGAGGACTTGTTGTTTACATCGTTAGACATGGATCGTTATAATTTCCCAGTTCCAGGTAAGTACAGTTAATGGTTCACTATTTGTTTATTTGAAAAATAAGAGCGAGCCTACAAAATAATTGAAATTTCAAAAAGTAATAATGATAAGAATTTGGTAAATAAATGATGGTGATAAGCATGACATTATGTAAGGAATATAGAGGGTGAAATACATGAAATGAGTGAAATACTAATTAAAAGAGATGGAAGATGATGCAACTACGTTTTTAATGTGGACACTAAGTTAATGGAAAAGTCAAAATCAGGGTTTAACGAAACAAAAGATTTGCTTTCCTAGTTTATGGTAGAAAAAGGGGCTTTGAAGCATATCGATGACCTTACATCGGGACGAGTCACGAGGAAATGAATTTCATTCAACAATCCGGTGGTTTATTCATTAGTTATTAGTTTACGGGGCATTGTGAGGTCAGTGAGGCAAGGTCGTCCGCTCAATGGCAACAACCCATAGGTAATGATCGTCGTTTACTTTACTAGTGGTGTTTCCTGCTTGAAGGCCATGTAGCTTTGAAACTATATGCAGCTATCAGGGATCGTTCGAAGTAGGGGTCCCTTCAGTTACCGTTAGACAAGTACGAGAAGTAAGCTTTCGACATCACGATTAGTGAAACGGGAACTACAATGTAACAAATGAACCACAAGATTAAAAACATTCAACGTATAAAGTCACTTTTGAATCGCCTGGAACTCCTCATTCTCTCCCCAAGATCGAGAAAATTGCCAATTGAGCGACGGGGTCTAATGTCAGAGACCCACCTAACTGAAATGAATACGTTATCAAGTTTGTTAGTGGCACACCATGATTTTACCTGAAATACGATCATGGTCACCGCCGTCATAATATGTTTTTTAGCGAATTTTGTTGGAAACGATCCCATTCAAGAGAAAAATTTCCGAGGTTCGTAACACAGCTGGACTAAATTTGGGATCGAACCAAATGAGAATCAAGAAACTCGATTGAGAGTGATGCCCTTAGTAGTGCCGACAATATTAAATCCTTTGGTCCACTCCAATTCTTGCTTTCCGTCATGAAATTCGAAATTTCCGGACTTTGTTGAACAACTAGAGTTAGGACCTAACAGAAAGAAAATCTTGAAAATCGATCAAGAACTGCAGGTTGTCGTTCACCCTCCTGGATAAATTCTAGTAGGCGTCGCTCTACTGACGAAGCCTCAGGCTGACGTCCTAAAAAACGAATAGTGAGTAAATTGCTAATGAAATCTAGTTTAAATCCAATTTAAATAAACCAAGTTGGTGTTTAAAAAGTCTTTTTTCATAATTCTTCAGAACAATTTACGAAGAATACCATTGTTCCAAATTTCATTCGTGGGTAATGATGGAAATTATGGGGGATGTTACTCTCACTATTGAACCATCTGTGTGCAGATGGTTATTTTCATTTTCGTGGACACTGTTTTCAGTTTCTTGGTCGTAAATTTGTTTTACCTTCATAAAACATTATGTGTTTTACCTAAATACCTTTTAAAAAACGTCTGCCAAGTGGGTGTGGCACATAGCTTCCTCGTATCACATGACTGTATAGATCATTGAAAATTATTATTGACTAAAGAACTTCGTTCAATTAGGCGAAGTGAATATTGAATTAGGGTAAATTTATAGTTATGCAGGAGCATAACTTGAAAAAATCCCTGAAAATTTCATCAAATCAGTCATGAACTCCCGGAGTTATGGATTTCACGTTTGCGGATGCGCAAAAACCTATAGGGGACTATCCACACCCCGACCAGCACAATCCCTGAAAATTTCATTAAAATCGGACTATAACTTCGTGTATTTTTGCACGTAACAAGGATTTGCTGACAGACAGACACACGGACAGACACGGAACCAAAATTGTTCAGAAAGGTCTAAAACGCAAAATGCGAGTGGAATTTTTGATTTTGGAGACAAAAAATTTTCACATTCCGAAAGTGAAAACAATGCTTCGGCTACCTTGGTAGACTCGGAAGCAAAATTTACAAAACCACGAATAATGACAAAAAACGGCTAAAAATCGGTAGATTGAAATTTTAAGGAGGAAATTGCTTAAAAAAAGTTCATTAAACAAGAACAATTGGATCTGAAAATCTATGCAAAAAAATTGTACTGAATATTGGACTTAAATTTTATTAAGATAGGTGAAAAATTGATACGAACACTTGAAAAAATTGTAGAAATTTATTTCTGACATTTAAATTGAATTCTGAATTTAATTCTGATCGTAGAATTTATTTGTTGATGGAAATATTGAAAACCGTTCATTTGCGTTAAAATGTATAATTAACATTATCGTTTTGTAGTTTTCACTCTGAATTTATATCCAAAATTATTGAAAGCTCATTGTTCTATTGTGAATATCCCATTAAGGATTTCCATGTAAGAGTATTTGGGCGAGAGAATACTAACAATTATGGTACCCATTGCAATTGTTTCCACGGATATTCGCTGAGGCTAATTTACTTATTAAATTTTTCGGATGGATGAGACTTAATTAAGAGCGGGTAATATATTCTTTGGAGGAGGGAGAGCTGCGTACTCAGGCCGGGAAGGAAGTGGGTAGGTATTACTCGAAATCATTAACGGAAGCTCCGCGACCGAAGCCGGATGTTACGTAATAGGAGGCGAAGTAGGTCACGACTTGCCAACCAAAATTTTATCAGAGTAACATTACCGCGGAGCATTCCAACTCTGACTCCCGTTGCAAGCATTAGTGAAATTAGGGTTGGACGGGGGCGGTGGCGGACGAGAGAAGACGGCTTCCCATCTCATACCAAGCGTTAACTTCTGGGTGTACAGTTTCGTTTTAATTTTAATTGTATAAGCTTCGAAATGTATTCATACAACCAGAGCATATATACTGTTAGGTAACGCTGACATTACTGAGAACACTCCTACCACTTATAAATTCATCTTATTGTTCCCGTAAAGTGTGTTTACTCCACATTTCACCATCAGGATGTAAGTGCCCAGGTCGAACAAATATTACAACTAAAATTGCTGGAGATTTGGGTTGCATTGCTTAAAAACATGTGCAATGAGGTGAAACACGTTGTTTTTGTAAAGGTAGAATAAATTGACTTCCATGAAACCGCCCTTCATTTCCACCATTGTCCACGAAAAAAAATTGGAACAACGGCATTCTTCACAAATTGTGCCGCGGAACTCTTTGAAATTGCAGTGGCTGTCTTTCGTTTTTACTGCTTGGCATCATTCTCAACACCTGCACTTCATATGATGACATTGGTAGGAAGAGGCAGTGTGAGATTCCGCGTGTTGCTCGACTGGCAAGTTGATGAATGAAGACGCGGTTGATTGATGGTTACCCTGTGGTTGTTCATACGTTGTTTCAGGTTTCCCAACGTAGAATGCTGGTGGATTTACATTTTTTTTGCAAACCATCTGATACATACACGAGAGCTATTGACGATTCGCTGTTTCTCGACACCTATAAGTTTGAGGAAATTTTAATTTCTGAATCAAATGTCAGATTTTTTTATTCTCAATTTTGTTCTATACAATGAGCTTACGTTAAGGTTGGGCAGCAATACCGGGGTCAGTTAAACCACAAGTTTGCTACATTTTGATGTCTAATACCTTTTTTTAAACCGCTTAAAATTGAAGTTTTTTCACTTTTAATTAAACGACCATCACCCCTTCATTTTTCAGATTATTTACATATCCAAAGAGACCGTCATCCGATGTCCGAGAGAAAATGCATTAAATTTTCTATAGCCATGATATAAAAACAATTTTGGACAGTTTTTAATTGGTCAAAAGCGTCACTGTACATACTTGAAGAAAAAAAATGACAGTTTTCCATCCGGAAAAACTTCCTCGAGCTGTCAGCTTTTTAACTGTCTACTAAAAAAAGAAAAGTTTTATGTGGGAGTTTATAACATTT
Organism: Creontiades dilutus; assembly: GCA_031894815.1. Lineage (NCBI taxonomy): Eukaryota > Metazoa > Arthropoda > Insecta > Hemiptera > Miridae > Creontiades > Creontiades dilutus. The sequence continues at coordinate 1,442,057 of JAVIWC010000497.1, read as the reverse complement.
GTTAATTGGACTTTTAAAACATAAAAGCTATTGAAAAATAAAGTTAGGGCCACGCAATAAAGATAAAACGAAAAACAGGGCCGAAGGGATGGCATATTAGCATAAATAATTTATTCTTGTAGATCGGTGGACCGAATTAATAATTCGATAGGAGATATTAACAGGAAGCAATCGATATATATTATGATGTAACTTGCGCAAAAATATAACGTCACCCATGACACTTCTATTATAGAGGGACGGAATCTCTCAGCAATTAAAAAATCATTAAACGCCATCCGGCTGAATGCCTTTTTTTTTAATCTATAGATCGGAGAAGTTCGTTTTTTCATGATTCAATATGCCTTTTATGAGCATATTAGTATCGTGGCAAAATCGAATTTTCATACTCCCGACGCGAGTAAACCGCAACCATTATAAATGATTACTAACGCATGCAAATGATCAAAACTCTGAATGTTCCTCAATTAGCCTTCCCCAACCGAACCGAATGGTTCAATATTGATAAAATCAATATATAAATATATGATCAATATTTGCTCATCAATATGCAAACGACTAGATGGTTTACTCAGCATTTCACGAGTTAAAAAGTTTCGAAGAGTTTCGAGCATTTTCACGTGGCATTAAAATAGTTTTGTAGACGTATTTATCACGCAATAGTCGATGCAAAGTCATGTTAATAATTTTATCTTTTTAGTTTATTACTCTAAAGTCGTTCAATTAAGAGTTCAGTTTATTACTTTTTAATCGATTAAGAAACCAAAATTTATCCGTCAAGAAACTAAAAAAAAAAAAAAAAAAAAAATCCGTCACCCCGGATGGTGCTGAGTCAGCGTGTCAATCTTGACCTATCCTAGAAAAGGTTGAAATTAAAGGGCTGAAATATTAGAGAAAGCTGAAAAAACTTTTTCTTTATCATAAAGCCCCTCTAGTTAAATCACTCATCTATGCGTATTAGACGTGGTAAATTACCAAAACTCGGAACCTCGCGGCCCCATACCTTGAAATTGCATTAAGGATGAAAATACTTGGGTTGTCTACCGAACCGATTTTTCAAATAGTGAGCGAACGGATGGTTGCACATTAACCCGAGTGGTCTCATTCGATTCAAAGAACAAATTTATATCAGACTCAAACAGAAAACTACTCTCTTTATTACTGATATACTGATTTTATGATAATTTGATGCTTAAATATAATTCTTTAGGGTTCATTGATCAAGATGTCATGATTACTGGCACACCCCTGATCGATGTTAGTTTTTCAAGCCAAATTTTGTGAACTTTGGTACAGTAGTTTCGGAGAAAAGCGTCGGACAGCGGATGGACTGATTTTCTCTAAATTCGATTTTTGAAATCCTCTTATCTGGAAACGGTTTATTTCAGGAAAAAATTAACCAAAATCAGAGTATCGAAAACTTTTGCAATAAGCCACATGTTTCATGTTTTTTATTGGTAGACATCCGATCAATGGCTCAAAGGAGCTCGTTCAGCCCGTCTTACTTCAATCGTTCGCTCTGTTTAATGGCTAGAGCTTCGACTCGGAAAAAGAGCGTAAACAAGACTGAGAATATGCATGTGCTCGAACAAACTTGTTAATGACAATACCTAGTAAACTGTGACAATCGGTTTTGCTGATATAGTAGCAAGGCAATTGAATTTTCAAGAGTCCCTTTGAAATATTGTTTTTGAACACGATCTCAATTTACAGGCAAGTGAAGCGTACAACAGTATTTACATTCATCTCGTTATATTCCAGTCGTATCACTTAAGGGTTTCTTTCTTCCATTGTGCCAATACACATAAATCCACCATTTTTATTATTTATATATTTCACTATCCGCAAATAGACGAGTTGAGTGTAGGTATTTACGGAACAATATCGAAAAAGTCTATGGAACGTCTAGAAGTTTATTAAAAGGTATGGAGACACACTTTAGAAAAGGTGGAGGTACTCAAATCGGTTAGTTAAACATTCATTCTATCCTACGGTATTAGGTTAGAACGTAGGTTTTTTGTGGTGAAGGTATGTACTGTTTGAGTTAAATTGTAATAGACATTCTTTTAATATTATCGGCAGAGAAGTATCATCAGAAGAAATATAATTCATAGACCGCCATATCGTAATGTTGATGCGACGAGATAGCGGAAATCCATCCAAAATAAAAAGAAAAAATCGAGGTGAAAGTCTATTTCCACAAAAATTGTATAAAAATTCTTAAACACTTGTAGACTGCTTTTGGGAGTTACACCATCATCAGGTCACCTCACTTCTCCTACATTCTATAGTGTACTGATGATGATTAAACAACCGAAACCGCTCTACAAATGTTTGTGTATTATTTGTATATTTTTTGTGGAAATAGACTATCTCGTCGATTTTGTCTTTTTATATAACACCATCATAAGGCAGCCAAGATTCCTTGCACAATTGAATAATCAAAATTGGATTACCTGATAAATTAGTGAGCTGCAATCGCCTGCTTGAAGAGATGTATTTGTTTTTCATCGAATAACGAGTCAATGAGTTCCTTGTCAAGTGTTGCCCTCTGAAATGATTTCTAGGGAGAGGGAGGGAGAGACCATATCTAGCCTTGTGTTGGAGGGGAAACTAGTAATACGTTAATTCACTTGGGTAATATTTTGGTAGGATCCGAGAGGAATATGATGAGAGGCATAGGATCCCATTTAAAGGCCTAAGAATATAGTACTACGTTTGTAGATTTCACACAGCCTACATTGGACATCTACCAGATAAAATTGTATTATCAATACTTGACTTGTACAATCTACTTGGACAATAATTATACAATTATTGTGCAGTAAGCCCATCGTTGATATACGTAGTTATTTTTGACCATGGTTGATTCTGAACCAAAATGGCTATAATCAAGACAATTGGTATAAAACCATACTTAAATGCCGAATAGGAAAACCTATCTCACAACCTATATGCATTATTTGTTACGTACTCTAAATCCCCTAAATTTAAAAAGTAGTTATAAAAATAGCGAAGTAATTTTGATTTATTACTTTCAATCCTTTTTCCTTTCTTATTCAGAGAAGAAAAACAATTTGACCTCCTTCCCCACTGTGAGTATGTCTATGTCCACAGATCCTTGTTCATTGTAATGTTCAATGTTGTTGTTAATGTATTGTTAATGTTGTTGTAATGTTCATTCCTACAGTTTTCATCCCCTTTTTGACGAAATTTTTGCATAGTGTTCAGGTTATTTTGTGGATGATCTCTTCATCTGCACATTGGCCAAAGTAAAATAAGTCCAGCATCATTATCTCCATTTCCGATAGTCGGATCTAGCTTTAATTTGGGGGGTAGTCGAGTAATAACGGTTTAACGAATTTCAACACAATAGTGTGATTATTATCCACTGCGCCTGCCCAAACGTGGAATCGTTGAAACAGGCCAAACGTGTATTACCATCCGAACTTGATGCAATTTTCGGCACTGTGTGGGTCCCCTATGAAGAACGGTACAATAATCTCATGTAAATAATAGTAACTCTCTTCTATTCACTACAGATAAAGCGTGCCATAGCTGCAAAACATGTCGACTTTTCTTTTGAAGGCGTTGATGTGTGCGGGAACATACCACGCGGTACTTCTGTCTCGAGAATTGTTGTTGACGATTCTAACTTATATTATACATCTTTCAAGAATACTTGAAACATTGTCACATTTAACTTGGGAGATGTTTTATGGTTGACGTCAATTCATTTACTTCCTCTCGATGTGTGAGTGAGTCAGTTTGGCTTGAATCACGCAATGTACCATAGATTCCTTTTAATGATAATAATTCGCCCAATAGTTTGCTATGATCTCCATTAAAATACTGTTGGCTTTTTGTTCGATAACAGCATCTACTTCTTTCTTCAGGTTATCAACACTGAACTTATTAGTTTCAACAGAATTAAATGTTTTCCATACCGCTTTGAACAGAATATGCACACATCTAATAAAGTGAAACTTGATTTCATGGATGGTTTTAAAATTGAATCATAGTAGCTGTAAAGTCTCAGTTATTTTATTCAATTGTTAGTTCGTAGAGTAGGTAGTGTTCGGAGGTTCAACATCGTCATAATAGCCTCGAGTCTTGAGTGGGAGGTTGGAGTTGGGTTCAAAAGCTGTCAATTCTGGTATCTGTGAGCGGAATCTACGGAGAAAGTGTTGGAATTCATAATAAACACCCTGCCAGCAACAGCGCCGTTCTCACACTCGTCTCAATGTCCTGACGGTCGCATTCAGTACGTGCAATCGATGAGGGTTAGGAATGGATTGTGACAATTCAGTCTATACCGAAAAAATCTTGATTTTTCCATCTCAAAATCGGTGGTTGACGAAATGGCTGCTTCCCAAAGAATAGTGCAATGGCACATTTCAAGGTCTTTGAAAATAATCCCTGCACGGTGCATGATGCATAATTGTTTGTACGTCAAAGTTGTAGACCATGAACAAACAAAACGATTTGACTCCTAAAAATGAATCATCTCTTAAAACAAGAAAGTTGTACAAATTTGAATCACTGGCCGAATTTGGATGAGTCTTCTCCTTCCCCATTAGACGTTTACCATTTGAAATCACCTGGGCACCTCAATATTGGCGTGATTTATGTCTGCTGTTGCTCATTCGAATCAGTTTAAACTAGTTAATAAGGTGTACGACGAGTAAGTTGCAGCCCAAACCCTATTCCATCAAATTTGATAATGAAACTAGGTTTCTTACGCGGAAGCGGATGATATGATTAAACCGTATGAACCCAACTACCGAATTTGAGTGAGGTCGGACCACTACAACCTGAGAGAATGATGCACAGCGAATTATGACACTATCTTGTTGAAATTGATAAGATTATTAGACCGCTCATCCCCGACTACTCTAAGAAATCGGGCAAGATGAAAAAGAAAAGAAAAGAAGCAAATACGGGGCCAGTGCTTGTGAATAGCACGCTGGGTGGATTCAGCTAGATGGACTGGCGCTGCATTTGTGATTTGTCTTCCCAGCACTTCGACAGTGTGAATGGGGTAAGATATTACAATTCAGGGGGGAGGGGGTGGGGTACTTAGCCTCCCGAATAATAAAAATTGCCTCATTATTCTTATTGGCCACTGTTCGCCAAAAATGGGCACCACCACTTAATTCAGCGTTGAGACAATGAAAATCCATTTACCACATTCGGGGTTCACCATAATCATTTTTACAGTAATTGTTGTGGTGTAGCAACATCGTGATTCCGCCGTACGTAGAAAAAAAACGTTAAATTCCAGTTTTCATAAAATTCCACGTAAAATTAAAATTCGCAGAAAAAATGGGGTTCTGCACTACCCACAACCAAAGTTGTTGCCAATTGCACACATTTACGCCATTGTGCAACTGACATCGTGGTCATACTTGAAATCCTCGCCAAAAAAAACAAGGAGATCTAGAAACAACCTGATAGAGTCGCAATATATATTGGAGAGAAGGCTGTCCTTACCCAACTACTTAGGGGTTCGTTCACATCGTGTTCGAATGGTTGTGTTCCAACGGTCTTAGAGCTCTTCCAAGAAAGGATCAGTCTGTCAGTCTTAGCTGTTGAGAAAGTTCGCTACAAGTCCCTCCTTCCTTTTCTTTTCTCTATCAGAACCAGTGACATTTTAGAACCGAAGCGTGACATTATTATATAGCTGTTTCTGTAAATTATAATTTCCTGAATTCATTATTGATTCTATTGAGTGATACTACGGTATGACAAGTAACAATCAGAGAGATGAGGAGAAGAGACCTTCCAAATCAATTGATTGATGCGTTCATGTGTTTGGAGTGCGTTTACTTTCATTAACAATCGATAAACACTTGACGTGAGAACCAGATCGACTAATAACATTCGGGGATGTTGGTGTTGGAGAGATGGTTTGAAAACATGGTAAATAAGGATCTAAGAGTCAACAGTCAAGTTTGTCCGAAAGTGATATTCTCCGGATCGCTCGAATTTTGGAAAAAAATTAGGTGTAACGAAATAAAATACTAGAAATAGCTCTAGCGTGGGGTTAGATGATTCAACCTGGGGTCGCTACAGCGAACGGTTGTCGATCTAGAGATTGATTCCTGATTCCACTCACCTCCGCTCACTAGACGGGATGTGGTTTTCCCTTCCTTAAGAAGCACTACTTAGAAAAACCTCCTAGTTTCCCGTTACAGTTTGCTTCCGAGACTACTTATGGGTAGCGAAAGCTTCCTTTTCACTTTCGAGAGATGAACAATTTTTTTTTTTTCAAAATCAAAATTCCTACTCTCATTTTTCGTTCTAGACCCTTCTAAACAACTTTCGTTTAATGTTTGTCTGTCTGTCCATGTGTAGTCAGATCCTTGTAAAAAGCCCATTTCCCTAAATCGTCACCCTATTTTTACGAAATCTTGAGGTTTTGTGAAGGTTGATATGTTGATGGTCCCCTAAGAGTTTCATCGATATGAATTTTTTTAAAAGATCATTTGAAACATTTCAAGCTATCTATATTTTCATGTCCGTAAGCGAGGATGCTGTGTGTCATACCCCCTTTTTTTCTCGCTTGGATCTTCCGAATAGCCGTCCAATTTCACCGTAATTGCCCGTGATTGGTATTACACACTTGTTGAACATCCTTTCAAAGTTCCTTGAACTTTCCGCTGGTGTTCCCCGTCAATTTATATGTTGTGCGGCATCTACACTCCATTGAGTATCTACGGTTCTCCCAACCTTCCTTTAAAATACAATCCACCGCATCTAAATTGCACATGTCGCTAAACCAATAAGTTATGTTCAAACGTATGTTGTTGAGGTCGGTTAGTGGGGATAATATTAAAATATTTAATCTTATAATAAACAGAATCACGGAAGCTTACTGCAGATACCAAGTATTAAGTACGTAAGTATTAGGGTATGATTGGAGATGAACGCACTCTAAACTGGTTCATGCATCTGAAATGGCCCGAAAAGTTATTGATACCTAGATGGGATTCTAAATCACGCCTTTTTACTTTGAAAACCCATCCCTTTCGTCAACTTCGGACGAAATTGAATCATTGAACCGTTCACGGCTCAACGAAACCTCTTTGGCCATGGAACTTTCCCCTTGAACGTAACACGAGAAAATGTTTTAAATGTCGCTTCGTTATAATTCAGCCTTATTTCTTCAGAACGTTTGTGATCCGAAGGGACCAATATTACCTAATGCAATCAGGGACTATTATTTGGCCTCAATATTATATCAGTACTGACATTAGAACGCCGAAAGTATTTAACAGCAGCGAATGCCATTTGTTGTTAACTGACGAAAATACATTTCTAAATCATTTAAATGTAACCCAATAATATAAAAAACGTCTGCTAACCGAGTTTTGGAACAAAGCTTCTTCATTTTGGTAACATAAAAGTGTACACCACTGAGATTTTTGAATAGTCCTTAAAGTGTTTTAATCCTAGCAGAGTTAGAAATAAAGGTTTTTATAGTGATTAACAGTACAACAATGTCACGTGGAAAGTTTTCACAAAAACAACGCCTTCAAGTGGTGGTCTCTTGTGCTGATTCACTGGTGTGTACTTTAATAATGCGATCTTGTTTAAATTTATGTGTGATTAATAGTAAACCGTTTTTCCCAGTCTATCCTTCGAATTTGAGCAAGACTGAACGATCAGGAAGAAAGGAAGTTATGATTGACGGATTTATCGTTTGCGCAAGTACCTAATTAAGTTTAGTGAGTAACGAAATTCATAGCAGACCATCAACAGCTTAATTCATACAATACCTGTGAATTTCATCAAAATTTGATAAAAATCATGGAAATTGAGATAGTTGCAAGGACTTTTGCGCATGATCACCAGCTACTAGTATACGATCGAGTTGGAATCTACGTGAGATCGTTCCTTTCTAATTACGTTCCAAATTAAGAACATTGGACCAATAGGACTTTACGTTAACTTGACAGTTCACGTTTGCGTATGTGCAGCGATGTAGGAACAAAGCTTCTAATGAATTAAGGTAGAAGCAGAAGCAATACGAATTTTGGAGATTCATTGTAGAAAATCTATTCAACTAGTGGCTTAACAACTGTCATGGTTTCGAAGGTACTAATTTACGAAAAAATTTCTGAATCTTGGGTTTGATTCGGGTCGTCTCAAATATTTCTCCTTGAGATGAACGTTAAAAAAGAGCTGAAAAACAATTTCCCAACCATCTTAACAGATTAATTTCCTCCTGGAATTCGCTAAAAATAGTATCCAAGGCACATCTGCGGTTAAATATTTTGAAGGCCAGCGAGGGCTTTTCAATTTCGCCGCCTTGTCCGATAAGAGGAACAGAAGAAATGTGATGAAAGCGGGATGGTTCGCCGGTTTTCGTATAATTCATAAACAAACCCCGCTACATAAGCGAGATGGGCTCCCTTGGAGAATAAACGAAAGAGGTTTATAGCAGTGGTATCAGCCAACGAACCTGCCGAGTTTTCCTTTTTACATCCTCCTGAAAGAAATGAGGTAACAAATGCACCTAAAATGGAACATTTAGGTGCGAGTTTTATCGCCCGGAATTGATGGGATCGCCTTTCACCGTTATGCAACCGGTGGAACAAAAATACATCAATAACCAATGAACATAAGTAATGCTCCATCTCATCAAATGTATAGATTCAGTCGGCTGTGGTATAAATTCATTTGTACAATTGCTTAGAGCAGTATTGTGGATTCGATTGAATTCCCCAATTCAACATGTGCACATTACGTTTACGTAACACCATAAAGCAGCAGGCCGTGCACATTAGGTATCTAGCGGGTTTCTCGACATGACATAGATATGGAATTGAAAAGTTGATGCTTTTTACTGTTTATAAACCATTTGGAACTTTTGAAAAAGTTTTCCGGCCTTTATAATTTTCCTTATTTCTACTGTTCGAAATTTCGCTGTTCTAGAACGTTCCAGACGCTTGTTTGCCTCCAAACTGGTATTTCTTCATGAATTCGGTACGAAATCGGAAAGTTGACCGTAACCACTGGAAAGAATTGCTAGTAGTCCCGTTTTCTGCTTTGAATGTCGAAGGATCAATTCAGGTACATGAGAGCTCATTTTTTCGACTATGCTAATAACGTTTCCCAGTTGGTAGCTCAATCAATCCAACCCTAATTTGTACGGGGAAGGCAACCTCGGAATTTGTGTGCCGTAATTGGTCCCAAGCCATACCAAAATATGGTTTGAGCTCATCCGTGCGTGCGAAGTCGCCACTGCTGATCCATTCTTTGTGGAATACCTGTGGAATACACCCGACGCCAATCACTCTCGAAGCTTGGATATAAAGTGTCAGATATGTGTGTTATTTTCATTATAACTATTCAACCTTTGCGTCAATATCTTCAGGTTTTCTCTCAGCGTTCCCACCATAATTGTCTTAAGTGAAACTGGGCCAGCTGAAGGTTGGGGCGGATCATTTACCGAAACGATTTACTTGACGGAAATCAGAGTTGTTTGAATCTTATCTCCTTCGTCTGGCTTTACGGGAGAGCTTCATCACAGTGGATAGGGTTCCTAACACGACACGGGCAAATTAATCTTCCCTCTATTCCTGTACCAATTGATCATCTGGGTTCGGTTACTCTTGGCGGGAATTTATTTGGATTTATTGGTATTAGCCCTGACTCATTTGGCTTTGAAGCTTGTATTTTTCTTTCCAGCTTGGTTCCAAGCGATTGGTGAAATAATTCAGTCAGTTATATGGAAAGGTGTTACAATTCAGTGTTTCGATTCGACGTGATCCTTAAAATTAAACTTTTAAAACAAGCTTTTTTTTGACAGATTCAGTTTCGGAATGGTCCGGAACGGATTCATGCTGATTTGCTATCTTCTCTCATGTTCGTGGGGTTGTCCAATATCCCCTGATATAATCCCAAGATATGATTTTTATGAAAAAGAGGAAAAATTAACAGCAGCATCAAATAACTTTAATAGACAAATAAGTGTTGTGTCACATCAACATGAAACATGTCTAAGACAAAATAATAATAATTATTATAATTCAGTACTGATTCAAATGAGATCAAAACTCAAATGAAAGTCTCCGGTTAATGACTATATATATTTTCAGTGACTACCTACAGCAAATTAGAAGGTAGCGGAGTTAAGTACCGTGCGGTGAACACATACAATCAAGTTCAACTCATGATAAACTATTAATATTGAATTAATATTTCTTCCAAAGGTATTTTATGAAAATGACTCATTGAAGTATTTGAATACAAATCGTGATGTATTCTATACCTGCAATGGAAAGTGCAACGAAGTTATCAAGTGTGGTGGAATGCGGGGAAACGTTGAAGTATTCCATTTACAGAGCTGGAATGTTCACTTCCAGGATCGGCATTCCCTAACCGATATCGGGAATTGTCTCGATTATTGAGGGCAATTCCTTTCGCGCATCCTGACGTTTTCTGGTCGATTGCAATGCCAATGGTTTTTCGTTCGCTTGAAGACATGTGCGACAATCGAATGACGAACCTGCAAGAAACTCTCCCGGACGTCAACGAGTTCCTGTTAGAGAGGAATTGTTTCCTGAAGTGCCCTCTAATCATAGGAGCCAGAAGAAAAACTTTGTGTTCGACGTTGAAAGTTGGCGTTCAATTGTTCAGAACTAACCGACAGTGGGAGACGTCTCGCTGATTGGTAATTACCAGTCTAATTAAAGCGAGGAGTGGCTTTATGTGGATGGAGCTTCGTTTCCCAGTTTTTCTTTCCTCACATAGATTTTGATAGAACCACCAAGACTTTGTATTATTGCAATGCTTTTCTTGAGACTGCATTTTACTTTCTCACAACCGACAATCGGGAAATTTTCGCTCTCACTAGACTTAGAAAAAATTATACATTTCCATGCTCGCTGGTCAATTTTGGCCCAATCCAAACCCGGAACGTGTCAAGCCAATTTCATATAACGCAACTTGAAAAACTTCTTGTTCTCCAAAATCAAAATTTATATACATACGCTTTTTGCGTTACCAAGCTTGATAGTCCCGCTTGATTCATTCAGTGTCTATTCATCTGACTGACTGTGTATTAGCGTCAGTCCCTTGTCACTCACTTGAAAAACTTATTGTCCTGAGAAAATCAAAATTTCGACATTATACGTTTCAGAGCTCGCAAAAATATTTTGGTTCTGACATTTTCGGTCAGTCCCCTGTTTTTTTTTTCAGTATGTTTGCCACTCGAAAAAGTTTTTTCTTAACAAAATAAAAATTTCCTTTTGCTTTTCGGTTTCAGAGCTTGCTGTACAGTTTTGGTTCTTTCTCACTCTGTCCTTCTCACACCTTCTGACGCAGTTTTCAGGGCTTGTGCGGGTTACCTCCAAGATGGTCCCCAATAAATATCCTTGCCACCAGATCATTGCTTGTGAGCATACGCAAATACATTTTCTCGTAACGTCGATTTCCTATGCCCTATCTGTCCTAATCGTTCAAACTGGATGGATAGTTGGATATTTAAGTTGCGATTTGATAATTAAGTGCGTTAACCGTTAAGCATGCAAACAAGGAAAGCTGTTTGATGCGGGCAACGAATCCGAAACACGCGAATGCCTTTTTCAAGGATATGTCAATTAGTAAAGATTGAGTAGAACAAGGTATATATTTAAAGATGAGCACCTTGATGGGCTGGTCGAACAAAGGGCGGTTTATGAGAAAATATTTACTTGTTGCCTCCACAGTATTTGAGACCGAATCCGGATTTTGGTTCAAATGAGCGATATTCTGACGTAGGATATATCAAATCGTAAAGAGTAGTTTCCTTCGTATCATGTTGATGGTGAATCAACACGACATCAAGTTTCCCGTAAAATCGTAACTCGCATTGTGGGTGATAAACCTGAAATGGGCCCCGACACGCAATGCAAAAGCGCGACTGAGGGATCAATAGGCACGTAATTCATCATCTTCCAATTCATCTTCATAAACCAACTTTTATACAATTGTAGACGTTAGAACACGGTTTTGATACATTGTGTCACGCACTCTTTCAGGTTTTGTTTTTTGCTTTACAAGACCGGCATCAGAAAAATGAAACGTGCTTTTTCATTGCGCGAATATTGGTACCGGTTTTTATGATGCAAAATGTGGAACAATTTGATTCGTGAAAGATGAAAAGTGAAAAAAATTTCAAACAAATTTGTACAAAATGAGCTAAACGAATGCAGTATACCTAAAATAGCGGACTCGTACTCTTCAAGAGAGATTATTATCATTTTGACACAAATAATTGGTGTCTGAACCATTCTGGTCTGGATTTCATTGTCGAAATGTATCTATCACTTTCGGGAAGTAGTCAGCTTTTGCTTGACTAACATATGAGCCAAGACTTCAAAATTTATTTACATCGTAACATACCATATCCATCATATGGCACCTTTTTCGGAAAGATCTCGTGATAATATTCTAGTTTATGGATTAAATTTAAAAGTTGAGTAGGGCAGGTAATTCTATGTGGTAAGTCAATCATACATCTATTCAAGAATGAATAGAACAATAATAACAAAATTGAACAATCAACTAGGGCATACTTGAGACCGGCTAATTATTTTCCCGCCAATGAACTGTGTTGATCCGCTCCATAATCCATTCTGACTTGTTTTGTAATATTCAAGCGTTCGAAAAATTTTATATGTTTAGTGGTGCTTATCGTTGAAGAGAGGATTGAGGAAATTCGTTTTTTGTCGCCTTTGAAGATGGCTGTCGGCGATAATACCTCCCGCTAAATACTGCTGGTAGTTTCAATAACCATCATAGCTTGTCGTTCGGTCGGTTTAACAGCCCGTTTATTCCTAGCAAAAATTACGGAGCAAAGGAAATAACGCGAGCTCATAATAAACGGAAATAGCTTCAAGCTGACTAAAGGTCACGGTAAGATCTAGGTGCACCTATTCGGTGTTCTATTAAATTCTGTTACTGTTTAAAATCTTTCGTACTTCACCTAACCTTCCTTGGAAACATTGGGCACAACATTTGAGTTAATTTATTCCGAAAAAGATATGGGAAAGAGTTTTCAGAAGGTAGCGTACATTAAATATTCCTCATAACCATTAAGCACGCCTAGGCCTAATGTGTTTTTTCTAAAGCGATTTTATTTAAACTCTTAAATAATAACAGGAGCATGGTTCAAAACTTTGTAGAGCACTCATCAAAATTATGATTGATTGGTATCAATCCTATGATTCTTCATCCAAAAACCTAATTTACTATTTCAATAATAGGTACCTATTTGAAAAATAAAAATTAATGATGAAGTGGATATTTTTTATGAATAACAAATCGGATTGAAATTTATGGATGGATTGGATTTTCTTAATCTGATATAGGTCAGACATGAAATCAAGAGATAATTTGTGTTATACAGGGTGTCCCGGGAGTTATGCACAATCCGACTCCTACGTGTTCTACAACTCATTTCCAACCAAAAATGCCTCACTGCAATTTTTCGCCAGAAGCCTCGTTTTCGAGCTATTCGCGATTTTAAGATTTTTTTCGTGTTTTCGATCTTAAGTCATTAAAACTGTCATAACTCCCTCAATTTTGGAGATAGCTCAATTTTGATGACACCGTTGGGAAAAGCGTAACATTTTCTATCTATTTGATGTCAGAAAACCTTTTTTAAATTGCATTGAAGATGTGCCATTGATGCGCGAAATGGCAGTTTTGTCAAAATCTTAAAATCGACTGTTTTTCATCTCGCCTAGAAACCCAATGAATGCTTGAAGCAGAACTATGCAGACCTGGTAAAACGTGCGGCAAAATGTCAGCTTCTCCAACGTCGTTTTGGTTTCTAAAAATATTTTTAGTTGAGGAAATAGTGTTTAATTCTAGAAAAACGTGTGTTTTCTGTTAAAATTGAGGTTTTTCCAAAAGTCTCGATATCAAAAGGTTGGAGACGGGATATACGTAACGTTTTCATTCTTTAAATTCATTTTCATTTTTAATATTTAAATTTTTATTTTTTTAATTCAAATGTTAACAATCTTGTTTAAACTCTAACTCTTTGTATGAACTCGATTTAAACCCCATATCTTACCATTGTCCAACACCTGGATAACATGTTCGAGTCAATAAACATTTTACTTGAACTGAATTTGGTCAGAAACAACAAATTATCAACATTGCAATACCCAATGCTACGGTCAAATCAGATTGGGGTTGATAATACACGGCGCACAAAGCAACCCCTCCTTCAAGACCTGGCGGTCGTGCGGGTCATTGCATATCCTTGCTCCTAACCAAGACAATGCCTCCTCTGTAGCTTTCCCGATTTTCAAACATTAAGTCTTTTTTAGAGATACAGGGTGTCCAACTCCTACGTGTTCTACAACTCATTTCCGACTGCGATGAGTTGCATTCATCTTCGAGACTTTTGGAAAAACCTCAATTTTAAGAGAAAACACACGTTTTTCTGCAGTTAAACATCATTTCCTTAGCTTAAGTTTTACCAGGTCTGCACAGTTCTGCGTCAAGCATTCATGGGGTTTCTGGGCGAGATGAAAAACAGGCGATTTTAAGATTTTGACAAAACTGCCATTTCGCGCAGCAATCGCCCATCTTCAATGCAGTTTAAAAAAAGTTTTCTGACATCAAATAGATAGAAAATGTAACGTTCTTTCCAACGAGCCATCAAATTTGAGCTATCTCCAAAATTGAGGGAGTCAGGACAGTTTTAATGACATAAGATCGAAAACACGAAAAAAATCTTAAATTGCGAATAGCTCGAAAACGAGGACTCTGCCAAAAAAATGCTTCGGAGTCATTTTCGGTCGGAAATGAGTTGTAGAACGCGTAGGAGTCGGATTGTGCATAACTCCTGCGACACCCTGTATAAAGGAAACCGCAAATATGGAGGTAGACTTACCAGCTGGAAGACGGCAAAAGAACTACTTGGTTGTCGTGTGTGAGTTATCTGTTATGGGTTAGCGAGAATACTGTGGGCACACAAATGATCTTTCACTGTTTTATCTGTTAGACATGCGTTCAAATTACCTCTTGATCTCTTAGATTTTTATTGTCAATGTATTTTCCAGTGGAAGTGATTGAGTTTTAATGGAATATGAAATTCTTTTAGAGTGAGAATGATGTTGAAAATGAATTCAACATTTTGTTTGGTCTAGGAAAATAAAATGGTCTTCATTCTGCGTATAGCGCAATGGAAAGAACCAATGTTAGAATAGAGAATAACTAATTTTATTGTTTTTTTTTTATTTAGTAAAACACGATCGATTTGATTATACAGAAGCCGTGATTCGTCCTTCTGCTGCCATGAATATAAGGATGAGGTCACGTTGTCTTAAAGCAATATAAATGACAACGATGAAGCATGAAAGCTCATTTTATCTAATACTAAACTACGTTCAGGGCAGTATGAGAATCCATCAGAGATTGTGTTCATCGAATGACCGCTACTTAAGATTGGTTAGGAATGTGCGTCTCTACGATAGTATGCTGGGCACGAGAAGGAATAAATAGAGCGAAAATGAAATAGTGAAGTAGGAAAATCAAAAATTACGGAGTAGGCAGTCGGCATTTGTCATGTCCAAAACGAGATTTCCTCTTAATTGATCACCCGGCGAGGCTTCCCCCTTTAACTGGCCAGTGTGGGATCGCGTGAGATTGGCAAAGCTCCCCCGTCCCCTTCCCACCGCTCGGTTCCCCTTTACGGACATCATCACGCCCTCTAACGGCGGACGCAGCGCCTCTTAAATACAGCTGGTGGTTCGCGAGGCAGGAGAAAAAAAGCTGCAAATCATTACTCAAAGGGGTTCTCTGCTCGCATCAGTCCGCCACTCAGAACAATTACTATGCTTCTGTCATGTGAATTTAGATTAGCACCGGGGTCACAGTTCTGATTTTGGCAGAAATTTGTTTTGTTTTGTTTGTTCAACGTGACGAGGTGTCACTTGGGAAAACGTTTGCCAAATTTTGAGTTAACTATATCTTCTTCGTATACACCTATAACCTTATACTCCTGGTACTTCATACTGCCCACCCCCTTAGCAGTATACAATAATAGACATTTCTCCTCATACTGCTGAGAAAAGTAAAAATGGATATTACTTTCCAAAAATATGGACTCTGTTGAGAAAGCACAACAGTAGTAGTAGTAGTGTATTCTATAAAGTGACAGAAGGTTTTGGATAGTTGGTTCTAGGCTAAAGCATGATGCATGCCAAAATACCATGTTCTTGCAGACATCAACGCCTTCAGGCAGTGAGTCGATCGATTACGCTATTTCGATAGTGGATTTTCCTATCTACCCAGGAAATTTTAGTGATATCGGACCACTAGAACCCGAGAAATGAAACTGGGGGAATTTGTTTCGCTCATGCCCAGAATGCTGTATTGATTTGTGAGCATGAAATTAACCCGAACATTCTTGGAAAGTTTAATCGAAATCGGATGAAAACAACAGCGTAAAACTTTGTTGAAACTAGAAGTTGTCTACTCTGATTAACGGACTGAATCAAATTTGAAAAATTATGTAAAAAGCGAAAGAAAAAGCCATAAATAAACCGTTCACCATCTTAGCTTGACTCACAGGGAAAATGTACTGTCAAAGAATCGTATTGAACGTAGAAAAAAAATACAAAATAATATGTGCTGTTCAAGATCTATAAACTGATATATTTCATCATTAGCGATCAACCACCCACCACTTGCAGAAAGGTGATTTGTTCGAAGCCAAAGTCGTGACTAACGATTTGAATGTCATGTCTACAAAAGTGGATAGCTAATAAATCTAGTTATCTTTTACAAAATGAACTAGTAAATTTAAGATTGAAATTTCTAATCGTATTACGAAGATGTGAAACAACTCTTTGGGAGTAAGAAAATGCAATAATGGATGAATTGGTGAACATTCAATACATTTTGCTACTGCTCTTTTCTATTGTTCATCACATTACCGACCCTGGTCATTGTGAACAAATTGAGCTTTATTTGATCTACTGATTATGAAACGGGAACTATTGGGCGAAATTAGTAGCACAAAGTATAGGACATATGTTTCTTTTTCTTCGTGAAAGTCAACATTTTCAAAGTTTGTGATACAACTAGACTTAAAGTGGAATCGAACATGATAAGAATCATGAGAATTGAGTGAGAATAGTAACAGCTTTAAACTGATTTATTCGGACACAAAATGTATCAATAACACACTTTTTTTCGGCAATCCTCCTCAATATCCCCCTTTTTCATAATAAATGTCAACGTTTTCAAAGTTTATGACAAACGACTAGACTTTCAAGTGGATCGAACAAGATAAGAATCATGAGAATCGGCTGAAAGTCAACAAAGTCAAAATCAACCAATAACACGCTTTTTGCGGCTTCCCTCCTTAATATCTCCCTTTTTCTTCGTGAAAGTAAACATTTTCAAGGTTTATTAGATAACTAGACTTCAAGTGGGATCGAACTGGATAAGAATCATGAGAATTGTACCCTGAACAGCTACATACTGATTTTTTGAGAAACAAAATCAATCCGGTTAATCACTTTTTTTCGGCTTTCCTCTTTCACTTCCACCTTCAACAAACGTCTCTCAAATGTTATTCGCAAATGTTACCGAGCTCACACTTAGTTGAGTTAGCAGTTGTTCTACAGCAACAATCGTGCTGGAACTGTTGAGCTGCAACTGTTTTGCCAAGTCGTTCCGCGGTCTAAACAGATGCAGTAGAGTTGGTTGGAAGTTTTGTTTTGTCCCCATCTCTACGAATCACTGCTCCAACGCATGACAGCAATCTACAATTCCATACTTTTCACGATCGACTCAAATGTTTGTCGTGTCACGAATTCTTGACAGGAAGGCATACTGTTCTCTTTCTTCGAGGTTCAACGTTTTGTTAGTAGCCCTATATACAGATATACATACAAGGTTCTATTTTATGTGTATGAGTTGCGTGGTTATCATAGTTTACAGTTTTATAGTTCATATAAAGTGTGTTCGGTGTATTCTTATCCCCTTCAATATAACACCTAGCAAGAAACAAATCCAAACTATACTACGTTCTTTAACGTCGAGCAAAGAATATCCTTACAACAATATAATATCCACCAGAACTTTGAAACGTAAACGTTGAAGCGCTCAAGTTAAGCTCGGTCGTAAGCGATACACGTAACAACAATGTATATCCGTCGACCTCACGCACATTTAAACTTGAGTAGGTGTATAGCGAGTGCGATTAAATCTGCAATCCCCTCGGCAGGAATTGAGGGAGAGATGGGAATTGGGACCATTAATTTGTTCGTTCAATCGCGGAAAGAGAGAAGATCCAGGCTTGACGCTTTGTTTTCTAGCTCTGCCCGTAATGCGTTAAATCCCAAAGGTTATAACGTGAATTTAGCCCTTCAGGACGTGTGAAATACAAGAGTGAGGCATTTTATTGGTTTGTGCATGGTCGGGTGGAATGAAGGGGATTTTCATTTCACGGTGACTTGTTGACAGTCTGAAGTTGGAGAAGATATTGAACTCTCTTCCAAATTGAATAACTAGCGAATATCCATGTCGTACTAGGTTCAACGGTTGATTAAGATTTGAGAATGATTATTCCAGGCGCTTATAAGCATCTCAGAGGATGAGTCATTCTTCTAAAAGTGACATTCAACGATGGGAAATCACAAATAAGCCTTCAAAGTGAGAACGAAATCGGAAAAACCTGTAGAAATGGTGCTAGATACAATCTGTACAAGGTTTTCAAACGTTTGCACTCGTGGAAAGGCTATCATTAATCGTACTGCAATGCAACTCATACTACCTATGTCAATTACGGCCACAAACACATTTTTTCCACGAACCGAAGAAATGAAGATAATCATGTTTAAAGGAATTATTGGCAGTAAGCCACATTTACTCATGCCTAGTGTGACGTGAGAGGTCGCACATCCAATTTTCGTTGGTTTCGCACAGAAAAAAAAAAATGCATGAATGGAAACTTCGACCCAGGAAACTAACAGAATTTCAGACGTTGAAGGTGTATTCTCTGGTTTCTTAACAATGGAGACACAGGAGCAACTTGGAGAAAATACAATAAGTGAAGAAGCTACTCTGCCTTCCCAATTAGGCGGACGTTTTAGTCAGCTTAGGAAGTTCGTACGAGGTCTGGGGCACGGCAAATCCGGTGTTGTTGGTAACCCATCAGTAGAGATGAAAGCATTCTTGACATTCTATCCTAGTCATTAACTCAACATTTGGTTCATGCCGCTTCATCCAGTTTTCCTTAGTTAGATGTTTTGAACTATGTTCGGCTTCAGTTCAATGAACTAGAACAAGGAGGAATGGAATAGACTCGTTGCCCCTTCCAAGGTGTGAGGCGGTATTCCCCCAACACCCGGAGGGAACTAAAGAAACACAGTTAACAAAGATAAGCACCAGGCTTATGATCAGGGTTGGCAGTTTCAAGAAACGGTAGGGGAGAACAAACTGTCCATATGCGTCACAAAACCTACTGATTTATAAGTGGAAAATATCCAATGGATCATTGTAAAGAAGGTAAATGATGCATCATTCCATAATCACAATAGCAGTGAGTTCACACAAGTTCATATACACCACGTTTCCATAAAAAATTAAACGAAAAACTCACAATCGATTTAGTTTTCAAATTATGTTATGAATGATTGGATACCGATTTTGTTTCTTCGAGTTTTCAAGTTTTATTAAGTACAATTCATTTCTGGATTATGAAGTGATGAATGACGTGAAGTATTAACTGATGATTAACCAAAGAGGTTTCTATAAAGTGAAATCAGTTTCAAAGAACATTTTCCGACACAGTTGTGACAGTCAACTACATTGTAAGGTTAATCCCGAAAAATGTGGATTTTAGATCCTTTCTACTATCACTCACTTCGAAACACATTCGACGTGAAGGGGCCAAGGTGTTGTAATCCAATTGCACACATTATGAAAAAAAATATGCGCCTATCTTAACTGTAAAGTTGATGTCTCCCTGTTTTACACGATCAGACGGGTTTGTTAGAATGTTACAAAACTAATTAAGATATGGAACTACTCATAAACCGGGAAACAATTTTTATGAGATAACCAAGCTGACCTTCAATTAGAGCGTCAGTCAATGGGTTTAATTTTTAATTCTTATTCCAAAATGAAATAAGCTTGACAAATGGTCTCAATCAAAGTTTTATGATTTTCTTGTCCAGTTTGTTGTTTGTATTTTTAATTGCTGCAGTTCTAGAATCGTCCATCATTTAATGAATGATATAATTCATTCATCAGGATATTGATCGATTAACGGTTATAAAACTGGCATTCTAAATGGAGCATTCAATTTTGAATATCAAAGAATGAGTTTTTAATTTGAACTACTACACTTGTCGCGAATGGGATTTAAATTTGGAATGGATTTCGGTATCAAAATTTGATTTCACTGTGGTCACTCCCATCAAAATTCCAAATCACCTCAAATGTGAATAAAGATTCACTGTATTTACAAACTTGAAATGGAGTAGTTGATTATATTTAAAGAAAATACGTAAAGGAAACAAAATCTGGAAAATGAGTGCCTAGGAAGAATTAACAGAACAAGTTTACAGCAGCACGTGTTCAAGCATCATAGCATAACTACCTAAAGGATACTAGACAGTACCCGTTCTATTCCAATTAATTTTTCATTTATTTTTTTTTACATGATCAATATTAGTTTCGGTCGAAACTTTAAAGTATTCTAAGAATTCACATATTGAGATTTTCTCAGGTGTTCCACGGATTGGAGTCGACATGGTCCCCAATAAAGTTCGTTATAATTTACTAAATCAAAGGCTTGCTCATGTACAAGCCTATGGAACTGGAAAAATTTCGTTTCTGTTTCACAATGCTCTCTGATTATGCTGTTCATCTTTTCTAATGCTCTGGAGTTTTCATCCTGTGCAGCCTTGTGATGAGTTTTAGGAAGCTATGCGTCATTATCGAAAATAACAAACAATCGAAAAACATTGAAGTTAATGTCGTAGGGGATTGCTATTACACGCGAATGCTACTGCTGAGTTATTCAAATGCCTCAACAGTTGTGGCATTAAGCCCCACGGCATCCATCCAGCCCAGTTTAGGTTTAGTTCTTGCGGGTTCAGGTTGTAAACGATTTAAGATTGATCTCTGCACGCCACCTTTCCAACGTCCATTACGGTGCCTTTCACTAGAACAGTGGGATTGATTTCCTAAGCTGCACAAAATTCTACCCAGTGTAAAAATGAAACACTGTAAAATACCATTCAAGTGCTGTAAGCTATGAAATGATCAAATTTTCTTAATCTTCATCGTCGTGAATATCTGATTTTAAGATATTTTTATATAGGGTATATTTATAAAGAAAATAATTCTATATATCATCATGTTCGTTACTCATTTGGCCATAAATGACAAAGTTTTCGTGCCCAGAATAAAATCGTGTTCAGATTAAAGGAAACAACTAGTTTTTGAACAATGTAATTAATATTGCAGACAACATTCCAAATGTTATTCCTAGCACGGGAGTTGACCAGGATGGTTATGATGCGATAACGCGGCTCAACCTTACTTTTATCTCTCCATTCAGAAAGTTTTATTGGAATTTTCTTTGAAATTAGAAAAAAAATTGTTGAACGAACATAATTGCCTCTCGTCAAACCCATCCTGTTTGACGACGAAGCTCGGTTTAGAGGATACTAACTTGTGGGACAAAGGCATTCACGTGCAAGGTGATGTGGTGTTACAGGTGGTTGGAAGATATTAAATCCAATGTGGACGGGAAAAAATATAGGTCTACTTATATGTGCTCAATTTAAATGAACCACCTTTGAAATTATTCTTAATTCTAACAGGTATCCCGCTTCTGGGGAGCTTCGCTTCTGAGGGACGTCCCTAGATACAGGCAGTGTGCTCAGCCTTAACCATTTGTTTTCTTCATCGGATCGATCTTACAATGGTCTGCGGATTTGTATTTATTTGTTTTGGTTGTGAGGTGAGTGTGGTTATGAAGGAACTTGTGTCCAATCTTTCTACTTTAGCACATTAAGCATGCTTCTCAACATTTAACATATATCTTCAGAGTTGATTCGAATTGATAGGTGATGCACTCCTGCATTTTGTGGCTTCCTCAGTAACGCAAGCTATATATGTATCCTATACAAATTAGGAAACTCCGCTCCCTGTATTTCAAACCCCTCTCCATTTCCTTCCAATACTTGACTGATCTGTAAGGAAACCAACATCTAACGACCAACGTTAATTCATCTCAAATTTACAGTTCATCCGGGAAGATACCAACTGGCTTGAACCGGCTTTAGATAAACCCATCTAATAGCCGACCCCTTTTACCATCTTAGGTATCGAATAATCGTTCAGGCAGAAAGTCAACTTCGCCTTGGTCATCAACCCTGGTCCCCCAGGGACTTGAAAAATGCTCGTTGTACATTCAACGACGAATTGAACTGGGCCTCGGTTTTGAGAAAGTCTCCACTTTTGATTCATATCATTCAAGAACATCGGAGTTTCAAGACATTCCGTACAAATTGAACAAAACAGGCAGCTTTACGTTGAAATAAAATATACTTTTCGAATCGTTAAACAATAATACGAACATTTGGGATTGATCTGGGATTTGAGCGATCGTCTATCAAAGGCCACCTACATTTGAAGATAAATTGCAACAAAATGCGAAAATCGTGTAATACGCATAATGATGATCAATAAGAATGCAGATGATTGTTTGACTCCAATTTTGATAATTTCGATCACATTTTTGATCACCCAAGCGTTCAAGTTTCTTTCCATTCGATGATAAATCATGTGTAGAATCGGAATCTACAAAAAAGGTGACAGTAGAGGCACGTTCACAGTAAAGGAAACATCCGATGTGAACTGAACCATTGTGAAAACTCATCGATGATCGATCAGCTTGGCTGCAATTATTGAAGATTAGAACATCGATGATGAACAGCGAAGTTACTCCAAAACGTAAGTACCCATTCGAAGCCCGCTCATAGTCTGAATGGTATCGATTGAGAGAACCTATTTTTTCCTAATTATCACCGCCTCAATAAATCATAAGGCCTGCAAATTGACATCTTATAACTGACAATCTTCTATTAAAAAGCTCAATGCCGTTCAAAACCACAGTGGATTTCAAATGTCCAACTGTCTCCCGGCAGGACAAAGCGACTGAATCTTCTGCTTCACAACGGTATTTCCCATTATTTCCTCCCTGTTTTAATTGGAGGAAACTCTTTTGTTGAAATGTGAACAATGGAGTTGTTGTGGGAAGAAAACAAATTATTTGTTCTTCAATAAGTTTGACTTTGACCGATTTAATGGGGGGGGGGGGGGGGGGGGCTTGGAATTGTTGAGGTGATACAATATGACAATAAAAAATAACTTTGTTCGAAGAGGTATTCGGTTATTACTAACTTCCTTGATATCCTTCTCGTGATCCATCTCTGATTCTTTTATTACAGGCAGGGTCCACTGCCACATCGGAAATAGTTTTTTCAAGTTCACTTTGTCCAACCTGAGGCTAGCTGTAGCTTGGGTCAGTGGCTCATCATTCTTCTCTCCCTAGAGCATCAATCCCTATCGATCGCCAACTTTGAACGGAGCTCCTTGGAGCAACGAGTTAACTTCTTGAGTGTCTTGCCAGCTGCTGTCAACCGCTGCGTTTTAGTGCGTAAATCGTCCAGCTATCGTGTGTGATTATACAGTTTTACGGTACTCACTCGACAGAGTTGAGCATAAACTAAAAGCGCACTCAAGTATAATCCACTCAGCATCACTTTCACAGGATGTAGAGGGCTTTCTTCCTGCTCAAATTTGTAGGTTAGTCAGGAACAACCGGTTTAATGATCTCATATCTATGTGTTGGTAGCTTCAGCGATTGTTCGAACGTCGGTACCTGTAACAAGTCTAATTTATACAGTTTTAATCTATTTTGATGAAATTTCCAGGGATTTTGTTGGATAAAAGGTAAAAGATCACCTGTGAGTTTAATCACTCTGTACATGTGCCTATTCTTCACATTCCTTCAAAATAGATTAAAACTGTTCAAATTATATATGTCACAAGGATTCCTCATTTGCGCCGTTCGCAGTAGCTATTAAGTACACATTATTTTTTAGTATGCAGGTACTATCGTGCAGAAATATGTCATTAAACGAGCTTACCAGGACGAACCTACAAATTTGAGCGAAATGGGCCCACTAAATTCTGACAAAATGATACTGAGTGGATTTTACTTTTGAAAGTAGAAGCAAATTCCTTTAATCGATGCTCAACGACCTATTAATGTGTTTTTTAAAATTAAATCATCTCAGCCGATTATCTTGATTTTTAGTTTGAATAAGAAGATTATACTAATTATAATTATTATTCCTATGAATGTGATCGTATAAAATCGGACTTTAAGACGTCACAGTGATTGATGCATTACTTACCAATATGTTTAGTAACTTCAAACGGTTGGGCTGCTCAGTATGGTATGCTGTATGTATGGTGAGTGGGTAGGTGAGAGAATGGGAGGGAGAGAGTGTGTGTGTGATGGGGACTTGAGGGGAGACAGAGAGCGAGAGAGAAAGTGGATTTTTCGGAGAGAGGGGCATATTTATGAGACGACCCTTATAGAATCCTTGAACGACCGCTGCACACGGCATAGAGGCTCAATCTTCCCGTTTTCCAAGGGAAATTCTGAAAATGCCCTACTTCGCATTTGAAGCAATGCAAATTGGAAGTATTAAAACGTCCCACAACCGACAGTAAACCTAAAAAAATGTAAATGTTAAAAAAAAAATTATTTTGCACTTTTTTCTAACGTGTTAGAACAGGGTTGCCCAACTGGCAGCCCGCGATGCTATTGTTTGTGGCCCGCGTAGGTCTTACCAGAAAAAAACGTTTTCTTAAAATAATGCTCCAATGAAAAATATTTTATTCTTTTTGTTGTATCATCGTGTTTACAACACAAGTGCAGTGTAACGCACCGCGGATTTGTAAAACTTTCTTCCCCCACCACGCACTAAACGACCTCTAAGACATGGAAATTGATGATGAATTCAACCGTAGATTCGAAGATATTGAAAGCATCAACCTGCAGAATTACAACTTGAGTTATGTGACCTTCAAGCTGTTCCTAATCACCAGATAGGAAAAGGGAACTGAATTTTTCAAATTGTTATCTAATGGGAAATACCCAAACTGAAAATGATGTCAACGTTCGGGAGCACATATATGTGTGAAAGCGCCTTTTCCTCCATGAAACACATTAAGAACCACAACAAATTCAACCTTACAGATTCCTCCTTGCTCTACAACTGAACTGGCTGTGGACATTTCATCATTGGTGGACGAAGCCGATCGACCACAGTCCTCACATTAGATAAGATTGTTCGGTACTCATGTAATGATTGTCTTAGTTCTTGATGAAATCTTTAGGGCTTAGGTATATCTAGTTCATTCATACATAAAACTGTGGTTGTTGAGCAATAATTAAATAATAGTACTCTTGGTTTTAATCATTGCTACACCTCACATTTCTTATTGTTACTTGAAAAATACTATATGGCCCGCAACCTCATCAAAGATTTTGGTCTTGGCCCTTGAGGCTTTACAAGTTGGATACCCCTGTGCTAGAGTTTTGGCAAATACGGTGCACAAAATATTTCGGTCAGTAAGATAACATATTGGAACTTCCACGATCATTTCAACACCAACCAGATCAAAAAACGTCAATATCCATTGAGTTTTTCCCCTGAACAGTCGATTAGCCAGAATGAATTTTTCTCCTTTTCCTTTGCATATTTTTGGTGTTCTATTACGAATACAACATCTCTCGGTGATTCTAAAGGTAGCATCGTGTTCTACGGGTCCAGGAACGCACCTTTGTCGCAGCAGTACGAAGTGCTCTAGATCAAAATTTTAATACGGTAGCCGATAGAAGATATAGAGCTCGCCCTGGAAGCACAAAAAAACTGACTTTCATTTATATTTTCTATAGCTGCCATCAAAAGATGAAAGATTTTCCCGATTTTTCAATTTTTTATGGACCAGTGGGTGATCTTAACGAACTGAAATATTTGAAGCCGACCCGAGCAAATCGGTTAGGAATTTAAAAACTTACGATGCAAAGAAATCTACATACATAGACAATATTAAAAATGGAAAAAAATACCAGCCGAATTCTTTTTGAAGTTGGTAAAAACCAATAGCGGAGGCTTATGGGATTTTGACGACTTGAGGGACAACATTTTTGCTTTATGATTTGCAATAACGAACTTTCGTCAACGGCGAAGAACCCCATCGAAAGTTGGGTATTCAACTTTCAATGGGTGGATATAATTTCAACATCTTGGTACATCAACAAAAAATGTTTCCCGAAAAACATTACGGTGAAGGATGTGATTAAAATCTCGGAAGAACTATTAATCAAGGCCGAGGAGTAAAATTTAAGGGCATCCGGACAAAAATCCGCCAAATAAAATACTGTAATTAATGAAAAGACCCTTTGTGCCTCATTTAAACTATGACTGCCGTGCCAGGTGATATAATTACCTAGGAATCTCACCGAGAAATCGAGTTAAATGTTAATGACGGATTATTGAAGAGTGTGTACGTATCTTAAATAATTCCATCGACTAACTTTCGGTAGGTGGTTATGTCTAAGTAGGTACTTTAATTACCACCTTGCTCAGTTCGTAGATATTAGCTCTTGTCCTATGTTGGGTAGGTTCTTCATTTCGTTAACATTTCTATATTTTTTAACCGTTTTGCATTATGCCGTGATACTTCGGTATTTTTAGTTCAGTTACTAGACATTGTTGATTCGAAATGATACCTTCATTAATAGGCGGGGGAAGGGGGGGGGGTGTTACACACTACTATTATACAAACTTTAATAATATCTGGAGGGGGAAAATTTAGCAATTTAGCAAATTAGCAAAGCAGGAAAAAATACAAAAGGAAAACTTCGGCTCGGAAATTGATGTAGACCACGTACCTTTCGATGATGAGTCGGGGGTCCCCTGGAATTTCCGAAGGAAATCTCGAAGAGACATCTTGATCCAAATTTCCTAGCTAACGTATTTTTCAATTGAACACGTCAGCAACCGAGAAAAATTAGGTGAAAAATCGTACAACTGGCGAACTCGCTAATCGGAGAAAACGTGTTTTGGTAAGCGGGGAGAACAGGTGCGGTCCACATGGATGTCTTTCTAGTACTGATTAGATGGAAAGTCGTTACCTTATATCCGAACAAAATCTATTCACGATTAGAAACGTTCGCCCCATGTATCGGTGGCTTCGTATATTATAATCAAATGACGCAATTTAAAGAGTTTCCTCCAATATCCCTTTTGCGTAAAACAATGATTGTTGATTAGACATTGTTTGCGGTACACCATCTAAACTCGGTGATTACTAATTAATTTGTGATTGGCTTCTAGATATACCAATGATGATAGGACAAATCGTCTTAATACAATTCCTTAAACACTAGGGCCTCTCGTCCACTGAGAGCGGAAGGCTGTGAACTCAGTTCGCCCGGATTCATTGTAAACGCACGAACGGTCCAAACACGTGATTCGGATGAATGTAGCGTTCATTAAGCCCAGATCGTTCGTCCATGTTCGTGCGAACACTCTAAAATCCCGTTTTACTGAGATTTCAAGCTAACAGAAGGTAAACAGAGGTTGAGAAACATAGAAGCTGATTATCCTGGTGCAAGAAAAATTACCGAATTTTGTTTCGTTTGAGTAACCCAATAGGAGATATGGTGATTTTCATTGATCTGAAGGTTGTGATGGACATGGCCAGTTGGCCAAGCGTCTGGGTCATCCTTTGAGCGTGGCGGAGCATTAATATCCGCATCCACCGCATGGAAGGGGCAACTATACCATTCCAACACCTCACAAGGTCGCGCCACAAATGAGAAAATATGATTCACCCACATTTCCCGTCTTCTTACCAAATCGCTTCCGTCGGTTACGAATCAATTTCCAATGCTTGTGTGATAAATCAAATTTTGTCGAAAATTGGTATTCTACTATTTTCAGAGCCTTTAAAATAACTGTACATTCTGTGAAAATTCGCTAACTTCCAATTCGTCCGATATTTGTTTCAATGAAACAAATGTACGCTAGAGACATTGGGACATACATATATTGAGGCATAGACATATCGAGAAATCGATTTTATTTTTTCAAAATGGGAACCAATAGTTTTTTTCCACATTTCTTCAATTTTTCATTTTTCAATTTCTCCACAGAATTTGTAAATCAAATCAAAACACGCTTTCTTCCAAACTGGAGTGTGAAAAAATCCACGAACCTTTCATTCAAATTTCAACGTCATCAAACTTCCATAATCATTGTATAATCATTTTCCAATGCAAGTTTTGAATGATTTTACGCATTTTATGTGTGAATTTTATGTGATTCTGGGTTCGCATTCTTGTTTCAAACTCAAAAATGTATAGAAATCAAAGTCGGTACCGACCGTTCTTAGCACTTTTCATTTAGAACTTTCAAAATTTCCCAATTCATTATCACTCTGATTCAGCCTTTTTTGTCTTTACGTAGTTCTCATAAATTATCATTTGAGGAGAAACCTTCCATTCCTACTCTTCAAACTGTAGGTGCAGAAGTAGAATTTTTAGGGAGGCAGATGGCAGATTGTTATATAAAAATAAATAGCGTAGCTATAGCACAATATTTTATAGGCATTTCTTTAATTTACTAAATTCCTAGCTACTATTGTAAAAGAATGATGACCGATATATCGATATTTTCATGATATCGACATTCCTATTGTGTTGTGGGAAAAAAAGAACGATTTATCGATGTATCGATATCTTAACCGGTACATCATATTACTACAATTATATATTTCCTAAATATCGAGATGGTGAACCTCGATATTCCCCCCTGTATCAACATCTCTACTGTACCCAACTTTTAGTTCGTGGGTCGATGAGAGAGAAACCACTGGAATGCTCCGCGAGCTCTAGCGTTTCCTTTGGGTGTATCATATTCGGAGATTTCTCCCCTTATTCATTATTCAAACAGAGCACTAACATTCATATCCCTTCACCATTGTAGGGCAAATTTAGGAGGATGAGATATAAACGCCATCCAGTCCACCTCACCCAAAGGCATTTGTTTTAATCTTCTTCTGGTGTAAATAACGACAGGACCTACAGCAAGGTTTCCCATGGTTGAGCGTATTCCATAATAATTTATGACGATCGACCGACAAATAGGACTTTCAATTCTTTTTTCAAGAAATCAACGCATTGTTTTCATTTTAGGGAGATAAGTAACTTTTCCTCGAAAATTCATATTATTCACTATGAATTTTCCATAATTCCCTCTTCCTGTGAAGTTCTGTACAGCTTCCGTTTATTATTTGTCGGTCATACACATAAACAAACGAACAATCTATCAATTATCACTTTCGCTGTTCCTAATCGCTCGATTTTGAGAAAATTCGTTGAGTGCTAATTTAATCATCACGTACTCGACTCGATTGCTTGAATATTCTAACTTCTATAGAATTAGCACGAGTGAGGGACTTGAAGGCGTTAAGTGAACATGTCCCATGACATTGTTGACCCATGAATTTTGTT
The DNA here is from genome assembly GCA_031894815.1 of Creontiades dilutus. Classification (NCBI taxonomy): domain Eukaryota; kingdom Metazoa; phylum Arthropoda; class Insecta; order Hemiptera; family Miridae; genus Creontiades; species Creontiades dilutus. The sequence continues at coordinate 1,412,422 of JAVIWC010000497.1, read as the reverse complement.
ACGGGCTTAAATGATAAATATCTTTGAATTGAGAAACTCTCAATATTACTATAATATTTCGATGATCAATATGCTAATGCAATACGAGGAAGCTATGTGACACACCCCACTTGGTAAACGGTATTTAACTCGTACAACGTATATACGATCTGGAGAAGCGTGGATAGACATTTACGTTACGTGCCCCAATAGTTTTGTTTCTGAAGCTAGCAATCCCCATCTAGTGCTGAATAGATGATGATTGCAGTGGTTTAACAGCTATCTAACTGACCGCATGCAGTTTGTGACTGTGGGGTCATGCACCTCTGGCGGGTTCCGGTTGTCCTCAGGTGTGCCCAGGGTTCCCATTTCGGCCCAATTCTTTTCAACATCTTTATCGACGATCTCAACTGGGCCCTGGGTGCTCTCAGAAGGCTTTTTTTCGCTGACGACCTCAATCTGATTATGGTGGTGCGCGGTTCGGGGGATTGTGCTCTGCTCCAGGACTCTTTGGGTCGGCTTTTGGCCTGGTGTACTGACAACTTGATGCTCCTGAATATCGACAAGTGTTCAGTGATTTCATTCACACGCAGGGAGCATCCCTTGATTGTCGACTACTCCATCCAGGGCCGGGTCTCATCGAGGGCAGCTGTCGTTCGGGATTTGGGTGTATCTTTGGACGTATATCTCTAACATTTGTTCCTCATATTGACAAAATTGTTGCCCGCGCCCATGGAATGCTTGGTTTTGTGTGGAGGGCATAGTGGGATTTCGACGACATCAACGCAGTGAGGCTCCTCTACATTTCCCTGGTACGACCACTCCTCGAATTCGCCACCTTTATATGGTCTCTTTTCTACAAGGTACATGAGGAATCGGTGGAGATGATCCGGAAGAAATTCTTGCGGATGATATACAACATGTTTCACCTGGATGAGCATTTTCCAACAGTCGATTACGTCTTCCCGCATCGTGAGGTTGGTGAATTTCTGCTTATCCGGCAGCTTTCCGTAAGGAGGATGGAGGAGGATCTTCTTTTTCCTCACAAGGTCTTGCAGGATCGGGTTGATTCGCCGGAGTTCCTTGCATCCCTCGCATTCCGCGTACCTGCTCTAGCCTCCAGGAATTCGGAATTGTTTCGGCTTCCCCATTACCGCACCAATTATATGGTCAACTCTCCTCCTTCAAGAATTATGAGACTGGCAAATGAGCACTTCCAAAATGTGAACATTTTTAGTGTTACTCAAAAAAGTATAAAAAGTTCCCTACAAACTATATTTAAATAAATGATGAACCTCGCAAAACTATGTTACTTTTCTTTTTTTTTCTCTATAGAGGCAGCAATTTTATTTTTCTTTGTAATTGGGCATAGCCCGTGTTTATGAATAAATAAATAAATAAATTATGTAAATAATATAGGCTCTAAACGCCAAGGCAAAGATTAGTTGTAGAAAAACCTAGATTGTTTGATTGTTTGGCGCAAGAACGGAGTTTTTATTGCTATCTAAAGAAGAGTTAGCTTCTGGGATGACCTGCGCTAGGGCACACACACAGGCGTACATATTGTACTGACGTTATGATTGCTGCCACTCTCTACATACAAAAAGATCAATATCTATTCAAGTTTATCGAATGAATAACAAGAAAGGACATCTCGAATCGTATCTGTCAAGCCTAGGAAAGAAGTTAGTTAAAAAAGGCCCAAAAAAATTCAGCGCCTCAGGCTACAACAGGCCGAGTGTCACTGGTCACTACTTTTTTCTTTGGAGCCCAAAAATTGAACACCATACTTTGAGAGCTACACCTCATTTTGAGTTCCAATGAATAGACGCAAGAAATGTTTCAAAACACACCACCTCCTTGCGGCCGATAAGATGCAAACATTCCAACCTGTTTGTAGTTACTACTAACTTCACTTCAGTTAATACAAGATTTGAAACTTAGCAGAGTAATCCTTTATCCGTAATCTTTATGTATCAATTAATATGCCAGAAATGTTCTAATAACCAAGAGACGACTTTCTACGTTGGTGAAGTACAATTGAATTTGCAACTGAAAAATCACCGATCACTCATAATTGACCAATTCCCACCAACGAGCAAGCAAGATCCCACAATGGATCATGTGATTAATTTTTTCGTGTAAAGGTTCTCGGAAACATGCCACCTGGTTCCAATGACCGATTTCCCCACCAATTTGAAACGGCTCACAAGTGGATTCGGACGGTGAACCAATTTTGCGGCCTCAATATTAACTATTGAAAACAAGTTACAAAAGTACCAAGTCATCGCACCTCTCAGTCAACAAGTCCTCCCATCTCCCAGTCAACAAGCCATCTCTAACAACTAACGATTCAACTTTTAATTTCATTTCAACTTCTAACCTGTGAACATGATTTATTCTAAATGTCAAAAACATCTTTGTTTTTTCTTTGTTTCACACTAAATCAAAAGAAACAAACTATAAATATATACACTTTGGCACTTTGGCAACGAGGCAGCGGTGAGACCCAAGCCCAGTTTAACTTGGCTGTGACTGTCAGAATAATTTAGTTATAGTTCAATCAGTTATGGTTAGTTGCTTAGTTCGTCGGTCGCTCGGACGGGGTCCGGGCTTGTTGATTGAATTGGATCCCTCCCTTCATCACTCTCTCATCGGTCTTCCAAATACCTGACTACGAGAGTCTATAATATTCATGGGAATTCGAGTTACTCACTCGCTCCTTCCAGCAAACGCGACGCGTGTTCCGAGATGAGGTACGTATGCGTTCCAGTTTCCACGGTCAAAGCCAATCAGCAGACAATTCATCTATGTAAGTACGTGCTGAATCGAGAAAAGTATTGACCAACCGTAAGAAAGTGATCATTACTCATCCCACGTCAGCTACTCTTTTGGAAAGTCCAACTGAATCTTTTCAGTTTACTTCAACATCGCTGTCCACAAAGTGCGATCCGAACATTTCGATTCACAACGTATGTGCGAGACATTTTTTCCTGTGTTTTGTGATTGATTCGAAAATTGACTGAGTGGACCCCTCCCTCTGCCTCTTGAGAAATCTTTGATGAAACAAAAAATAGATCAGAAATAACTAGTTTTATCCTTTATCATACAAACCGCAACCTGAGGGCTAATTTGACTTTTCTTTCATTGATGTTAATTGCGGGGAAGTCACGATACGGCGTGATTTCAAAGGCATGTAAAAATTTCCCCTCAAATTTAATAAATATGTTAAGAGCCACTCAAATATTTCGTAAATGATTGAATAAATATACTCTCTCTTCGAATCCCCAAACACAAGAAGTTTTCTCTGAGACACTTCGTGTTTCCTACAGGCAAGGAAAGAAGATTGTCAAGATCCTGTCTCATCGACACGATCTGCTGAGGAATCTCAGCAGCCAGGGGACACATTCTTGTAAAAGGCCAAGATGCACATTGTGCTGGTAATAAATTTTCAATTGCTTTAATTGTAGCTCTAATTTTCCCCCTCTGACTCCAATTACTCATATTAGCAGAATGGCAATTGCGTATTTGTATTCATCAAGTCATTTGCAGAAAATATTCTTCCCCAGAAGCTTTGTATGTTGGCAAAGCCACGACGCCTCTCAAACTCCGCATAAATAACCATAGGGCAGCTTCCTGTAGCCATCCATGCTCAGGCTCATCAAGCCTCATTTGACAAGTGTTATGGCGTAAAGGTTTACGCATCATGCCGAATTGGAATGATCGGCTGCTTCAATAATCGGAGAGGGCACACATACAGATTTCTGTGCCAAAAAACCACCTGGGCTCAATTTAGATTAATGGAGTAAAACGTGCAGGGGAATGAGGCGCGGAGAGAAATCATTGATACCACCCGAAGAACAAATGTCGATGCTGTGACAGTTGGTTGTGAAAAGCGTCGTCAAAATCAAGTGAACAATCCCACAACTACAACCTGTTGTATTCATTCTTGCGTCTCCTCTAATTTTTGAAAAAGGCGATTCGCCGAAATATTAACTATACTCTTTCTTCTTTATTTTTCAAAACAAAAAATAGAAATAATAATACAAAATAAATGAAAACTATATATAGGCTTGTTGTAGCCAAGGTTAGATAAGGTGTTCATTTAGCGAAAGTTAAATAAGTGAAATGTAGTAACAGTTCAAGAAGTTTCAGAAGGGTAAAGAAGAAAATTTTCTGTCGGCAGTCGCATTGAAAACAATTTTTTTCGTTAATAGTATGGGTGAAAAGGTAGTTAGGTCCTAACAATATGACGGTACTGCCCCCAATCCAAATGGAGGATGTAATTGAGCGGAACGGTATTTATTTAATTTTATACGATCAAATTAATCTTTATACTGTAATTTTTTAAACATATACTTTTTTTTTCATTTTCATTGCGGAAGATATTGGGTATGAGTGTCGGGGATGAAGGCTGTTCAGTAATCTAGTTACATCAATCCGTCTAATAGAATAATTTGTTATCATCATCTCGACGACATTCGTAAAAAATTGAACTGAATGATATACTCACGGGTTTCGCAGCTTTCATATTTTTGTGTTTCTTCATCTTCTCGGCTAAAAGAACAGTGAAGAAGAGATTAGAAGAAAGAAGAGAAAGCACGAAAATAAAGGCTGTAAAAAAGATGAAAATTACAGTATAAAGTAACTTGAAGGAAGATGCAGTAAGTAAAAGAGTAAAGGGAAAGGAAGCTTAGCGTCTTGTTAACACAAGACAAAGGTTCAAAAGTTTTGTCACGACTTAGACGCAAAGATTTATTCTTGTTTGAGTTCTATGGCAAATTATCAGCCGTGTCCATTCATAATCAAGAGGAGTACTACTTCTCAAGTCTGTAATTGGATTAAACGACGATCGGATTGTTTTTTGACGTCTTCTCATTCTACTGTTTGTAATATTAAACTGCACCGAATTCTAATCATGAAACAACGAAATAACTTTTTTAATGGTTCCATTGTTGATGGACAGTATCACAGTTATTTTTAGCGATGAAGCTGCCGACCGCTTTTTGCGGTTTATAAATTGCTTTTATGAATATGATCGTAACAGAGTTAAATACAAACAGGGCTATGCCCGAGTTAGTGAGGGAGTCAGTACAGTCAATCAGTGGCCGTAACATGGAACTCTTGTTGGTTTACATAGGATGTCTGGGACGGTAGTGCAATTCGTCTGAACTATCAGCTGTTAGTTTATCAGTTACAAGTGCAGTTCTACTGTAATCACATGTAACATTAAGGATTGTGTAGGGGGCCTCAATAGGACTTACTGCTAACATAGGCAACACTACTCCGTTAATGTGTAGCAACCTACTTCATTATTTGTACAACCAGGAGGAGACAGAATGGGCTAATGGCTTTTGTCTGCATCAAACTTAGGATACCCCTAGCTAAAATGCTGCAGGTTTATGCTCAGACATAGCCGTTTCAGGAAAGTACCCATACCTATCACACTCCTGGGGCTTGTGAAAACTCAGTTCGGGGGGGTGAAAACTACACTCTGACTTCGAATGTTTTCGAGATTTTGATTTTTTTATGCTTTAATTCCTAAATATAATCCCTTAGGGTAGGTTGATCAACATGGCGAGAGTCTGAAAACCTCCATAATCACTGAAGTTTAAATCTCAATTTTTCGTAATTTTTGAAAATTCATGGACCTCCAGAGTGAAGATCCATAATTGACTCTCTCGTGAATTTTCATTTAATTTTAGTACCAGCGATGTTTTCCCACCTTATTGCAACCATTGTGAAGCCACCAACTATGCGCTCATTTTTGTAGAGATCCTGCGAAATCCGAAGATGCACGATCTACCCATTTGTTCAAATGTATGTCAAAGTGATAGACACACACTCAGGTTCCATTAATTGATCAATGTTCGGAGGTGGAAACTACGTCATTGAATGGTAGGTTCAAACAATTAAACAGAGAATATAAGAAAAGAAGAATAGATTAGTTCGTATTTCCGTTTTCCACCTTAATTGATTGTGATTATTGAAACACTATTTATTAAACTATTTACTAAACACTTTTATTAAGATCAAAATTTGATTTATCATTTAATAAACTTAGATCACTATTTTTTGTATTTTTTCTTCATTCTACTTTAGAATTTGTACCAGCTTTTCCTAATTTTCTATTTTAATAGTGATTTTCCAGTTTCGAATTTGGTCCCAGTCGATTCAGCGACCCAAAAAAGCATAAAAACTGAGCAATTGATGTTTTTCAAAGATCTAATTCGATTTTTGAAAACCTATGTATCTCGAAACGTAAATCAACAACTTAAGACGAACAGGATCGGTAGGAGTCAAACTAATTGAACGTTAAATACAATAGTGATTTATGCACAATAGGGCTATAATCCTTGTTAACTCATGAGCACACAATGTCGTAAATCCAACGGCATTCCTCATCTATGGTATTAACAGGATCAACTCAGTTGTAACTAATAGATCAGAGCCACTTAATCAAAATGGTCTATTACTCTGTAACGTCGAATTTCCGTTTTGCACATGAGCAATGTTTACTGGAACCACTCGCTATGAAATTATATCACAGCACCCCAAAATTTTGACAGAATCGTGCTGATACCAAGAATACGATATTTTGAGGAAATGAAGTTTCTACATAAGGGCTTCCCACTATTCATGCGACAGCAATGGAATTAATATTGTATTGCACACAGGGCTCCAACATACAATACCTGAACATTTCATCAAAATCGGTTTATAGTCTTTCACACGTGTCAAGAAATTGTACATTTGCCCCTACTCAATAGTTAAACGCAACATATACCGATGCAGTTCATGGACACAATACTGCTTTAAACATGCTTGACATTCCATCAAAATAGGTGTAAAACTCATCGGACACATACAGACACTCAGCTGAAATTGATCAGCAACCTCTGAAACCCACAAATCAAGAGCAATTTTATTTATTGAAAGACGAATATTTGTTTGAACTCTCATACGAAGCTCCCTTACCTTCTTTAATGAAGGAGGAAGCCTGTCAACATACAGTCCTTAGGTAACACAGTACGTTTTGACAGTTTTGAACCAATAATGGGAATTGCTCGTAGAACTGTTACGAGTACCGTTCCAAAGAATGCCGTACATACTGTTCCTAACTCAACCTCCCAGGTCTTCGTCAAGGTAAGACTTGTTCTGAGAGGTTCATATTCATGAATAGAAATGAATAGCTGGGAAGGAATAGAAATGAAAGCTGGGAAGGAATATATTCCCAGCTTCAAACTTTATAAATATGAACGGAAATGATCAAGAGTAGAAATACAGTTCTCATAGTAATATCGTTTATCATCCAGGAACAGACGTGAGAACAATTCTTTTCATTCGAAAGATAATAATAGGGATATGAATAAGAATATATTCCTATTCATACTCATATCATATTCTCAACAACTGTTCAAAATCCAAAGTTGGCGTTTTTCCTCAGCGGTGTCGATTTAACTGGTTTAGATACCTACCTACTCCAGGAGAACCAAAACTGTCCAGTGATTTTTATAAGCCAATCGGTGAGTTAAGCAACAATACTGTGTTTGAAATAGGAGAATGGACATAAAATTTCAACCAAAGTTCAATTTCAATGTTTCCAACACACCCAACCAACGATATTAATTTCTCTGCACCCATTAGTTGTGATTAGTTGTGTCATTTGCGCAAATAAGGCAAAGTGAAATCGAAGTGAAGTACCAAGGAAGATATATTCAAATATATAAATATGCTGCTTTATAACTTGTCAAAATGGGACACGGATTATCAACACTCATTCGCCAGCAAAATGAGTAAGCGGTCATCAAATTGTTTGTGGTCTCAAACTCTGCTCTCCCAGAATAAGTTCTGGAGCGTTCTACATTGCCGCTGGGACATGCGAATTATTTATCAACTTTAGATTACAAACAGGAAGTTTTAGAGCATGTCAGCCCGACGTCACATTGGAGCCAAGAGATGAGGAAGTCTTGTTAATCCAAACTTATTGGAGAGCGAGAACGTCCTGATTACTTTGTTTTCATGATGTTTCACATGCTGAGGACGAAATTGTAATTACAAATTAATGTTGTGAGAAGATATTTTCAGGAACTGGTTCTTTTGGGATTAAAATACATTCAGTGGTTACCCAGTGGTTCTGATTTGAAATGGCGTTCGGTACATTCACCTCATGAGCATTGTCGAAAAAAATTAGCAGGGGAAGGCTATCATCTGCCTGAACATCACCCTTCATGGACACTCCCAGCACGCTACATAGAAAACTGACTGCTTTATGGATATACATATGTACCTATATGTATGTGCGTGTGGTTCCTTGAAGTGTTCAAGGGTAGGGAGATTGAAGGCTGTTGTATGATGGGCAGACGAAAAAATTCAATATGACCAAAGTAGGTTGGAACCCACGAAAACCCACTCATTAGCGCTCAAATTATCATATTTGGCACTTCCACACACCCTTACATCACATCACACTTGTGATGATCGCAACTTCCAATCGGATTTTGCTGGTAACTACAAGAATCGCCATTTATAATATGCATACAGCGTATATGCAGCATCGATTGAAATGAGAGCATTAACCGGGGAGAGGTTATGTCAAGGCCGTAACGGAATGGTTGCTGATTTGAAGGGTTAGGGTGGTTAATCGGTATCAGCCTGAGAATACCTGTTGTATCGAAGTGGGTTAGAGTGAGTATGGGGGCCCCACAGGCCTATTACAATCTGACCTGTATAGTTTGTAGTAGTAGTGGATTTTCTTCATTCTCTATAAATAATAAAGCTGGTCCTATTGTCCCTTCTGGAGTTAGCCACACAGCACGTAGGTTCTCAGCTCTCTCTTCTTGTATCATGGAGTTTTATTATAATTTTTGGTCATTATTCTTACGCAATGTGAGGAAATCATTCGGAGGTAATTTGAATATTCTCCCCTTTCTATGTCGACCGAGGATACCTGTACATTTAAACACTCCAGGTACGGACAAGCGCAACAATATCGAGAATTTAAGGTCAGTATTGTCATATGCTACCTACACACAGTTTTGTGACGTTTATTGGTTTCAACATGCTTTTAATTTTGTCCTTACGTCTCTCTATATTTTCGTTCGCTCTTTATCTCACGGTCGTTAGTTGGCACGTTTCAGCCTTTGCTGTAGGTTCGGTCAGTATTTTGCAGGATGGAGATCGGTTTTCCAGAAACGTTATTTATAACGACGAAACTTCTGTAGAGTTGTTGAAAGTAAAAGTGGACCGACATGTCACGTGTCGAAAAATGATAGGAGAGGAAAACGACGAGAAAGATGTTTCAGTGTAAGAGCTAGTAAATAATTGAAATCGTGAAAATAATAATACAAACTATAGCGATTCTGCACAATGGCCTTGGGTATTTGGATTGAATTGCAGTCAGGACTTGCTCGAATGAAGACTTTTTGTGGTAAAGCAAATGCTCTTGGATTCCAATAATAGGGTGAGAGGTAAACCAGGAGCCTCACTCTCGTCTGATGGAGATCAACAATCGAGTCAAACTCTTTTAACCAATCCTTCGAGAGCATGAGAAACGCGTCCCCCATTACCAAATGACATTCACAACGCCCCCTGATACATTCATGGCCTTCAAATAGAAGAAGCGTGCAGAAATGAATGTTTTTCAGACCATTATTGGTGTAGGTAGCATGTAACAAATGTACCGAATTTAGAAATATGAACAATCAAATCATCCATATTTACCACACTTTTTGGGATTTTAAAGGTGCAAAGAAGAGGGTCTCAGTGGAGGAAGAGAATCGAGTAAGTAGTTGATTTTTAACTAAAAATATTTGAAATGCATCGTTCAGTGTCAGGGGTTCAGGGGTTTCAGCACAGGCAATAGTAAAAGGTGAGGGTGGTTTGTATAAAGGCTTTACTATTATATAACAAGGATGTGGTGGAATAACAGTTACCCCTTCCAAATTTTGAGGCGATGCAACAATCAGAGAATATCGGGGAGTATAAAGGCTCCAGACACGGCTCAGAAGAAGCAGCTTCAAGAAACAGGGAAGGGGGAAATTTCTATATCCTACATATAGAAAGGTCAACTCGTAATACCTGTTGGTCAAATCAGAGCCTGAAAAGATTAGGTGGGAGCAGATAAGTTGAAGCGCTCCACAGGAGATAAGTTCATACTGACGATAAGAGGATTAAATCTTGGCCAGAAGTTGGGAGCTCCAGAAGGGTTGCGTTTGTCTCCTGGATTAGCAACATGAACACTTTCGCTTCATTCTTCCACTATCTTCACTCTCCCATTACCAGATCAGCTTATCCGTCATCGACAGACCAGATCATTAATACTAGTATTTAAAGGCTGTTTCTCAAGCAGAGAATGAACAACTTACGCGAAACAGTGCACCAGTATTCGTTTAAAGAGTTATTCATCAAGATTGAGTGATTCATTAAGCTTTGGTGATATTATAAATTCAATACATACTTATACTTATCTAGTAAGACACATTAAGTAACAGTTTTATCACAGTTTAGTAATAATAAATAGCAGTAGTTTAAATTGTTATATTTGTCGTAGTTACTTTGCTTTACCCAGATTCCGAAGTGTGAATAATAATTAATGCAGTTTTGACTAGACTGAAATGACAGGTTTCAGTGAAGCCTTGACAATGTGATTAGTAAATTGCGGTTTCTGCGTGTGAACAATTTTTGTTTCCGGCGTACGACGGTAATTTGGAGTCATCGACTGATTTGGGGTGGAAATGTTGCACGCTGTTTGTCGTTGGCTCGATAAAATGGAAGGGATGTGGATTGCTCACGTCTGTGCCCTAGTACGTGCCGATGTGTTTGAGATTCCCAAAACGTGTTGAATATGTACGAATCGCACCCCAGTCCAGAATTCAATTGTTCGTTTTTTGAGTATCAGATTAACAATGCACCCGCTCAGCCAGGTTCACGTGATTGCCACGAAGCGCAGATCTATTTTAACAATTTTCAAAACCTCCCGTGGATAAATTTCATGCGTATACAAAGTTCCCTTCAAACCAAAAACTGAATATATTTCATTCATTAGCAGGGTCAGCTAGAATTGTTTTTGTTAAAGAAATTAAATACATGCACTCGACCTTGTTCCGTGAAACATGAATCTAGAGGGAAAGTCCTAATCATAGTAATAAATTTCATCGTATACCGTTAGCAAAATTATCTCGGAAATTAAAAAAAATTGTTATGACTCTGAAATTTCCAAAATTGAACGTTTTCAAAAATTCTGTCCACCGAAATCCATTTTTAAGCACTCTGAATTGATTAATGGATGCTATCACTTTTCTTTATATTAAAGGAGGGATAAAAACATTTTATTTAGAACTATTTTCTCGCAATCAAATTGATAATTTGAGTATTTTTACGCTCATACTGCTCAAATTCCAATTTAACTCTTATAAAGGTAACAAGATGCTTTTGGGGTTTCGCTCTTATGATCCTGCTTCATGACTGGAACTTTTCCATAAGATCTCCCGCAAGTCATTATCCCCCAACCACATTCATATTCTCATGATTGTATTAAACAGGTAACTCTGCAATGCATGCTTTGCACGGTCAGTATGTCCGGTTTATGATTTTAGTAGAATCGTGTGGAATGTAGAATAGTGAGATGAACAAAGCGTCAACACTGTTCCATAGAGTGGGTGCCTGCCTACTTGTGATAAGCATAGACCAGTGATCTTCAACGAAGGGTTACCTAATACTGAAATAATAAATCTATTAGCATGGAAATGCTTTAGCCTCGGGCTAACTACGCGAAACCCGTTAAGCGTTAGTGTCACACGGCAGAACACCAAAGGGGTTGGACAGTATACACTCTCCCAAGAGGACGGAGGGGACTGTACAAAAGACTACAAAGGAGGTGGGCAGTATAACATCTCCCAAGAGTCTAAATAGGACTGTACGAACCAGAGAAACTGTTCAGTGAAAAAAAATAAAAATAAATAAATCCCTGCTGAACTATGTTCCATGTTTCTTAGAATGTCAGCCTTATGGTGTAACAAAAGCACCTGGGGCCCAGGGGTGAGCCTTCTGGGGAGGCTCGGAGCATCGAGTTTGATAATTTTCATTTTTAATATTTCACGTTGATCGAAAGTGATGGCGAGAATTCCGGACCACCTAAAATAACTGCGGAATTTCCGACTCTTCACCTTATTTCAAGTCATCTCCAAGTTCGAAAGAAACTTGTTGGAACCTTATACTAGTAACTCACTTAAAAACTCGAGATTTATGACGGGAACTAGTAACTATAGTCGAAGTGAGCAGGCTTAAAATTCGCGCCGCAAACTTTTTCAAATTGATGATAAACAGCCAACGAAGTGAGCAGTTTTACGATGGAAGTTGTTCGTTTCATTCTTTAAGGAAATCGAGCCCGCAACAGTTTTCAAAAGGTTTTTACCGCTTATTTTAATTATGAAGTGCTCGTTTGAAAGAAAACGTTTCAATTCTCAGAGGCTCTAGATTTCTGAGATCTCCAGTCTTGTAACCAATATATTGACGCGAAACTCATCCGTTGAACAACGTTGCTGAAGGGTAATTGAACCAACTAATTTTTATTCGGCCAAGATGAATAACTGACTAACGAAACTCACTAACTGATAAATGGTGTAGATGCAACATTAAACCCAATAATGGATTCTCTCAATGAGAAGTGAAAAGGAAGTTGATCTCCTTGAAGTGCCATGGGGTGTCTGGATTAACTGTAAATTAGTAAGAGATCCTCCTTAGTTGAACGGTGGAAAGTGAGGTGATGCATCATTAAACCCACTAAGAAAGAAATGGTGGAGATGAATACTCAAATCAGTACACAATGGATTAATACTTCTGTACAAAATTTCTTTATACTTGTCGCCCCCTTAAGCATTTTAGTGAGCTGCAGATAATTAGATAAATGTCGTATCCACCTTGCTCAGTGGCTGTCCACCCACACCAGTATCCACTCACTCTCATCCTCACATTAAGGACAACCTTCGGATTTCGGTTTATTCTTAACAATAATGTTGGTTTATTATTTTCGAAATAGAACCTTTGTAATCGACCGCTTATCACTAATTTTGCAGCTTTTCCAAAATCTCCGCCAAGTTCCAGCCCTCCAAAAAACGTTTTCGATTGTTGGAGGTATAGTGTGATCACCTTTAAACGTTCGCAATACCTTTCATGCCCAGCGCAAGTAGTATAGCAGTACACCTCGAGGGGAGCTCATGATTTTTCGATGTATTTCTACTCTGAATCACACGGCGACATTCATTTTCAGAAGTGACTACATTTTACTGTAAATACAGCTGACTAGCCTGAACGGGGTACAATCAAAATCCATGTTATGGATCATAAGTTTTATGTATAAAATAGCCTCAAAAACGACACCACACATGCCGATTTAACCAAACTCAGTTTAACACTCATTATTTACTTATTTATATGAACGGGCGAACCCAATTACAAGAAAATAGAAATATGAAATAAGCTTAGAGTCACTGGTAATAACGAAACTATAACTATGGTAAGGATTTAAAACTAGATGTGAGATTGTAACAGCAAATAAAACTCAAGGTGTTAGGGAAGAAATAATTGAAGACTTCAAAAATCTATTGGAATTTCACACTAATCCACGTAGGCTGGATCTGAATTTCAAGGCGCCTGAATATGAACGTGGGTTTGAGAGATATTTTCTCAAACTAAATAATGAGAATCCAATATGAAGTTATATTGTCTCAGAAAATAAATGAATGAAATCGTTGAGATGATTTTGTAAGGTCGTCGTCTGATGTTTTTCTTGGTTTCTTGAAACTGAATTTGTGAGGAGCGAGCAGTTACGTAACTGACCCCTTCAATTACAGAATCAGCTTCAAACGTGACCTGAGTTATACCGAGATTTACTGAATGAATGCATTTTTTCGGCTGGGATTTTATTTTGGTTTAGCCTTTCAGTCAGTGAAAGAGTACTCACGACCAGCCTTGGTCAATCTAAAAACCACTGAAATCACCTCTCACCAACTGAACGTGAATTCTTAATTAATTCGGTTGTTCTTTGAGGGCGGGAGAGGGATTCGTGCAGCATTAAGAGAACAGAGAACGTAATAAACGCAGGAAGGCGGCAAAGTTAATTAAGAATAAAACGTTCTACGAGCCGTGTTGTTAGTGGTGATAAATTGAAGGGTTGAGTTGATATGAAGTTGAAATATTAAAAAAAAAGGGAGCGATTCGTCAAGTGGGGGTGTGATGTCTCCATTCACAGGTCAGAGTGGCAGAGATATTAGGTATTTTGATTTGTCATCCCTCACAAGGGAGCAATTCAACCCATTTAGTTCCCCGTAAATTTTTTTTCCTGTTTCGTCAACTCTGACTCACTTAGTGTGTGTTTTTATGTATTTCATCCACTGAATATTGTTTACGCGTTTAGGTAATTGATCCTCATTTAGGTAAATAATAATTAAAAATTAGTAAATAATAATAATAATAAGGTAATTGATCCACACGTTTAGGTAAATCCGCCACGTTGGCTGGGCAGTGTATTTTCCACACTTTTTGCCTAGAGGACGTGTAGATTAGTTTAGTATAAATCGAAATTGTTGTCCCTGATACAGAACAATAATATAATTTCAAGTGTTGATACATGAAATAGGTCGTTTCTGCCCACACCGAAAACCCATTGGTCTTCAGTAGCTATGGGGGGTACTAGCTAGCTTTCTCGGCATACTGCACATACTAAATCCCAAGTTCTTTTATCGACATAGATTTCCACGTTTTATTTTTATTTCGGCTGAATTTCAAACGAACAGTTTATGCACCGTGCGCGCAAACTTGTGTTTTCTAGATTGTTTTTTTTTTTTTAATGTAATAACTTGTATTTAACTTAAATGCATCAATTATTATTTGTTAATAAAACAAACGTAGGAAATTATGAACATACTTTCACATTTTTCGAAAGAATTTTCACCATCAACCATTATAACAAATGAATGATTCGAATAATTTGAAGTGGAATGATAGGTACATAACATGCGGGGATTTGTTTTGCGAATTAATTTGAGTAGGTGTATGTAACTCACCAAAACTAACAACACTCAATGCGATTCACTGCGAGTTTAGTATTTTATCTCCATTCACTAAACATCTGGACGAGTGCTCTTATTGTTGGAGATAGGAAAAGGTTCTTCCCAGGGAAAATAAGACATATTTCCAGTGGCAGATTACTTTTGCCATCGAGTCCGCAGAGTAAACGGCTTTCAATACCGCAAGGGAGAGCAAAATGTCCTAAGAGGCGCTCGGAAAGGGAGCGGGGGCTCTGAAGTGATTGGTAGTCAGAGATTGGACGAGGGAACCGACGAAAAATCGGAGGACGTGAATCACCTACAACATAAAAGCCGAGCCCCCGGGGGGGAGAAGTTTATCGACCATCTCAGCGCCTGAGTCCCTATCGTCAAACTTCTCACTAATTAAGGTCGTCATTTTGATTCGATTAAGTCAACCACACGTTATACCGTTCAAAACCAGTCGACAGCCGGCAGAAGCCATTGGACGTGACGCGGGCGGATACTCCTTCTCCGCTGATCCCAACTTGATGAAAACCTCGAAACTTGGTAAACTGCACTTTCCGCGCCACGTTTGCCTCCAACGTTTTAGCCGTTCGGCGAGCAATCGCGGAATATTACTGATTTCCCAAATTTTTCTTCACGGAACAATTTTTGAGCCCTTTTTTATTAACTAATTTTTTTTTAAATAAACACAGCACAGCACACAATCCCACGAAAAACTAAATAAGATAAAAGTTCTGAAAAAACCCCGAATTTTTTAAAACCATATTTGAAAACTACGAGCTAGCCCCGTTACAAGCAAACAAAAAAGATTGAAATTTTGAAAACTAATAGATAACAATTCGGTAGGTAAGTGATGATAAAGTACATGGCATTATTCAAGGAATACAGTTAGTGACAGTTGTGAATTATTTGAAATACTAAGTAAATGATATGGAAGATGATATTCTTTTGATTGTGCACACAGAATAGGGGAAAAAATGAAATTCAGGGTTAAAGGAAACGAGAAGAGCGGGAAAGTCTCACCAGTGGCCAGTACAAAGTGGCACTTCCACACAAATCGATGATCTTGCATTTCGTAGGGGCACAAGGGGCTCGTGATTTTCCTCCAATAAGGCGAGGGCAGTTTATTCTGTCGTTTATAAGTTTATCGAGTATTGTGTGGTCATTGAGACAATTTCTGCTCAGAAGAAAATCCACTGAGTCTGTCGTAATCTACTTCTTATTGTGCTATTTCCTGCTTGAAGGATTACCCGACGCCGTTCTTGACGAGATGCCCAGCTCAAGTAAGTCCGTGGCACTTTTTCCGCACCACACTCCGCGCCATGACACGGTCGCAGCCATCACCTTGATGCTGTTTGGCGCCACTCCTTTTAGCTCAGATACCGCTTGCCGCAGGTCGTTCCTGTCATATTTACTTATCTTAGCCCTCCAGGTCTGCTCCATGTCCATGGTGCCACAGACAACTTGGGCATCCAGGATTATGGCAGACCCTTCGGCCTTATCTGGCTTCCTGCCCTGGTCACTTGGTATCTGATACAGTCTCTCTCTCTGAATGATGAGGGGAGGGGGGGAGAGAGCTAATTATTCCCATCCACTTCATATTTCGGACTGGTTTTCCATAACGAAACGTTCCCATTAATTAATGATGTCCGATGTCCTAGAATTCCCGACGTGTGGATTTGTAGATAGTATCTATGGGGCGATTTTAGCTCTCATGGAGCCAGAGGGATCAACGCGATAGATCAATGCCGGTTGAACAGGTAATCATCAAATTCTGCCAATTATTGCCGGATTTCCTCGACCGTGGATTTCGCCGTTTACTCTGAGAGTACTAATTCAATCGAACAACTAAAACCTAGGGGATTACTGGCCTTGACTTCATACACACACACACACACACACACCTCCCCATACCCATCTCTCACTCATTATGAATACATATATTTATATTATTTTATTTTTTTCAACTACTCCATTATACGTTTCATTGGTAGTCAAAATGCTCTTAATTTCGGTTACTTTCTGAAAGTTGATGATATAGCGTTGAAGAATGGAGGATTTAAAATACTGATTGGTTCACCTAGACTCTACCACCGCTTCCACGAATTTATTAATACATTTTGGTCAGGCGTTAATTCTTTTGAGCCTGAAAACGTGAAAACCACCTGTTACGGTTCTAAACTTAGTCATTGCGGAAAAACCTCCAGTTTAACTACTAGTAGCACACCGCAATGTAGTGATTTAAGCCTTATAAAAGGTTTATTGAAGCATCAACAAACTTTGAGACATCCTGTTAGTGTAGCGTTTGATCGAAAGAATGTAAAAATACGGAGGAAAAAGGATGCTAGTTTGCATAGAAGATTCCCGACTGATGCGAATAGAAGCTTTCCTTCGAATAAAAGAAAATGCGTCACCCCGGACCCCAAGCACACTTTAACATTGATAAGCTCTTTTCACAATAAATCCTCGGAAGCGGAGCAAGAACATTGTCGGTGCTGTCGCCGAATAAGGAAAATCGAGACCGGAGGCCAGCACGGAATTCAAAACCAACTTTTCAGGGGAACAGTTATACAAAGTTTCCTCATTCAAGATTGTCGAGGCTAACTTTGAAATCTTCAACTTCTAATATCCTCAATTTTGAATGGAGGGGGAAAAGTATTTGTCTCCTTCGTAAAACCCCGTAGAACAGTGGGAAACAACGATAGATCCCGGTCCCCAATCCCGGTTGTATGTACTAAACTAAAGGATAGGAAGGAAAAAAAAAAAGTGATTTAGAAAAAACAACATTACCATTGATTTACACATCCCTGTCTAACATAGCAGATCTTATGATCATCGGAACAATAGTGAGCGAAGTGATCGAGCAACGGAATCTATTTGATGTCAACGTAGCAGGATAAACGTCAAAAACAGGATGAGGATCATTTTCAAAACTAAGCCAAATTCTTAATAGAATAAAAGACGAAAACTGTTTAACAATTTCAGTAGGTATACTTGAATGAATCCGTTATTATAACCACGATCTCCTTTTCTTACTCCAAATTCAACATTTTCGAGGTTTGATGCACAACTAGACCAAAATCGGGGTCGAACAAAAAGAAATTGGAAAACATGATAAAGTTGAATTAAATTTGTGAAGAAGTAACGATTTATCGCTATCCCTTTCCTTAATGAAAATTGAATGTTCAGAAATAACATATACGTTTGAACAATAAAACGAAACCTCTATTGAACAAAAAAAGATGGAAGATACAATAAATGATATGAATTATTCGAGAATTCTAAGTTGAGCAACAGCTAAAAGGATTGGCTATTACCAACGCTATTCCCCCTCCTGTCTTCAATAGCGGAATTTCCGAGGTGTTCCGCACAACTAGAATAAAATTGGAATGGAACGAAATAAGAATCACGAAAATCGGTTGAAAATCATAGCCTGAGTAGCGTCGACAAAATTTGTTCCATAACTAGGTATACCTACTGATCAACGAGGCTGGTGGCCACTTAAGTATTTTCATCTTGATCTTTCGTAAGTGATTTACTTAGAAGCGCTAACCAATAAAGATATAAAGAGCCTCGGTTTAATAATTTGAAGCTTTTCTCTCAAGCTCGGGTTGCGTCACACCCCGTTGATCAATTCTAATAGGTTTCCTTCGGTTGTCGCTGCCTTGCTTCAGGGAACTCCTAAAAACTCGGCCACGGTGGCTTTGATACGTATCGATAACATGAAAATATAGATTGCAAAGATAAATTATCTTGATAGACAGATAGATGGATATTTCATTTACATCGTTTCCTTTACACGTGGTTTTCTTCCATTGAATACTAACTCTTTCTGATGGAAAGGACTAACTTCCATCGCCGGGTCTCAAATTTGAAACGGAGAATCATTGAGACATCTAAAAGTCAGTTGCGAGTAATGGAGATACAAATCAGCTGAAAGATTCCCTGTTGCTAACTTCTTTCCTTATCGACCTACCGTGATGAAATTTGAATATGAGCCACATCCAGAAGTAGACGCGATGAGATGAATAGTTATCTCTTTCAAGGACGGAGGCGAATATGCCTGCAACACTCGGAGGACATCTCTTGAGCCTTAAGAGGCCAGGTTTATGCTAAGGAGTGACAGTTTGAAGAATCGAGAGTGGGGAACTATCACAAAGTGAACTGCAAGGTAGAAGGGAGACACGTCAATCAACTAGTAGACCCCTGTTGCTAACTTTTTCCCACATTGATCTAAAGTGCTAAAATGTAAATAGAGCTCTTTTAAAGGCAACTACAATAGAATTACAATATAAGGAGCGGAAAGCCAAGCTCAGATTATGTCTCATATCCTACGTCTGATGAACGTAGACCATTGATGTATGTGAAAAGTGTTACCTACTGTAGAAATTATCAACCTGTGTATAATAATTATCTGAATTGCTAACAACCGTTTTATATGACTAACCGGAGCCTGCAAACGTGGGAGCAGAAAACGTCCGGAAGGCTCAGGGCCTCACCCCATAAAAACGTCAGTAGGTAGGCAACGACTCTTCGAATACCTCTCCGTCCCGTTTTTGCGCTGCCGACCATATTCCCGAGGTCCTCGGCTGGGGTTGAAGCGAGCAGAATGGAGCGCAGTGGCGTAATCTGATAACGACTTCAGAAGAGCTCGCGCTTTGTGTGGCAGCAGCCTTCCCACCTCTTGCCGTATAAAAGGGGGAACTTACTCGGATTTATCATCAAAAGAAATTAAAATAAAATGAACAAAATTGTTTTTTCGAGGCTATTCCCCTCCGGTCTACTAAAGGTGTAGGTAATGCTTCCGAGTTCCCTCGCCCACAGATGAATCGCTTCATTAAACTAACGCCACACCCTTCTTATTTGATGAAAGGAATTAAACGTCCAATCCAATTATAGCGCCCCCTTGTTCATACAGCTTCCTCGAGATTATTTTATAAAAGCCCGACCGGTATCTAATATCCAATCGGGTGTCGACATATTTGCATACGGAGCGTGAAATACATCCATATTTGCACCAGACGATTATGAGACGGAAATATAGATTAAATACTCATAAACCTCCATAAGAAATACAAATGAATGATCATGAGAAATCACATACGTTTCGAGTGTCGAAAACTCGTCCGAAAAGTTAACAGAACAATGTACAACTGTTGAAGTTTGACAGATCATGGTTACTGCTTAAAGTGGGAACGCATCTATCTGATACAGGAGCGTACTTCGAGTCCCGTTAACTATCGAGGAATTCAACGGTCACCTCTCGATCCTTTGATTTGCGGTAATTGGTGGTACCGCTACCTCTAAATACCGACTGAAGGTTCACATTGCGGGGATTGTTGGATTGGGATTACAGTTGGGATTTGGTGAAATTGGCCCAGCCCTTTTGTCCTACGAATATCGTATGGCAACAGACCGTGGTTCAGTTAATGCGTGGGTTTCGTTCTTCCAAAATTATTCATTCTGATCCCCACTTCATTTTTCATTATCCCCTCATCTATTTCTATTTCTAATTGATCCCAAACGCCTCTCCCTACCTCATTTAAAATCACATCAAAGTTAACAATTCCCACGTGGTGTTTCCATAGAATGTTCCAATTCCTCTATTTCTGTAAGTATATACTGAGGGTATTTCATAAGCTACCGAAAAGAAAAAACTATTATTCAAACTTTCATCACAGAGTTAAAGTTCAACGCAGCAAAGTCAATTCCAATCATTGATTGCGGGTTATTATCATGTACAAATGTTATTGACAAACAATCCTGTTCTCACTATTCACTACATGGGATACTAAAGCTGATTACTAAACTACCCGAATAGTTTTCAAACAGAACTATGTGTAGCGCAGCAAAGTTGAACAAAACATCCTTTCTAGTTATTCCAATCATTGATTGCGGGTTATTATCATGTACAAATGTTATTGACAAACAATCCTGTTCTCACTATTCACTACATGATCCTCAATATCTATTGCACCAACTTTTTCAGCATTGAATTTAGAAAGAAAGCTTAGTATTGGAACAGATACTACTTCCAATCCGAGTATTATCTAAAGCCACACGTGGTCATTTTTTTACATAAATTGTAACTTTTTTCTATTTTCAGTAGAGCTTTCGTAAATAGCCACACAGGTTCATGGAACCCTGCCTTCGACTCCATACACGCACTCTTCCAACAGATATTAATATGCTGTTGGTTCCACAATCGGTTCCCAGCTATCTAATACACCCAGTCGCGCAGCCTAACGACGAGTAAATTTTTTATTGTCCATTGAAAACTCTGTCGATGGATGGTCGGGTTCTTCGGTAATACAATGCTTTTAAAAATATGTTCGGCTGACTCTACGATTGTTTAGCGATAGTAAACATATAGTTTCTACAATGACTAGGATTAATTAGCAATGCTTTCCAAACGTCGGTTTCTACCTTCGGCTACAAGATAAACTTATCGCTGTCAGTGACAAACTTTATCACTAACTGCGTGACACTATCACCGTGACAGTGTTTTTCTCTGTACATCAAGAACTGTTGTTTCGAGTTCGAGAGAGCTTTAGTGTCTTTAAAAACAACAGCTACTGTACCAAGTTTCTCGAATGCTTTATAGAACTAGTTACCAAGATAGTTATTATCTGTACTCAAAGATCTATACCGACATTCCTCACGAAGGATGTGCTCTCAAACTGAAAATATAAGTTCCCCATTCAGAAAAATCTGACAGTCTCAGTGCCTGAATGGTGAATCCCATTTCTACCTGTAAGAACGACTAGAGCAATTAGTATTTTTCAAATTGGGTTTTCGTGCTTAAGAGTGAAGTATAACACGTAATTCAGTTCATTCTTTTCAAAAATTCATAAAAACAAACGTTGAGAAGACACAAAAACTCGCTAGATCACTGTTCTTAACTGTGTCTATGTCTAGGTGTTCAGCTGGTGTTATATTCGAATCATATTGGAACATTGAGTAGAGGGATCAATCTCAAACGCTCAACAAAAAAAAGACCACATGTGGCTTTAGATGATGCTTGGACTGGAAGTAGCATCAGTTCCAATACTAAGCATTCTTTTCAAATGTAATGAGCAATTAGTTGGCAATCGGTTGAATAAGGTGGGATGGACGATTTTTGATGCACATGAAGATTTATCGTATTTCATCAATCTATTGATTTGGAAGTTTCCAATGCAATTGGTTATTGATCAAAATCGACGAATGCAACCAATCAAACCCTCCATCGGTCAGAATCTCATCATTTAGTCATTCCAGTCCCCTCGTACTCGTTCGCTATCGGCATTTTGAAGGTTAAACTCGTGAGCGCTCCGTCGAATTCAATTATTGAAAGGGTCGGAAGTTGACTCCTCAAATTGAGCACATCTTCAGGTCAACTAATATCGTCATTATCTATGCACACAGTCGTGTAGATCGGAATCAAGTGCCGCATCGGGAGAGCAGCGGTGGCCAATTGGAGCCACATGATCTCACAGCTTGTTTAAACGAGTCAAAGCTGTGGGAGACCAGAGCCACCCAATCAGAACGGTTACATTGAATTAATGGAGTTGAACAAAGCAAACCGTATACATTTGATGGTTTATGTTTCATGATATCTTAATTTAAAAAATCGATTCAAGAAAGTCCGTCCGTCCTTTGTACGCCGTCCGAAGGTTGTTCCCAAAACTGCTGGACGAAAATTTAAAATTTGGATAAAAAATCACCCACTGATCAACTCTGAAGAATTTCACTCAATGGTCGAAATAAGAAAAAATCGAAATCTCAACCACTTAAGGTTTCATTCAGAATTAATTTCCTGAATTGAATGAAACCACTAGGATTGAAGTATTATAATATCAATATAAAATAATATAAATTTAAAATAAATAAGGAAACATAACTCCTGTGCTAATTGATTTCTTTACTTCTCGTTTTTTAAGGGATCAGTGCAGAGTAAACGGGTTCCAATGCATGTCATGTTCAGAATAGATATACAGTAGAGAGAGCATTGGAAGCTCGGTTTCAGTTGAAGATACGTCGTGAGAATTGAGGGAGGAAGAGGAAAAGGCGAGAAAGAGTGTATGTGAAAATGGTTTGTATCGGGGTGTAGGCTATGGGTTGCCTCCAGGAGACTTGTCGAGAGAAATCGGAAGAGAGCCCAAGGATTTATTGGAGGAATGGATTGAAACGAATACCTTACCGGTAGCAAATAGGTGCTTTCCAATACCCCTTAAACAACACAGAGCGATGACATGAGCATCAAGAACCACCGTTTCCATTCTGAAATACGGTAGGTACGCATCAACAAACCGACATCAAGGAACAATGGACGAATCCGTGAAGTGATAGAATCTACCTGTAAGATCAGTTATGGTCGCAAGAAAGGAGAGCAATGAGGGTCAGCGAAAACGTTGAGTTCGACGAGTCACAGGTACCTGGTTAAATTAACGGATTAATCGTGGGTAGACAACCCTTTGATAGCTCCAATAACTCACGTCTGATTTGCCGTTTGAGTATATGGATATGGATCGAACGTTTGGGAGAAGGTGAGGCCATTGAATATGGATACACTAAGATCGTGCCGACGGGACTGGAATAATTTCACAGGGGATTGTGAGAAAACGACCTCTCTCATTTACCATCTTCTTAAAAACATCCGGAGCTGAGATAAAAAGGCACGAACTACCCTGTTACAAAACGAGCGGGAACGCATAATCTACGTTCCGTTCTAAGCTCCTCCAAACATATAGCTCCAACAGTAATCCCTCCATTCGAGTCAACAGTCAGTTTAGTGGACAGGGCGCTGTGGCGACGGGTGGCTCTTTCTATTCTGCTTCAGGAAGAAAACGGAGTATTATCTCCACTCACCTTTGTGGGTGTTTCAGTGCATGCAATTTTTGTGGTTTATTACTTTTCCTCACTTCAAGCTGAAGTATTTATGATCTCATCTTCAGAATCATGTGTTTCTGAAAACTTTAGGTCCAGCTGAGTGGACAGAACAGCTTCTTCATTTACTGTAACGTATACATATCAGTGTTTATTAGTGACGAAATGTGATGCAATTATTAAAACTACTCGATTATACACATGAACTACTGATATTTATGATCAATTTAGGGCCATGTGACTGATCTCAAATTGAGACGCAATTTAAATTGCGGATACGCTCATTTACCGTTAATAGTAAAAAGAGAATCGGGTTTTCGAGTTTTTCCCAACCACCGTATCGGCTGAACGGGTAGACGCACAACAGGTAAGAGACGCCTACTGGCACATTCTGTAATAGAAATTGCCACTAAAGTATCGACGTTAACACTGGAATCAGTATACGTTCGCGCATGCGTACACACGATGCAACTCCAAAGCTGATGAAATACATGGGGTACCTTCTTCAAATGAAACCTGAAGGCCGATCTGCACGGGGAGACCTAGAGCGATATGGATTGCGTGGTGTACACTGAGGTCCTAGACCGTTCTTTCAGGGCTCACAGGGAGAGCAGTGTGGAATCTGTCAAAACGGCCTCGATTCCTTCAGTCTTTACTAACCATCACCTTTTCATGAAAGCAGAATATCGTTCGGCATTCGAGATTGCACTAATTATCAAGAGGAAACGTGAAAGAAGGAATGAGCAATGTCTATGAATGGAAGAATGTATTTTGTAAATCCGCAAAAAACTTCCTACAATTCAGGCTGGAACGTTCACCCCCTGATCTTATTTGTCCTCTGTCCACCTGAAGTTGCCATTGCCCTCTAACAAGTTACTTCACTCGGGTGAAACTAATGCAGACTGCTTGTCGTTACAGCTTGACTACATTTGCACAAGATGTGAGGGAGAAAAACGCCGGAGAACCTGAGTACTCGCACACCTGCTCTACACCACGAAACTATCCTCTGAAGGAGAGTAGAGGGAGGGGGGGGGGGTGGCTAATTTTCCCAACGTTTGTGTGTTTGGTTTTTGTAAGTTTAATGTTAATTTATAATGGAAGATATATCATATATCTGTCTAGAAGGGGTCAAGCTTCTCTCGTGAGCTCTCATCTCTCCAGCTTGAGAAAGAGCTGTCTCCGTGTCGTCCAACCTTTGCACTTATACCTCTGAAATGTGCTTCTGTTTCGCTGTTTTGTTCCTTGCAACAAAGTTTGCATTTGAACATGATTGAGATATGGTTGATCGAAGCGAAATCGATGTTGGCCCGTTCCACCGTTCAGATTTAATCCAGAATTGGGAGTTACCTCTCAAAAACATACGTAAGAACATAAGAAAACTGAGCTCAATTTGTATTAATTCGTGATTTTCCGCGGTAAAACGATGTATATGATTTTATCCTTCATCTACTCTATAACTGTGTACATATTCGTGAAGTAAGGGTTCTCAGGCACTTCACGTTCAAGTACCCATGATCATGTCGACCCGACGGTTGCATAAGCTATAGTAGACTGTCTGGAGAATAAATGGTGCAACCCAAGAAGAAAACTTCAAGCTCTGATCGTGAGGAGGCAAAAGTTATAATTCCATGAACAGAAGCAGACATACATTCCTCACCGAATTGAACTACTTCTCCACTGTTTACTACGAATTGTGGCAAATTTGACATGCGATGTAAATTCTTGTCTCATCAAAACAAATTTCCGAAAGTTTGATCCAAGTGATGAAGTTTGATAAGTTTGATAAAAGTGAATACAGCCCCACACAGCAGGGCTGGTTTTTATTCCTGACTTCCGGAGTTGCATTGTTAGAAAAAAAGAAGGAAAAAGGGCCCACTTTTTCTGCTGGCCTGTAAATATTGTCCGTTTGCGTAATCCGCTGTTGAATCGCATGGCGATGGTGCCGACCGCTTCCTCCGCTCCAATATAAAATAGTTGTTTACTTAGGACTCTGTTCGCAGGTTTCCTATTGTCATTCTTTCAAACCCCAGATCCTCCCCTACGCTAGCAAAGGATCAAAGCCGCTTTTACTAGGCATGTAGAGGGCCGAAGAAGATCGAAACTGACTAGCCTCTCCGCAAGGAGCGCTACAAGCATTTACACCTAAAACCTCAAAGTAAGGTTGTTCGTAGTGTACTCATTATTATATAGTGAATTCATCTTCCTTTCATTCCTCAATTTGATGTTGTGACTCGTTATTATCCTACGATTGTTTACCCTCTAATTTGGAAGCTCCGTGTTACTGCAGAAAGGCAAAACTATGATTGTGTTCAACAATTAAAATTTTTCCTCACTTTCCAATTTTCGGGGCTCGTTAATCATTCCTGTTGCCGTATCCGTTTTTGTTTGTGTAATAAACCAGCACCATTCAGACCGAATTCATAAATGTCCTGGAATTGTGAAGGTAAGCGTCTGGAAACGTGGATTTCTGAACACCTTTTTGTCCTATGATTCATAGGGCAGTAGTTGAGTTTTGGTTTGAGATAATGCCCAATGGATTTAATTTAGATTGATTGAGTAAGCAGATGCTCAGAACTAAAATTGATTGGTATTGTGAAAACTAATCGATATTTTTTGACAACATTTTCAGGCACCTTGCACAGGCAAACCTGTTGACTTAAGAGTCAATATTTCAAGTCAATAGTCAAGAGGCAATATTTTACGAAATCCGTTGTCGATAAATGACTGTGAACTCAATGACTAATGAGCACACAATAGCTTAGGGCTAGAAGACCTAGGTAACCGTTCACTGATACACCGATTTCTCACGACCTATCATCAGTTTGATTTCGGTTGGGCTGCAATTGGATACAAGTCCCAGTATGCTACCGCATGAATTTCGTTCCGTAGTTTGAGGAATCCATTGCATATGGTAAACATATGATTTTGATGAAACTACTGAATTATGCCCTTAGATGGATCTCATTTACTCTTCATTACCCCCGGATCAACAGTGCGAGCCTACAAGCGCGAATTTCGTGGAATACAGCTATTCTAACGACCTTAACCGCTTTCTCTCAAATTTGTAGACGAAGGGATCACCTGTGAATGTCATTGCGATTCAAACAAATGTAGAAGCAGACCATGTGCACATACTTTTGCCGAAAATACTTCTTTGAATTCGATGCAATATCCAAGGATAGTTCGAATTTCCCTCCATACTAACTCCAACAACTTTATATAACCAAATAGATTCGTATCCAATTACAAATCGGCCCAAACAATCGGATGGCAGTTGAATGTTAAACACAAGGACTCATGAGGATTGTTAACCAGTTAAGTTCATCAAAATCTAACAACCATATTAGTAATGATAATTTCGACGAGGAAGGCATACTTCTGAAAATATTCTCCCTAACTTCATGAAATTCTCAGTGATGGTCATGGATAGCTTGGCTCGGTTGGTGTAGCTTTCTCCACTCGTTCCATCGTCGTTTTAATTGCATCGTCCAACGTACGCATGGGCCGACTTATCTCGATAACCGAGTTGAGCTGGTATTTTTCGTATAATTTCGACTAAATTATCAAAAATTGAGAGGATTAGTCTTCTGAATGCTCGCATAGGAGAACTATGTTAATTTTTGGTGTTGATTAAATTCAACTATCCCGTCGCCGATTTTGTGATACGGCGATTTACAACTGTGAAGAGCTTGTGAGGTGATGTAATGGTATAGCTGCCCCTTCCATTGAGCTGGATGCGGTAATAATGCTCCACCACGCTCAGAGGATGACCCAGACGCTTGAAAACGTCTGATTCATCTCCCAAGGGGACGGATTCTAAAATCGGGAAGGGCCAACTAACCATATCCATCACAAGCTCCTTAAAAGTAATCAAAACTGTGATAAAATTGTATATTGATGTTTAGATTGTACAGTTTCCACATGCATTTTATGTTTTTCATATTTCATAAGAACCCTTGATCTACCAATAGAACGAACATGGCCTCTCTCCTCTCACTCCCTCTCTTACTTTCTCTTTCCCTCACAGTGTGACCTACTAATGAAACCGTACAAACATTTTTCATAGTTTGGGAATCGATTACATTAGTTCGTCTATCTTCAGTAGCAGTAGAAGCAATATCGAATACCTAACCAAATCATTTGCATCCTGAAGCGGATGGTTTGGAATTAGGAGTAATACATTTTCCTCCCGTACATAACATTTCTATATTAAGAAATATCGAAATTCCATCAAGTGTCAATAGCTTATAAGTTACGAAATGCATTAGAAAATAATGTTCTCATCCTACACCCGTGTTCACTTCCATGGCCTGAATAATTTAGCACACAAGTTTGGCACTTGTGAAGGGAAACTTCTTGGTTCATCTTTCATTCATTGAATTATTGATCACTGGATGAGCATCTAAATCCCCTCCGCTGCATCAATCAGCTTCACGGCGAATGCTAAAGTATCTGTTCTGAATTAATTAGCCTCCTATCTGACAAGGTCAGTATTCAATTAGTGTTCTTGGGTGACAATCAAGTTGGATTATTTTGATTGATGTGTTTATAATATTCGTTATGGGGAATTTAATATTATAATGACGGCGAAATAAAATGATTCAACTTCACTGATGCAGTGTTACCTTACAAATAAATCGTTGGTAAAAACGCATTCATTGATTTTTTTCGATTTATTTATACCTCTGAAATTGAACACAAAAGCAAATTCACGGTAGAATAATTCCCGAGCTAATATTCAAGGCAATAATTCCTTCGTTGCTTCTCACGCTTTGTAGTCTTAGTTATATATAGTTGTTTGACAAAAATAAATAGGAAACGATTTTTTTGATATTTCGATTAGTCTTTGTCAATATTAGAAGAAAAGGTGTTTTTGGATACTCCCTGGAATCGAACTACTGACTGTCCAATGGTAGCAACCTTCTTTTATGGTGCTCAAAAGATAAATGGGATCCTAAGGGAACTCCAGCCAATACTGAATTTCAGCCCACAAACAGAAGAAGTATTTAGGGGGGCACACCGGATGACCTACCGACAGGGGAAGAACTTTGGTCAAATTCTCTCGCATGAGTATCCAGTTGTTCAGCGTGTCAATCACCAAAAACCAGGTCTCCATCCATGCCAATGACCAAGGTGTAAGCTCGGTGAGTTGGTCATTGAGGACTCGAATTTCAGCTCCGCCAACAACACCCACTCATACAAGTGCCAACTGTCCGCAGAGTGCAAATCACAGATGTGCGTGCACCAGCTGATTTGTAAGAAGTGCGAGAAGATGACACAAGGAGCTTCTATGTGGGTAAGGCATCCCAACTGAACTAAGGATTGATAACCACAGAGCTTCCTTCAATCAACGACCAGTACAGCTCCACGCAAGAACGCATGGTCATGCAGTCACCTTCAATGAATGCTTCGGTGTCAAGGTGTTGAAAAAGATGCCAGAAAAAACCAACGAACGGCTACTTCAACAGTCCGAACGTGCTCACAGGTGGGTACTGTGATCAAATCGACCTCCTGGACTCAACCTAAATGATTAATTAAATCCAACGCAGCCACCAAGAAACGTTGGATACGAGTTCGATTTCAGGGAATATCCAAAAACACTCTTTCTTCTAATTTTGACAAAGACTGATCGAAACATCAAAAAAATCTTTTCCTCTTTATTTTTGTCAAATTTCTTAACCTGACTTAATTCAAGTGCAGTAGCACAGAGTTCCTATTCAAGTACATGTGTATACATATATGTAAGATGAATAAATAAATATGGTGTATATCAGGAGACTCCCAGCTCTTAAGACATGGTACAGTTTTGGTCTTCTTTTGAAGTTACTGTTTATGTTCTCAACATCTACTTCGAAAATGAATCAATGTTCAACGAGCGGACATCCTATCCATGAAGGAATATTTGCTTATACCTTTCCCTCAAAATTGAAGGGTGTTTCAAAGATTGAACGAGCTATCGATGGTCCCTAATGAACTACATCGATAGCTCGTTCAATCCTTGAAACACTCTTTAATTTGGAGAATTTTGAGTATATATACAGGGTATCTACACTAACTATGAGTCAATTTCATAGGTCATTTCCAACAAAAAATGCCTCCCAGAGATTTTTTCTTACTCAACTAGAAATGCTAATCACCTTCAAGATTTTTTCGTCTTTTCGACCTTACCCTAGTAAAACATAATTAACTGCCTTAGTTTTGATGTAAAATAAAATGTGAAAATACCGTTGGGTTATATAGGGAGATTTAAAAGTATGACCATTCGATTAAGCGTAGACGTGTGCAAAAATTGCGATGTCTAACTAATTGTTTGGTGCAAGTCAGCTTTTGATGAAAAACGTTGATTTCCACTTAAGAACCCACGTTTTTTAGGACTCAAACGTGGTTTTCTCGATCAAATTCGACTGTGAAAATGTTTTTTCTTCTCTCGTTTGGAAGCTGGAATTCTGAGAAAGTTTTTTTCCGAGGAGTGCCCGACGATTGATCTCCGTTATAACAAAGATGATTGCAGAAGAAAAAACGGCAATCTTAACAAAACCTTCAAATTTGAATGTTCCTTAATTTTTTTAATCATTAAGACCCGGCTGAAAAAAATTAATTTTGAATCAAATACAAAAGTTGACCCCTTTCTAACAGTATTTTCAGAGTTTACATCGCATAAAAATTGAGGGAATTGAGTACGTTTTACTAGGGTAAGGTCAAGAAGACGAAAAAAATCTTAAAAGTGAAAAAAGAAGGATTTTTAGTTGAATGAGAAAAAATTTCTAAGGGGCACTTTTTATTGGAAACAACCTGTTAAATCGTCTCCTTGAGTTTGGTCTATAGTTAGTGTAGACACCCTGTATAAAAATAAGGTAGCAGACAAGTTTTGGTATTCATTAATAAACTCATTCCTCGCAAATTAGTCAGGGGTATGTCTTTCTAACTAAAACAATACATGTCATTTGTCAAAGTTGAAACAAAACATAACCAAATGCCCCACAATTCGGATAAATTGAACAATGAAACCGTAGATAATTGTTTAGGACAAGTACAGCGGCTTTGTTTTAAGCCCGACAGGAGAAAGAATTGAGAATATATGATGGAGCGTTTGAAGTTTTTATCAGCCTGCCGCAATCATGCGATTCTTCCCTACTATGGGTACGATGACTGAAAGTTTATTCAGCATTGAGAAAGGACGGCTATTGGTTATTGAATAATTTCAATGTTGATGAATACGCCATTGATTTAACAAACCAATACTCCGCCATTATTTGTTCTATTGACGTTATTAGGGACTGCGCTACGTTTTCGTTACCCCGTTATCTGTTTTTCCTCTCTGGTTGAGAAAATTTATTACTTTTTTAGAGCGTTTTATTCAATAGGCAGCAACAGTGAATACGAGCTTGGTAACGTAAAAGGAAGATAATTAATGTTCCAACTGAACACGGTTTTCGGTCCATGGTTTCCTTACAAACAGGAAAAAACAAGGCAAAAAAGGCAATTATCCAATGAAAACATACATTACAAAAAAGTTGAATGGGAAATAACGTCAGGTAACCCTAGTATACAAATAACAATGTAGCATGTTGAAGGACAATCCATGGGCTCACGTGCCACACACACGACAAACCCATCAAGGCAATTCTATCAAGATTGACTGCACCATTGGAGATCAAGTTTGGTTTCTAAATGGTTAGCGAACGGATGACCATACAGGTCTCTTTCAAATCACGTAACTAATTTCTTTTTGAATCGAATAAAACACTCCATGTTACATCGTTTTTGAGAATTCCATGTTTATAGTTCAATCCTTGAAAATGAGCTCTAACGAGATAATTGATCAAGACGCCGAGATAATTGATACATCCCTGATCGATTAGCATTTTGGGTTCTCGAAGAAAAGCTTTGGAAGTTTTACAATGGTCAAGAAGTGGTTCATTGAAGTTATCGCTAAACCAAGACTTGATAGAAGTACATAGAACTGAAATTGGATTCAGCGACATTTTAATAAGCGAAAACTTAATAACACTTCCATCTTAGAAGATTTTTTCTTGTGATGCTATGCTTTGAGAGCGGAAAACAGTATTCAGAATTCCAGGCAAATCTATCAGTTTGTTGGAGTTTCGTCTATTTTGAACCTCGAAATGTGGGTAAACACGGAGGCCATGAAGGACCAATTATTCGAAAACTAACTTCACTGTGATGCTCAACTCAGCAAACTGCCAACACGTTGCCTACGATAATGAAACACCAACATCCATCCATCAAATTCAAGAATAATGCGATACCATTGCCTCACGTGATGACTTTGCACGTCTTTCCTAGCAAGTTTTTGTTCACTAATTTACAGTATTCAATGATATTAACGCAATTCAATAATGTTCTGCAACTCATTTCCGACCAAAAATGCCTATAGCAATTTTTTGCCAGATGTCTCGTTTTCGAGCTATTCGAGATTTAAGATTTTTTTCGTGTTTTCGATCTTAAGTCATTAACACTGTCATAACTCCCTCAATTTTGGAGATAGCTTAAATTTGATGACACCGTTGGAAAGAGCGTTACATTTTCTATCTATTTGATGTCAGAAAACTTTTTTTAAATTGCATTGAAGATGTGCGATTGATGAGCGAAATGGCAGTTTTGTCAAAATCTTGAAGTCGCCTGTTTTTCATCTCGCCTAGAAATTCCATGAATGCTTGACGCAGAACTGTGCAGACCTGATAAAACGTGCGCCAAAATGTCAGCTTTCAAACGGTGTAGTCGTTTTGGTTTTAAAAATATTTTAAGTTAGGGAAAATGGCGTTTAACTGCAGAAAAACGTGTGTTTTCTCTTAAAATTGAGGTTTTCCCAAAAGTCTTGAAGTTTCCGAAGTCATTTCCGAAGGCGGAAATGAGTTGTAGAACACGTAGGAGTCGGATTGTGGATAAGTCCTGGGACACCCTGTATCACTAAAAAGACCTAATGTTCGAAAGTTGGGAAAGCTACGGAGGAGGCATTGTAATGGTCAGGGGCTAGGATATGCAATGACCCGCAAGACCCCCGGGTCTTGAAGGAGGGGTTGCTTTGTGCGCCGTGTATTACCAACCCCAATCTGATTTGGCCGTAGCATTGGGTGTTGCAATGTTGACAATTTGTTGTTTCTGACCAAATTCGGTATTAGTAAAATGTTTATTGACACGAACATGCTATCCAGTTGTTGGACAATGGTAAGATATGGGGTTTAAATCGAGTTCATACAAAGAGTTACAGTTTAAACAAGATTGTTAAGATTTAAATTGAAAAATAAATATTTAAAAATGAAAGTGTGATGGAAGATCACATCCATTTCATTACATATTAAAATGAAAGAATTTACAGCATTTCAATAGTCCTTTTGTTACAAACGGTTGGTACCAAATGTTGAATCATTGAGCTATCAAATGTTCCTTTCAGTGCACCTGATCCTTCTGTGTACCAGTCGCAACTATCATGCATCAAAAGGGATCCAGCCCCCCCCCCCCACGATAATTTGTGCTTATTTTGAGCGTTTAACAGCTGTATCCATTTATAAAAGGGTGAGACATGTCGTTGATGGTTTCAACAACTCTTCATTCACTGGTTGGTAACGTCATAATGTACTGCCACTTACTAATCACTATCACGTCATGATGATGTCAGACCATTGATGAGCTTAGAAAACTGGTCTAATGGTCCTTACACCTGAAGCATGGAGCGAAGTCGCCTCATCAATTGAAGTGTACATCATCTAACTAATTTGAATTCACCAATGACTTTGTCAGTGTATGGGAACTCAAGTATCAGTATCGGTGGTAGCAGCCTCCAATAGGGGTGATCGGTTTAAATCAACAACCACTCAACATCCAAACTCGCCAATTCAACCAAGATGAAAGTGGAGTTGCTAAGGAATATGATCGGCTTTCTCTTCAAGTTCGACAGTGGTTCAGCCATGACCTCGCCACGTCCACCATATTTCCTCACCTCCATCCTCATTCAAACCAGCCACTCCAGCTTCAACATAAAACTCCCAAGCTGTTAGGAGCTGTTCATCAAATTCATTGAATTTGTAGTTCTCATCACTCCATGTTTTCATAGTTTACCATTGAAATCAAAGGGTCATCGTTGCATCGTCATGAACACCAGCGATAGCCCTAAAATATATTGTAAGCACTCCAGATCCTATTGGGATAGGAAAAAATATATGTTTAAAAGAAAATAAATGAAATTTATCCATCAGAAATCTATGGATCTTCCATTATGATCCACGGAAAAACTAAACGCGAATTTTTTGTCTTTCCTTAATCATGATTTCTCAATGCTGACTTCTCCCTGAACTCATAAGTGAGGAGAACTAATCAAGGAAAAGCAATATTTTAATACAGTTGCTTCGGGAAAATTCACTTGGATTACAACACGTATTCCTACGCTTTTATAAATACTGAGAAGTAGGTGTAACGTTTTGGAAGTTTTCCCAGTAACAATTCCAGGCAGATTACACGATTGCCTCTTCACCCATCGTGATGTTGGTATGCTACGTGAGATATCATGGATGTTTGTGAGCTACGTTAGATCATTAGGGCATTAGTTCAGCTTTTTTTCTTCTTCTTCTTCTTATTGAATGACCCAGGTGAGATTTAGCTCGATCCCCTTGGGAATAGACCCGCATTGTTAATCCAATTTCACAGTGGCTGGACATTCCAATCATTTCGACAGGTCACCTGCAAGCCTGACCGAAACCGCTAAAGCGCCGGCAGTCTCCACATTGAAATTATAACTTGGTTCGAGCTCATCTATCTTTGTATTCTTGAGGGTATTGTTCCAATCTATCGACTCACTCGTAAATTCCCACTTTTCGTATAGAAAAGATCAGAAGAATGGGCAACTTTTGTGAGGCAGAATTTTTCATTTACCGCGCGCTATAAATTTTCAAAACCCCAAATGGTTAGGGCAAAAACTCGATAGAAAGAAAAATAAACTAGGTCATGGATGGATGGAACTGGGGTCCCAACAACGAAAGGACAGTGTGTGAGTTCTTTACCCTATGTCGTTTAGTTTCCTTAACTCACTTGGACACTTTCAATCGTCCGACGCTTTTCGTATTGCATCTTTCCGGAACCTTTACAGGGGCATCCGCTAGGTTTTTCTTGGTAAAATAGGCGAGAATTAGAGCCCGGTTCGTTATGTTTTGCGGACTAAGTATATTGATGTATGAACAAGTGTGATGTACAAGTATGAAGACAATGTTGGTAACTTTATTTTTCCAGTAGGTACTTGGTTTCATTTCGCTCTTCATCGTGATCTGATTGGATGTTTCTCACACTAAATACTTCAGAGTTGACTTAACTAGGTTTACTTATAATCTGATCGGGGATATTGAGCAGCTCATTATTATAATCCAAAAGCCTGTATGAATATAAATGCAATCACAACTGAAATATTGATTTTCAAATTTAAACACTATTATAAACATTCGGGTCGTAAGTCCTGTTCATCGAACGTCAGGCATATTGAAAATGAATGATGGTTGAAATTTATATTTGTGCTAAGACAAAAAAAATTTTACGGACTACTGTAACTATAAACCGTAATAAATTATAAGCCATTTCGAGAG
Organism: Creontiades dilutus; assembly: GCA_031894815.1. Classification (NCBI taxonomy): domain Eukaryota; kingdom Metazoa; phylum Arthropoda; class Insecta; order Hemiptera; family Miridae; genus Creontiades; species Creontiades dilutus. The sequence continues at coordinate 1,376,931 of JAVIWC010000497.1, read as the reverse complement.
AGACGAAAATTAAGGGAGGAATATCGACTGTGGAAAATTGAGAATGTATTCTCTCCCCTTTAAAAAAAAAAGTCTCACCGTTCAACTTTGAACACAATTTACAGTATTAAGAACGGCTGGATCAAGTTCTTTGTTATTTTTCCTCGTCACTCTTCAAACAAAACATCAACACGAAAATAGAACTATGAGTAGCAGTAACAAGCTACTCTAATATGATCCAGATCTTCTTTTGCTGTGAAGCTAATGCCAAATCAAATCTGAATAACGGAAACTGGCCGCGGCCCAGTTCTCGAGATTCCTACAATTCACACAATTTGGATCAGACTCCAAAGATCTCGTATCTGTGTCAATATAAATCATTCCTCCCCCTTCAGGTGTCTCTTAGTGTGAACAGTAGAAGTAGCGCCCTACGTTGAAGTTGAGCAGTAGGGTTATAAATCGAAGAGATCTGCTCATTGTTGCTTTGCGCTGTTGTGTTTTGGTCGGGAGTGATGCAGTGTGTTTTTAATTGTAAATCATCGTGTTTGATATTATTGAGGAGTTCCGTTCTCAATAGTTGGGGGTTTTTCTAGGAAACCAACAGGTATTCAGTACACCATAAGTCTTATTATGACGGTCCTGCTTTCACTACATAGTGCTTAGCGGAGACTGAACAAGGTTATTAAGTTTTAAGGCACGATTTGTGTTTCCCATAAGCTCAATATCAAAGTTAACATTTATAGCTGTATACACACCAGAGAGGTGGGGTGCCATAAAAATGTTTCATTATTTCTTATTATACGCATTTGAACTTACTATTAGAAGGATTCTATTCTATCATGTTACCCTAACTTCTTCTCGGAACTTGTTAATACATTCTGTTGAAGGGACCAACTAACACATACAACTTAAACGAGGAAACAGTAGTTGTCATGTGGATCTATCATCATGGCAATCTTCGATTTATCAACTGCGCACCTAAATATGTTTGTGAATGTTACATGAGCTATTTACGTAATTGATCAGTCAGAATTCGCTTCCAGTCCTTTCCACCAATCGACCATGGTGTTGTACTAATCGACCTTTTGGCTGATGAGAGGAAGCGGGCTCATACCAGAAAGCAAGAACATGCTGCCAGAGGAGTAAAAAAAGAAGAGAGAGCAGAGACCCTGGAAAAATGGCAGCAGAGATGGGCAGCTGAAACCCGGGGAAGGTGGACAGCACGTCTGATCGGGGAAGTGCAAAAATGGAAGGAGAGGAAACAGGTCGACGTTAATTATTATTTAACCCCGTTCCTGACGGGTATGGCTATTATCGGTCGTTCCTAAAGAAAATAGGGAAGACTTTCGAGGCAAGGTGTGTGTACTGCCGAATGGCGGACGATGATGTAGAGCACACATTCTTTATATGCCCAAAATGGCAGCAGCTAAGGCAGGAATTGGTTGGAGTAATAGGTGATTTCAGCTCAGAAACAGTAATAGAAAAGATGATACAATCTGCGGAGAAATGAAGTACAGTCAGCACGTATACCACTGCGGTGCTCAAGGAGAAGGAAGTGAACAGAAGCTGGGAATGAGCCAGGTTAGAAGTAGTGAAGACCAGGAGGAACCCTCACGAGGTTAAAAAGGGGACTGTCCCGAAGTAATGCCAAAAAGCAGTCCCGGGACAGTCCTAAAAGAAGAGAGGAACGGTGTTTTTTAGTCGGTATGCCACGATGGAGACCCCGACACAAAGGGTGAGGGGGACAGATCTTTTGATGTATACCCCCTCACTTTCAGTCCAGTAATGGATTTTCCACCAACCTCTAAAAAAAAAAGTCCTTCCCACTGCCCAGGATATTCAGCAAAAATTAGTATTTTCTCTCATTTTCATGATGTGAACGAGGTACTTCAACTTAGAACAAGTCCTTAAATTCAACAGTTCACTCTCGGAGTTAACAATCTCAATGACTGCTGCATCCTTGATCCTGTCCACTCACGAAATCTTGACTGGCCTAGTGTACTGGTCCACATTACAAACACCTGAATACCTCTGTTAGTGTATTTAGACAATGTAGCTCTCTCCGCGCCATAATGAGAACCATATATACTCGTAAAATTGGATGATTCAGATCATGTAATCCCAAACAAGTTTTCATTTGTGCCTCTAATCTTCTCAATGCGAGTCATGAGCTCGACATTCCCATCACAGGCATATCTGTTCGCTGGGTAACCAGTTTATGTCACCCTCCAAACTTCATGAACACTTCAGAAATTTTGCAGGGTCCCTTAAAGTTTTTCCTATGATTTTGCCAAGTTATATGGAACTTCAATAGCTGTACCTGGTTTCATAAGCCCCTCTGTAAACACCGCTCAAATTGAACGTACAATGTGACTTAGTCTCTCATTCACTCTCATATTTGAGAAGTAGACTTTGATTACAAATTACGAAGAGGAAAGACGAGTTTCCCTTGAATAGGAAAGGAGGGTTTTGGATTCCTGTAACTATGTCGTTTCTCGTTAGTTTTCTTTTACTATTGAAGAATTAGTATATACTGGCAAGAGAGATGAAAATATCTGCGAGTAAGAAAGAAGATGGGAGCGCCATCCATTTCTTAAGTGTTTTCCCTCTGAACTGTAATTTTATGAGAAAATGTAGAATTAAATGTAAACACAGTTCATACATTCACTAATTGAATTCTGCCACAACTTCCATCACATTCTAACCATGAGATAATTAAGTTCAAATTAAAGGAAAAGAAGATAAACTAATACAGACGAAGAAGTTTCACAAAATCTAGACGAGGCTAAAAAAAGAAAAGTTTTTTGCACGAGTGTAGGTGAGCGCCGTCACAAAGTAACTGTCACTAAGAACGGGAATGGGGTTCAACGGAAAACTACTCCTATCTTCATTCGAGTTTTCCTTTAATATATAAACTTCTTTTGAGCCTGCACAAACAAGGAGAGGAAAAAATATAAGAAGAGCGGAACGGTAGAGCGAGAGAGAGAGAAAGGAGAAATCTCCTTCATTCAGGGGATTTCTTCCAAGTTTAAGGTCTTTTTACAAGCTTCTTTCAAGGAGAGTGCCTTGATGTGAGGGCAGTTTATAGAAACAACAACAAAGTAAAGTTCTTACACGCTCCTCTGAAGGCTACCGAACCAGTAAAGCCTGATTCTTAACCGATGTATATCAGGTTCCATGTAACTTGATTGTAGCGCCTGTTGAATCGGCAAACTGACCAATAAAACAGTCAAAGGGTTGTCAAAGCCGATGGACACCTGTGGGAGGGCCAGGGTCGTGTAGATTACCAATTTATACTCTGTTCTATTATACTGCGTTTTTATTGAAATGGGTTTCCGTAACTTCACCGTGAGTGACTTAGTCCGTAACAGTGGAGACCGTGTGTGTGTGTGGTACATTCAGATGAACGAAACGAAATAAACTTACAATAGATAACATTTTATATTCTGGAGAAAGTATTCAATATTAGTTCTATCAATGCGTACACATCTCAAAAGCCGATCGCCTTGCCAAAGGCTATGTGTAAGGCCAGAACAGTAGAATGAGGCTCAGTTGCATAAAAGAGACAGCAGAACACGCCTACTGTGATTGTCATGCTGCTGAAATGTACAAGACTCCGGTATTTCGGAGAGGGTGCCCTAACTGCTGCCGATATTGGAACTCCTGAAAAATCTCTACACTTCGTGAATGAAGATGTAATGAAAAGGGAGCTCAATAGAGAATAGATCGTAGCGATCTTAGTTCCCACCCGTTCATTATCGAAAAACGCTGCCAATTTTTAAACAATCTTAAAATTCTTGACGTTACTTTTGTTGAAAAATTTCAATTGCTTGCTATGAGAGGACTCTTACAGATTATACCTCCTCAATAGGAAAGACACCCCACACACCTATGTCAATGAAAGCTTCGAGATACCTCGTTTTGGCACATAGCCATAGGTCAGGCTAGAAGTTGGGTCCAACTACACTCCAAGTGGAGTCCAAGTGGGAACGAAAGGATTTTTACACCAATTCCAAGACCTTTTACGACCCGTATGGCGGACGGAAATTGCCGTCTAACCTTGAAACATTGAGTAAGGAAATTTTAGGGGTGCTATGAAAACATTTCATACGATGGCAAAGGCTCATTATTAGAAATACGCTTTAATAAAGGAGTCACTTGATTACAATTTTAGAAGTTACGTTCAATGTTTGAATGAGGCAAGTAGATAAATTATAAATAAATAGTCAAACGATTGGGAAGACCGTCCAACAAGGTAAGCCTATCTGATCCCTCAGTACGTACTAGCAATATCTCTCATGAGCCTGGTTGCCTCGAGCGGAACCCATACCGATGCCTTTACCCTTCTCTATTTTTCATGCAGGCCATCTTCCCTTCACAATTTAGGGTTAACGCTCTCCGCAGGAATCGAACCTCGAACCAGTCTATATAAACTAAGTGAGAGTAGGAAACCCCTTAGAACCAATTTCCACGACGGCGAAATAGCAAATTACTGACATATTACTACCTGTAGTCATTCAAATGTACGGTTAGTTTCAAAAACTACCCTCTAGTTGAATTGAATCTCATATTTATTCCATTTTAGTTTATCAATCAAGCTTAATGAATTGGCGACTCGGCGCTCACTGAACGTGTTGGACTCGGCTCACAAAATCAAATGAAGGATTAAGTTTTCATGAAATCGATGCACAATCCTCCCTTACAGTCTGTGAAAATGTCGTTCAAAGTGAAGAACACCCATTTTCTCACCTTGATGTGAGTTCAACATTTCACTTCCAGTTCGAACCATCACAACATCCTAATTACGAACTTTGATTTCGGACCCCCTCCTCCCCGTATTCTTCGCTTTTATTTTGTCACAAGTTCGACTTCGACCAACGGAAACATATATTTGAGATTTAACACTGATCAGGTCAAGGTTCAATAGATGTGGCCTATCGCTCGGGATACATCCGACTAATTTATATGGTGAGACGGGCCACGGATGGTTGTTTCGCACTAACGACTCAAACGAGCCCACGACGTGCCGCTCGGAAGTATTGGAGTGAGCGGTACGTACCATCCTGTCAGTTTGATCGATATCTTGATGGGGTATGAACCGGTGGTGTTATAATGATCGCTGAGGTCAACCCGAATGAACCTTATCCTCCCTCAGTTGATTCGCCGAAGAGCAGCAATTACTGAAGAGAAAAGGACATCGACGACAAAGGCACGCCACCAATCTACTCGATTGAGAACAATCCAGTAGAGAATATGCTTCCACGAATGAGATAACACTTATCACAACCTGTACTCCTGATTGATTATCAGGATATAGGTAAGATTCCGTAACCACAAACACCTATAAAGATAACCGTATTTCCCAGGGAAGAAGGAAAAAGCATAAAACCTTGGTTAAGTTTTTGTGGGAAACGAATTGTTGAATTTATTTCTGGTGTTTTTTGGGGGGGTTTATTCTTTTATTATTGGCAGTAACCAAAATTTGATTTCGACCTCCCCGCCCCCCAAAAAAAAAAGAACAACACGCAACACGCTTCTCAAAATTTGTTGTTTTACTTGATTAATTGTTTCATTCGATCCCACTTTTAGTCTCGTCGTGCTGCATGCCTCGGAAATTTTGAATTTTGTGTAGAGGTGGTTAATGAGGGTGGGGGTAATAGACAATCCATTCAAGGGCTGCTCACACAGCTTATACTACCGATTTTCTTGATTCTTCTTCGTCCGACTATGTTCTTTGGTCTTGTTTTGGAACATATTTCAGATCTTTCGTATTTAATTATGGGAGGGGGTGAACAGAGGGGATAATCGTGATAAGTCGTTATCTTTCCTCATTAAATTTGTTTGTTTTAGTTTTTTTTTTCTTGGGTCCCAATTATGTTCAACAAACTCAGAAATGTTGAATTTGTCGTCGGGAACGTGGGGGGGGGGGGGTTCAATAGTTAACTACACACCTTCAAACGTAGAGACAATGTTTGATTGAGGGTTGAAAATATATGTTTTGCTATACGGTTACGAAGGCTTATTATTAAAATAATAAACTAAGAGTCTGTTAAGTTGGGTCTCCCGCATTGGTAGTATGTTAGAAACGTTTCGTCCTGCAGCTAGGACTTCTTCAGTCTATAACTAAGCATAAAAGTATTCTTTGAGTTAAATTTACATAGTGTGAATACACACAGATGGTCAAATGATCATATTTCTTCCATAAAACCTATTGAACCTATCAGCTTATCCACTAAACATCTTATATATTAATATTGCTTACCTTATTATGTCATAAGTACATCCAGAATTCAGGCTGTGACGTAGTGGTGCCACCATACATCTCTTCTGTTTGTTTGTTATTACTGAAATTAATATTTGTATATGTTATATGTTATATCGGTATTTGTTTATATGTTAAATATGTTATATTTGTTATTTGTTTAAATGTTATATGTTTATGAGATTTATATATATGTGATTATTTAGATGTTATCTGTTATTACATTGCGTTGATGTTTTACCTTGTAGCTTGGGTAAGCGAAGTTGTAAAATTGCTCCATCATCCTTTCCCATGCATACAAAGTGGTCATGATTAAGAACTTTGTTGGTCTCAACTGCGTTAATTATTTTTTAAAAATTTTTATTATGAATAACAAAGGGGAGAGAGGAGAGCTGCAAGCAAAAATTAAAACTCATTGAATGAGTATCTAATTGATATCATGGAACGTTGTTGGAGAGGGTTTTATTTGTCCCTGTTGTGTGTCATCACCGTGTGTGTGTGTGTGTGTCATCACCGTGTGTGTGTGTGTCACCATTTCCGTCGTCTGCCTCTTCTGTATGTTGAATACATTAATTACTATTGAAAATACGGTAAAAGCTGTCACTTGAGCTATATAAATCATTTTTAATATTAAGAGCCTTCGATCCAGCTTTCACTACTTTAATATTTTCTTTTATTTTCATTTTCCAAGTATTATTTTCTTTACCTATTATTTTAACATTTTAAAAATCAGGTTTATGATTAAAATCTAACATATGTTGCGAAAAAATATCAATTAGATACTCATTCAATGAGTTTTAATTTTTGCTTGCAGCTCTCCTCTCTCCCCTTTGTTATTCATAATAAAATTTTTTTTAAAATAATTACCTAACTCAGTTGAGACCAACAAAGTTCTTAATCATGACCACTTTGTATGTATAGGAAAGGATGCGGGAGCAATTTTACAACTTCTCTTACCCAAGCTGCAAGGTAAAACATCAATGCAATGTAATAACAGATAACATCTAAAAAATCACATATATATATAAATCTCATAAACATATAACATTCAAACAAATAACAAATATAACATATTTAACATATAAACAAATAACAATATAACATATAACAAATATTAGTTTCAGTAATAACAAACAAACAGAAGAAATGTGTGGTGGCACCACTACGTCACAGCCTAAAGTCGGAATGTACTTATGACATAATGAGGTAAGCAATATTAATATATAACATGTTTAGTAGATAATCTGATAGGTTCAATAGGTTTTATGAAAGAAATATGATCATTTGACCATCTGTGATTCACACTACGTAAATTCAACTCAAAGAATAATTTTATGCTTAGTTATAGACTGAAGAAGTCCTCGCTGCAGGACGAAACGTTTCTAAGATGAAGGAAGTAAATACTATGCTCCAAATAAGAGTTTCAAAACTTTTTTTTCTTCAAATTCTTAAATCAAGATTACGCAACTCTATTTTTCCCACGTGTTTACCACAGCTATATCAAGTCTACCTATTTGTATTAGGCTTGTCCGTGTTGTTCTAATTAATTGATTGAATCGGATGCGAACTGTAGAAAGTTGTGTGCTCTTCTTGCTACAGAGATTTGCGGACCCAAGACAGACACATAGACATACACGAAACAAAAGTAGTCCAGAAATGTAAATTATAGAGAACACAATTCGTATTCGGAAAGTGAAAACAAAGATTCCGTCACCTGTATTACTTCATCAAGTACTAATACTAATATTTTTTGATGTTGGAGCAAAACCACATAGTTGTTCAGAAATAAACCGTTGAAATTCGGAATAAGGCAATCATTCGACAAAAGAATTGAAATGATTGACAGGAAACGAGGACACCATATTACCTCATGTTTTCATTTATATCTAATTTGAATTAAATTTTTTTATCTGAATTATTTCCATGAATTTCGTTGCCAGTTAATTCAGTAATCATGGATGTTTTCGTGATGGTGAACAATCCGAAATCATCGAAACTTGCCAAACTAAATTTGCAGTTTGGATTGAACATTTATGATGCTAAGTTACTGATGGAGCGATCAATGATGCTAAACCGATCTCGAGATTAATAATATAGTTAGGTAGTGTGAAACTCTTCAACAAAAGTCAGAGTTACAGCTCAATGAAGTGTAATCAGCTTGCACCACGCTCCTCAAGTAGAACTCAATCGGATTACGGTCCTTCGCTCTATCTGAGCTCATTGCTTCACAATCCGGCTAAACAATTGTACGTATCCGAGTACGAGTGTAAATTGAATGCATTGCAATTGAATGTATGTTGAGGAGATGTGGTTCCGAGAAGCTGAAGTTGTTGCGATAAAGGAGGGTGGGGGAAATTAATTTAAGTTTACGACAGCCACCACAAGTGAACATTCTCCGTCATCAATTCTCAAGTCTGCGGCTCCGTTATGAGCAGGTTGTCCAGGATACTATCCAGGAAAAAGCGATGATGCCTAGCCCTCAATTTATTGTTACTATGATAATAATAAATGCCCTGCCGTTTATTATTATTGTTACTATGATATCGCCACACGAACGTTCAACGAATTTTGGGAATAACTGGAAATGCAAATTGAAACGAAACTTGGAAAATTAGCACTAGAGTCGTGCTCCGATGTATTAAAGTTCCGCTATTCTACTCCATTTCAACAATTATGCATTTCGTCTGTTTCCTTCAAAATTTAGCTACGCAAAGTAATGATGTCATAGCCAGTCACTTACAATGCATGCTTTTTTCCAAGGCGCTCAATTGAAATTTGATCAACAACAGATTCGAAGCATAAAACGACAAAACTGAAACTGTACAAAGAGACTGAATAGTTCTTTCGATTTTGAAGTCAATGACCCAACGAGGACAACGTCAGGGATGATGTACCTCACTGGCGGACCTCGTTGGGGGGAGGTGACAATTGAGCTAGTGTTACGTCAGATCACAGCCGGCTTGCCAGCCCTGAATGTCGAAATACGGGCCCACAGAGTATGGGACAACAGGAGGGTTGCGATCTTTGACAATCGTATCGCCAAGGCTGGCGCTCCTTCCTTCCTCACTAAAGAGTAGCGTTAACGCTCAAAATGCAGCGCAGGGTTTCGAACTAACTCTTAGGGGGGTAAATACTGATTATGATACAGACGGATTGTTCAACGGAAGTTTGGTATTGACTTTTGAAAATGGAGTCGATTATGGTGGCAACTGCTTCGTCTTTGTCCTCACAAAAATGGATTAAGGAGTTTCGACTTCAAAAATAGAAAAACAATTTTTTTCAACTTGAACTGAACCTCTGTAAGGATATTTTTATATTATAGTCGTAGTTCTAGCAGTCATAGAACACCTTGTTTTGGTCAGGGAGCGCGAAGCCGTGAGGTTGGTCAGTGCTGGTTGACATGACTTCCGAAAAACTGTTCTCCCGAAAAATGACCCTTTTCCGTTATTTTGAAGCCCGCAAATTTTTAGGTGACAGACGAATATTTTCTTACTCGGAACTGAATAAATTATCAGTCCAAACCTTCTTCTGAAACGCTAACAACTTTTGGTCTAGGCTCCTGGACTGTGCGATAGATAGAATATCTAGGATTCGGTCGTTTACCCTCCCGCATGACGATACGTTACAGTTCAACTTCGATGAGCTAAGATAACGATAGTTGAAAGAAACCTCATCTAGAAGTGGAAACAGAACAACAAAGCACTGAATGTTCTGTATTTCACTAGTAGATGGAACACTGACTGTAGATAAGGATACTGAAGGCTGGTGTCACCAAACGAATACTGTCTCTCTACTCATTCAAAATTACTATAAATCAACTTGAAAGTATGAAGGACTTCATACTGTTACTATCGCTGCGGTAGGGCTTGGTTATAACTTGTCATTAATGTTTCCTCACTATTTTCAACTATAGCTTACGACATCTTTCTTCAATATTAGGTACAGCTATCGTAATAATACACTACTAACAAGTGTATTAAAACAAAGGAATCCCCTTTGCCCCACGCGACGGTTCAGAACCGTGAAAATGCGACTGCCTCGCAAACAATCCAACCCATTCATTCCTTGCGGTGATTGGGAATGCCCTAACTTGAACTTTTGATGAAGGCATTTCTAAATAGTTGCCCACAAGGCACTATAAACGGTAAAAAGAGCTGTCGCATTTCTCCAAATATAAGATGTGGAATTTGAAAAATTTTACCTTGAATTCGTGATACCAGAAACGCTTTTGTGATGTAGATAATATGTAGAACAGATTACGTTCTACAGCAATTGCAGTAACATTAAATGCAACGTGTGAGTCACAAAATAATTCTATAAAAGTGGGTGGTAGAATAGGGGTACTTGTACTAATATCAAGTTATTCCCGGTACACATATGAAAGGGTTGGCTTTCACCCAATCGTTGAACAATCTCAGTTATTTTCCTCTGCACATAAATAATGAACATAAATCAGTATTCTCTCAGTTCAATATCCTATACAAATCACTACCTTTTAGGTCGCTACTTCATTACTGGACCAGACAAAGCTGGAGTCCTGCTAATAGTTTTACCATCAATGTTTACATTATTGGGTACTTTCCTGTATGAATGAAAAGGAGAGAATTTAGACATACTTATATTCTGCAGAAGTATCAATTTCGTAACTAAGTAAGTGGTTATCCTTTTATCAAGCATGACTTCTACTGAGTCATACTGATTTCGACTGAATGTCCTTGGATTTTTACGCTGAGCAGATTGGGCTCTTTTAAGAAGCTTTAGCAAGTGTGTAAACTTTAACAAAAAATTTTTTAAATAAATTTTTAAAGTGAAACGCAATTTTCTAATCCAAATACGTACATATACAAAGGATCGTTTGTTAAAATCGTATTAGGGTACTTGCCTATATGAACGCAAACAATAAAAGAGCATCTAAAACTCCTATTGCCTCCGGATGAAATGTCATTGTCTTTACTGAACCAGAAAAAATTGACCACAGGACTCAAACACCCGATCTAAGATACACTATTGCTCACGATTGACGAAAAAAGTCAAATCTTTCCTCTTTTAGTTGTCTAGGACGCAAGGTTTTGTCTCCTTCCAACACAATCCATTGTGGAGAGACAGCTGTTCACAAACTACTTTACGTGGTCTAACGTGGTTAATTGAAATACCATTTACCCAAACTAAACAAAAAAACGCTGCATATTCTTTCACTGGGGTTTATTATTCAATTGGCTTGCATTCATGATTTGAATTTCTACTAAGCTTTGGAGTGTGCTTATTCTATCGCAGGTGATAGAACGATTATTGAATTTCGGGAGATATGCTTAGAGCACGTAAATCTGTTCTCAACCAAAATACCTATTTTGATTGTTCAGTTGATCATATTTGTGTGCCTCCTGGAATTCAATAATCACTCTATCACCTGTGAAACACGCACACTCCAAAGCTTAGCAGAAATTCAGATCATGAACGCAAGCCAATTGACTAATAAACCCCAGTGAAAGAATTTGCAGAGTTTCATGCGTATCAGAATGCTTCAACCCGTGTGTCGGCTACAAAGCCTTTTAGGAGTTCACTCCAGTATCCACGTTACTACATCGCTACATCACTAGGTTACTGCGATGAAAACGTAAACAATAATAAACCAAAAAAACGCAAATGTTGGCACCATATATCGGGCCGTATATCGGGAATGGTTTGAGCTACGAACCTGGGGAAGGGCTCATTCGATTCCTCGTGGAAAGTTCTTCAAAAAGAGTTCAAATTTAGGCCGCTTTGACTTTTTTTTTTTGAGGTTTTTAGATATTTTACAAAACTTTGACAACCCTTAAAGGGCGCATTAAATTAAGTGAGAGCGCTGGCTAAAGAATTGGGGCGTTGTCGGACCAATATCAATATTTCCTGAATATTTCAGATATTTTGCTGCAGCCGTTTGAGAGAAATCTTGAGATTGTACGGCGTACGACGTACGGCGGACGGACGGAAAATTTTTGATTGCAGATTCGGATTCTACACCCCTTGAAACGTAACCCATGAAATTTTCAGGGGGGGTTGGAATTTTTTTCAAGAGTGATTACAATGGCATATTATTGAATAATAAACCAAAAATTAAAACTAGTCTGATATTTTCAAAATTTTGGAGATCAATATTTGATAGTTTTAACCGGTAAAATAACCCCCTTTGCATTAATTGAATGAGACGCTAAAATTTCAGACACATCCTCGCCAATCAACTATTCAAGAGACGAAGTTACGATTGGCGGGCGGACAAAGTTTGTTACAATGATAGAAAAATCTAGTAGGTCAAGTCAACATGCTCATTTAGGTTGCAATCGTTTGCCCGCAACCGCCGCTGTCTGCAAAAGACATACAGTTTCCATCGTAGTAATAAATCAAAGTGGTTATACAAAGCTCCAACTGGTTTCATTCAATTGAATTGATATCGAGAAGGATTTCATGAAAAGGAAGGTCTTGTTTCCTTACGTTGAATGGGTTTGAGATAAATAAACTTCGTTCTTTACATTTCAGACCGTCAAATATGTCCGAAAGAGATAACGATATTTGAAGAACACCCCATTCTACAACAAATTTGGGAGAGGGGGGAATACAATTTTAGTGGGTGGAACTGGGGTTTTGATCTCAGAGTTGTAACCCATCCTCTCACCTTTTATTTAAAACGTGATACCACCTTTGATTCAGTTACGAGTGTTTCCGAGTCATCCACCTCTGTCTCAGAAAGACTGATTCGGCGACATCCCAATAATGCGATGCAAATTGAAAAAAAAAATTACATTGGCAAACCGGGATTTTCCCCTCGTAGCCTTTCTTACCAAAACGCCCACGTTGGCTCAAAATCGTTGACCTTTCCGGGGTTTACACATCCTATTAAACCGATCTACAGATATTTCCCCAAATTAGACCCAGCAACGAAATGAGATGCCCTATAACACTCCCACCCCCACCAACAACCCTTCTCCCAAAAAGTTTACCCAACTCGGAAATGTCTGAACAACTTCAGGATGACTTATTGATCCTATTACAGGGTATCCAACACACCTCATCGAATGTTTGCTGTATTCAGATTTTTGAATATTTCATACCTTCGATTTCACTCTTAATGATTGGCGGAAACTGATTAGTAGAAGTCAGTCTCAACTAGACTATGATTTTTAACAGTAGTCTGGGTGAAAAGTTTTCGACGGAAAACGGTAGAGGATTCTAATTGGTATGAAAAGCAATCCCCCTCCTCATAATCCACGTTCCCGACATCAAATGCAAAATTTTTTAGGTTTATTATACAAAAGAGGTTTCTTAACTACAGAATCGGGATTAAAAAAAAAACACATTGATGAAATTGATGAAAACTGAGATGTACCACTGTTACCCTCTCCATCATTAAATGAGAAACAGCTGATATATGTTTTCAAAAAAAGACCAAAGTTCTTATTATAACCAAAAAGGAGCAAGAAAATCTACAGTTAATGAGCAGGCCTTGAATGACCCGTCTATTACCCAGTCCAACCACCCTTCAGACCGAAAATTTAAGAGGTTTTTTTGCACAAATGGACCGAAATTGGGATTGGACAAGAAATGAATCATGACAATCGTTAAGAATTCCACTCTGGGCAGCGACTACAAAATTGGTCACACTCACAGACAGACATACAAATGTAGTTTTTTTTCAACCATTCAGCTTAAAAGGGGTTGCAACTTTTTTGTATGAAACAATTTGTTTCTCATGTTCGGGTTGTTCCACACCCTCCTGCATCAATTCTCTTAGGCGAAACTCCACTGACGAAGACTCGCTTTAGTAGAACGCCCTAAAACCGTCCCCCGTCGATAATTTTTCTCCTAAAATACTGGACCAAAGTTGATGATATTTGGGTCAAACATGACACATATTGTCTAATTGACTTCTGGTCATGGGTTTCTGTCTATTCTAAACTGGGTGAACTCTAAGGCTGAAATATTCAGAAACCAGAATACAGCAAACATTAGAAGTAACACTAATGTTTGCATGTTTGTTGTTGATAGACATCCCTTCTATAAATCCAATCCGCTCATTTATTAGGCTTTATCTAAGGGGCAAGAACACTGAATGAAAAAAATGGAGGTGTCACTGATGATGATCACTTCTAAAATCATTCGAGGTTGTTATGGATATGGTTAGTGGTCCCTTCCCGATTCTTGAATCCATCGCCTTGGGAGATGAATCAGACGCCTTCAAGCGTCTGGGGTCATTCTCTAAGCGTGGCGGAGCATTATATCAATGCATCCAGCTCATTGGAAGGGGCAACTCACAAATATCTTCTAATTTGTTGTAAGAATGATTTCAGTTACTTTAGCCAGTATTGTATTTTTTACTAGATGAGTATCAACTCGTACTACGTCTTTCTTACAGTACTAATGCTGTACTTCATATGGAATGCATACTGAGAGACTGTCCATAGACGGAAACATTTTCTGGTTACATTGTACTATTGTTCTTCACTTTTTTTTTGTTTACCTCAATAAGGAGTGTTATAATAAGGAAAGCTGAATCACACAAGACAGAAACAAAAAACAATAGATTGTCGAACGTTTTTTTTTTTAATTAAAAATGTTTTATTCAGGATTTATTTTCATCCAAACGTAAAGTGTTACACCTAAATCAATAATAATCGGACTTGTTTCGAAATTCTTATTCCTCTCGGATTATTTAATCGCAATAGGTCAACAAATGTAAGCAATTATTGAAAGATGATAACCGATTTTGTTTTGTACAGATAAGGGGCACCTAAAGATAATTTGACGTCTAGATCTGGTGGCTATATAACACAACAATAAATAATACTGTCGCCTCCCACGCAAACTAATTTCAAGAGCCCGAGCGATTTTCCATCTTGAACCGATTACCTACATATTGCTTGGCTATTTAAACTGCTATTTTAGGGTGTTGGACAATTTAATTATTTGAGTCTAGAGCCTTCAGTGTTGGTCATTAGCTAAGTAATGTACGTTAGCTTATTTTTTAACTAATAGGTACACGAGCTTTTATCTGTTTTTGCTTTAGTTACAGATAAATTAGCTGTTAATATTGAGAAATAGCTGATTCTTAAGGCCTATTAGCTGTGCCTTGCAGTTATCAGCTGATTCAGCTTAATTATTACTGTTCTTTAAGTAAAACAGTTAACAGCATTTAAAATCTTGGCTCTCACTTAGGCCGAATGTCAGCGAAATTAGCTTTACCTTTAAGCTGTCTAAATTTAGAGCACCTCAGAGAGCCCCACATCCTTTCTCTGTTCATTCCATGTGTAGTCTCACATTGGTTGGACAGAATGGAATATCTCAAAGGAAATTGAGCCCCGTGTGAAAAAGAACGATTAACCTGGGGCGACAAACCTTTCATTGTAATTTAGGGTTACTATATACAAAATTGAAGTCACGTACTCCGGACAAGAAAGGTTTTTGAAACTTTTCCTCGAGTTGGAAATACATTTTAAGACATACTTTAACAATCAGAACATTTTAACGCTTTTTTATTAATTCCAATAAAAATTATTATAGGATATAGATTTTAATCTATGTTTTCAACCAAGTGAAAACATTTTGGTTTCAAGCAAACGGAGTACTAAATGGTTTATAACGGAATTATCCCACACCCACCACAAAATTGTGTTTTAAATAAAGGTTCCGAATCGGTGTTGGGAAAAGGGTTATTGTCACTTGGAAACTTTTTCAATCAACCTACGGTGGGGATTATGAAAGCTCTTTCACATTTAGAAAGCTCCGTCTTCCGAGAGAAACATAGGCTGTATTATATTTTCAAAACAATTGGAGTAACCTAAGAATTAAAATGTGAACTGCGAATTTCTGTATTTCTCAACCATTCCGAAAACTATCGATGATGTATCAAATAGTTTATTATCAATTAACCCTGCATTGACACAGTGGGGTGAAAAACACTCCAGGCTCCCTTATTTGCCACCTTTTCTGATTTCTGCCAATCCCAGACCCTTCAATTCTCTCTATAATTAATCCCCACTTTCGCATCTTTCTTCTCAACTTGCAATCAAATCAGTTGTTTATCCGTCGTGCCTCAAAATGTCATAACTGGTAATCTCTGTAAATTGGGCAAATGAAGACATTTTCGTATTTTTATTTTTTCTCATGGCGGTTCAGAAAGTCTAGTTTTCTGTTAAGGAGGAAGTTTAAGTTCATTCAGATTCAATAGTTTTTTTCGGGGGCAACAATTATTGTATATTGACTATTCAATAGTTTTTGTGATTTCGAGAGTTTAAATGAAATAATTGATAATAATTTTAGTGGTTGGATTTGATTTTTCAATTTTATAAACTCCTCAAATAATTGTTTTGCAAAGAAAACCCCAATTTATTCTACAGCGATGTAAATCGTGTCGGGTAAAAATTACCCCACTGTGTAGTAAACAATGATGAGAGCAGGTGTGTCAATGCAGGGTTAATAGTAATCGTGATTGTTCACAAAACGACCGCGATTGTGTAGCCACATTAGCACTTTTAAATCGTCGGAATCGAAGCGTGGTAAAATTGTTCTCATGGTAGGTGACGTGATACGAAGAGTAGGAAATTTGATGAAAACGAGAAAGACAGGATTCGAAACAACTGCCCTATATTCAGTATATTAAAAAAACACTGATTCACGTATTTAGGTTAAATATGTAACAGTTTTTAAATTTGGAAATCAATCTTTCCGCCACCACCATTTCTTTTACCAGAGGCAAGTTGACAGATCAGTCGTTACCTTGTCGTCTATCAACTGGAACCATATCAGGTTAAAGAGGATCTATATGAACACCAATCCGATTCCTTATTCATGAAAATACCCAATTCACCATTAATTTCCATTCTCAAAACAATATTATTGAAACAGTAAATCAGGTTTTTGTTGTAGAACTAAGTACTAATTATTAGCAGTAATTCCAACACTATTTCAAGGGTCATTACGTATTTTATTTTTGTCATTTCATTATTTGCATTTAAACAGATAAGACATCGGCATAAAACTGTAAAAGTCAAAATTGATGGTCAAACAAACTTTTGAGTAATAATCATAAGAAACGGAGTCGTACGCAGTTATTTCTCTCTCATGTTTATGTCATCTCACACCCCCAAGATCAAATCTAATAGCTTCCCACAACTGATGAAGCATTGCTTCGGAGGGATGTTTTAAAAATAAATACAGAATAAATTCGGAGTTGAGTATACATTTTGTGTTATACGATGTGTGAACCCTTCACCAATTCTGCTGCCCTGGTCGGGGCAATAACAACTAAATTAGCTGTTAGTGGATATGACTCCAAGTGTAATGTATAATTTACCATACAGTACATCTGATAGACGTACACGTAGGAGGGTTTGAGATGCAGATCCTTTGTGTAATAATTTGCAGCTTTTAAACACGTGTCTATTGTCATTTTTTATGTAAATGATAAAGGGTCTTGTGAAATACACATTTGATATGAAATGCTAATATAATTGCAAAGTCTGTACTCTATACATTTGCACTACTAATGATTGGCGAATCGAAAATATTGGTGTTGGGAAGAGAAGACGTTCTTTACTCAACCGAAAGCCATATTTTCTCCTACGGCGGTCGCTTTGAAGAAAAGAACGTCATCTATGAAATGGGTAACAATATAAGATAAGTTAAGGCCCCCAGTTAACACGTAACACTCCGATGGACAGAGCTAAAACTCTGGTGGTGAACCCATTTTTTCGTCATTTGCCGCGAAGACAAAGTGACGCAATTGATGGAATCATCACAACCGAAACCGACGCTATTGCTTAAAAACGATATAGTTCCCGTTGATTACAATTTCCTACAAAAGTTTTGACGAAGTCGCAAACGCGGGCTGTGTTCCGGCTCATCAAGTCCAAATAGTTTCTTAGAAACTGATGAGCCTGAGGCTGACAGGAATGTAACGTTCGGGAATGCTCGTGTTTAGACGTAGAATACCACAAATTCTCCGTTGCTCTAAGCTATAGTTTACCTGTCCGCCAAGGTAATTAGAACGGATCTGAAATGTTCTGTACCCTCCGTCAAATGACCTCTTAGTGAAATCCGCGGACTTTTTTGTCAGCGAACATGATTAGGTGCTATAAATATATATATGACACTATACGTAGATCGTCAATAATTTTAGTAGAACTTGTTACATGAAACGTTTTGATAACTATTGTTAGATTGTTCCACTTAAGGTGGATATCTCTATTTCTTTTTTCATCAATTTTATTAAATATAATATGATCAAGGTTTGGGTAAATACGTTTGTGTAGCTTCCTAATGGGGAATGAGAATTCAAAAACGGTCCAGTAGTTTCATCAATGAAATACCATTACCATGCCATTACCTAACTGAACAAAAGTGTCAGTTCTGATTCCAAAGACTCGAGCAAATTTCCCGAGGATTTCCAGGCTCAACTTTTTATCCAGTACATCCAACGTATCCAGTTAATTTCACTTATCTAGACCATTCCACTTATCCAGGTCAAACCACTCAACCAGGTGATTCCACGTAACCCGATTCAACCAGCCGCAAATCAATTGAGAACAGTATTTCATTTAAAATCTCAAATCAATCGACAATTTTGACCTATACTCCACTTAATATCGTAAATTTTGCAAACTGCCTTAATAAATCAATTTATGTAACGATCTTTATTATATTTGGGTTAAATCATTCAAAATCTGAACCATTTGGGTGCACAGAAATGGCCTACTACTATATTTCATTAGAAAATATAGCTGAAATAATAATGTTTTGCGATACAAACCACTTTCGGCTGTCTTGGACGGGAGTGAGAGTCGTTTACTAAAAATAGCTCGGTGTATTACCCTAAAAGAAGATTGAACGCCAACACTTTCTCTTTATTATTGCTCGGAACGCTGCCCAATTTAACAACCGTCTAACGAGACATTGACAACTACAACCACAATGATGGTTCGCTTAAGATTTCCGGAGACTAGAACGTAAAGTTCAATTCACAATTGGGAAAAGTTGAAAACGACTGAACATAAACATCATCGGAAAACATTTGTTAATATAACGTTTGGATGGTAATTTGATCTGTTCCAGGGAAAAAGCTTTGAATTGGCTGTCTTGTTGATTTTTACCGTTTTTCTCCATATACTTGTGTGAGACTTGTTCTTTGTTTGGGTTATAACAGGTGGTTTCAACAGGAATAAATTCTTGAATTAGACGGATTTTTAATTTGATAGCCCCTGTGTTGTCATCATCTCATTTGAAATATGAGACCGTTGAAATGACAGACCGTTATCAGGAACACCTAAGGACAATCGATGACGAGAAATTTAGCTAATCATGTTAAGAGATCAACTTTGAACCAATCAGGTTGTCGAAACGCCCAGAGAACTTCGTCGTTGTAAGAAAAGTTTAGATACCGTGTATGTGCTGTTGTACTAGCAAAAACTTGATATGAGTAGTAGCAGTTGCTGAGTAGCCAGATCAGAACGTGGCGTTGTAAAGACAGCGCTTGGGAAATCGCGGAAGTTATATTTGTTACAAGCTATTTTCACAGGCACCATCTTATATATAACATTCAAATATGGTTTCTATTGTTCCGATAGACCGATTTTGACGAGAGCACTCGTAAAAGTTCAGTGAGTTCCGGTGCACATGGACCAGGTCAGAACCGCTGTCTTCTGATTCATGTACGGCGCTACCCTTCGCAACCGATTTATTTGGTTCCCGACATTGTTTTATTATGGTTGCTAACTGTTAGTTTGTTAGCGGAGGAAAGTCGTGACAACTGGAGAAGCCTTGACGGGTTGGTACAGGCGTTCCGAATGAAGCACGGGTTTATTGCTGGTTTAATACAAAACCACTAGGCACCAGTTCAACATTTTCGAAAACTTTGATGTCTTTTAATTTCTACTCCTTATAGACATAAGTGATGTGGACCGAGTTCAAGGGTAGAAGGACCGATGTGATATTGTTAAAAAAAATTTCGGACCACCTCCGAAGACATCCAAATGGGATTTTTGGGATTCCAGGGCCTGCCTTGGTGATATGTAGGTACATATACTTATGTAATGGTACACATAACAATGTTATGAATATATAATACCGCGTAGCAATCATGGTATTAAGCACTCATATTTAATATGCTTCAAGATTATGATATTTGAATGATTTCATTGTAGTTGTAAGGATTATAAGAAACTAAATCTCTCGAGCAACCGATCAACATTATTGGAACAAAAAATATTGAATGAAACTGACGGTATAGTGAGGTAGAACGGTTTTCGAATAGCAGGGGCCTCAACAGAAGCGACCATCCAACATTTACACTGTAATAGGGTTTAAAGAAGGATTTTAGACTGCTTAGTCCGTGCGTGTGTTTTAAACATCTCCCATGAATGTTCTAACAGCGAATATTGATTTACATTTTTCAGCACAGGTCGCTACACGCGAACACTAACGTCGGAGCTTGGTCGACTCCTTCGATGGGGTTACAATAATTACCTGTTTTACGAATAAATCATGACTTTTACCGACGCCTCCAATAAACAACGAGTACAGAAAGTATTGATGGAGTGACAGACTGGATTTCCCAGTTATTCATTTACAGGAATTATCCTCTTCTGTTGCTTTAAACTAATGGAGAAAAGAAAAGAACAAACGAAACATCTCTAAGTGATTACGATTCATAAGCTGTATCGGCTTATGGGGATTACATTATAATAATCCCTGCAGACATCCCAATTAATTGATAGTAACCACCCAGGGAAGATCATCGCCTCTAATTAACTAAGTTTAGCAAGCGAGTGATCTTGCAAAACAGTTGTACGGATATAGATCTATCGGGCGCATGAATGAATTTACCCCTCTCTCTCGTTAAGTAAATAACAGGTGGAATCAAGATTAATCATATAATATGTGAATGTAATATGATGATGTAATAAAATAGATGGGATATTATTCTATTCATTGAATCATTATGAGGCGGCTTTTATAATTATTAAGATTATAACAAAATTACGTGGTCCTTTAGGACAGCCCCTCAGTTACGTAACTCATGGATAACTAAAAATGTTTAAAATCTCTCAAGAGTGTTGCACATAGCTTCTTCATATAAATCCTGTATTGATATATATCATTGAAATGTTTTAAATAATCTAGAAAGATGTAGATGTGATTCACGGAACAAAAATCCCATGGGAAATCCCAGCAGACATCAACGACCTCCAAAGGCGATTCAACATTTATTAAAGAATTGTTGCATAAATCGATAGTAGATAGAATAATGATATGATCGAATTAAAATTGATATGAGTTGGTTAAACTTCTCGCCCAAGTACTCTCCATGTTTCAGCGATGTCGGACCACGAGAAGACAAAGTTCAGTAGATTTCATTTTTTCGCATGATCAGTAACTAATAATTATACTGCCTGGTCAAGATGGATTTGAATTGGACAGTTCGTCCTTGAGTTAAATTTGATTTGAACGGGATTAAACCACTAGAACCAGAGAAAATGAGGGTTGGTGTATTTTATGCTTGCACATGCGCAGAGTGAAATATGAATTGTCAAGCAAAAGCAAAAGTTCGCCCAAGCATATTAAAACGAAAACAAGTTATTGGGAACGGAGTAATGTGCCTACTTTATTGGCTTTAAATGTTGGCCACTTGAAGTGGTTCTGGAACAGGTCATAAAGAGAGCTCACCTCCGTCAGTTCGCATTTGGACCTGTCAGCGCTTTGACACCGAAGGGGTTTCCGAGACTGCGCCGGTATGAGGTCAGATGTGGGGCAGGTAAGGGCAGAAATCCTATGTTACAATTCAAATTTTGCCATACTTACAACAGTCCTGGTTAGCCACGTTGAATTAAGCTCATTTACATGGCATGGTATATTTTTATTTTTGCTTCCGAGGCTACCTATGGGTGGCGGAAACTTTGTTTTCACTTTTGGGAGACGAATACAATTTTCCAATATTAAAATGTCCTCTTCCATTTACGTTTTAGACCCGTCTGAACAACTTTTGTTTCGTGTCTATTTGTATGTCCCCAAATCAATCTAGCAAGCTCAATACCTACAGTTTTCATTCAATTTTGATGATATTTTGAGGGAATGTGCAGATTGGTAGGTTGTGGATGGTCTCCCATGTTTTCATTGCACAAAAATCAATACTTCACTCAGCGCATGTGAAATACAAGTCTCGTCAAGCTTCATTTTTTCGGATTTCAGTGTTTCAATCTCGCTAAAATATGGAATCAATACATTAGGAAAGTCCTTTCCATCATCTCATATCATTTTCGTCTCGACCGTGTCATCAATGTGCCCACTGTAGAAAAAGCGCGATTGACCTGCAATGCAAGTCAAATCATTCATTTGAGGGAGTTGATAATTGCCCCGCAGCAATCTTGACTTTTAAATCGTTGTAATAAGCTTATATTCAACATATTTCTACGAGGTTTTAATTATTATACATCAAAGTTATCGATTCGAAGAAGCTATGTCCTACACCCAAGTTGACATACGTTTCATTTACAAGATGATCTGCTCCTACACTTCGAGTTTGTCAAACTTCTCGAACCTTTTATAGATTTGTCATTATTTTCATCTGCCTTCATACACTTATGTTATTTTGTATTAGGCTTGCAAGTATTTAAAACAAACGAATAAATATAGTGATCAGAAATAGTAACCTTGTTTCTGTATAGAATGCAGGAGGTGAATAATCGAGAGCTCTGACGTCAAACGTTTTGGAGCGATCACCGACATTTCAATTGACGTAACTTGGAGTAGTAAACGGAAAGCCAACGGTTTCACTCGACATATGTCACGAGTCCGCAATGAAGCCAGCGACAAAAGAGATAAATACTCCTGACCTTGTCGAGTTCCCTCTCCACCTCGCTATGTTATTCCAACAGCTGTTGGTCGCTTACTGAGCATTGTGATCCATCTTTAGAGATCCACTAAAATGACGATTCGATCGTTAAACGCCCACTTTAATGGGCTGTGGTGTCGTTTTCATTCACCATTGTTCAAATTGCCGAAGTTCACGGATTAATTCCAGAACAGAAGTAGAATCGAATAAAATTAATATGAAACGGTCATTTTCGAAAGGTGATTCATAGAATGGCTTTATAGTGGTGATAATAAGATTTCATAATTACTGAACTGTTGATTGGTTAGTTCTTAAGCATGCACATTAACGTTTTAGTCTGTTCAAAGTTGGGAGACCTAAGCACATTGGGTTATAAAAGTACTTGCTCCAAGTACTGAGGAAATCTACTAATATTTTACAGGAGACGAGGAGAGCAGTAAAACGGAAAAATTAGGAGGTGCAGCTGCACAAGACGTAAGAACTTTGAAATTACTTAGTAAGTTGTTTTATAGTTTCATTCTTACTTTCTTCATAAGAAGTATACGTACTGATATTCATACTTGACTGAAACAAGTACAGTACAAATGCTTGTAAAATCTGTGTCTACATTGCTAGTACTTTCACTGTCAAATTCAAAAGTGGAATTTCGACTGGATTTAAATGTTTTTGCTTTTATCTCAATTCTGTTTGCGCAGTAAAAGTTGTTGACCAAAGTTCTACCAAGGTAGTGATTTTCAATTAAGAGTAAATAATAAATTATTATTCAATAATTGAATGAAGTGGTAATATTTTATTCATTTATTCGTACAATGTTTACATAGGTAGCTGAACAATTAGACCTGAAGTCATTCTTGGTATAAATTACAGGTTCTTAATTACAATATGAATTGTTTCTTACCTCACAAAGTTGCCATGTTCGTAATCATCAATAAAATCGTGTTATGCCATTTTTCATCAATTTACAATACCATTTTTTCGACGAAAATTGATCAAACGTGCATTTCCTCCTCTCCCCCCACCAGCCCACTGTTCTCAATTGAAGAGGGAGAGGGAGTGGTAGGAGGCCTCGAATTTCTCCCCTTCATTCTCGTTAGTATTCCAGGTTAGAAGAGCAAATGTACTTGTTGTTGTACTAAGTATAAATAAAGTCCTGGTTCACTTGTACTTGGCATTTCAATAAAAAGTACTTTTACTTTCGATTTTTCGAGTATTGAACCTACACTTTGTAATTTGTACTTGCAAGTACATTTTTAACAACTCTAGCCGTGTTCGTGATAACATCTTGTGGAAATATAATTTAACGATAGTTTGTTATTCTGAATGTAGAATCAAAATGCAAAACTACATTCATGCAAACATATAATTTCTGTATTCAACAAACATCAGCTATTCTCATTCGATTTTGTTAACATCGAGGTTTTTCGAGTACACACAATCAAATATTGTTTCATTCTTCCAAACGTGAAAACTACAATTATTTCTATGTTGTGACGTTCACTATATTGCTTTTGAACCGTATTTATACAGTCTTCATGTTATGGTTACGTAAAACACTTTATAAATTAGTTCCTTCCAATGAAAACATTTCACTGTTCAGCACACAATATGTGATTGAATCTGAAACGATTTTCATTAACAGATATGTAAATCAGGAGTTACGTCCCTAAGCCTGAATTCTAATTTGGTTCTATAGTTGATCATCACAAACGGAAAGTGGTATAGAGTTCAGGGTATTCTCATGCAATACCTATAAAAGATAATTACACTTTATTTTAAAATGAATCGCATGCAATTTTTTGGCCCGAGATTTGTCGGATCAGACGTAAGCAGAAGAAGAAAACTCGAAAACTAAATCATGAGTATTAACAAACCTACTCCGTAACAAATCTTCAACAAAAATCTCCAACATGACTCTTTCAGTTAGGTACAAGTTAATCGTGGAATTGATTCCTGAACTGACGTTGATGCTATATATTTTAGATAAGGGTACCGACGAGGATGACCAGAATGAAACATAAATTATTTATCTAGAACACTGATTCATCAAGATTGTCACACCTCTTTGTAATAAGTTACGAAACTATATTCTCTACATAGAACCAATACTTGGCATTCCATGGGTATAATTGCTCCTACCTGAAGAACATAGGGAAACTACCCGAGGCAGAATGTGCAATTACTTTGAGTAATTTTTTGACCAATAGAAAATGAATGTGGAAAAGAGATTAATTTCATGAAGAATAATCTTCTGAAAGCAACAATTACCTACCGAAAGTAATTGCAACAATCGCCAATCACTCGCATCAAAAATTGTTTGTAATTGAGGTTTGGCAATTACAACTACTAATCGATTCAGAGTGATAACGATTACTATAACGTGTAGTTGTAATTATAATCGCAAAGTAATTAAACTGCTAATTCCCATTCATGTTGAACCATTTGTAAAGGTCATTCCACTTATCAATCGTTGAGATTGATTTGAGACTATTAGTTTGTTCTTTCCCAACAACTCTGAAACATTTGAGCTCCTTCGGACAATTGAAATCTGAGAAAATAATGCTTGGAGGAGTTTACAATAGCGATGGATTGATTTTTAAACTTAAAACTTAAAGAGGACCGTTTACAATGTAATCAGCAAATGCCTTGAAAATATCATCAAAATCTGATTAAAACTGTAGAAATTAGGGTTGTTTCAAGTACCGACAGACACACACCGACAGGCAGACACGATGTCAGTTTATTAACAATTTCACCTCCCTAACTGAAAAGTCAAAAATATTGAAAATATTTTTGTATAGTCCCAGGAGTTATGAACAATCCGACTCCTATGTGTTCTACAACTCATTTTAGAGCAAAAATGCCTCTTAGCAATTTTTTGCCAAAGGCCTCGTTTCCAAGTTTTTCGCGATTTAAGATCTTTTTGATGTTTTCGATCTTATATCATCAAAACTGTCATAACTCCCTCAATTTTGGTGATAGTTCAAATATAATGACACCGTTCGAAAGAGCTCCACATTTTCTATCTATTTGATGTACGAAAACATATATTCTATTGCATTGAAGATGTGCATTTGCTGCGCGAAATGGCAGTTTTGTCAAAATCTTAAAATCGCCTGTTTTTTACCTCGACTAGAAACTCCGTTAATGCTTGACGCAGAACTGTGCAGGCCAGGTAAAACGTGCGCCAGAATGTCAGCTTTCCAACGGTGTAGTCGTTTTGGCTGTTAAAAATATTTTATTGTTGGGGAAATGGTGTTTAACTGCAGAAAAACTTGCATTTTCTGTTAAAATTGAGGTTTTTCTAAAAGTCTCGATATCAAAAGGTTGGAGACGGGATATACGTAACTTTTCTCGCTGAATCGTATAGTGACAACGCCAGACCTCTCAAGTGACGATTCAAGTTAGTTTTGTCGGATGCATAAACCCGTTCATTTGTGAACAGCGTCTACGGCATTTCTAAGCTGTCCGGCCAAAGTCAGGATAATCGAAGAGCCGAGAGAGGCTATTGTTTGCGATTCATCTTTTTGCTAAAATATGGACCCTTATCAAACCAGGCTTCCTTGTCATTACCAACTTTTCCCTTTCGTCTCTTTCCTCGCTGTATATTCCTTCAGCGTGGTTTCCCTATTGCACATTCCCATTCATCATGGTGAGCTATAGCTACTGAATATAGCTGGTAGTAATAACAAAAACCTTAGCGACAAAAAAAAATCAGTCACATGAACAATTATCTACCAAATATTTTTTACTCATACTGTCCGTCGAGTTCGGAAGGGTGTGAGTTGTACACACAAGGAGTGTGACTCCGTTGCTGCTTCAGAAGCATTACCATTGGCAAAACCGTACACAAAAATCATGTCAACATACTCACTTGTGGTATAGCTACTCAACTAAAAGCAACTCATCACAATCAATCGTAAATGAACACAAACAATAGCCGTCTCTATTGCAACACCCAATGCTACGGCCAAATCAGATTGGGGTTGGTAATACACGGCGCACAAAGCAACCCCTCCTTCAAGACCCGGGGGTCTTGCAGGTCATTGCATATCCTGGCCCCTGACCAAGACAATGCCTCCCCCGTAGCTTTCCCCATTTTCAAACATTAGTTTATGCACAATACGACTTCTATGTGTTGTACAGCTCATTTCTGAACAAAAATGCCTCATCAATTTTTGCCAGAGGCCTCGTTTCCAAATTATTCGCGATTCAAGATTTTTTTCTCCTGTTTTCGATCTTATGTCATTAAAACTGTCATAACTCCCTCTATTTTGGAGATAGCTTAAATTTGATGACACCGTTGGAAAGAGCGTTAAATTTTCTATCTATTCGATTTCGGAAAACATGTTTTTTATTGGATTGAAGAAATGGCAGTTTTGCAAAAATGCCGTCTCCCGGTTCTTCAATTATCCTGACTTTGGCCGGACAGTTTGGGAATGCCGTAGATGCTGTTCACTAACGAACGGGTCCGTGCATCCAACAAAACTAACTTCAATCGTCACTTGAGAGGTCTGGCGTTGTCACCATTCGATTCAGAGAGAAGTTACGTATATCCCGCCTCCAGCCTTTTTTCGTCGAGAGCTTTAACACACATTTTTCTGCAGTTAAACACCATTTTCCTTAACTAA
The DNA here is from genome assembly GCA_031894815.1 of Creontiades dilutus. Taxonomy (NCBI): domain Eukaryota; kingdom Metazoa; phylum Arthropoda; class Insecta; order Hemiptera; family Miridae; genus Creontiades; species Creontiades dilutus. The sequence goes on along the minus strand of JAVIWC010000497.1, from coordinate 1,349,207 downwards.
AAATATGTTTAAAAACCAAAACGACTACGCCGTTGGAAAGCTGACATTTTGGCGCACGTTTTACCTGGCCTGCACAGTTCAGCATCAAGCATTAATGGGGTTTCTAGGGGAGGTGAAAAACAGACGATTTCAAGATTTTGACAAAACTGCCATTTCGCGCAGCAATCGCACATTTTCAGTGCAATAAAAAAAAATATTTTGTGACATCAAATAGATAGAAATTTTAAAGCTCTTTCCAACGGTGTCATTATATTTGTGCTATCACCGAAATTGAGAGAGTTATGACAGTTTTAATGACATAAGATCGAAAACACCAAAAAAATCTTAAATCGCGATTAACTCGAAAACGGGGCCTTCGGCGAAAAATTGCTATGAGACATTTTTTTTTTTGAAAATGAGTTGTAGAACACGTAGGATTCGGATTGTGCATAACTCCTGGGACACCCTGTATAAATATTTTCCCATCTGGCTTGACAAGGTTTTCTATCAAAAGACTTGACGATCATATCACACACCATAAAACCTAATTCGACGAACATAGGAACAGTTTATTTCATCATGCATTACGCAGGTTTTCAATGTCAGAGGAGTCTATGTTGTGCAAAACATGGTGATGAAAATTTCAACGGGGGGCTTACACTATTCCACATCCGCCTTTATCGTGTGAAGCCGAGAGAGGATTAAAACGTGTACATTTCAAACATGTACCTTGCACCTACTAATCATTGTCAGGAAAAATACCACGACGGTCCGATCCTTTTCCACGCCTAATTTACACGGAGTTATCACAGCTCGTCAGAAATGAGGTCAAAACGCAATTTCACAATTATGGACAGGGTGCCCGGCTACCAACTCCACTCATTTAATGAGAAGCGGGAAAAATGCCAAAACCATACTCGGCCGTTGTATGATTTTTGAGCCACATCTTGAACGTTTTCCTATGAATTGTAAACGAATGAATTTTGAAAATGAGGAAGGCGGTATTTTTTATTGGTCAGTTACAGAAGCTCAATATCAAAAATGACAGTATGAACGCTAATAAAATCATCAATGTATATGTAAAAATGCATACCCTCAATTATGGGAGTGGGGTGTTCCAAACATGCAGATTTTACTCCACCCTCTCAGACTTTAATTTAGAGGAGTTCTAATGGTTCAACATTAATGTTGGTCCAAACGAAGTATACATCAACAATAATGTTTTCCATTCAGAACAGCATTCTTGAAACTGGTCCTGTACAAAATTCTGCTTCTAGCTCAAATTTCGAACATCATTAGAAGCATGAAATTTAAGTTAGAAGAAAGGTTTTCGATTTATGCATTAGATGAAAAAGTTAGTAGTGTTTTTAAAATAAGAAAAATAAGTAATATGATGAAGATATAATCGAGGGCCAAATACCGAGGCCCTTCTATTATTGCCCCTGAAATGCTAACTTCGCCCCCCTTAAGGGTGTTTGTGAAAAGCGCTGTTTTTCTTCCCTACTCTCTTTCCGATCAGTTCGTCCGTTCGCCACACTTGAGGTTAATGACGATGCATTTTTTACCTTACACGCCTACAAACCATACTGTTAGTCTTTGGCGTAAATGGTAGTCTCAATCGTTCGTATGATGGAACACCTGGAGAAGGGGGGGCGTTGCTTCTTATAGCCCTTGATGGTACTTGATAGATATTCAGGCTAAGAGGGTTAGAGCATCGAACTCATTCCGAAGAATCTTCGAGAGAATAACGATGTCGCGCTGTATCATGCACTGATCTTAAAAATGAATCCTAAATAATTCCCTAATGGCTATGTCCTCATCATTGGCATTGCGTTTGTAGAAAGGTAGCTTCAAGATGCCATGGCTGCATCCAAGAATCTGGTGGCCGAATACGATTTCAAATGCATACCTTCAGTTAGCCACCAAACAGAGATCAGACAGAATGGAGTTAGAAACAAACGGAGCTAACTTGCTCATAGGATGACAAAGCCAGGAGGTGACTTTGATAAGTATCCTCTGATATCGAATCACTAGGGAGAAGGAAGGAAATAAAGACAACCCAAGGAGGTATGGTGAAGATTGTCAAAGAAAGGATTGTGGCGGGTAGGAAAAATGCTCCTTGGACTCAGCCAGGGGAATCACAGCCAGCCAATCAAAATGGAGACATTTCTTACTGCCTAATCCTCTCAGAGGACATTTTAATACACTTTGCCGATACTGTGTACCTATACTAAATTCGCGAAACATCTGAATGATACAAATGTAATATTACAATTTTTTCTACCTATAGAAAAGCCCTTCTGCCTTTGAATAAGCGAGGCTAGAAATACGCTAAGATCTTAATTCATTATTGATATAAATGAAAAATATTCGATAAAAGAAAACGTTTTTAATCACAGTGTTTTCACACAATAATCAAACTTCCACCAACTTCCACTAAACAATATCTACCAACTTTTTTATTAGTTATCCCGAGAACTTCAAGCTGACAGCGCATTATCTTTATTGGTTTACTGTCACTTTCTTGGTAGTTCGATATAATATTCAGCCAATCACGATTAAGGAACGATTTGTAAAAGGGGGCAAAATAGAAAACATGACGTAGTCATAAGTTTTATTCACAAACCGGTCGTTAATTACGGAAAAATCGCAATCTAATTTTGTCAACGTTTTCCAGCTTTTGTTCCAACTGCAGTTACTCCATTTCATTCCCCAGCGACCCTAGGTCATTTGATATTCTATGGTATGTTATATTATAACATGTCCCGCGTACAATCCGTTCCTAAATCATGATTGGCTGACTACATATCGAATTATGAAGAATGTGACACGATACCGAGAGAGCGTAATGTCAGCTGGGAGTTCTGATATGTTGTGATAACGATTCGAAGAAGTTGATAGATGGTTTTCGATATTCCGTACAGCTGTACAAGCTCTAAAGAGAGAAGAAGAAGAAATCAAGAAACTTTTCCCTGAACGAATAGCATTAATTTCTCTGGGTATTGTATCGTATCGACAATGTGAAATCTAGTTTTCTCTATCTGCAACATTTGCATTATACTCAAGTTTCAACCGCGAATAAGTTGTCAAGTCAAATTTTATCCATAATGAGTTACCTGTGCTGAAGGAAGAGAAATCGTTTCATTTTTGTTGTGCATTTTAAGTGAGGATTCCTTGTGTAAAGCCTTGGCTTAAACGGCGTTATTACGATGTACTTTCCACCATTTCTTGATTTGAAAAATACAGTAGGTTAGGTCATGGAAACTGCATACTGTTTGGCCGTATCGATTTGCATGTGATTGTGAATCAGTCGAGACCTTCCTGTTCAACCCGCACAATACCATTAAAATTTAATGGTATTGAATAATTTAATGTCATTGAATCTTGATTAAAACTGTGTAGGGAGAATGTAGAGAGGCTGTTTAGATGGACTTCACATTTTCCCAAACGAAGAAGTTACTAGAAGTACAAAATCCTAATGATACTATCTCTATCCAAGCAGTTTTCTAACTTCTAATCATTTGCTATATGTTTATCTGTATATTATATTCATCTCCAATTATAATGGATGGCTTTGTTTCAGTGCTCTGGATGGTTCGTCCAAAAATTTCAACAACTAGGTTCGTTAAATGAGCCGTTTTAGGCAACATTTTGTTACGTGGACCCTGATTGTTTTTTAATCGTTTATTACTTTGTTTTAATATTTATTAGCTTTGTAGGGGTATAGAGAAAATTAAGTATAACTCCTCCTCACAACTTTTAAAAATTGAAATTGAAATTCAACAAGTGGCATAAACGGAGCCTTTGGTATATTTTCAAAACTCGGCAGATACAAAATCTGATATCGGTATATCTACAATGGTGTAACTTCTCTATATTGATCCATTGTAGAAATCCATGGATGGAACAACCAGAATTTTCCCAGTTACAAAAAAAACGTAGGTGTATCAATTCCTTTCACACCCCTCATCAATCCTTTCCCTATCAATCTAATCCCTTACCCGCAAACGTATAAATAAGTTATATAAACTCGATCGGAGACAACGATATGACTAGTATATAAATATTTTACCCATCTTGCTACAGGTCTGTCTCCAGCAACATTCAGCAACCACGCGTTTAAAGAGAGACCCGTTATTTGTGAGCGAACGGATGGTCGTAGAGCAACCCGAATGGTTTCATTCGATTCACTGAACTCATTTCTGTCTTTAACAAACACAGACATAAACAATTTTGGAGATTTTGTTTTTTTTCTCAATATATTATACCTTAAATACAATTACCTTAGGGTTTATTGATCAACATACCGAGCTTACTGGCACATTTCAGTAAGTAAAAACAAATAGCTTTGGATTTTTCAGCAAATTTTGTAAGCTCCGGTCCAACAGTTTCGGAAAAAAAGCTTCAGCAATACGGATTTTGTGTTATTCAGTTATTGAAACTTACACATCTTGACGCGTGAAGTAACAACTTTTGAGGTAGCGTCGATTACAGATTCTCATTCCTCACTTCTAGCCAGCGCGATCGCTTCACACGTACAGGCCGTAGACCAAACGCGTGCGAAAAATGTGGTTTTTCCGACATTTTTATTGACATAGACAAGTATAGTGTAATTTCCTTGTGATTTGGACACATTTGATCTGTTGAAATTCACCCAAAGCAGATATGTAATCTCAAAGCAGAAAGCCATGTAATAGAATGGCAGCGTTGGCCATTTAATTTTTATAATTTAGTTTTAATCAAAATTTTGCTGTAAGCCATCTTCACTTGTTTTGTGTAATAGAAATCTTTGATCCCGTTAATGTGTATACGAATAAATTATGTAAATCTGCTTATAAAAGCTAGGAGTTTGAGCATGATTGTCCCTTTGAATGAGAGCCCTTGAAGTTAATTATACCTCAAAAACCAAAAGGAGCTATTCAAAATCCGCAGGAGCTACGTAAGCGAAACAGATTCCAATATGTCAATGAGGGTCCTTTTCTGTAACGTTTCACATGTCGATGTCGGTCGGCTTTTAAGAGGCGACCAGAATTAAACCGAAAAATATTACCTAGTGATGTCGAATTCCGTCCAAGAAGCTGGTGAAATGAAATCCGGATCAAGGCATTCAACGACACCGCCCAATTGAATGCATGAGAAGCTTTTCTAAGCGAGCTCGACATTTCCTCCCCTCGAAACATCTCAGTTGAATGACTTCATGTCGCTTCACTAAATCGAACGTCATTGAAATGAATGCTGTTGTAAACAAAATTTTCGGGACGAAACCTACAACGTTGAAGCTTCAAGGTATGCGATAGATTGACAGTTCTCAACTTGAAAATATATTACATGTCGATGTCATAGTCCGTATTATATTCAGAACTAAAACTAAGTATCATTAACGAATACTAAAATATCTTATTGGATCGATACGAGCTTTGTAGACTATCTGTGTAATTTGAATAAGCATGAATATGCAATTCATTCCTTTTTTGTTGGCCCGAATTTTGAGCCTTCTTCCTCTCCTTCATTTCGAATTACCATCTATTCGCAAGCAAATAGGATGAAGAACTTGATATTGACTTCTCTTTGGTCATTGTTAGAGATAGGGGATGATAAAAGGAAGGGGTGAGAAATTTACAATTTTAATACACGGATTCTATGAATACTCCCAGGTTCGTGGGTTAATGTCTGAAAAGTTGTGCTGGTACGCTGCGTAAAACCTCATGGTACGTTTGTTAACCTTTGGGACCATATCCTGTTACCATCAGCATGACTTAAATTAAGAACGCATTCGTTCCTGCTGTCCACCGATCGGAATGATACATTTGCTGTAATATACATTAAGGTCATTCTTGTAACTGAATGGTACCAAGTCCGTAACTTTCATTCTTCATCGAACCTTGTAATGACCCCAAACCTTTACGAAATAACATTTTGTTCTATCTGTAGATCAATCACGATTATCGATCAAGCTAGCATGGACGCTTAGGACAGTGCCAAATGATGTAATTCTTAGTTTATACAGAGTTATCCGAACCATATGAAAACATCTAACAATAAAAACCGGTAATCTCATAATTTGCATAATAATAAATTAGGCTTTCCACACTTTTGTTCAAGAAAATGAACTTTTTTATGTTTACATCAATTGTTTTCTCTACATGTTAATGAAACGTAAGCACATTTCTATCTCTAATTTTTTTCATCCCCCCATGGTTGATAAAAATTGATCTAGTTGAACATTAATAGATTCAACTTTTTTGTTATCAGGCTAAATTACGGCGCTCGAGAAGTATTTTCCACAAAAATCATACTTTTTTTTAAAATCCTCGATTTTTGACAAGAGAGCGAAGCTCCTATCGCAATTCTATTGATAGTTATACTCCGGAATGAGCCAATCATATATTCACAAGAAAGCGTTGAAATCCAAGAATAATTGCTAAGTGCTTCAAGCAGATTTTGATTAAGAAATGTTTTGAACATTTATAATTTAAAATTTTTTGGAGCCTATGCATATGTAAAAAATTCTGAAAAACCGAAATCTTCGTTTTTATAGAAAGTAATTTGGAACAAGTTTTTCAACAAGGGAATTAATTATCAACATTTCCCAATAACGGAATTAAAATGTTGCTCTAACACTAACACTGTTTTGCCTCCTCCTACTCACTGCTTTGTTTCGGAGCACTTATGCTCCCATTCGTGAGCATTCATGACTCCTGAACATGATCATTGATGAACCCTAATCACCGGATACATTTGATTCGGATGGTCTATTTGCAAACCATTTCACCTGAAAGATCCATTTCCGAGTGAACAGATCCGAAAGGTCGATGATTTCCGGAATGAGCAATTGAGTTCCATGCAACTACGCCCAACCAGGCTTCACCCGGTAATCCACGTAGTAGGTAGAACTGATAGAACCTATTTTAGGTTTCAATTTCAATACCCAATAAACGTCTGCTATAAAAAATAAATAAATGAAGGAAAAATAATATTACTTAATCTTCAGTATGTTTGTATAACGCTCAAAATGCGAAGATCCCTAAATTGGAGAAAATCAGATGCTTACGCGTTGTTTGCTAATTCATTCCATAGCTACTGAACTCAAGTTAGACTGAAAAATTATGTGCTGGGCGAGTCAGCGTTTAAATGTTGATTATTGATTATTACAAAAACTTTTAAAATTAAAAGGTAAGTTATGCATTCAGTATTGGTATGATTTTAATCGATAGGATCAACCAAGATTATTCGGAGAACAGTGGGACTAACTGTTCGTCCGCGCCGGCGTAAGGTTTGACATCAACACGACTGTGAATCGCAATGTCAAATTCAGGAACTTTGAGTAGGAACATCAATTGATTTGACTTTTTGTATTTTGACTTTTGTTTAGAGTGTTGATGCTAATGCGACTGACCAGGTTGGGTAAATGGAAGCAAAATTATGTGTGGGTCTGTCCCAACTGTGTGTTGAAGAGGCATTTAGTAGGTAGTGAAGCAAAAAACCTTTGTGATAGAGGTTCCAGCGTTTCGAAGTAGATTCCATGATTAGAGTTCCAAGAACATGCATGGGTTGAGGAGAAAGCATCAAACATCTTGACTCTCTCAACTTCTTTTCAATTTGAAACTTACACCAGAAATCATGCTGACTGATTGAGTTGTAACCTTCCCTTTTATATGCACCTTAGAGGATCCAGAAAACCGTGTTCCCCCATGAACCCCAGTTTCAGCCAAGTCTTTTCGGAAATAGTACCTACTACAACTTTGCAACTTGAAGCAGAAGAAGTTGGGTGGAGTTGCTGAACTCTTGTGGATTTGGTGAGAGTTGAAAAAACCTTCAGAACGAAAGAGATTTTGAAAGTTTTCCCTGACTAGCCTTCAATTTGTTTTGAGAATACATGCGTGGTTCAAGGCTCATCCCATACACAAAATAGTTGCCATCAATCCCAATGTTGGAGGCAATTACAAAACAGCTACAAACCTGTCGAGAAACATGACTTTCTGAGTGAGATTTCGTTATAATATAGTCACGACACTTTCCAGGATTAGGAGCAGTATTGGAGCGCCAAAATATCTCAAGAACAAACTCAATATACCCGAATAAAGTTTGCCTCAATCATCTTCCACAGTAATGCGGACTTTAAGGATTTCTGTTAATTGTTGTCCCTTGGGAGATTGTTGTATACCATATCATAACATTTTTAACAAGTTCTTGTTCATAGATGCCTTTATCTATCAAATGTACGGAAAAGGTTTTTGCAATAATTATTTTTCTATAAAAATAATTTTTGGGGTTTTAGCGATTTTTGTCCCTTCCTATTGATGTTGATTCACAGTTTTTGATGTTTAAGAACATTTGCATACCTTACAAACCTAAAACCCTTTGAACTCATCCGTTCGCTTGCGATGCAAACTTACCTATTTAGTGATAGGCCGAACTTCGTACATAATTTAACAGTTTTAAATTTCCCTTCGACTTCAGATATTATATAAAACAATGAAATTAAGAAGGCGAGTTTCAAATCTTCAACGGTTTGACTATTTTCAAATTGACTTCAATGAAGTAAGACCATTGTTCGTCCAAAAAGACTTCGATCGAACTCGTTCTTCCTTTCGAAAAGCAGTAATGCATGGTAATTTTGTAAAAGACCGAAATTTTAAAAATATGTTTCAAATAGCGATTCCAACCTCGAATATTATGTGGAGTGATGTGGTTATAGAATGAATCTTATAATCAGGGAATCGTGTCAGAATGATTCGTAACAGAATAGGCAATAAGTTCATTTTCTTCGAGATCTTGATGGAAATTGATAAAAATTGGAAATTAAGTAGAAACATGGCTCATAAGTCATCTGTCAGAGAAGATTAAGAAAGGGAGAGTGAAAGAAAGAGCGGGAGAGAAATTCTGGAGCGCTAGATAAGCCTGTTGCTGTGGGACAACTACGATATTTACGTTATAACTTTTAATAAGTACATACATTCCTGTAGAGGGAAGATAAAACTCCAGGCAAATATTCGTGATGATCGTTTTTTAAGGTTCTAAAAGTAAGGACAAAATGCAATAATGAAGTGTGCAGTTTCATCTACAATTTACGAGTATCCATGGTAGCTTATTATTTATTAACAAATTGTGTCTTCTTGTGATTCGATGATTTTCAGCATTTCCCAATGAATAGTTACCGAATTACTGCTTTCGAAGGTGGCTGACAAATTAAGCGGTCACACAGTAAATATGTACAATTTTTAATGGAAAATATAAATATTGGTTTAAGAATAGGAAATTAGAAATAATTATTTCGACTTACAGTTCTGTAACTAAGGTACATCTTTCATGACGTTGTCAGACAGAAACACTCATTGGAAGGTCGCGTTAGTTAAGAAGTGAGAAGTTCACACTCAAGCGGCGAGTGTCAACAGAAGCACTTGAGCTCAGAGCAACGCCTGACGTGATACTGGCTGGAGAGGCCTCAGCGCGGGAGAGCATTTACCCCACTCTTCCCGTCTCAAGGACCGTGCGCAGGGGACGGAGAGCCTGGACAATCACGTGGCCTAACCCTGGATGAGGAAGGTTCGTTCGGGAACAGGTGCGCCCGCCGCGCCGAGCTGCAGGTGTCCCTCCCCAGCTCCCTTCCAACCCCTTCGTGTCAACTCAGGGGTGAGGTGAAAGGGTCGTTTCACCAGGTACCTGATAGGGATCGAATTGGGAATGTCGATATCCGAAACATCGATGTCTGCCATCGAAGTAGTTCACATCGAGTGGTTGCCACACAAATTTTCTTTGTGTTGATGGCAGATCTGTATTTGGGTCTATGGAGTCAACTATGTGCTTAGGTGAGGAATTCAATTAAACCTGTAGTTTCCTGTGAAATATAATATGCAGTTATACACAAGCGTGTTTGGCCTATCTAGGGCCACATCAGAGATATGTGAATGGTCTTGGATTTAGATTACATAAATCTCCGTTGGGATGATGATATATGTGTCAGGATTAGGGTATGTAACATAAATTGACAGAGTGAAAAATTTATTAAATCTTTCGTCTGCTGATTTGTGACATACAGTTAGATCTGTTGTTTCCAAAAGCTTCATCGGATATGTATGGATGGATTTTAGTTAACTACATAGATCTCTACTGGGTGACACCAACCAGCAGCGCTTACCCAGTTTTAAAACAAATTTCTCAACTTCAGAGACGTTCTTCATAGCATCATCAAGAGAGCTGGTGTTAAGCGTCTACCACATTGCTCCAGAGCTCGTACTCTGCGGATCTCACTTCTCTAGCTTCTCATAAAATTCCCATGCATTTTGCAATCAAATGCCAATATTTATTTGATCCAGAATCACCTACGAGTTGCCGACATTAGCAAACAATTGGCATCCGTAGGACCACTTAAATTCATACCAAGGAATGTGTCCCTGAATGTATTATCTACAACTACTTTTGTCACCCAACGTGAAATCCATACTCCCGAACCATAGTGATCAGGTCAAATTTCATTGTTACGAATTTATGTTGTAAGATTTTCAGGAGGGTATGTATCACCGATTTGATCTTTTCGTCGAGCCGTACTCTGTTATACGCTCAACAAGTTTCGTTCAGGCGGATCTTCGTTCTTCTGAGAGGTGTGACTTTTTGACGTGACGGACTTGAAGTACTAATCGCATATGGGAATCAAGGCAAGATAAACGAGAGTGTAGTTTGGGGTGGATAATAAACCAAGAGCCTGCACCATTGGAGATCAGAGAACTGAATGTCATGACTGAATGTTCTTAGGCTTATACATAAAGAAGTGCCCTCTCTTCCTCCTATCCGTGGTGAGAAGGAGAGTAGGTTTTCCCCATGTCTATGAACTTGTCTGTTACGTAGTTACAGGCTTTTAATCCAATGTTTATTGGTAGGATAATCTGACCAACTTATTTGATGAAGGTCATGATAAATTCATAACCTGCATCAAGAAGGGCTACATCGGAATAAATAACCTCCTCCCCAATCACTCTCTAGTAACTGGTTAGCAATTTCAAAATCATAAGATTCTGGAGAAACTAAAACACCCACACCAAAACAATTAGCATCATTCCCAACAGAAACGTCAAAAGAGGTCTTTTGCTCGAACTTAGCTAAAATAGGCTCCTGAGACTTCCCCTTCAAGTGAAATATAACGTCTTTAACCCCATAAACAATAATTTTAACTCAATTAATTGGATATTGTTTGGGTATTTCAAAGGTAATGATTTGAAAAAAGTAAAATTAAGAACTCGTTTTATTTAGGATAAAAACTTAATAAATCCATGAAACGTAGAAAAATTCTTTTCAATTCTAAAAATTCAACTCTTAATATCTAACAACTGAATTTACGACTTTGAATAATCCTAGCACCTCCTAAATAACATTGATGGTCGTTTTGTGAGTTATCAAGTGATCAAACATAGGTATTTAGACTATTGGAAAATGCAAGAGTAGTAGGACTGAGAATATCAAAAACTATGAATATGAAATACGAACATAAAATTAAACTCTCTATTTCAACGTGGCAGCTATGAGTTAAATTGATAATGGAAGTATCAGCATTTCACAAAATTCCCTCCAATCCTCAGACTCTAGGACTCCAGTTAATAATTATAATGAAAAAAATAAAAACCATTGGCCAATCTAGGTGGAGCTTCCTCGTCTAGGTAACTTGAATGTATAGATCACTGAAACCATTAAAAAACATTTCGAACGAATTTTAATATAAGTAAGCTTCTTACGGCGATTCACAGGACAGAAGTACAGCGGGAAAGGTCAATGCCTCAACGCCAAACGGGGCAACGCTCCGGATCAACGCCTACAAAAGGTTAGTCGACATGTGTTGCGGGCCTACTGCGCTAATTCTATATCGAAAAGAATAATGATATACCCTGAGGTAATCGATATGAGATTATTATACCGTTCTTGAACATTCGAAAGCAATCAAATAGTCAGCATTTGCGAAAAAGATGGTTGATGGATTTTACCTAGGCGAATGGGCTGACTGATGTGGTGATTTGAGCGCAATATAACTCATTTATATCGTAGCACGAGCATTTCCTTACATTTTCATCGGAACCGGAAGAAAACTGTTTCAATCAGATTGAGAATTCGCGTTCGAGCTTGCGCAGTAGCTACTAATCATGCCACTTCGTTGAAATTGATGTTATAATTAGACCGTTCTTCCGAAGCAACGCTGGAAATTTGTCCTCAATCGGACCATTAGAACTTGAGAAAATGAATCTTGATGGATGTTACATTTGCACATGCACCCTGTGATCTTAAAAGCTCACAAATCAATTAATCACCCTGCGCAAGGGTATCCATACAATTTTTCAGCATGATTTCTTCAAGTTGTAGTGGTCTTATGTCGCTCAAAATTGTAATTATGGTGTAATCGTCCCATATCAATGTCAACGTACTCATTCTATTATAACCGCTATAGAACTAGCGCGAACGAAACGCAATACATGTCGACGATCCTTTGGAAATCAATATACCTATGTCCTGCAAACATTTCTCGCGACACTTTCGTCCTATTAATTGTTTTAGACGTTTATATTCTACATCTTTCGAGACTTATTATTTTGACCATCGTGTTGGTATTTTAATTCTTTTCCCATTTATTTGGACTATGGTGTAAATAAAAATGCGATAACATTTAATGATTTCCTTGTGGAAATGGTATGATTTAGTATACAGGTGGTGACTCTTCCTATCGCTCCAGGCTTCGGCCTATTAGCTGGCAGTATTGTAAGTTTTGTAAATCTGTAAACTATCCAGAACAATTCAAAAGATCATATTATCATGATATTACCACGTTATGCATGTCCATGTTATCTTGAAGAGGAAGCCATGTGCCACAACCAAATTGGCAGTCGTTTCCAAATTCTTAAGTAATACCTACAGCATACTGATTTTAGTTCAACAAACACTGTTTTGTACAATCCTGCTACTTTCAATATATCATGGTTTCTGTAAGTCAGGAGTCTGAATGCTACACTCCATGGCACTAATTATGGAAGGGCATTTATTGCATAAATGGACCACTTCTGAACTCAAGTTACGATTAGATTTGAATCATCCCGTTGCTCCACAATAAGTTGCCTTCACAGTAACAGGGTTGTTGGGAAATATTGATGTTGAAAAACGTTAGGTGCCTATTCCGTTTTACCGAGATTAGGCTTACGGTATCGGATGTGTACCATACATCGTACGCACTTAACGAATCACTGTACAAATACGAGAATGAACGTATGGTTAGTAAATCCTATTACTGAATCCTTCAGCCAACAGAGGAATAGTAGGGATGAGGCTCAAGGTCGTACTTGCCTAGTTTTATACCTTATAACTGATTGAAATTCAGAAATATTGTTCATGTATCCGACAGATATGAAGCTTGTTCGTTAATGGAGTGTTTATGAGTGTATTACAGGAAATTTGGAAATGATAACAAAAAGTATAATATTCTTGGTTATCTTCATCAGGCGACATATTGCACGAATAGTTTCATATTTCCGGGCTTTATGAACAATATATAACCGAATTTAAGCGTTCCTTTCGTGGGAGGCAGCACCTCGATGTACAAATTGGAAATTTAAATTTCCGGTGGTACTTACTTCACTCAGTAGTAGTTATTTCCTTCAAGGTTTCTTTCGTTTGACGTGTGGATGTTTCGCTTAGTGCCTTATTTATCCGTGGCTGGGTAATTCAAGTGAAGATCATACGACGTGAAGCCCCTATATCCAATCCATCAATCGCACTTCCCTCAACACCTATTCACTTGGGATCTATACTTTCAAAATCCAGTTTATGAACTGGAAGCAGATCAGTGCGTAACTTCTCCATTAACTTCTGGACTGTTGAAAGAGGGCAAGAACATGAAGGAAGTCATCAGAGGTGTCGCCCATTAGTGTGTCGAGGCAGAAATCATAAACTACTATACTACAAGCCACTACTCCTCCTACTATTTGCCCAATTTCAATACCCTCTGGTGCTTACCATTTGCGTATTATTATGAACCGGAGATCTTGCCACTTGTTTTTTAGGAGTCCTTCTGAAGCAAGGCTTCGTCATTAGAGCGGCACCTTTTTAAATTGATCCACGAGATATGAGACTTCACAGCGGACGTGAATCTTGAATCTTGTACTTTTCTCGAAAGGTTAGCCCAACGCTGTGTACTGTATCATACGATCTTGTTTACATCTGTATGGTTTGATCAAATCGTCCTTCTCCTACTATCTTCTAAATTTAAGGATCATTAGAATATTAGGATGTGATAAAATGAAGGTTGAAGGATTTAATGCCGTCACAAATGGAGACTGATATATGGTCATCAACATTATAATCCGCACAATCATTGAGAATGTAATAAATTCTAATGAAAACTGGGGATCGGACCCCTTATAACGACAGACCGAAAGACATGAATATAATGTTGTTCAGAATGGTGCTAAAAGGTTACCTTTAATCGAGTAGAAATTTTGACTCAGTCGGGAATTTTTTTTTCTTCCTCCTAATGTGAAAACTATGCTTCCTTCCACAAGACCATGAGAGAACTTGTGGCTTCATAATTTTCCTCATTCATACTGACGTCTTACTATCAGTACGATTACGCTTGCCTGTTTCCCATGGTATAGTGAAATAGAATGTGACAACCTGTCACCAGTGAAACTCGCTGTATCAACTCCTAATGATATGGATGGTGTCAGGCTTTTGTTATCTTGAGATCAACTCCTCGTCAACAAATCCTGTAGATTCATACCTTCAATTGGTCGAGAGTGGAGTCTTCTAGGCTGGTTTTTAGAACCCTCCTCCCGTGGGGCAGTCTGTGAATCACCTCCGTCCGAGTACGAGCTCTAGACCCTCCGTCGATAAGTAGCCTTCCGTTTTTCTTTTCGTTATAATTGAGCCTGATTTTGGTCCCTTTTGATTGATTGAGATGAGAGATCGACCGTTTTTCCGAGGTAGGGAGAAATTCCTGATACCTAAATATATTTTTACTTTCTGGGGTAACAGCCATTTTATTGGGCAACCATCTTTCCCAAAACCCAAGAGGTGAGAGAACTCACCCTAATAATGGAATACTACAATCATTTGAGGACGCGATATATTTCGACGTTAACAGCTCCGTTTCCACATCAACACCTTATAACGAAGCTTTTCTTCATGGAGATATCCCCTCCTTTATTCGTCTGCAAAGTAAAGTGCGGTATAAATGGTCGCGTTCAAGAGCCAAATCCACGAAAAAAATAAATAAATGCAGCCCGAACGAATGCAGAACTTGACTTGTCGAGGAAACGAGAGGGTCACAAAAGTTTACCCTTTGACATTTCCCTTTGAAAGTTCAAGGAATTCTTCAACCCTCCAACTTCTTCCACCACCTTATCCTTAATCACCTCACCACCGCGTTCTCTGCGTTGAAAAAGAGAGGAAACGTTGAGTGAGTATTTTCGATCCGTTCACCAGACATCCTGCCATTGAGGTTACTTCCTGAATCATTACATTCTCGAATTCCCCTGTAAATGACTTCATCAAATATACCATTTCTCGGGTTATGACAAACTTCAGACGAATTTCAAGGAAGTCTCTAGGCATCCTCCCTCTCTTCATATCTTGCTTCTGTTAACAACATTGGTATTAATGATAATTAAGATTCCGTTATATAGAAATTGCCAACTTCAGTTTCAATTCCACCACCTAGCGAAACCCCTGCTGCCGTTACAGGTTTTTGTAGAAACAGTCATCTGAGCCGAACAAGCTCATCTTTACGGGGTTGATGCCTTATTCCTTGGTTTCCTCAAATTAATTTTGTCAGAGAATGGTAACTCTTTAGAGAAGAAACCTGTGTATCATGCGGACTTGATTACTTTTATCGCAACACAAATTGAAGTTCGATATATTCTACTACTAGTGGACATTATATATACAACAATCTGAAACAACCCCTAATCACCACTACTTTCCAGACTGAAGTTTCATTTAACAAAAATAATACTCCCGATCGATGACTGGTATGACGACCGAGCTTCTCACGATCGGCTGGTGGCTGGTTTATATATGTGTGTAGTGGAATTGATACCTCCTTCCGTCTTGCTATTGATAGTGTAACAGCAACGGGAATGCGAGTTTTTACTAAACAATTATTTGCTGCCATAGCATACATGTGTTGCTCCACAATCCACGGTTCTCACTCTGAAGAATGGCCAATATAGGCTAGCACTGGACCAAAAATATTTATCAACGGATCAAACGAATAACATTACCTCGTTTACATGGATGGTTGAATAGATTAAACCCGTATTGAACATCATGTATGAAATTTCGATAAAACTTGGTCTAGTTTTTCAAAATGTTCAAGATTGTGTGTAATTATGTTTATCTGTGGTTCATATAAAAACCTGACATAACGCACGCATTAATTACCAGTATGCTTGCCAGTGTGTGGCCGCCAGTTGGCCTTATCCAATACTGTGATTCAGTACATATTGTGGCCATATCCTTAACACACGTATGAGCTCACAGAATCAAATTTCATCGCCAACTAAAAGTTTACAGTCAAGAGGGATTCTTCTACGAATTTTCAAAGAAAATGAACCTATTGCAACGGCTTTGGAAATGTCAGAATACAATTTTTTGAAACATTCCATCGAAATCCATTTTGAAAGGAATGAGATAAAAATGTTGTTCTTTCTTCAAGAAAATCAAGCGTTCTTCCTCAACGAAGAGATCAAAACGAAGGGATGTGTTCGTTTGACAAAATTTTTGAGCACATCAAATTCGTCAAATTTTGTAAATCGCTCTAAAAGCATCACAAAATTTACAAAACCCGGCTAAGAATAGTTTGATTGATATTTTGTAGCAGGATATTACTCAAGAAAGGTTTATCAACAGTGAAATTGGTGATTTAAAGATTGGAGCTGAAATTCATGCTGAAAATTGTACTTACATTTCATCGAAACGTGCTAAAAAATTAGCAAAAGTGCAAACAATTCTAAAAGTTAAATATCTTTGTTAAAAAAAAAAAAAAAAAACTTTTGTAGATCTAGTTTCTCTGCAGTAATATTGATAGCTCAAAACTGTTTGCAAGCAAAGTGCTCAAATTCCAAGTCAATTAACCGAACTGTAACACGATAATTTCAGAAAATTCGCCCAAACGATCATGGAGCATGGCACGAACTTCTGTTCTTTCCTTGCCAGTTTTGACTTTATAGCTCCAACGAAGTGCCGAACTCTTTAATTAACGGTTGACGCAGACTTTTTGTTGAAATCTGTAACCGGATTATAAGTCGGGGGCGCGGAAAAAATTGGATTTCGCCTGCCAGCACTAAAGTTTAAAGCCGTGGGAGTGGTGAAGCTGGTCACATAGAATTCCTTCAGAGTTCATATTATTAATAAGTAAGCTAAATTCATTACTGATCCTCGTTCCCTCGGTACGAATATGTTGGATTCAATAATTTAGGCATTTCAAATAATTTTTTGTTCAACTGTAACCGGTAGTTGTTAATAAGCATAACTCAATAACTCAATAGTCACTGGTTTACTATGTTCAATAATAAATTGAAATCGGGATGAAAAAAATTAACTAATTCATTACCTCCCTCCAACATAGCTCCCAAAAATCCAACAACAACGCAAGATCAATCAACCAGAATAATACAATCATTTCGAGATTTATTCATTAAAAAAATTTTAAACTCAAAAACGTTTGATTTTTGTTATATTAAGGTAGGAATTAGTCCCCTGAATATAATGAGAATACTTCGGTATTGCTGTACGATCATCCGTTCGCACACCATTTGAAAACCTCATCTTTCGGTAATGATAATCGTCGGTATGGTAGACGGTCGTCCTGGAGAGCCGCGGTGCAGAACCCTTTCTACGGCAGGTCTGAACTGGAATGCGTGGCTGCCGGCCGCTCAAGTATTTTCATCTTGAGTTCAATTACAAGGTATGGAGGTGCGAGGTGTCGAGTTTAGATAATATGCGTCGATCAGTGATTTAAGCAGAAGGGCTATCAAATACGGAAATAAAAAGCCTATTAGTAATAATTTGCAGCGATTTTCATTCTGATATAGAGTGAGAAATGAACGACATTCATCCCAGATCAATGAGTCAAATAATGCTATTGCATTTCTCTAATTGAAACTGACTGATAGAACATAGATGTACTATCCATGTCTGTCTTTGGGTATATCACGTCACGTCCATAGACTGAAAAAAAGAAGCAATATTAACAAAACGGCACTATATTCTGATAAGAGTTTATACATATAGAGAAGTATTCATCTCCTATAAAAAGAAAGTTAAGCGTTCTCCATGATATTATAGCTTTTGAGTGGTACCTGTTGCCCATTCAACAGACCATTTATCTATCAAGTTATTCTAAAACTAAACCAGGATGATTTTGAAGAAATTGAAGAGATTGATTCATCCTGCCTCTCATTTTAAGTCTCCAATTGTCTAACAAAAATTTTTCCCCACGCGCGAATTTAAGAAAAAATTAACTAATCTCAATCTCTCAATGAGAGACATGGAAGTACGATGTGTTTTCTACTAAGTTGTATATGTGATAGTAAATATCGTAAAATGAACAAAATTTCACTGGGAAAACCCGTTAGTATTTGTGGTACACTGGAGATCGATACCCGAATACCATTAACAAAATGTTTCTACCTACTTACACGTTCATCACTCCGAACTTGAAATAAATAATCTTAAATCGAGTCCTCAACTTATCAGACAACTTGGTAATAGATACGTAATTTTTTAAAAGAATTAAAGTATTCTGTTATACAAAATAGGCCAACCACGGTGTTAAATTCTTGTACAAATTTTCGGTCTACCAAAAGCATAAGGCCGTGTCTTACCTGGAAAACAAACTCGAGCGACACACCCTGCAAAATAATGAAGTGCCTGAACCTCTATGTACATTGCAATAGAGAAAAAGGTCATCAAGAACACGGATATAAAGGAAAGTAAAAAATTAAAAATTACCTACTTACTTTTGAGAAAAAGGTTACATTTATCTATTATTCATTTTGTTGAAGCTCTCTAATCAGAATACTTTGAAATCTTTTTCGTACCAAATGTAAGTTTTTGAACATCATTCAACCTAAAATCATTGAAAATAAACCACAAAGGAGGTAATTCACCCAAAAGGCAGTATCAACGAAGAACGATGTAAGTAATCTCAACAAAAGCAGATTGACCTACAAAGTGTAAACGAATGTTAACGCGTAACGCAACTGCGCAACGAAAATCAAAACGATTCGAACATCAAACCACGCGACGCGAGGTTCTATACAATTTTACTGTTTGATCGCGCTATCAGATCGCGTTGATGGCCAGGACGCTAGCGTTCGTTTCCCACGTAAGACACTGTGTAAAGGGGGCTAGGGCCCCTGTCGAAGCATGGAGCGTCGAGTTTTTCTCACCTCTTTCACTCCGTAGGGAAGAATTAATCACGTAACACCTGGGAAGGGAAAACTTTATCAGCCCATTTTTCTTTTTCGTGGTAGCAGAGCGTGATTGCAATCCAAAGCTCCCGCTCTCCACCAATGGAGAAAACCACAAAACCCTACAATGGAGAAAATTAGCGAACATTGATTCGCCATCACAAGGTAGACAAGAATCAAAAGTTATTTTGACGCCTAAAACATAATATTCCAATGGAAATTTTGATTTTTGGGGAAAAAATGTGTTATCTGCTAAAAGTGAAAATAAGATTTCCGATGTTTATAGACTTGGAGCCAAAATTGAACGTTCCCACTGGATTGAACTTAGTTTAATGCATGACAAGTTTACAAGTTACTTTACTGCCTCATTTCCTTATCTTATAGCTGGATGAACGAACACTACGATCAGTTGGAATCGAGGCCCTGCCAACCTCCCAATAATGGTAAGATAACTATGTCTTATCACGCACTCCTTCCTCTACCACTGCTACCAATCTTGAAATACTAGAATATTACCAGGAGTCGGTTTAGGTCTAGTCTTTGTGCGGTGTTCACAAAGAATACGTTATCTGTCTTTTATCGCGCGAAATAATGAGGAGGGGCTGTAACGACTGCATAGCTTCGATAGCGGAAGACGATCCTCCACTGATAATCTAAACTCGTCAGCAACGGTCATATTTCCAACTACGCTTTTCCCACAATTGCAACGCTTGAGAATTACAATAAGTGGAGAAGTGAGTGGAATTATTTGTAAAATAAGCTGTGAAAAGTAAACCTACGACCTACTTAACTACCCACTTTATGTGCAAGTAATTCTTGTCAAAACGTTGGCACCTTTTATAAATAACGTCGTACATTACATTGAACCTCGTACATCTCTACAAGCTTCTGAACAACGCCCTGGACCCACTACTGCTCTCGAGGATACATTTTGCAACCACTCGTACATCCCCTCGTTCATCTGCGCTGTTTAATGTACCGTTTTCGGCTACAAACAATGATCGACACCGCCCCCTTCACCGACTACCAGCAGTCCAAATCTTGTTCTTTCTACAAATTCCCAATTTGATTTTTTTCATAGCCCCCTAACGACAATAAAATCCTTAATTTCTTCTTCCCCATTAACTCCACTTAATTGAAACTATTTTTCCAGTTTAAACCCCCTTACTGCATGTTTTTGTAACCCTCCCACAGTATACTGCATTTTCTTAATTTCCTGTATTTTCCACTCGTTTGAATGTAATGTTGATTGTAAATCGGGCTTGCTGCACAACTTGAGTACTTTTCAGATTTAGCTGTGGAATACGGAGCATGCGGGATTGAGCCGTGTTTGAGCAGCTAACTGTTATTTCCTCGATGAATTGTCACTATTTCTCGGTCGCTTCCTGCTGATGACCAGATGATGATTGCCTCAGTGGACTTTAAGAAGACAGGCTGTGTACTAATTCATATTAGAGAGTAAAAATACTATTTACATGGAATATTTACTTCTGTCCCACGAGGTATGTAATATTTCTGTTATTATTATTAAATTCTATGACGTACGAGTTAGACGATCCAAAAAACCATTTTGCTGGCGATTAACAATGTCATGCATCGTCGAGCATGGAGAATTTTCGAATGGTTGACCGGGCAGGAAAGCGTTTTCCGTCCATGTGGCTTTTACGCTTCTGTACGCCGAATCCCGCTCAATTTTAATGGAAGCACGTTGGGGTGAATCATTGAAAAACTGAGCTCCAAAATGATTACGTTTTTCGTCCGTTCATGTCACAGAAGTCAGCTGCGTACCGTTTTCACGTCATTGGTTATAGTAGGGTATTCTATAAAGTTTACCGTACCATTATCAGGGCTTTTATCCACTTTCAGCTCGTAATGCTACATTCCGTGAGACGAAGTTAACCCTTCAAATGTCGTGTCTAGAAATACTATAACATCAATCTGCAAAATCCAGACTGATTTTGAAGTAATGTAAATGTGCAGGGGTGTGGCAGCTAACGAGTTGCGCTACTTTCTTCTTTACGCGTTTCAATTGATATATACGCAAGAGTTAGTTGCAACCAAGCGAAACCTTCGGTAGTCTTGAAACGCGTCCCCCACAGTGAGGCTAGTGACCCGACTCCCGACTGAATATCTGTCCCTGCTATTCTTAATTCAGGAGTACAAAATCAACTACTTAGCGTGAAAATAAATTGTCTAAATTCAACCAGAATTTGAAATCGACGTAGATTGTGCTTTCCTGAAATTCCGTCTGTTGATGTGGACGAGTAAACCAAAGAACGAAATGCGTTTTGAGATTGCATTCCCTCTTACGATGTGAAAAAACATTTGACATTTGGATTGCTGTCTGGTGTTTTGAAGGCGCTTGAGTTCATGTCTGCGAATCCTGATAAAATTCATCAGAAGTAAATTGGAGTCCGTAGAATATCTATGAAATATCCCTTAGGGTAGTCGTCCACTGGGAGCGAGAAACTACAAACTGCGAGACCACGATTTCCTGCAAATTTCCGTCCGAAATTCAGTGAGCGGTGGCCGTCTTTTGATTCGATCAGTACGTCTTAATGCGTTGATGGGATGCCTCGTTACGACGGAATTATAGACGGAAGAGATAGCGAAACGAGATAGTTGAACGAATTTTCTCATATGGCTTGAGCTTCAAATCGATGACAATCTATTTTACTATTTTCGAATAAAAAAGGACACTTTTTAATGTATTCTTCATAGAATCTAAACAAAATTAGTTTTTCAGCGTCCATGATTTTAAACCATTGTTTCACAGCTCTTCTTCCGTAAAATCCCAGTAGAATGGGATCCCAATGCGTTCGTACGAAAACGGACGTGCGTATTCGGATGAATTCGGACGAAATGAAGTAGTGGGTGAAAAAGTTTTGTACTCAAGCGATCGTGCTGAGTTCGTACGAAATGGACGACGCTTTTACAAATCAAATATGTTCGTCCGCTCTCTCCCATCGCACGAGCATCATTTCGTTTCAGTTTGGAGACCTTCCTTTGTTCACACAGTTGTGTTTCATGTTTGTATGAGCGTTCAACGTATGTAGGTGCTAATGGATGGAAAATATGACTGACATTTCATTTTGGAGTTGGGTGGTGACAAAATGTTCTCTGAATAGAAATATCGAGGTTGGTTTACTGCCTTCTAACAACTCTCCCTCATCAAACTCAGTCCAAACATTACGGTTGTACGGAGGAGCGAGACTCCCATGCGGTAGCCCATCGGTGCACAGGACCAAACGTGATACTGCAGCCAGCTCATAAGTGCGAATAGAAATTTTGATTTTGGATTCACAACACTTTTCATCTCATTAAAATGTAAACAAAGTGGTGCGTCATGAAGCTTAGGAGGGGTGGGCACCCCTGTGTTAAATATTGCTTAAAAGTCTGCAAAGCAGCGGAAGCCTTGTGTTCACTTCCGGGGGCCAAAAAATGTTTGTCGTCCAAATTAAAAATTTCCACTAGCATTTTGCGTTTCATAGCCTACTGAACAAATTTGGTTCCGTGCCTGTCAGTCTGTCTGTCTGTCTGTCCACGCTTCCTTGTTACAGCCATAACTTCCACAGTTTTGAATGAATTTAGCTCATATTTTGAGAGACTATGCGGATAACGTCTCTTGAGGTCCCATACGAGTTTCATATCAACATAGCTAGCGGTACGCTCTGCGCATACGCTAACGTGAAATTCTAGAATCAGCCGTAATTTCCACATTTTTCAATGAATTTAGCTCTAATTTTGAGGGATTATGCGGGTAAGGTCTCTTGAAGTCCCATAGGAACCCTCTGCGTATGCGTTCCGACGTGAAATTCTTGTATCACGTATAACTTTCACAATTTTGCTTCAATTTAGCTCATTTGAAAAAGGATGTAACGAGGAATCTCCTGTGCCATCTCCTTGGGAGCGTATTTTTTATTTCAATTGAGATGTGAACTCTACCGACCCACTTGGAAAATGACAGTAGACTGCACGCGTTACTGCAGGACGTCATAAAAATTTGTAGTCCTAGTTCAACGTTATGATAGCTTGTTCCAAAGGCAAATGTTGACGCAATATGGAAGATGTTCATTAATAAATCTGGTTTGCACTGATTACTCTAGAAGGAACTGCTGTTTGCGGGGCCATTATACTCAAATTCAATACGGTGTTTCGGTTGATTCCGTCCGAAGCCCCCTTTACACTGGCTTGAAGTTCTTGAAGCCTTGAACAGTTATTGGTGTTCAACTGTCTAAAGTCTGTCGACACTATAGCTTATGACATGTATTTCTGCCTGGAAAATGGTAGCAACCATCCGGAGCGATTCCGCAATCGCCGTTCTCGGGCCACATATGCCACTCTCAGCTCTACCATACATGACGGAGCCATCTCTGAAGAACACTGGAGCCCCTTGTTCAAATTGAGGCCTCCCTTCAAACCATAGTGATCTACTGTGAATATAGACCTTGAAGAGGAGATCAAGTTCCGCACGTCCGCCATCAAGTCGGAGGCATTCAGTGCTGACTCGTCCCAACAAACGTAAAACCGTAAAATCTGACAAGCGTAAATTTCCTAGGTTCTGGCAGTACGATCTCGCTCACATCTTCAAGAACGTCTAATAATGTCAAACCTATTTCAAAGCAATATTAAAATTATCCTAGCCGATTAGGAAAAAGCCGCACAGCTCAGAACACATGTCGACTAACGTAGTCCATGCGATGATATCCCACTGCGTTTCCGACCCGTGAATTCGTAATTGAAAAGATTGAACAACAATGTTTATTGCAGTGGAGTGCGTCGCAGTATGTTATTTTGAACGTGGTGATTGCAGAACTGCCTTCGCTACCACCTCACGTGAGGTTGAGAAACGTTCGAGTTCACGAGAACAGCGCTAGGTAGCTCGACCAACGGACTCGGGGGATCCCGCATTCCTACGTCAATGGAAGTCAAGAGACGTAGAGTTACTAACACGAGCACAATACAACGCTTTTCACTGTTTGTTATTTGCTTGAATTGTCGTACACCCCGTTGAAGGAAAAGCGTATATGTATAGATAAAGGATAAATCGAAACGAGGGAAAAGCGGAAGAATTCTAGTTCCCCGTATTTTAATGTTTTCATGTTCAATTTCAGTACGTAAAGTACTAGGCGCGTGCTTTGCGAGTGTATCTAGGAAGCATGATTTAACATGTTATCTAAACAAGAGGTCTGGTATTCTGGAGATCTAATACGGAAATAATAAAACTTTTTGTAATGATTTACGGCGTTTATTGTTCGCCTTTATACGAGGAAGTATTAATGGAAATAATGGAGAAAGAGAAAATTAATAACAGGACGTCAGCTGGACTTTTGAGAGTTTGTGATGAATGCTAAATTATCACTCATTTTATTGTCTTAGACTTGACAGAAATTATTTATGTATTATGTTTTTTAAAACAGAAAATTTGGAGTCAAGAAATCATCTTGAAGAATTCAGATCTGTCCAAAAAGAAGATGGTAAGTTTCACATAAACCTCCCAGCATGGGGTGAAAAACTGCTACAAATAAAGATAATGTCGCTTCTTCTTTTCAATAACAAATCCTTTTCTGTTAATGATTCGGAATCTGAAACCGCTTCATTGGATACAAATTTTAATGCTTGAAATATACACTCAGTAAAGAATGAAACACCCCTGAAATGTGTCGTTTTTTCTTAATTACCCAGGCAGGCTAATTCGGACATCTAGGTTCCAGCTGATATATTTAACATTATTTCTCTGATTGGGAATCTCGTACACAATAATTTGTTTCAGAAAAGAGGAGGAACAAAGTCTTCACAAAAAAAGCTGGAGTCCATGTGAATTAGTAGAGGATCGATCAAGACTCCCCCTCCTCTCACCGCCCTTCACCCCAATAATAACTATCAGAGGTCTGGTATCATAAAAATTACAGGATCAGCATTTTTTCCAGTCACGGTCATGGACGTGTCACAATACAAAGAAAGCCTGATAGAATTGATCCAGATTATTGAGGATCAATACAAACATGGGAGGAAACAATAACCGAATACCAATCCATTCCAAATCATTCTATGACCGAAGATGGAAAAAAACTATGTGTCCGTAAACAACTTTCAAAAACAAAGTTCCTAAACAATTTGCATACTTTTTAATCGTTATTGTTCGTGTATACTATTGTTAAGGTATTTTATGTACTCCAGATACCTGCGAGGCACGGGTGCTCTCAGATATCATCTAGTATGACTCAGGAAAACTCGTCGATTAGATGAAGCCCTATTTTTTCGAAGTTGTCAAGCACAAAGGAAGACCCACTAGCAATTAATCCATTTTTTGAGCTCGGTTTTCTGGTCTTTGGACTGTATGAACATTTTTTTGCCTTTATAAAAATGAATTCGTGTACGTTTGATGACGGTGGTTTGTTTAGTTGTAATATTGTTTAACTTGAAATACGTTATTTAAGACCTCTGTAAACACATTCTTAAAATTAGTATCCGATTTTTCTCTGGTCATGCGGTGCAGCTGCAATATTCGAGAAAAGCCAAGTGGGTGTGCGGATACATTTCTTACTGAGTGTAATGTAACACAAACATCTTCATTATCCAATATGCTGACGATGTTAGACTATAAACGCTTCTGTGCCAAGACTGCGCAAGGCAGTACAGTAGGATCGTAGGAATTATCATACGTATGTCTACATTGGTACTATTGTCCTACATTGGTCTACATGTGTCAGCCGAAAAATCTTCAATTTTTGCCCTTTCACACGGAGAAGAAAGCTCGGTCAGGAAAATGTTATTGACTGAGGTGTAGTACATGTTCCACTTAACCGACCTGAGGTCCGTTTTTACTTCCCTGGGCTGCGGCAAATTCTGTGATCCACAGTATTACTCCAATACTACCCCATTTTCTTGACCACACCCTCGAACGCCTGGTTCCCGTGTTGTATCAATTGTTATCAGTTCACAAAATCTGCTCATATTTAGGTCCTACTATCTGGACGATTAGAATACTGACCCCACTCACATCAGTATATTATTCACATAAACCTATCAATTTATTACTATTGATGGATGTGCTTAGTTGGCCCTTCCCGATTTTAGAATCCTTCACCTCGGGAGATGAGTCAAACGTTTTCAAGAATCTGGATCATCCTCTGAGCGTGGCAGAGCAATATTACCGCATACAGCTCATGTTTGCTGTTTGTTGGGCTGAGAAATAAAAATCACCAAAGACGCTTTGATTCGGTTTAACTCTCACTCTCATTTCGATTTTTTTATTCAAATTTAGCATTAGTTGAATTTAGTTCGAGTTGTCTACTACTATTGATGGTTCAATTTAATGAACTTGAAATAAAATGAAAGCTCCATTACTTACATTACCGCAATAGAGCGCAGCTTCCAGCGTTATGTTGCCTACCGTGATATTTTAGATGCCGAATAATGATTTTGGTTCGTTTCGCTCAATTTAGTTCTGTGATATTATTGTTCAGTTCATATTTTGATCTGTGATATTCCTCAAGACCTGTATGTGATTTTCGATATATTTCTTTTTCAATATAATGAGTGCGTTTATACTGTAACGTGTATACATAAAACCTATTCGTTAACTGATGCGTTTTTCTTAGTACCATTGTGTAATTTTTGAGCTACGGAGATATCAGCAATTCTTGAGGCAGCTCCGTAGCTCCAACATACCACCGTACACCAAAAGCGACTTTATTAAACCACATTTCTTTCGGTTGGTATATCCAAAAAGTTCCTTATGTCCAAATATATCGGTTTCAATTTTCATAATCTCACAAAAACCATCATGATATTTCATAATTTTCACCGTCCCAGAGGTTTGCAGTCTTTTAGAGAAAGTTATGAATTTAGTCTTGGGAAAATGTAGCTTCATAACGCTTCTATTGAGAATTACATTGAGGATTTCCATATTTTCTTCAGAACTGCTCAAAGATTCCTCCCACGAGGTCCCCAATGTCAGCACTGCCATATCGACTGCGATTACGACCATTTCAATACTTCATCCAACCGTTGTAACAAGCTTGAATTCTACCTTTTTCAAAATCTATATATTCATGTTATCTAGACGGGGAAGCTATGTGCCTCAACCAAATCGGCAGATGCTGAAATCGGTGAATTTGGCCCTTTGCAAAATGAATTCGTCCTTTTTACAGATTTATATCCGTTTCTATTTGATCGGGAGCTTATTCGCAAGAGAGAACTGCCAAGTAGATACACGACTTTGATATACCAGCAGGAGTACAACGAGAGGCCACCACCGGTATTGCTTGGGTCATAAATGAATTCTGCAGCTGCCGAAGAGGGTAGCAATTGCTGTTCAGGTGTACTCTATTGTCTCACGGTTGAATTGGAATATTCAAGACCAAGAGTTTGCGGGAAAAACCCAGCATCTAAATAAATAATAGAGAAGAAATTTTTAAAGTACTCACAGTGCCGTCACCCGTTCATCCACCTTCATGCTTGCAAAACTTTAGAGATTCTGATGACGATCTGGTCTATTAACGACACGGAATTATCTAGCTTCCTTCGTGAACGGGGCACAGGAAAAATAATTATGATAAAGACGATTAGAAATCAATTTAATTATGCACATTTGTATTGCCGTCACATACATACGTAAGTAGGTTTCCCAATGAATAGACATACATCGAACATGAAATGCTTCAATAGTCCTTGAGCCCAATCAATAAACGGTGAAAGCAGCGAAGGTACAAATTACAAAAAACATTGATTCACAACAATATTCAGATTTGAATGGGCCGAAATTTAGTAGAACTCCATAACGATGATATTGGATGAGCGAATACTTCAGTTCTACTGGGGAGCTTCATTAAACTACACCTTAATAATAACATTAATGGTATGATTGTCTAAACCCAAAGCGAATGAGATGAAAAGGTACAATGTATTTTCTCCCGAAACTTCAAGTATAATTTTGTCTAAAATGATTACTAGTTGATTTTCGTTAAAATCAGAAAAGTGAAATGCATAATTAGGCAGATCGCCGAATTACTTGCTAACAGGAAAACGTTGTTTTCATAAGTAACTGGAATGTGTGATCTTCTTTCAATATCTACTTACGTTGATTTGGTCGTAAACATTTCTTTCCATTGAAAACTTCATTCATTAAGTTATCACGAGTGATGTTGAAATCGTGAGATGAATGGTATTATAAAAAGTACTTGTAGCTTCTTCTGTAGGTATTTTTTACTAGAAGTATCAACACGTAGACGTAACTTATAAATATTCCAACGTCAAAAGAGAAAACAGCTGGGACGTTCCCACTACAGGACAAACACCACACTTCAAGTTTGGTAAACAAAGAACGAAGTAAACCTCTAATAATATATTTAACGAGAAACTTTTATAAATCTCTGATTGTGTGTAATAGTTTCGAACACTGAACTTGCCATTAGTCATAAGGTATGGTTGTGGGAACACTAAGTCAATATCTACACAACTACAACGTATATTTTGTATTATATGGCAACACCTATGCACATTCAGTTTATTAAATTATAGTTATGGAAATGGGTACAATTATAACATGAACATACTGACAGTTATTACACAGAACGTTATTTTCATGAGATAGGAGGATCGATCTATATAGAATACAAGTCAACGGTGGGACACAAAATTTGTCGATGTCGTATCGAAAGTAAATAACATGTTTACAAATAGTGACATTTAATATTAAAATTCAAGACGTTTAATGTGTTATAATTTTAATAAATTTTCAAATGCTAAATGCATGCATTTACAAATCACATTCAGGATTTTGATGTTCGCGTGTCAACTAAACTATGAAATTGGCACAAAATGCAACAGTTCCTTTCAATCAGAAGTGATGAGTTCACTGTCACAAATACAACAGTTACTGATTATGTTATTGATTCCTAGAATAGGTATTATAGTTAGTAAACCATCATAAATTGATCTACCTTCCATGCACTGTTAAGATAGGTAATTAAAAGCATGAGATCAGAATTTCCAAGAATGTAAATTTGGCACAACAAACTCCTCCGAACACGTGAAGCATAAAACATACAGTGAACGGCATGAAACTACCAATGAACCGTAAGCTCATTTTTTCATGAAAGACTTAAAGGAAACTTAATTTGGCAGGACTCGAGTCAAGTGATGACTTTATAGAAGGGCCGCATCTACCTATATATCGAAGGATTTTTATTTTTTAAATTTTATTTTAAATTATTCATTGCAGTGGCGTCGAAGAGATGACTGTATTTTCGCTTCTTAACCGAACATGACTACTAATTTCTAGTAAAACTAAACAAGAGTTGTGGAGTTACAAGGAAAAGTTTTCCAAAAAGTTGCTTCCGAATGTTTTTGAGCCTTTGCAAAAGCTTGATTTTCCCGTTTTAGAAAAATTTGCTGAAACAAGAAATAAGAGTAACGATGGCATTGAAGGGTCCACGTAGCTGGACAGTGTTACGATAATATACATCAGAATAGGTACACATATTATTTTTAAAATACAAGTAGACATTTAAACTAACACAACGGCGATGACTTACTCATCACGTGATTTATTAACCATTGATCCCCGTGGGGCCTAATTCTTGTAAGCGAACAAATTTGATAATAAAACTAACACAACCATACACCCGCACACATATATGCCAATGACCAAGTCTTCCTAGGTGTTTTATGGGACATTTCACGAAATGAAGTCGGAATCGTAAAAAGAAACATGTGAAAAAGTAAAAAAAAATGTTTCCTTGATATTTTAGTTAGGGCGTAGTCGTTTTTTTTTTATTTCACCCAGTTTCTATCCAGAATATCTACTTTAAGAGTATGATCTAGTTCAATGAATCTAACAGTTCAATATGTTGTTCTTTCTGTTAGATGAACTCTATTAACATACCACTCATATTAATTATCCACTGCTCATAACAGAAAGGTGATGGAATTGACTAGTTGCCCGTTCAATGAGCTAAGACACTGCAAGGATGTGCCTGCAACACCCAGAGAGTTCCCCCGAAAGTAAAAGCTCCAGTTCGTTCGTTTCCGAGAAACGGACAGGGCTTTCATAAAGCAGGATGAAGGGTAGGAGGCACACAATGGGCAATACGTAAGTTTTAAGGGTTTGTGTTTGAAGGACCATATCGCCTGTTGGGTTTGGGCTGGGGAAAGAGGCCTGGGGACAGTCGGTATCATAGGTTCACTAGTTCTTTATAGTTATCCCACCCCAGGGCTGACATCGGAGGAAACTTAAAAGTTCCAAGACAATACTCAGGCTCAGAAGTTTCGAGAAATTGGAGAAGAGGGGACTATTCATGTCCATCACATGCCTACGTTAACTTCCACCATGAATAAAAGCAATTTTACATATGAAATTTTACTAATTCAAGCCATTTAGAAAAAAACCATCATACTCGTACAAGTAACTTCGTTTAAACATTCCTCGGGTGGGTGTGGATTTTGTCGATAAAACTCACACTCACCCAAACTAAATATCCTTCATCTTCCATGATCAAATCTTAATTGAAGTACCAATTCGTGATTCATTTATCTGTCCCACAAAATCAGTTAACAGGTTTCAAGATAATTTCAAGACCATGTCAAATTATAAAATATTGTACATGTAATACGAAAAAATGAAAAAATTTTGATTTAGAAAATAAACGACCGTTTTCAACACATTCACGATTGATTTACCATTAAAAATTAAATGTTCCAAGTCATGTGAGCTCGGGCTGGTCTGGGACCCTTTTCATTCGATTCGGCGGCCAAAATCACTTGGAAATGACACCCGACTTGCCCACGTTAGTAAACCAATTTTTTTTAACCAATTTTCGGCTCACAGCACCTATACGGATTGATTGGGTTGACTAAAAGTTACGAACAACTAGACACAAAATGGAGTCCATGTGCGAAAGAACGGATTTTTGACATTAGTTGTAAGGTCTTCTATGAGCCGGACGGGGGACAGATATTGCAAATTTTGAATCTCTGCCCCTTGAAACGTTAGGTGACAAAGTTTGAGGGGGTTATTTTTGCTATACGTTTACAAAGGCATACTATGGAAAATTATGAACCAAAATGGATAGCCAAATCTGAAAGTGAATAAGTCCAGTTAGAGCTGGGGGAAAATTATTGTCACGATGGTTTTGTGTCATTCATCTGGCGAACTATGTTCGTGCTAAGGTAAATCGGCTATGAGAAGCAGGAAGTTTTCCTAAGCATGCTGGCATCTCTGGATTTCAACTTCCAAACTGCTAGCTATATTTTCCTCAGGCGTGGCAGGTGGGGCATAGAAGGTCCGAAAGAAGGTGTGTATTTTTATTCCTTGTCATTTAAATGATCAGTTTCTCCTTATCGGTAAACTTAATAGGGATCAATTATTCACCCTTTTTGATGAACATTATTTTCCAATTTCCTGTGGTATTACATGTTATACGGAACAAAAGGCTCCATCTCTCTATTAGAACGGAATACTTGGAAAAGGCATTAACCAGGTCTCCTAAATATTTCGGTGAAACATGGATCTCAAACCCTCCTAAATATAGTAGTAGTTGGAACGATTAAAAATCGTAAATGATCGCAGATTGAGCTCCTCAAGAATCTAGAAAACGTTCTTGCGAATGTTGCGTTTTTGTGTCCTCATTCCGAATGCTGAAAACAAGGAAACATGCTAATGTATGTAAGATGAAAACGGGCTTCTATGTCATCCCCGTGCTTTTTAAATTTATCTCAACGACTAAGTTTTTACCACAATGATTTGATAATAAATAGAAATAGGTTAAGAATCTCAATTTTTGGGAGTTTCGTCTTTCGTCGTCAAAATAAGTTAGCTCGGTATGTTTTTATTTTTGTACTATATCAACCAGGTTTGTGAAATTTCTAGCGTCTGACAAGAAGAATTATTTCTCGTTCTATCATCTATCACGTCTCGAATGAACACCTGATTCGATTAGTACGACTTTAAGAGGCCCTAATTATAATAAGAGGGATGAGGAAAATATTAAAGTTAAAGAAAAAGTTAAAGAGTTGACGTAATTAATTACTATTTATGATAAATACCGATGATTTCCAATAGAAATATAGTTTCGCAACCGTCCAAACCGCTAAATCATGTTCCAGTACAGATTCAATTGAATAATTCACATCTTCAACTCAGTCCTGTAATTAGCCGCTGAAAAAATGAATTTTACCTCGTCTGAAGTCTGCCAAGTGCTCTGGAGTTTAAATCCGTGGTAAAATGTTTGCTCTCTTATCGCCAAATTTCGATATTATTATATCTGAATGATGGTCGGCTTACATATTGAGGACGGGCTGTGAGCGAATGCACCAACAGTGCACCAAGATGGTTACCATCTAAGAATGGGATTTTGGAAAGTGACAGCTCAGATTTTTTAAAAAGCTGAGTGCCAACAATGTTAGGAAACGCAAAAGCATCATTATTTGTATCATTGAATGGTCAGATGCTTGGTACGTCTAAAACAAATTCATGCGCAATATACAAACATTTTCACTGATCAAATTTAAAATACCTGCTCATGAGTTCCCACCAAATGATTACTTTCATCTCCATTTTACAACATAGATGTTCTTACACCAGTTTTTTGATAGATGGATAATTCATGTACCAGAACTGGTAAATTGATTTGCCCGATAGAATTGGAGAAAACTGATCGTGAAAAAGAACTAGGCATCACTAATATTACCCTCAAACGCTTTCCTCGAATGAATACTTATCTCCTTATAACTTTCATCGACGTTTGAAGGATTTAGGAGCAAGAAGTTAAGAAATATTGAACTAAGTCATCGAATTATAAATTGAGATAATTAAATATTATGGTATTTAGTGTGGGGGTAAGTCATTCTCCCTTATTATTGTTAGTTTAGGCAGTACGGAAGAAGTGGGCATGAAATTGTATTGTTTTTGTCCAACAATACAGTTCAAGTTCAGTTTGTAAACACTCAGTTCAAACAAACAACGATCTACTTCGATTTTACATATTCTAGCTTCGAAACTGCCGGGCGTCACTACTTTCTGGTTGGTCGAGTGATTGCAGTCTGTTCTGTTCACTCCAAGATCGTAAGATCATTTAAACATAAAAACATTACAATGACGACGCTTCATGTCCTAAACTACACCAAATAGGAAGTGCCAGGTCGATTGGACTGATAAAAATATCATATTGCAGTTTCACAGCAATTTCGATGATGAAGTAATGAATAACGAATGATATCATGGACTCACTTATTACGGTTGATGATGGTATTGTAGTTTGTGATCACTAACAACCGCCCGCTGTTCAATGAACAAGACTTTTCTTCAATAACTTCCAACAAAAAAGATTTTCCACACAAAATTGCTACAGCGAAAAATGCAAAATTACAATAATTCCAGTAATTACTTACAAGTGATAACCGTCCGCCACTGCATATTGCGGTTTCTTAAAACGTTACGCGAAAATTTAATTCTCGTAGAAAAAAATTATAACAATTTTTGCTAAACAGTTTGTAGGAACCGCACGCATAAGGATGAATACATGAAAATGTATTCTAAACTGAAATAAATCGTATAACATTTACCCAAATGAACATTGAATGCAGATGCTACATCACTAATAAAACTAACAACAGTTTGGCTATCAACAAACATTTAGATTTTTAACAAATAATCTAAGTTAATTTATAGACATAATTCAAAGGACATATAATTTCTCTCGCCATTATTCAACATCAAAAAGAGTTTAGGTCGATAATCCATGTTAAACTGGGAATATACAAGGGCACGTAGGTAATAAGTTACATTTTTCAAATGAATTTTTCAAATTCATTCAAATTACTAGAGTGTTCAACACATTCAATAAATATCACAACATGTAGCTGAAATTAAGTGAGAGTTTACGCGGTAGACAACACATATTATGTAACGGATGAAGTCGGTTCTTTGAGAACCAAATATCGTCCATTAATTTTTGATGGAATTAGCAATAGGAAATAAATAAATTGCTAATCTATTTCTATTACATCTTGCTATTGAATCAAATCAATCTCGCTTCCTAAGCCTTGCTGAATGCAGCAGCTTTTGACTCAACGAATTGGATGAGAGCGGTATATTTGTCCAATAGCACTTATCTCATGGCAAGGCATTAAGCTGCACACAAATTTCAGGCCTATCTTGTGTGAGTTCACTTTCTCCCCTTAAGGGTTTTGTCACCTAAACGTTTACTAAAACAAATGTAATTAGTGGCAACTTCAGTTCAGTAAATTGGCACATGATGTTATCATCACTTGACGTTGCTACCTTGATAAAAAACGTTACTTTGCGTATCCTTACTTAATGGTTCTATAAATAATTGCTTCAAGAGATAGGTAGGTAGAATACAAAATATGTTACTTTGAGCATTTAGCCATAATTAGACTTTCACATTTGAATGTGTTGATTGTAACACTATTGCCATAAAGTAAACTCATTCGAGTCAATTTGTATTAATTAGAATTTTATATAATAGATATTTATAATAAGATATAAATTTGTGTTGCACAACCATTTTTATTTTACCGTAACCCTAAAAAAATTGGAAACAATAATTTTATAATAGAAAATGACTAGTGAGTACAGTAATAGTCCTAACATCTCAAGTTAATCAAAACTAATATTTAAAAAATAGTACTTAACTATCACAATGAATAATTGATCATAGAAATTGCAAAATAATAATGGTTGCTCTTTCATTTTATTAATTGTTCAATAATTAATTATGGTTTCTTACGGGCGAAAATATATTTTGTCTTTCTTTTTATACGGAATAATTAACATTAATAAATTATTACAAAAATAGAGTTTGATATCATTTGAACACCACAATTCTAAAGTTCTCCTCAATCTCTTTTTCACTATTTCCATATATCAAGCTTAAATGCTGCCTTTTGTAATTTTACAATGGCTTGATGCAACATCTATCTAAGTTGTCAATTAAGAATTAGGACTATGTATTTAAAAATAAAGTTATGTACATAAACAAAGTAAACGCTCTATTTATAATAATCAATCGTGGTACCATTGTACATGATCAATCAGCATAATATTATCCTTCAAGCGAGTGGAATGCAGAACAAACGTAGGCCAATATTAGGCATTTAAGTATGCCCACCAGATTATTATTGAATATCCAAATGATTTTTCCAAATTCTAATAACTAATAAATAATTTTTTGTCAAGTAGACAGTAGGCCATGAGATATATTACTCAGTTTCAGTTAAATGGAAGGGGGGGAGTCTTCCGAAGAATCAGTAGTTCGCAGAAATCTGAAACAGTAAAACGTTCTGTCATTGGTACATCACAATCTCATGAGACGTCTCAAGATGTTGAGATAAATTAAAAGTCAAATTAATCACACCAACACATGAAGATCTAACGATTATGCCTAATTTCGGGAGGGACGGTGGTGTGTAATACTAAAATGTTGACATTTATTACAATGTTTATTGTTTCAGTAGTACATAGCCTCTGAGCGCAGGTCATTGGTCCATTCATGAAAAACGCTGCAAATTCTTTCACTGGGGTTTATTATTCAATTTCATTCATTTGGCTTGCATTCATGATTTGAATTTCTACTAAGCTTTGGAGTGCGCATGTTTCACAGGTGATAGAGCGATTATTGAATTTCAGGTGATATGCATAGAGCACGTAAATCGGTTCTCAACCAAAATAACTATTTGGATTGATCAGTTGATCATAAGTGGATGCAAATGTTGGCACCCTAAATCGGGCCATACATCGGGAATGGTTTGAGCTACGGACCTGGGGAGGGGCTCATTCGATTCCTCATGGAACGTTTTTCAAAAAAAGTCCAAATTTAGGCCGCCTTGACTTTTTTTGAGGTTTTTAGGGATTTTACAAACCTTTGACAACCCTTAAAGGGTACTTTAAATTAAGTTAGAGAGCTGGCTAAAGAATTGGGGCGAAAATTTAAAATTTTTTGCTCCAGCCGTTCGGGAGAAATCGTGCGTACGGCGAAAATTTTTATTGCAGATTTGGATTCTACACCCTTTGAAACGTGAACCATGAAATTTTCAAGGAGTTGTTAGAATTTTTTTTTCAAGAGCGATTACAATGGTTTATTATTGAATAATATACCGAAAAGGATGTATAAATGTAATTCAATCATTCCCTACACATTCATAGATATCTTAAAAGAAAAATAAAAGCAAAATGTTATAGATTCGAATCAGAGCAATAGATAGTACGAGATCAACTTGACATTCTCGGCGTATTTTGAACGAAATTCCGAAAACTTTGGTACAGTACACGACATAACAAGAGTTTTGGGATGCAATAACGTGGATTTTATCGCAAACATTTTTAAGGGAGGACGGGGAAGGTTAAATACAAATTTTCCATTATCAGTTGCAAAGGTTAATTGTTGAAAATGATGAACTAAAAACACTAAATTAAACAAATTTCGTAGATGCCATTTCAAGTGTTTGTTGCTGAATCAACAAAACCCATTGTACAATCCCATCGGGGATTACGATGTAGAATTAATTGAAAAAAACCACTGCACTTTAATGAAGAAGAACCCAAGTACCTAAGCAATATCTTGGCTATATAATATACATTCAGAGAGTCTAATTTCCGAATACATAGGTATTCATGGAACTTCAGACTGAGACGATGCAGGTGAATAAACAAAGAGGAAGAGTAAACAAAATTACATATTAGTGTTGTCAAATCAGTTGTAAGTAAGTAAGTAAGAAAACAGTTTATTGTATAGAATCACAAAGGTATTATTACAAGGGTTCAGGTCCCAATACAAGCAATATATAAATCCTAATGAAACTGAACAATAATAGAAGAAATAATAAGCATAAAATAAAGAATATATGCTCAGTCACTTCCGGATATAAATTTAATACAAAGAAATTCATTTATCGACACCCACTCATTATCCGTGTTTATATTAGGAGATACTGATGAATAACTCTGCTCTTTAAAATTTCATTCATGTACTTGAAGTTATTCAATAAGAGAAGATGCCCGGAGTATAAAAGACCTGGTTCGAAAAACAAGAAAACTTCGCCGATAGGGCTCCAAAATCGGGCATCGTAAGAGAAAGTGGTTTAGGGTGTCAAGCTCCTTTAAGTTACAAATATTGCACTGGTTTTCACTATTCGGTTTTACGATTTTATTAGTAATAAAAAAAATCACAAACCGTTAAGAGCAGAGCCTCAATCGGCACAGTACCGTTTCTACTTGTACACTCTGTATGATACCCAAATAAAATTGCCTACCTGCATAGCCCACAATTCTAATGAAAAATGAATTACATCGTAGCATTGCACACAAGGTCAATGCCCTTTCACTAAAAATAGTTGTGCGATTTGTCAAAGATCGCTGGAAGAACAAGTTTAACCTTTCGAGGACCATCCAGAGAAAAACGTTCTTCAGCACCCACATCTTTTAGTAAATTAAGAAGCTTAGTGAACCAATTATAGTAATTGGATCCACTAGAGGTATTATCCATACTTTTCAGTACCCTGAAACAAATCTTCGACAATCTAATTTCCTCCATCCCACATATCTTTGAACAATATTTCATGGCCCTCCCATAAGCTAAGACCTTCAAAGGTAGGGACGCGATTTCTATGCGCAAAAAATGATTTGGAGTGCTGCGAAGCAAATGCAGAAGACTTTCCAGGTATTGTGGCTGAACAGGTTCAAGGCTACCTCCGTACCATACTCCCCACATTTCAGCTGAACAGAAGAGCACTGACTCAACCAGCGATCTCTTAAGCATCCGGCAGCCGGTTTTGCTTTAGAAACTCGATGCTTCAAATAGGTCCGAAATTTACCTGAGGATGAGAATGTTACTCCCACGGTTAGTGGAAGAAGTTCTAACTTCTCCTACTAACGGTGGTTACTCCAAGGTCCTTAACTTCCTCACCACATCTTATCTTTTTGTATTTCCTAATTTCTTCATTGTGCCCGAATGCCAGAACCTTCGACTTTTAGTTGTTAATGGTAAGAAAGTTAGCCCTACAATACTAAAAAAAACGGGTTCATTTTTTCTTGCGCATCAGGAACGGAATCCGCGAGGACGGCAACATCGTCGGCCAAGGAAAGCAGCATGAGCTTGTTGTCTTCGACCCTGACACCTTGTCCTTCCCTAAACTGCTCCAAATCGGCCGTAAAAAGTATAAATACAAGCACTTCGGGAAACCCCAACACCTACAATTATCTTCTTGACAACAAATAACACCTTTTTTGTTTGCTAGTATTATAGGTATATCGCTTGGACAAGGTACCCTGAAAGATGATGTCAGCGTAAAATGACAAGACACGTAAATGATTGCAGACCTTCGGTGGCTAAAGAATCTGGTGTCTTACAACACACTACGCGAGCCTGATTCAAATGAAAAAAATCTGCTTTCTGCAATCCAGAGTGTGTGGAGCACGAAGAAAGTGCCACTGAACGTAAGACAGATATTTTTTGATCTAGAAACTATGCACACTGACTCGCATCAAGTCTGGTGTTGACTGGTCGCTTCAAGAGTAAGTTGCTTTCCAAATCTTCTCTCCGCTGAGCAATAAAGAAAAAAAATGGAGGGCATGGAGTCAAACGAGGATTCTGAAAAGTTTTAGATGAAACCACCAACTTCTATCCCACTAAGCGCCCTGGAAACTTGCCCAATCAATATACACTACAATCTAAGTATCTACTCCGTATGGTGACATGACACAAATTATTACAAACCTTCTGTGACTAAAGGAGATGGCTGCAACAAGAGAAGTTAATGGTTGCTGCGAGTATTAGTGCTTGGAGAACGGTTAGTGGATGACTCATTGTTATCTCCCTTAACCATGTCCACTTTGAGTTTTCGCGTTTCAGCATCGGGTGGTCTGTGAGATTTCATGTGAGCACTTCTGCTCTTCACTTTGTTAAAAATTCTACATAAACAAAAATGTTTCCATCATTAGTCGGCCTTCTCAACTTCACGGTAATGAGAACATAATTATATGAATGTACAATAAAAGTAGATCTATTATCTCGCTCGTCAGCGTTATTCACTTATTGACAGTGATTTGAATCGTCAGAATTAAACGTAGTTCGAAAATCTGACGATAAATTTGCTTTAGTATCGTATAACAAAATATCCTGAATTTATTGCAGGTAATATTGTTAAATAATTGATGAAACATTGTTTGTTTTACAACAGGTAATTCCATTCCAATGTTTCACAGCCTATTTATTTTGTAGGTATTGCAAACTTACTGTAATTAATTATTAATTCTAGGTACAATAAACATTGACAATCGTCTTCGCGGAACTATTCATGGTGTAATAAAGATTTTGAGGAACTCAGTGATCTGCTGCCTGCGTTTTGAATAACATTTGTTATTGCAGATCTCAAAGAGAACAAACGTGAGACTCTCACAAATTATACGCATCTTCACTTTTGTAAATAGATTGAAATAAGCTGATTCCTGTTTTTATCTTTAATTTTCAAAAACTGATTTAGTTATTCATTTCGTTAAAAGATGAAACGAAATACGAACTAGAAACCTATGTTTATCATTTGGTTAATAATTGATATGTTGAATAATCATGGTTCGCTGAATGTTACAAGGTAATTCAGATCATTTGAAACTGTAAAAATTGAATAATGAACATTTTTACGTAGAAGTCGTTCATCTTGATAGAAAGATGTCTGCTGCTTACTGAGACATTGAATTTAGGCTATTTTTGAATTTCCCAAATTATGGATGATCTTGATTAAAAAAAAAACGCAAGAGAATTATTCCACAAAGGTTTCTCTTTTATTTTATCCTTTAGAACTAATACAAAAACCAGGCCGGTAGTTAATAATCACATAACATAATCTATAACATGATCTGTGTTATATTGTCTGGATGTAACTATCTAAACTTAGAACACCTACACTTCACTAGTCCCTGAATAAGTCCTTGTAATGATGTGAAGACCTTTTATATAATTACAATGTACCGTTTAGGAATGTCGGCATAGTTATTGCTAATTCCGCTGATCGTTACATGCGGGAATGCAGACTCAACGTACTAACGAAATATGGCAAGGGCAGTGAAAGAAGGTGAAAACTTTACATCTGGTCTCTTCACAACATCAGGCCCAGTACGAACAGACCACAGACCTCTACATGTCCTAAAGCGAAGGTATAAACTTGGAGCAACCTGGATGGTATCATTCGAATAATTGAAATACCAGCTTTGAAAATCAGTTAAAACCCTTTTTATTCTTAAAGTTTGTGAGATTAGACAGTAATTTTTCTCATTTCCACAATTAGGATGAGTAACCTCTGAGATTCGTTAATGATGGATTTGAGGCACATCACCGGTCGATTTGTACTTGAGCCTAATATCGTAAACTTTGGTTAAGAAGTTTCAAAGAAAAGCTCTTGAATGGGCACGGATAGATTTTTATTTGAATTTTGGAATTTAGAAACGTAAAACACAAAATTTTGAGGAGGTAAATGAATGTTTTTGTTATTTGATTAAAAATTATAAACTATTTTAAGAGTTTCTGGAGAAAATTTTGTTTAGGGTTGTGAAATATAATTTATTCACCGTTTATTACGGCGAAACAGCCGATTGTCGATTTGAGAAAGTCAAAAGCACAGTGCGTTCAGAACGTAAAAGTTCTGTAAAATTGGGCTTTTGAAAAGTTCTCCTCTCCCTCCCATCATCCTCATCATTCCTATTATCCGTATTTCTAGATTTTGTCAAAGAAGTGGGAAGCAACGTATTTGAAACTGAGATTTCAAAGTTTTGGAACTCGTTGGTGGCGATCGAGAAGGGGAGGTGAATGAACTAAAATTAAAAAGGCCTTTGATTGAGAAATTGATACATATATAAAATCAGCATGGATTAGTAGGTATTAGAAAGAGTTAGTACCTAGTTATTGTGTTAGTATGCACATTCAAATTGATACTTTTTTATTAGAGAAGTCAGATCAAAATTGCCTTACTCTCATCAAACCTCACCTAAGTTCCCTCCTATTTACAAGTTTGATGTAGGTAGGTACCTAATAAAATTACTATTGTAGTTCATTTCCTATGTAAAGTCCACTTACTTCCCACAGATCTTGCAAGGAAATTCTTCTGAGGTCTCTGACACATTAGGGTGAGATGGGTTAGTAGTTCGTTTATCAGGAGTAGCACAACGACTTGCAGTACTGTTCAAATGGATGCGAGTGTGTCCAGTCAAAGCTGCTTTTGAATTGAAACTCTGCAACCACAATGTTGTTACCTTCGTCAGACGGAATCATCCTAGCTTAGAATGCTTAGGTCGACAGAATGGGGGACATGAAAGAATTAAAAGGCCCGTATGTTGAGTTGTGCATGAGAACATAGTACTTATTGTGATGCGAAACATAAACTGGACTATATGAGAGTATCTTTCGAATACAATTGCCGATCAGTCATACAATTTCCACAATATAGATCTTGAAAGAATTCGTAACCGGCACCCTAATAATGAATTGAACTCATAAATGCTTTTATGGCCGGTTCTTTGTACAATCTAAGTGCCATGATGTCACTTTATGAATGATTCTGGAATATTCCGTGTTGGGTCCCCCTCCGCTTCGTAACTCTTCTCATCATTCTATAACTCTGCTGCCCAAATGGAAGGCGTCTGTATTACTTAACCTTCTTACTGGACATGTACCTTTTTTTTGGCATATGTGTTTCTTCAATTTGCTGCAAGATGCCACCCAGATACTTTCCACCTAGTCTTCTATGCCAGTTGCCTCTCAGCTGTAAGATGTTGAGTATTTTTTTTTCTACAAGTAACCAAACCTTTTTAGCATGTGTTTCTCTGTATGCATATAAGGTTCTTGCGTAACAAGCATACGTTCCTCTGTGTATGGTACGTTTGCTATGCTCTTTTGAGTAGTTTTGTCTTCAAAGAGGGTTCAATGATTATTTGGCGTAAGTTCCTGTGATAACGGAAAACGTTTTCCCCTCCCTAAAAAAAGAATGTTCTGCTAAGTAGATAATTATTCCTTTTCCCACTATTTATGATACAGATCTTCCTCTGAGTTCATCGCAATTATGATCCGTTCGAGTCTGAGTTGACTACAGATTTCATGATTTTGCTTTACTACTTCACAAGAATACCCTAATAATTTTTAAAGAGTTCATTCACTCAAATTGAACAAAAGTTTGGATTCAAATTAGGGGCTGAATTGACCAAGTATAAACATTGTTTGATCTTGATAAATATGTA
The DNA here is from genome assembly GCA_031894815.1 of Creontiades dilutus. Taxonomy (NCBI): domain Eukaryota; kingdom Metazoa; phylum Arthropoda; class Insecta; order Hemiptera; family Miridae; genus Creontiades; species Creontiades dilutus. The sequence continues at coordinate 1,306,538 of JAVIWC010000497.1, read as the reverse complement.
TATACTTGTGATTCCAGTAGAGAATGTGTGGCGTGGTATAACAAGAAGACGATTCACGAGAGAATATGTTTTTTGACGTTCACGAAAACATTTGTATTAGTATTTAGTTAATAAAAATGCAAGCAAAATTAGATTAACTACGTTACGGAACAAAGTTAATTGGAAAAATAAATAAATTGACGCTGTCGGTACTCAAAATTGACTTCAAAGGAGATAACGAAATTCACGTTGCACACTTACAGCCGAGCAATCTTGGTGTTCACAGACGAACACGCGGGTTTCGGAACTCGTGGTCACAATTTCCGTCTCGTTCACCTGTTAAAAGAAGAAAATTTAGCTTATAATTCAATTGAAATGTTAAATTCGCAATTAACCCTCTATATTTGAAAAAGTTTGAAACTACGAGTATCTACAATGAATTGTAATGATGAGCAGGTGGTGAACGTTAATACCTATCTATAGCCTGGCCACAAAAGTAGCGGTTTTTTCCCTATCTGGATAGAAACAATTCGAGATGTTCGTAAATGATTTTAAGCCTGCTTTCGTCCTGAATCTCCTCACAAGCTTGAAGAAAAGGGAAAACAACAATAAAGTTCAAAGGGCAAGTCTACACTGACCCGTTAACGAACATTAATTTTCAACCGAAATGTTCAAGTGACGAATTCGTCAAGAGAGTCCGTTCTTTATCTGATTCCTCGGAAAATGTATCATTCTACTCTTTCGGTTTTATTATTTTCAATAACAAACCTTCTTACTCAACAATTAAATTAAAAAATTTTGTTTAACCCCACCTCAACAATTGATGGTTTAATTTTCAAGATTCACAGATTTCAAGATTCAAATAAAAAAATTCCGCCTATCCGCTTTCTACCGTACGAACGTCCGCTATCCAAAATCTCTTCTCTGAAATGACTATTCCAAAGTTTACGAAATTTGGCTAAAAAATGCAACATTCACCCGGATGTGCCGTTCATCTTGGCTTCTAGATTAATCAACCTTAAAAGATTACATTTGAAGATTATTCTATCAAAAATTGGAAATCTCAAAAACTTTTGATGTAAGAGAGTCGTTTTTTTGTTTAATTCAAATAAAAATTTGTTCCCTGAATTGAATGATACCCCTTGAGCTAATGTACGATCATCCGTTCGCTCACCATTTGAAAAATCGGTTAGGCTAAGACTGTTCAACGGGGGTCTAAGCTAAAACGCGCGGCTCGCGGCAGCCCAAGTATTTTTACATTGTATGTAATTACAAGATGTGGATGAGTGAGGTGCCTAGTTTAGATGTACCACAGACTTAGTTTATACATAGATCAGTGATTTACGTAGAACGAATTCTAATACAGAAATACTAAACCTCTGTGTAATAATTTGCTACGTTTTCAATACCGTTTCCTTCTCGAACATGTGGATCAAGATATGTTGATGACTAATGAGTAGCAAGCGTTTTTTTAAAGCTTAGGGGATGATGGGATTGGTCTCAGAGTTGTAATCTACAACAACGTGGTTTGATGGAGCGTAATCCACTATCATTTCTTTTGATGAGAGAGATTACATTGTTTCGGTGTTCTTTGATAGGTAGGGAAACAAATTATTGCACAATTAGCCACAAAGTCTTCCACAGTGAGTAGATCTACTAGAGTTTCAGGGCAAATTGCCCCCCGACTCTCCCGATTGCCCGATTGACTCCGTCTATTATTTATCTTCGTCTTCCGTTCCGCTGATCACCTCTGTGTCGAAGTAACATCCGAGCTCCGATTTTTATTGAGACACCCTTCACACAAACCTTGATGGACCCGAGACAGATCGTAACTGTGTTGATCTGCGATAGGGAAAGTTTTCAGCGGTCCACCGTTTCATAGAGGGGAAAACGGGAAAAAGGGAAACCTCTCTGCTGTCAAAAGCTGAAATCTAATTCCGCATCCACCACAAAAATGAGCAATCGGCATCCATTACTTTGTTGCCAAGCTATAGTGAACGGGTACATACATCATTCTGTGATATATTCATATGTATGACATGAATCTAAATGTGCGTCAGTTTTTAATGACTACTTGTTTGAAGATACTTGTATTTCACACCATTTTTTTCACACTGGCTGCCAACAGAATGTAAAAACTTACCGAACGCAGTCTTTTGTAATCCTCTGGACATATTTTTTTCCAGATATAGTAGAATTGGACACACTGTTTCCCGGTTTTGGACCCCACCTGAAAATATTGTTAAATATTACAACCCCACATAAGTGAATCCATTCATAGAAACTAATTAGATACGATGTGGAAATGAAAGAATGTCGTTAATAATTATTTCATGCTTTTTTTCACTCATAATATGAAGGTTTTTGAAACCTGTAGTCTACAGGCAGGTACACACATCAAGTCCCGAAATAATACTTTCAATCCCGAAATTGAAATTCATCGTGTTTACTGTTCAAACGATTTAGCAATTAGGAAACAGTTTTTTCCAAAAAAGAAAATCATGTCAAAAAATGATATAGGTAGTTCAGTCAGTCAATAGTCCCACGGAACAAGATACCATAGGTATCTTGTTAGTAGTAATAATATGGCTGCCATTCACATATACCTATTCCTAATGAAATAAATACATTTGAAATATATTTGCGAAAAATAGGGTTCGCAGGTTAAAAATAGTTATGATTAAAAAACAAATGAATTCGCCAATAAAATTGAAGTTCTCTGTGCGAAATTACTGGTCGGAGTAGATTCCCGTGTAATATTGCTGAATGCCAACATTTTCTGTATCCTTGGAAATATTGAAACGAATATTTAAAAACTCGAGGAATAAAGGAAAAACGAATTAAGGACTTACACTATTCATGTGCGGAGTTAGAGAAATCTATAGTGGCATTCGAATTAGCTAAAATATTATATAGAAACCAATCCTTTACTACTGAGTTCAAAGATGGTACTTTTACGAATTTTTGTGTGAGAAAGTTCATGTTTCTAACGGTGAACAAAACTGTCACCGTATCTGTACAAGATTATAATTGATGTTGTTACTCCGCTGGAATGCTGGTTTCATTAACAAAAGTAGAAAGCTCACGTATTGATGATATTTATTCGTGATCATGAGGCACTTGTTCGTACCATCAAGATTTTTCATTTCAACCACAAAATTTGCTATAATTTCCAGATTATTAAGTAGCAATATGAGTAGCTGGTGATCTTCTATCTTTAAAGGGTTAGTAGGAAGAGGGGGGAAGGGGGTTTGGTTGGGGGACTTAGCGTGGTTGTACCTCTGGTTTCCCTTTACTAAACTCCAATCAGCTGATGGTCCTTAAATTGGAGATCAACAAACATCCCGAAACTTTTGAGAGCTACTGATAAACGATTTGGCCGATTCTCGAACTAGGTATTGAAGATTCGTTAGGAAATTCGAAACCGCCCCTGACCCTTTCAACATCCAGAAAATAAGGTGAAAAGTTTACCTCTCGAGCAACGGAAGAAAAATCTTTTTCGAATTTCATTATTGCTATCTGGAACGCTTCGATCTCGTTGGACGTCCATCTTTCACTATCTGGATAGTCAAAGGATAGTAGAGGATGATCTGCTTGTAGAGTCGGTGTTGGTTGCATCAGCCGCAACATAGCATCCTGAAAATATTGGAAACTACTATAGAGAAACTTCGTTTCAGATAACCAATTCTCCACCGTCCGCATAATTTTATTGTACGAATATAAATCAAGCAATGAGGAAAAGACAATACAAATGCGGTCAACGACATTTTTTTGTGCTCTGTGGCTAATACCTTATGGGTTCTCGATGTTTAGAATATACCTCTAATGTACTAAGAAACTAATTTTCTATTCCAAATATGTAGGTATTTTTTCGTTGCTGTTTTATTATTCGCATTGAAGTGCCCAATTAAGGAAATATTAGGGATAAACGACAAAATTAATCACCGGATTTCATTTGGATTTTGAGCAATAACGGTGCGTCTGAAGCCGTCACATACTTGATCACCCGCGTAATACACATTTTTCCTTTACCGCGTAAATCTTCCATTAAAAATATAGAAAGACGAACTCACATGAACTTTGCCGTCACATAATTGAAGCACGTGTAACGCATACTCTTTGTTTCTACCACCACCTGGTATAGCGGCACAGCATGCGAAGTCCAGGAACATGTTAACTGCAACAATGAACAAATTATAAGACAAGATTATGACGATTTTTAGTTTCTTCATTTTTTATTTCAAACTTAGCAAATTAAGCTTGAAAATGTTGGATTCAAACTCAATCTCTACCGTTTCTTGATATTTCATTTTATTTGCATTTTAGTTTACCAAGTTTACTATTTTAGTATTATTGATGGTAAAACTTTGAATTTACAGTTAAAATTTCAATACTCCATAGTCAAAATTGTGTTCATTGTTGATGTTAATAATAATCTCAATACACAATTGTTTCAATGAATTTCACGATTTTTAAATCATGTTCTGCAAATCATATATTTCTTGGAAGAACGATTGCAAAGTTAAAGTAGATTGAGGAGAAATTAGACAACTGCAAGATATTCATAATACGTGGGAAATAGAATAGGTGACAAGCAAAGAGGATGATGATGATTCAGCCCTCTGGTCAGCGACTGCTGTAGTACCAAAGTTGTTTCAGTGATATCGCCTGAGCTTGGTTGGTATAGTTGGTTCCAGGCACAAGGCACCTGAGCCTGGCAGGTAGGCTAGGGTGGGTAACGTCCGTCCTGCTAACATCAATCGTCTGCAGGTGACCAAAAGGGCGGTGGCGGCTCGAGGAGATGTTTTTGACATAGGCTAGTACTGGGTTCCTATTGATTGGTAAAGTGCCAGCTTAGCTGAAACCAACAATACTGTTGATCTCCCCCAGGCGAGCGGTGTGACTCGGCCTCTCCTAATGTTTTCTGGTCCAAACCACCACCCTCTTATGTGAAACAGTATGAAAAGGAAGCCAGTCCTCCTACTGATATGTTTCAGGCCTGATGCCTTAGAAGCTGAGCCCACTCCCCTCTCCTATCAATTGTCAACAGGAAAGAAGACCTCATTAATGATTGCCAGGGTAATCGTTATTGCTCGGTGATATACTGATGGCCTTGAAGTAAGCGAAAAGTTGTGGAGAGGTCTACATCAATTCTGATTGTATCCATACAACGATGGATGAACTTATTTTTCCTTCCCCCGAGGTAGCTGCACCTTTGACTTCTATTTATACAGAAGACTAACTGAACCTCCAGGAACATGAATAATTCTTACTCCCCACTTTCAAGCAGTTTATAATATTGACACCAGTAGAAATATTCGCATAGAAGTTGGAAACACCCACCAACAAGGCGTGACAAGGCGAATACAACATCTTCTCCGTTGTCCTCACCACTGTCGAATGAAATGCATTATCTATTGACTTGATGGAACAGTAAAACCGTTCCTTACAAGGACCCTTATGTGGCTTGTTCTTTACAGGATGTTTCACCATCTTTTAATATATGTAAAGTGTATTATATCCTACTCAAGTGGGAATAACAAATAATATTCCCCATAGAAAGCTGTTTGCAGGTATATACATAGCCGCTGGTCCATACGTATATATATTTCACTTATACGTGTAATTAATGAGTTGTAATTGTAATTAATAGTTGGTTTCCCAAATGGATTTCTAGGGTAAGGCAGGGTAACAAAAGTCCAATGACTTTAATACCATTGTATTATAGTAAACAATCTTGTTACCAAATGGGTAGAGCAATAAGCAACCGTAACTCGCTGGATAAACATGGTCACACACTAATATGACTCAATATAAAGATGTGCAAGATCAGGTGATTTCTCTAGCCAGTAATTTTTTAAATGAGTAAAAACTTACCTCTGATTTCGTCGGCTGGGTCTTTGATCAAGTTAGCATCCCATAAGAGTCTTTCGTACACCATGCATTCTTTGTTTTCATCGTACGGGTTTGGATTGAAAGGTGGAATGCGAGTGGCTTGGAAACCGTCACCAATGTTGATGTGCGGAGTCGGGTCACATTCTAAAGCTGAGTCTGTGTGCGATTCCAAATCGTTTAATGTTTCATCAGTGTTTCCTCCTTGAAAAAAAAAAAAAAAAAAATTACCAAATTCAATATCGATGAAATGTGGGTATGGTACGTTTGAGGGTAGGATTTATATGAAACCAAAATCACGAAGTAATAATGATTAATGAAAATCACTGTGGAAGTGTATGGAAAGATCGAAACAAACATGTTAAGAATTTGGACTCCAGTTGTTTTTGTCTTCCCTTAGAATTCACCTTCAAATTCATTTGTAGGAATTATATACTTGACCATAAGCTGTTATCACACGTTGAGCACAGCTTAGATATAGATGCACTAAGTTGTTGATTTAGTATTGAATACGTACTGAGGGATCACGTACCAGGATTTAAATTTTTGTATTCAACAGAAGATTAATATGTTGACACAGGTTCATGAACCGTAAATGTAGCTTGGGATCTTCAATATTTGTAAGTAAAACGATATATTATTAAGAAATTATTAGGATTGATATATTCAAAACAGCTTTGCCTCCATCAAGTACCTACCTTTAACTGTTGTTGTGCAGGGCCATGTCGTGACTGTGTGCCAATAGAGGCCTTTCCCATGTCTAGTGGGAGGTAGCATAGGAGGCGGAGTGTATAGCAGCTTCCGTTCTCTGTTTGTTGACGTACCACGTTGCGTCCTCAACCTCGATATATATGTGTTGTTAGTCATTGGATTTTCAAGCTTCTGCCGTTTTTTCCTTATCGGACTAGCAGGGACACTGTTCAACAAACCACAAATATATAATGGATAATTAGATGATGGGTCCAAAATTGTCTCGATTCGATTTGTAATGAAATGAACAGTAACAAGACAAGCTTTAAAAATGTTGGATAACTAACCTTGGGCTTAGGAAAACATCATCCAACTCTTCTTTGACGGTGTCGAGTAAATGACCACCCATTTGTTGTTTCATTGGTACCAAGGTTTTAGAAGAAATGGTCATGGTTTTGACAGCCGCCACATTATTTTCGGTAGGGAAACTCGCTTCGTCTCTAGGCTTTGTGTTGACATAGAGAGGCGAATTAGTGCTCATTGTGTTTGTCTTCAAAGATTGAAAACATGAAGTTTGAATTAGTTTCAGTTCTCCATTTCTATCCAGCACGATGCCAGTAACTCCTTGGGCACTAGCATTGCCAAGATCAAGTGCACCGCTAGTAAGTAACTTGAGAGCTTGGAAATCAAATCTTTTTCTGGAACAAAAGTCTCTAGGACTGCTTGACAGGAGTGGATCATCTGAGTTTGGCATCATCTGTGACTGGAGTACATGATGAGGGAGTGGTGATGTTGAAGTAGGAGGTAAAGAAAGAGGAGATGGGACTGGACTGTTGGAGGAGGGAGATGATGGTGGGGAAGACGGATAGCTATGAGGAGGCAGAACTTCATTCAAAGCAGCTTCAACTGCTGCAGAACTGGACATTGGCGAAGTATAAAAAGCTGCAGATAGAGGGGAGGCATCATTGCCATTTGATATCACAGACTGAAGAGGGGTGAAAGACGGTGAGTGGCCTTCTTGGCTTGCCGGTGGAGTGGGATAAGTGAAGCTGGGAGATGGGAGTGGAGACGTCGAGTAGGGCTGCCCAACAGGAATGGATTCAGAATTCACTTGTTGTGAGTGGGCGTAGGCAAAATCAGCAAGTCCGACTGGTAGCGGTGAATCCAGGACACTTTGTACGTCTTGGTGATGCTGGAAAGATTGAGGACTCGGAGGAGGACTTTGATAATCCTCTAATGATGCAATGTCCTGGAGAGAAGCCACCTAAAGAAAAATGAAATATTGTTTAATGAACTACCACTAATAGGGTCATAAATTATCGTTTTCAACTTCTAATTTTCTTACTATCTTCAGTAAGATTCACCAGAACCAGAATTAACGACGAAATTGTAGCAATCAGTACTCAACCCAAAAACTTTACCATTGGTAAAGTTAAAACCCCTTGTGAACAGGAAAGCCCTCAAGCCCAATTTATTGTTCTGCTTGAAATAACTGAATAGCAAGGAACAAGGAAATTGAAAACAAAAAGATTCAACGATCATTGTAACACTCTGCACCCAGGTTTTAAAAACATTTACAATTTTCTACGTAAACAAAAATATTGAGTACCTCAAACCCTATTTAGGACCTCTCAACATAGTTGTGCATTGTGCAAAATAATAACTAGCATATTTCAAATATGCAATTGTGACTAAAGGCTGCGGAATGTTTAGCTATAAATGAGCTCACCTGTATAGACTCGGCAAGTTGGGCTGGGTCCACTCCTTGCAAGATCATAGATTCTTGAACTTGCTCTACTTGCTCCAACACATCATCCGGCAGAGGTGGCGATAAATAGCCATCATCCATGAACGAATATGTGTCAGGGGGTAGCGTCAATTGCAGTTGTGAAGTTGTCCTGTAAAAACAATTTCCAATAAGAATCGAGTCACGTAATAAAGTGGCAACGATCACGTTTTGGTGGTAGTATCCTCGCTAATGACTTGTTAGTTCCTATAATTGACAAAACATAGGTGAACTTGTTTTATGTTACCTTTCAGACAATAATGGCTGCCGGAGTCCAGGATCTGAACTAGCTCTCTTCACAATCATTTTACTCGGTGATTTCTTCAACAGAGGATGATCTATGCAAGGTTGGGTGGTAGCCAGAGGGGTTGGTGATGGAACATCAGCCTGACGCCTGGTCTGTTGCAAGAAGTTGGCTGTGATTTCAACAGGTTTCGTCGATGTTTTCTCGGTAACTGTCCCGATTACTGAAGCTGAAGCTGAAAGTTGCCAAATTATTATTAGTACTTAATAGTACTGCGCAATATCTAATGTACACAGGTTTTGTTGTGTAATGTGCGGCGAAAACAAATAAATACCTATTTAAATACGATTTCAAGTTTCGGTCTTCATTTAAGACGCATAAAAACACGAAAGCATTAAATTTTATGCATTCTGTGCGGGATTAAATAAATCGACTGTTCAAAAAAAATTGTCCATAGATCCTGGAAAGCTAAAAATGGAGCAAGTAGGGACAACCCTGCAAGAAAAAATATTATAACAGGAAAGAAGAAAGAAGGATTACAGAGTTGGGGTAGGTACATTATGTCAGTTTACATGAACTGACCTTGTTAGTGTATTATTTCCCGTAATAAAATTTTGTGACGGACCAAGAAACATTTTTTTCAACCTCTCCCCAGTAGATTTAAAAAATCCTAATAAAGAAATGCATCCGTACGGACCGCTGTCCGTTCATCCAAAACTACTGGACCAAAGTTTACAATATTCAGCTCAAAAATCAATGTCGACTTGGGATGCATAAGCGGAAGGTTAATCCTGGGAACGTTTCCAATTAGTCATGTTGATGTTGAAATATTTCTTTTCTTGGTGGATTGTAGAGAATGTAAATAATACACGTTATAATAATCACAAGGATCGTGAAAATTGTATTATTCTTGTGTTACTAAAATACATTCTGAATTCCATTGAATTTGCTTCTTACTTCTCTGACATCATCTTTTTCTAGTTGTTAATTACATTCTAAGTTCACTCCTGGCTTCTCAACCTTCATATTTCAATTACAGATCATGATTTTTAAAGCTCACATTTCTGGGACCAACTTTACTGTTGTCACGGTGTTGTTCACAGTGGTAGCCTTAGGCTACTCGTCCACTGGATCAGGAAAGCTGCGAAATCAATTCGGCCGAACCCGCACGAAAACGGACGAACGATCACAACACATATCCCGGTGGGGGACCGCGTCCACTGGGCCCGCACCGTTCGTCAGTTTCCGTAGTTGCGAACAAGTGCGAATTGAAGACGAAAATGGACATCGAAAAGTTAATTCTGCTAGTTAATAAGAATGTATTGAAATGTATCCTTTCTCATTCGAAAATAGGAAAACTGGTGGACATCGTCGATTTGAAGATCATGCCACAAATGAGAAAATTCCCCGAACTCTTTTCTTTTGGCGTATCTTCACTCACATTTTCCGTCTAGGTTGAGATCGCCTGTGCTTGAAACGTCAAGAATCAAAGGAGAGAACTCCAAAGCAGAAGCTCTTCATCAGAAAACCCGTTCCGAAGAGCCATCTCGTCTACTAGGAATTCGGACGAATACTGATGCAATGGACGAGAGGAATTCGTTGTTTCGCACTTCGCAGCTTTTCTGATCCAGTGGACGAGAAGCCTAAGTCACGTTTGAGAACAAATTAATGTATTTCAAATAAACTTGTCAGTATTCCGAATCATTTTGTGCATTCCAAAGTTCCAATAAAAAGGTTACTGTGGATTTTCTCTCCTTATTCTCCCTTATCCCCAACAAATCTATTTTCCGAGGCACCTTAGTTTTCATCTAGTGAAAATATTTCGGCTTTCCTTTTTGAAGGAAGTTGATTAGCTTTACAGTTTTCAGTAACTTCTAATGGAATGGAATCCGTACCATTTCTTGTCGGTAATTAACATATTTTAGATAACCTTTTCACTAGAGTCTAATATAATTTAATATGCACAACATAACAGACCTTGACTGATACTTGGTATTGACGATAACGATTGGCTGGACTGTCCCGGATTCGTCCGTTTTTGGATGATTTTCTCTTCAATGAGAGCTCGCACGCTGACACTCGCAGTTTGCAGCGGAGGCCCACTTACTTCTTTCTTTTCGCATTTCTTCGAGTCGGAGTCCTGAAACACGGTACATAATAATAACATCACTAAATCGAGAGTCGGCATAAACAGAAATACATAGATACACTCGTGGAACTAAAGCAACGATGGTGTCCATCACTAAGGTTGCCACAGGCTGTCGGAAAGTGTCACCTGTCATACTGTTACAACATTTGAAAATTACGATTAAATAGTATCACGTTTGAAACAGGTATACTGTTACATACTCCACACCTAATAATTATGTACCAACGATGACAGTATTTCAACGCTTTTCTAGAGAAAGTTTTCCAGAAGATAAAACCGTATTAAAAATTGTCTTTCGTCAAAAAATGCAAGCATCACAAAAGAAAGGATGACTCCGAAGGACAGTACATTTTGGTGCAGAAAAATATACCTACCTAGAGAAATCGCTAAAAATCACAAAACTTTGCATCATTGATAAAAAATGTTTTTGATGCATGATACATTCTAAGAAACTTTTGTTCGAAATTAATTTGAAGGGCTGGTGTTTTCCCTTTCAAATATTTCGGAATATACTTTTAAAATAATGAAAAAATTTCATAACTCGAAAAATTTGCAAAGGTAGTTGCAGAAGCTTTAGGTATTTGTTTACTGTAACGATGAATGATGAATCTTCTGGTGCTTGAATCTTCTTAAAGTAAGAAAACGATAATATTGAGGGAGAAAAAAAAAAAGGTTGTTATATTGATGAAGTAAGGAGTATTAGGTCTCACGCTTTGGTAGTGTTTTATTTGCAATTTAAACATGTGAGTCCAAGATGATAATCCGTGTGAGAATCTAATTTATCGAACACATGGTAATTAGAGTCCACCTAATCATGTTGAGTAATGAGGACATTTTTTTTCAATGAGTCTTCGTAATCGACACAAAAAAAGTCCAACTCGCCTTAAAGCTCATTGTAAAAGTTGAACAAGAGTGGAATAAAAAAATCAAATAAAAATTTTAAAAAAAAAAAAATCAATTCGCTGTACGGTTTTTTTTCGAAACTGAGTATGTACTGGACCATACTTAATCAAATGAGTACAAAAAATTACTTATGTGACGACGAAAGGCAGGAATCATCACATTAGACCAAAACTGAAGGGCGAAATTAAAGATGGGTCGTTTCAAGCTCACTCATTCGCTAACCCTAAGGGCTTTGACGGATAAAAAAAACGTCAACATGAATGTAGATTTTGTGAACATAGTAAAAATCGCCTAGTATACTGTGAGGTCGAATCAGGTGAGGTACTTGAGGCGGAATCATATTTTTAAGAGATTTTGAAGAAATTTCTAAATCAACTATTTGATAGGTACCAAGTACAATTATCAGGTAGTAGGAGTTACCAACCTTCTTGAAATAGCCACCGTGTAGACGCATGTGACCATTTAGAGCGGGGATATTCTTGAATTTCCGGTGACACAAGTTGCATTCCACTGGCTTGGAACTGGAAGGAGGCATCTTTGTCAAGCAGGTAGACCCCTGAAATAGGAATCCCAATAGTGAGAGTGCGTTATCTACAACATTGTCGTCAGTAGTGAGGGAAATTGCATACATGCAAGAACTTTTCGATAAAATGGTACTTGATATGTACAGCTGGTGGGAGTCAATTGAATGTCTACGTAGACTTCTGAAGAAATGGTTGAAACATTAACAGGGGGGTTATACCGAGTTAACTTGATTTTCTATTCACAAATGTTTATTAACGAACAAGGACATAAATCTGGAGCATTTATGTGCACGTTTATCTCTCGTATAACCGTCTTTAGTGTGTTTTCCTATGCACGATGAGTACTGGTGAGCATTCCTACTTATTGATGAGTGTGGCCAGTTAATTCGATAAAAAACCATTCCAATTATCATCTAGTGTTCTAGGAAGAAGAATTTATACAACACCGCCCGTATTAGCTTGTTCCAAATCCTGGTGAACATTGTAAGATGATTTCATGCTATGGTAACAAAAGTGAAACGAGTCCCCCCCACCGAAATTATAGTTTTTCGCACACTAAAACTTACCTACTCATAAATTTGAATGGGACACATATTGGTTTAAATTTTGTTAAATTCGACCTAACTTTCAGTACCCGCTGAATTTTCTGATTGATTTTCTCCATGTCCGTAAGGGATGAGAATGGAAATCTTGATAAAAAATAATCACTCTGATAAAATGAAAATAGGTCTTCAATTAACTGGTACTTCTTGTCATACATTTTATTACTATATTTTCTATTTTATCAGTCTTTAATATCGATAGTGCGGTAGACTAATTTGGTTATTCAGTTTCTTGATTATTATTAGTATATAAACGATAATTAAATTGTTGGTACTTGATCAATCGATTGTGGCCGTGTAACGGGTTCCATTTCCTCACCGCACAAGATTTGATTTGGTCAGAACGTCGGTGACAAACAATATTAAGGATACCACATATTGACTCGCCCCAACCTAGCAAGGTCCTGTGTTTCTGGGCAACCTATACGATGGTTGGATGCTATAGTTTACAATTCAATGTTACATAACTGATATAAAAGATGATTGAATTAGAAGTCATATTTAAGTGTTTCCTAGGTTCATATATGAATCCAGAATGTGATATTACCAAAGTAAGAATGAACAGACTGAAATCCTACTTGTGATCAGTAATCATTAATTATAATCTGAATGGAAAAGAGTTTTAACTTCTTTTTTTTTTTTTTTTTTAATTTTTCTCCCTTACGTTGTTGGTTACTGTAATCGCCTAACGGATAACTTGCGACTCTATATGTTCAGAGTCACCGACATCGTTGCTCAAAAGTATTATACGGATATGATATCGATGAAAAACTCTTTTCCCAATGTTTCATATCCTGCACATGAATAAATATAGAAATCCTGCCGGACCAACATTTAGGCTGGTGAGTTTTGGAGTCATTTCTGCTTACAATTGGCTTCTACTTTTATTCGTTTTGTTGTTTCCAATTTAGCGAATAGTCCACACCACATTGGATCTTACAAAGAGCCGTTGTCTATCTCCAATCGATTTTCAATCCCAAAAAAGTTGTTAAATTTAGGTGGGAAAATTAAACGACAAAAACTAAAAAATAAACTTTTCACGTTTCGGTTTTTGTGAATAAATCTTCTGAAACGCTGGTACTCCCAGCTTTCGCAGATTTCCCAACTTTACCGAATTCATCAAATTTGTTTCCAACAAATCACTTCGTTATGAATGAATCCTTAAACACTGAAACTTCAATAGTCCCTCAGTACGTTACACAGTCTGATATATAAATAGGAGTATATACAATGTTGCAATAAACTGTATATCGAACGGAAGTTAAAACTCACGAATTTGATGAGATGAAATAAAATACCTACCTATGCTTCTCTGGTCCGCAAATATATAACTAACTAAGCGATGAGAAACTCTATTTCATAAGGAACTCTTGAAAACTAAATACCATTGCAATTATATTAGCTGATTCTTCCGTCACAATTTACTAGATGGTTTTTACTATGCGCAAGAACATTCAGATTCGAGCTGACGTTCTTATTTTCTGTCAAATTTTGAACCCTTGCGGAGGAAGAACAGTAGAAAACATGAGAACATTGGTCTCATTTCCGAAGTTTTCAGTGTTCTGATTTTTCAATATTTGGCTTTTCTATTACACCCCTTAGAATTGATAAAAAATACGGAGACGGACCGAGTTTTTTTTTCGATCTTCGGATTTCACCTACCTGGCCCAGAAAACAGCTAGTTTTTCCAGAGAAATTCCCCATGACTCACTCGATTGTGTGTGCGGAATATTTATTTGATAAAAAACATATTTGCTGGTATTTTCCAATTTTCCCAACCTGTGGTTTTGAATTCTTCAACTTTTTAGAAAGTGTTTCTACTATGAATGCACCTGCGTACTATAAATAACCGTGCTCTTAAATGCCTTATCTCAACAGGTACCAATTATCTATTTCATTTTTAGACGTGGCCAAAATAATCAGAAAAACTATCATAATATCTGAATATTTTGTCTTACCTATCATGGTTTTGAAAGATCTTATAATCTCCTAGTTCGATGTCACTAACGAATACCTTAGGTATCCGACAGTCCAGATTTTTATATAACACTAGAAGATAAAGTCCACCCCTGTTGGAACTTGATGGTAAAAGTTACCAAAAGTTATATATACTAAAAAAGCTGGGAAAAATGAGTTCTGGAGTTCGGAAAATTTCCCACATCTCCCTCGCTATTTGAGTCTACCGACGCCCCTGATCTCCGTGAAAAACTACGAAACAAAAGTACATTGGATGTGAACGTCAGAAACTTTGAAACGCTGCAAATTTTCACATACGGGTTTATTATTTGTTTAATAAACAATTGCACGTGTCATTGTTATATCTGGTACTTATAGGTTCAGAAATTGAGATTATTTGCAATGATTAAATTCTCACAAATTTGGAAACTATCCAAGTCGATTTTGTGTCCAAAATTATCAAGAAAAGACACTTTACTTGCCTACGTCACCATTAACCTCGAAATTCACTTTTTTGGCCTGTTTATGATCCATAGTTCATATACCAATTTAAGGGGTATCCGAGAATTCTTCCCTTTGGTCGACAACTCTGAGAGATTAGTATCTCATCAATTGGTAAAATACACATTTTGCGTGTTTTTTATTGTTATTTTACAAAAAAGTCAAATTCTGAGGGGAAACCGTTTTTTTTGTATTCAGGCTATATTGGTTGATTTGTGAACTGCATACGGCTTCCTAGTGACCGCTATCGAGTATCACTCGTATAACCAAAATGTTACCTATCTAATTTTAACGTGTGCCCAGTGAATTTTGTCTATTTACCTCGCCATTTCCTTAGTGTAATGTTTGGGATCGGAATCATACCAAGCCGCTACAACTGACTGTTAGCAATTGCAAGTATGCCTGGGATATCTCGAGGTGCGGTCGATATATACCAAAGGTCTATTGGGATGTCCCCTATTATTATCAAGCGGTTGAGAAACTCATCATATTTACACAGTGGTTCATTCTGTAAACGCACGCATCGTCCATGCTTCTGACAGCTCTGTTCTAGTGGGTAACGTATACGTTGTCTATTACTGAGAGGTGAGTCGGTAGATCGGATTCACTTATATTTAAAGTTATCACTTACCTAGTTTCAACCCATTCAGAGCAAAAACAATACTATTTTTATAAATTAAAAACACTTTCGGGCCTACAGGTGCTCCAATGATGAAAAACGTCTCAATTCCTTGTCCCGTTCACTTTTGTCCCATAATGGTGCTATGGGGCAAATCATTTCCTGTTACTAACTTTATTCGAGTTCTTTCAATAATCAAAAACTATTCCCTTCCAATAATATCCATTAATGACCTCTACTATTGTCAGTTAGATCAGGATCCCGATCCCACCTGTAAGGTGTTGTGTGTTGTACCGTAGCATCTGCTAACTATGAGATTATATTTTCATGGTCGCTTGCAATTTTCCTATGTACCAGCATAATAATAATAATATTGTTATAGTTGCCGGTGATTTGAATGCGATGAAATTCACAGGAACACTTTATTCCAACTTGAAAACAAAGTTAAAATAACATTTTGAGAGATTTAGGAAAACTCAGTTAATTCTGGTATCCTCGTGAAGTTAAGTGCTCTAATGTTATTTTCAATTCTCAAGTATTGCGCGTTCTATAAGTGTCTTATGTTTTTAGAGGGAAATACATATTATAGTAATGATTTATTAAAAATCACCACGGGGAAAGAAATTTTTGAATTTTTTTACCAACAACTTGACAAAAACTTTCGACGTGATAACAAATGAAACCATACGTAACCATAGGAAATAGTTGTCCAGGGAGAAAAGCAACTACTTCTCGTTATTTCGTTTAGACGGATAAAATTTGAATCACAGGATCTACTCCATTCAAATGGTAACTCTCCCTGAGTGAGGAAGGTGAATGGTTTAGCAAAGTCTGCGAAGTTCCTAATGAACCTCTTGTAGTAAGAACAGAAGCGTAAAAAACTGCGAACATACCGTTTATCTCTTGGATAGGCCACTTTGAAACTAGCCTTTTCTAATCAGGACCTGTTTGTGATAGTTACCTACTAGATATCAAATGGACAAAATAATTGGTCTCTGGGTCGAAGAAACTGCCTTTCTTTGAATTTACTTGCAGATTTGCATTTCGTAAACAATGGAGAACTTGTTCAAGTTTTTGGGGGAAAACATCTAAATCTAGTACATGTATGATCAAGTCATCCAGCTATATCGGGGCATGTTCCTGTGGGATTACTGCTTCCATCAATCTTTTCCATCAATGTTGCTGGTGTATGCGTCGAGCCGAATGGTATCACTTTGATTTGCCACATTCCTTTACCATAGATGGTGGAAGCAGTTTTTTCCTTGTCTTTAGGCTTCACCTCTACTTAGCACTACCCACTTTTTAATTCCTTTACACAGAACCATCCAGATCCTCGAAGGGCATCCAGCAGGTTCTGAACGCAAGACAGTGTGTATGAGTCCTTTATAGTGATCGTATTGAGCTTGCTAAAGCCCACACAAAATCTCATAGTGCCATCCTTCTTCTGCACTAGAACAACTGGCTATGCCTATGGGCTCTTGGAAGGTTCAATAACGACTTGATCCAGGATTTTTTTGGTGAGAGTACCAACGGAACGACATTGAGCCTCAGGGATGCGTATTGGGGCTTCTTTAATGGGTGTGCAATACCCGCGCCACTTGCATGCTGTACCAGATGGGTGACAACAGAGTGACCCCCACTGATTCTAACCCCCACGGATCATTCTAACTACATTCTAATAATTGGGACTAGATAGAATCTACAACGTTATGTTCATCAGAAACGAATCTTTATCTTTCAAAGTATTTGAAAGTCGTCTTCAATAACCACAGTAGTTCGATACGTATTGCCGAAATCAATCGTATCAACGAATTAAAACTGGAAAAACAACTTGTATTGATTTTCGACCAACACAAACTTAACAACCACTTTTTTCGACGTGACAACAAATAAAACAATAAGTAACCATCAGAAACACGTGTCCAGGGAGGAAAGCAACTACTGACGTCTACTACGATATTTACAAGAGGTTTTCCTACTGACCATCATCAAATCGTCTGGTAACATGCACACAAATCATGACAAAAAAAAATAACCTTTCGATCTTTCTGCATGGCGTTGATTAACATCACAATATCGATAGTTCTGAGAATACATTAACCAACCGCCGGTTATGTATACAATTTACAAAACGTGTACCCCAATGGTGGTTAGCTAACACAGAAGCATGACAGCGTACAGAGTAAAATTTTCGTGCAACTATATGAAAACGTAATTGATACTGTTCGCAATCACCTCAACGTCGTTCCGTCGCTTGTAATCCAGGCAAGGCAGACATTTTATATTCGAAAAATATAGGACAGCTCTCCTATTTTAAAAGAAAAAAATCCAACCAAAAGTTTGCAGACGTTCTTTCTTTAACGTTTTTGCTATATTGAAGCAAAATTACATCTATAGGCAAGCTGAAATTCTTCTATAGGCAAGCAAGTCTACTGCGTGTAAGTGCCCATTCATTGATGCTACATACGACTAACTTGCCTGAACCGTCCAATTTTTCTGCTTAGAAGTACTTGTTGATGCTTGTTGCTGATTAGGCGAAGATTTCACTTGTGAAGCAGATTGTTGCTGTGTTTGCTGCATTAACTGGTGTATCAAGTCTAATTGTTGCTTAGTCAGGCCGTCATTGGTGCTCACCCTTCCCTAAATCATAATAATATAGTCTATAATATAACTCCTGAATCAGCGTAAACGTTTCCATGAAAATTATCGCTCTCTCGCTGATCGCATACGAATTGGTAATTGTAAATTCACCTCTCGCATTTATTTTATTACATAAACCCACACAGGAATGTTTGGTTTGGTATTCTGCCGGTTTTTTTATACCTATCTGCAACTCTAAATGTCAATTCTCTGAGTACTATCTAGGCAGCATGACGGGTAGCTTGACAATAAACGTCACTCAAAATTCTAAATTAATAATTTCATAAACAATTCTAAATTAATAAGTATTATTAATTAATAAGTTCCTTCTCTATTTTTATAGACTCCATGCTCCTCTTTCCAGATAAGTAAAGTAATGAAGGAAAGTAAATCCGATATTTCAAAATGTATTCTTGATCACATAGAAAGAAAGAAATAATTTTCCGTTGGGAAAGGTCGTAACCATGGTTGAGATGACAATCCTTCAATATTTCAATGATTATTAATTCCAATCTTTCAAGTTGAGGCCAGCTGTTCGATTTTCTCCGAATAATTCTCATTCTGTCCCTTATCTGGAAGCTTCTCTAGCACTTTATAATAGTCCGGGTTCCCGCAAAAACATCATGCAGTCCGAATGAAAGAATAATTCTGTTTTACAGCTACTATTCAGTCCAGAAAGTTGCAAAAATGTCCAACGGTTTGCTTAAACAAAAAAGAAGTCGAAAATCATTTTTTTAATGTATTTTATTTTATTAAACGTAACTTGTTTGATGAGTATTACTGATAAAAAGTGTAATAACTATGTACAGGAACATTCTACAGGGTGTCCCAGGAGTGTCACAATCCGACTCCTACGTGTTCAACAACTCATTTCCGAACAAAAATGCCTCATAGCAATTTTTCGCCTGAGGCCTCGTTTCCAAGTTATTCGTGATTTCAGATTTTTTACGTGTTTTTCATCTGTCATAACTGTCATAACTCCCTCAATTTTGGATTTAGCCCAAATCTCTCCAAGCGTTGGAAAGAGCGTTAAATTTTCTATCTGCTTGACGTCATAAAACTTCTTTTTTTATTGCACTGAAGGTGTGCAATTGCTGTGCGAAATGGCAGTTTAGTCAAAATCTCAAAATCGCCTGTTTTTCATCTCGCCTAGAAACACCATTAATGCTTGACGCAGAACTGTGCAGGCCAGGTAAAACGTGCGCCAAAATGTCAGCTTTCCAATGGTGTAGTCGTTTTGGTTTTTAAAAATATTTTTAGTTAAGGAAATGGTGTATAACTGCAAAAAAACATGTGTTTTCTGTTGAAATTGAGGTTTTTTTTCAAAAGTCTCGACGAAAAAAGGTTGGAGGCGGGATATACGTAACTTTTCTAGCTGAATCAAAAGATGACAACGACAGACCTCTCAAGTGACGATTTAAGATAGTTTTGTCGGATGCATAAACCCATGCGTTAGTGAACAGCGTCTACGGCATTCTTAAGCTGTACTGCCTAATTCAGGATTATCAAAGAGCCGAGAGACGGCGTTATGACAAAACTGTCATTTCGCGCAGCAATCGCACATCTTCAATGCAATAAAAAAAAAATGTTTTCTGACATCAAACAGATAGAAAATGTAACGCTCTTCGAACGGTGTCATCAAATTTGAGCTACCTCCAAAATAGATCGAAAACAGGAAAAAATCTTAAATTGCGAATAACTCGGAAACGAGGCAAAAAATGAAAGGAGGCATTTTTGTTCGGAGTCGGATTGTGCATAACTCCTGGGACACCCTGTATAACTAAAGAAGACCTAATGTTTGAAAATTAGGAAAGCTATGGAGGAGGCATTGTGTTGGTCAGGGGCAAGATATGCAACGACCCGCACGACCGCCCGGTCTTGAAGGAGGGGTTGCTTTGTGCGCCGTGTATTACCAACCCCATTCTGAGTTGGCCGTAACATTGGGTGTTGCAGTGTTGATGTTGACGGTTGCTTCTGATCAAATTCAGTTTTAGTAAAATGTTTGCTTACTTGAACTTGTTATCCAGTTGTAGGACAATGGTAAGATATTGGAGTTTAAATCGAGTTCATATAAAGAGTTAGAGTTTAAACAATATTGTTAAGATATAAACCGGCTCTTTGATAATCCTGACTTAGGCAGGACAGCTTAAGAATGCCGTAGCCGCTGTTCACTAACGCATGGGTTTATGCATCCGACAAAACTATCTTAAATCGTCACTTGAGAGGTCTGGCGTTGTCACCTTTTGATTCAGCGAGAAAAGTTACGTATATCCCGCCTCCAACCTTTTTTCGTCGAGACTTTTGGAAAAACCTCCATTTTAACAGAAAACACACGTTTTTCTGCAATTAAACACCATTTATCAATCTTAACTAAAAATATTTTTCGGCTCTTTGAAATCCAAACGATTACACCGTTGGACTAACGTGAGTCACTTGAGAGGTCTGCGTCAAGCGAGAAAAGTTAATATCCTGCCTTCAACCTTTTTTCGTCGAGACTTTGGGAAAACCTCTTAAATCACGAATAACTCGGAAACGAGGCTTCTAGAAATGAGTTGTAAACACGTAGGAGTCGAATTGTGCGTAACTCCTGGGACACCCTGTATAATGTGCACTTAAAAAAATGCTGACAAGTTTCGTATAAATATGTTAAAGAATTGACAGAATGAATCAATTGACAGAAGTTGAAGAACCAAAGATCCAAAAACTTGTTAGTAAAGCTGAATATTGTTCGATTAAAGTCATTTATTGTTCTAACAGAATTCACCTATGGTTGGCCATTTCTTTCCACACGAAGTGCTTCAATTTCATAACCATTTGATGTAAAAATTCGTAAAACGAATATGGATCATGATGCATGACTGAATCTTTTCTATTAAGGGCTAAATGCTTTCGGATTGTTGTATACAGCAACTTTAGCTCAGACCTTTTTCCAATTGACTTACTCACAACTCATTATTCTTAGTATAACTCATAACACTCAGAAACCTCGTGCGTTTCCCTGCTTCAACTTGATGGAAAGGGGTACTCAACAGTGACTCAAATGAGATTTGGAACACTTGAATCAAATCAATATTGAGGCGGCTAGGTGATTTTTCTTGACGGGGAAAGAAAGCACACACCCAAAATTATCCCGATTTTCAAATTTGTGTGACTTCCTCGTTTTACACAATAACTTATAGTTTAAGAGATGTATCGCTCTACTTTTCTTCAAGATCTATGTATTTCTTAAGCACGTACGGCTTAGGTGTTTTATTATTTAAATAATAATAATGAAAAAATAAGTGATAGTAACAACAAATTGTGCTATGCCAGCCATCTTTGAGAGGACGAAACTCTCTTAGTCCGCCTATCTCGATTTCCTCATTCGGAATGGATTACATTTTCAAAATCCAATCCTAAAACATCTACAGGAATTACCACCAGTATTAAAAACACACTGTCGGCTCCATTCTATGATTAATAACACTGCCCTGTCAAAATTATTGTTGCCCCTCAAATCTCGCATGTCGCTTCCATGTGTTTACCCTAGAACTGTAGGTTGGGCTCTAGCCCGGAAATGTGCAATAATCACTCACAAGCCTCGTACAGGTTAAAGTGGGCAACCACAGATACTTCTAGGAGTTGTAGACTTGACCGTCTAGATGTTTGGAAGGAGAACTTACTGGAAGTTAACGAAGCACACCATACGATACACTTCAAATGATTATACAACGGTTTATTTTTTACTTTTCACGTATACTTTCTGCTCTGATTGTTGGTTTCTAGATTATTACAAAACAGAGCCTATGGTACTAAATTATTCAATTCAATGTTAGTTTAATGTTGGTTTACGTATAAACACGAGTAGATTTCAAAATTTGAATAAAAGCGATTCAAATTATAACACACAGATTTATTATTTTTGTAATGGATAGTTCTTCTACGTAAATTATTTTTGTATGTGTATCAGACGTAGGTTTCTCAAATGTTGGGTGAGCGGATAATCGTTCAGCAACCTGAGTGGCGTCGTTCGATTCAGAGACCTAATTTCTATCTTAATCGAACAAAAAACTTTCCGAGATTTCGATTTTTGATAGAATATTCCTTAAATATAATCCTCATAGTAGATAGATCAAGATGCCGAGATTACAGGCACATCTCGGACCGATGTTGGACTTTTGAGACAAATCTCGTAAACTTTAGTCCAATAGTTTCGGATAGCTTCGGACGGCGGACGCTCTGAGCTAGACCGCATGGCAGACGGCCGCTCATGTATTTTCATCTTGAATGTGATCACAAGGCATGGAGGTATCACGCAGATAAATGATTTACGTAGAAGGGTTATCTAATATAAAAATAACAAACCTCTGTGCGACAATTTCAAGGGTTTTTTAATTTTTTTATTTACTTTAATGATGTGTCGACACCAGGTGATAATTATCCATCTAACAACAGCCTAAAAAAATATATTTATAAATGGTACCCTGATGTTTCTAGTGGGTGTAAAATTGGTGCGACTTACAATGAAGTTCTTTTACAATACAAATTCTTGGACAATATTTCTAAGAACTTGACTCTTTGCATTTATCATGCATCACACCGGTTGTGCAACAATTTAGTACTAAATCAACTTTATTTAATCATACGAATTTCAATTCAAGAAGCTGTCATTATTGTTGTGATTACGACCTGATCAACGTGCCAAAGGGTTGCCAAAAATTAAACGCTGCCACTCACAAAATTTGAGTGGGAAGGGGGAGGGCTTACAGAAAAGTTTTGCTAATTCCACATTATTTATCTTTAATGAACGTCATTTACTTAAACTAATGGTGGTGTATAACGCCCGTATGTTTATTTCGTATACCATTATACTGGGAATTCTTCACTTTTCACTCCATACACTATTTGTATTATCGTGGTTCAGTGGTTAGCGAGACTGACTTCACTGAGGTTCAGATTCTTTGAACAATTGTTTTAGTTTTATTCTGTCCGAGTCCACCCATCAACAGCGAAAATTCTGTTTCTGTTTGTATTAATTGTATCTATTTTCCTCAGATAGGGACCCTACATCAATATAGTTATGCAGACAATATACGCAATACACACCATTCAGTTACTATCTATCAATCAATCATCTTAGAAGTGGTTTTTGCTGTAGAAATAATGAACCTCTGTGTAATAACTTGCATAGTTTTTCCAGTAGTTTTCCGTTGTGCAGTAGAACTTCTTTAATCCGAACTAATTGAGGGGTAGTTCAGACCGTGGAATAGTTCGGATTACAGAACATATTGTTTTTTTTTTTTTTTTTTTACATAACAATAACTAAAACGTGGCTAAAATGGATCGTAATTGTTACAGGAAAAGTTAAAAATGCTTTATAAAGTAAAATACAGTGTTTATTTAATACAGTAGTAAATATGGTGAATAAACAGCGTCGCCCGCGTTTGTTCTCCACGTAAGAAACGGCCTTAGTTTCGCGCGCATTCCGTATAGTGCGTTCAATGAAGGACGTCGTCGTCGGCCGTGTTGCCCGTTCGATGAAGGATCGACGCTCCCGCAGCGGTGTTCGGATAAGTGGACGTCCGGATTACGGGGGTTCGGATTAAAAAGGTTCTACTGTATTTTTTTTTTCGTAGTCGTCATCTATGTCATGGTTTCTCTTCCATTGACCGACTAAAATGTATGTACTGACACACTCACTTCGGATTCCATGAACCACTGTCGTTCCATGTAAATCCATTCCTCGGTGTAGACTGCGGGCGAAATCATTCACGCAATTTAGATGCCGCTAGAACAATATTGGTTCACAGGAAATCGGCTTCAAGGTAATTTCTGCATACAAATTCCGGAATTAGGCATTGCATGTATGCTTTGCCCTTCGCCGAAGAGTACGGGACAAAAATAGAGTTCCGGGAGATGTCAATATCATGAAGCATTGGGAAAAAAAACCTTTAAATTAAACGAGGGCCGGTCGAGAGGGTCCGCTGCACTCAATCCAATAAAATATGCTTGCTCACTTCAGTGGATTGCGACACAGGTATTGCGATACAGGGGTATCCTTGATGGCGCATATGTTGGACAGCCGTTCACCTATGTCTATGATTCGGCTTACTTTCAAACGGCTCAGAAGTGTTGGGTTCCATATTGGTATTTTTAGATGAATTGAACAGTAGTCTAACTAAACCGTCAACTATGTTGCACACGAGTTAAATTTACTTTTAACGGAGTTTACTGACATTGAGAGATATTTAGACACGTGGTACCCAGTGCTTAGTTATGTTTTGATACATTATGAAGGATGCATGGCTGAACTGGAATAATTTCAATCATTTTTCATTGGTTTATTAGAAACAGTGGTACCATTTGAAGAACACAGGAACTTACATGTTGGAGCTGTTTTACGGTAGGCACCAGTGGCACACATTCATAGTATTCATTGATGCGTGAATGGATAGAGAAAGGTTGATCGAGCTTATGTTTTAAGAACAGGGAAAGTTAGAGAAGTGAGTTTAGAACTTGGAATAATCCTTCTTACCAGAGAGTGGGCACAAACGGCCCAGGCGCTTCTAAACGATCTTTTTTTTCCTATACCAAAGTAAGTTGGGCCAACGTGCGGAGGAAGGTTGCTCCATTTAAAGTTTGAACTTGTCCCACGTTTTATTTTGTTCTCGGTGAAGCACGATCCACTCGCTAAGTTGGGAGCACCCCCGGACAGGTAGGTTGTATAAATCAAGCTCCCCTCACTGGACCTCTTATCCTCCTTCCTTTCTCTTTCACCTCCAGGAGAATTAATCGTAGGTTGAGCCTAGTTGGAGCAATCAGTAGGTAGCAGTCATTCCTTGGACTAAATTGAACCTTAAATCTCACTTCCCTAAGTGGAGACACTAACTTTGACGCGTTCGTTTGCCGGATAAAAGCGATTCAGTCGTCTGAAAATTCACCTAAAGAGTGTTTAAGGTGTAGTGAATGTACAGACTTTGGACAGAACGAATTGATGTAACAATACAATCGCCCCGAATCTGAATTGAAAAGCTTTAACAGGAACTTTCTGAGTGGAAGTCGAGATTTACTATTGGTAATCAACCTTTCCATTACCACCAATCACGACGAAATGAAAAATAAAAGATACAAATAAAATAAACTGTTCGGCTTCCTTGCCATTGTTTCCAACTGCCGGTTCGGTATATTAGTGCATCCAAACAGCCTGTATTAAGGATTGGTAATAATAAGCGATTCACTAAGTAGGGTTGAGCGGCAAAAAGAAATGTAAAAATGCATTCGTATATCTCATGTTAAAAATTAGTTCTTCTATCTTGAATGAAACGTTGCAAATTATGAAACTTTTTTAAAACAACCGTTGAGGTTATTTTGCATAAGCCGTTGGTGTATAATGCTGTTTGGACTTGTTTTATTCATTTAAACGGTATGGAAATCGATGGGATTCAGAAGGTTATGGAAGATGGTCTATGCTTTTTTATTTCATTATTGTTAAACAAGGGCAAACGCTCTCCACCTTCCAATTTAAGAGACCGTACCTTCCTTTTAGCGCCTCTTATTCTAAAGGACGCTGCCCCACTCATGGCTAATTGTAATTTCACCCTCATCTATACTAAAAGTTGAGTTGGTTCCATTTTTCTGTCATGGCATTTGATACTCGCTTCGGGAAAACTTCGAACTCTGACTCGACAGCACCATAACACAAGCACACTTTGGGTGAGAATGATCCTCTAAGATCCTCGGCAGCTTGAGATTCATAGCATGATTCGCATTTGCTGCTAGTCAAGTATTCTGTTGCCAGTCTTGGCAGTGTCAGCATTAGCGATGCGGTTATCAAAAACCTCCGGGTCACCAATTTTCCAGGACCCGTTCACCGTAATATCACCTACTAAGACTGCCTGATCATTGGTTTCTTTTTGCATGACCGGCCAATCAAGGCATCTTCCCAAGCGAGATTGGCAATCCCAGTAACGACACAAGTACGTCATCATGTCCCCTCTACCACCGCTCGCTTTTTGCATTTTATGGAGTGTGAAAGATCAAAAAGTGATCAACAGCCATCGTATCTTAGGAATGGAGCGTCTTAGAGTCGCATATAGATTGTACCCATTTACATCTAGGTCACCAAATAGGGCTCTACTCGGTTACTCATGTCCTCTCTAGATAACCAACAAGCATTTTACTGGATCTGGATAGTTTTCTCACTTTTCTTCTTCTAACCGAGTACTAAGTGCACTTGCCAAAACTTGAAACTTTCGCCTGAACAGTACCCTTCAAATCAACAACTTTTGGAAGAACTGGCTTTACGGTTGTGACAGAAAAAACATTGAGTTTGAGTGAAACAACTAAATAATTTCTCGAGACAGGTCATGGGTTTTTTTCAATGGCGTACATATATTTTTCGGCGTAGTGGCACAGAAAACTGGTTTATGCCCATTCCACAATTGACAATACATTGACTCTTGATGATTAGTAGGACGGAGAATATTGATATTAGTGTTGCAGATGGAAATAGACATGATAACGATTAATGACATATTAACGTTCAATATGTGTGAAGTTACTTCTATTAGTGAAGGATGATCCTCTCCCAAAGCCAACTGCAGCCCGCAGAAACAAACTGAATGTTCAAAAAGCTTTTCAAGAGTCGCGCCTTTTCTAAATTTTCATCGTTTCATATTTTCGTTATAATAAGAACAATACAAACCATCATATTTTCGTCAAACTGTTTCCAGTATGACACGATTCGTGAACAGTAAACGCCATGGTTGTGGAACATTTAGATGCCAATAATATTATTAGCCAACATTACACAGCATTGACGCATTAAGTAACAAAATACATTACATCTGACAAATATAATATATTTGTACACTTTCGACAGACGAATGAAAACTTCTGAAAAACAAATTTAAACTTCCCGCAAACAGCAATCAATTTAATTTTTTGCAAAATTTTCAACTTTTCAACTTTGGACAAATACACTTCAACATCCTACAAAATGAAGAGAGACTTATTAAAATAATAATTTAATGAAAAATAAAATAATTGACAAGACCCCATTAAGTACAAATGGCCCTAAATTGTTGTACTAACTGTATATTTTTTTATTGAAAAAAAGTGATCATAATAACATGAACTAGAAAAATAATGATTCTGATTCACCTGACAGGTATTATGGCTTGTGAGATTAGATATTGTCCACGTTTCTGACGGCGTGGTTCTACAGTTACATGAACAATAAATAAAACGTAGTTGTTGAGTGATTTTTGAAAAAAGTATTGATGTCCACAGTGTGTTTTATGTGTAGCAAAATTGACGTTTAACATATTGTATCCATGTAATCGTAGCTACATTACAGCTACATTAGTATAAGTGATTATCCTCTAAAACATTGACGGTTTTTAGTGTGTGAGTTGGATCACTCGTGCGGTGAATTGGTGAATATTGCAATCGGTAAGATATGATTAAGAAAATAAATCAATCTTTTTGATTCTATAAATTAGCGCGAGAACGGAGTAGAGCCTTTAATGGATGGTGAAAGAGATTGCTGGAGCAAAGGATACCGGCCAATGGTATGGAGAAATAAATAAGACCATATCGTCTGCAGCGCGTCTGCTATGTTTTCAAGGATTCGCCCTACAACAGTGCGTTCAATCTATGTCACATTTCTTTCAACTTCTCGTTTATTATTAGCCTCTCTGAAACGGCGAGGGATAGAAGGTATTGAGGGGGGTGGTAAGAAACGGAACGTTGATGGAATGAGGCAGAGATGGAACGCAGCTTTCATTCGGAAACTTTCCCACCACGATTGCGATCCTTCCTTGACTAACTCTTTTGAATTCACTGCATCAGTAACTGGAATGAACTAATTCCCAATTCTAGAAAAAACACTTTCGTATCAAGATTTATAGGGACAGTTTTTTATAACCTCTACTTAGGAAGAGAAAACTGAGAGCTCTTATTTTCCGTTCACCTAGGAAATGGATTGAAAAAATTTCGTAGCATAGTCTTTGGATGGCCACACAGTTTTGAGCCTAAGAACGATGAGGCTGATATGACGATTTTTGCTTTACGATTAAAAATGACTATTATTGAGATTATTGAACCTAAAGGGACACGGACCTCATTGGTAAACCTTGCATTATGTTATATTACATTTTGTATATAATTCCATGCCCTTGAATTACGTGTAGTACGTGAACACCTTCTTAATCGTACAATAATCGAGCAGGTAAGTATTTTAATCATATTGCAAGTATATATCGTGGCTACTTGCCATTTATTTTAGGGAAAAAAATCATCGGATAAGCAGGCAACACTGAGTTTGAAAATGTGTAAGTACCTATTTGAGGAAACAGCTGTGTCAATTCGAAATCACGGAAGAGGTGGTAAACCACAGAGGTGTTAAAACCTTCAAGTGATTCGTATGGGAAATTTTACACAACAATATTTTACACACAAACATATCAATATTTACTTTGAAGCTCATACTTTTCTATTCAGGAATGTCTTTCAAGAGTTGACGTTGGAATTGAAAAAAAATAAAATAAAACTTTTAATGAAGAAAAACGGTTTTTTACAACAAAAAAAAACATATTTCTTAGTGACAACAAATTCTCAAAATAAACAATACAGCATGGTTCTTATTGAACCGTCTGCCGGAAGAACGGAACCTGATAACTAGCTTGAAAATGAAAATTTCGGGGTGATGCAATTGTATAAATTGAAAGCTAACTTCTCAGTAAATAAATTCCCTAATAAGCATACTACGGTATGGCCAAGCCAAAATACAAAATTTTGCCAATATACTCCATTGGCGTGGGACCTTCATGAGATCAACTGCCTCATTACGAGACAAACTTCCCTTGCCAAGTGTACGTCTTCTAAATTCCGCCTATATTGGACACCTGCACCAGAAATGAAACGTCGTCTCAAGCTCTCCAAGATTGCACATGGAACACCGGTCAGAGGGTAGGTGTGCCTCTCGGGATGGTTTCATATTCAAAAAGAGGACCTCAGAGCGCAACCTGAACATCCATCTCAAGGTACTCATTGAAAGCACAGAATCCCTGAGCAAGCTGGCGCACTTCACCGCAGGGTCCTGCTCACGATACAGAGTATATGATTTTGAGTACATGTTTTGTCAATGTTCACCTCTATAATCAACAAAGCTTTTGGCACAAATACTACCTCAGTGATTGTCATGGATCTTGGAAAATAGAACGTTTACTCATTTTCTTAAGGAAAGGGGGCGTTTTAGCATTTTCTTGGGACAGTGGGACGGTTTGTCATCCAATATTTTCCCCATCCTCAGCTTAATGATTATAGCGCCATTATATATTTCTCGTAGAAACAGTGTTGAAGATTATCTAAGTCAACAGTTTGTTGAGACTGAAAATATCTGATTTTGAGATTCACCAATTTATGAAGACATCACCGTGATGTAGTACCACTTGAACTAACGTAAAACAAACATTTGTTTCCTAACCACCGCTCGTCCTTACTGAGCTCGAGAACCTCATTAAACCCCTTTCCCCAACAAGACCTTTAATCGGTTTAGCTTCGGCACGTCTCACTAATGCCAGCAGAGAGAATATCAAGGGTCACGCGAGTCTTAACGAAAATTGCGTAGGTACATAGTTGAATGTTCCATCAAGTAAGAATACCCATCTCAAAACATTATCCTTGTACTTATGCAAAGAAGATGCCCCCGCAAGGAATTTCCCTATTCCGGTTTGTTATTTTCAATAATGGAGTTTTGTTACGGACAGCTTCACCGGGAAATATATTTGAGTGAACAACTCCCAGGACAACAGAAACAATCTTATCCTTTGCAACTTTCAAGAACGCAAAGAAAACATAAATCTGTTCCAAATATGGATGTATATTTAGAGCGTGAGAAAATTGCAGTCAACATGAATAGGATGTTGTTGGTTTGACATGTATAGCCACTATCCCGCCACTAACATCCGGGAGGTCTCACTGAATTAATCTAAATCTAAAGCGAGGAAGTTCAGTTGACATGATCCCATTTTAATGCACATCTGAGTCGCTAGTTAGAACAACACAAAAAGGTGAACGTCTGCCAAAGTGTAGTTTACGCTGCAATGGTAACATGAACTTACAAATGATCTCGAAGCCTTCGAATGGGTGTTTCGACTTGTACTACATGTATATCGCGCTAATTTTATAACTGATGGAATAATGGTACCTTGGAGTTGAAATTAACCTGAGTTTATTAAAGCGCCATTCCCCCAAGTTTGAGCAAGAGCAGACTATTAGAAAGTGGTAAGATGATACTTGACTACAGTCTAATCAGCACATCTCATGAAAATGTCATCAAAATGGGGTGAAAAGTGTGGAACTTGAGCTAACAACAGTTGTGTGCTCGGAAACGTCAGACAAACACACATACCGACAGAAGTGACACAAAAATTGTACAGAATGGTCTGAAACTTTGAATGCAAGTGGAATATTTTGATTTTGAAGAAACAATATTTTTCAGCTCTAGATGAACCCGGAATTAGCACTTTAGTCCAGAATGTCCCAAGCAAGAAAATTCTATACAGTACGCCCTCCTGATTGTTGAAAACCTCTTCGTAAATTTAAAGAGAGCGAGAGAAACGTAAATCACTCTGTAGAGAGGAAGGCTGTACATCAACTGTGTCAAGAGGTGACTACTATTCTCTTCAATCTACCGAACTCCTTGCAATTTAGTACAAAAGAGAAAAGAAAACATGAAATAAAATAACAGAAATTACATAGGAGATGGACTAAATTTCAACACAACCTTGGTATCATTGATCATTTAGGTAACAATTGTCCACATCTATGGATATTGTGATTATAATACCGATTAATTTATTGGTGATTGTGATCTATATCAACTATGAAGTGAGACGTCCAACATCGTGCATCAGATATAATTTGGTAGCAAGCGTGAGTGTGTCCGAGAAGTGGCGAACCGTTGATATGGAAGCTGATCGCTTTTTTTGTGTGATACGCACGAGTTTCTGCAATTGAAATGTAATTGAACTGAATAATTTCAAGTGTTCGTCCATTCACGGTGATTCTTCCAGTGCAACTACCGTAAGATTTCTCTCGCAACAACATGTTCCGTGCATAGCCTTTGGAGGTACCTATTTGTTAGATTGATTTTTATTCAAATTATCCAATCAGCAACCATGGTATGGCTTGCTGTATATGAGGCTATGGTAAAATACTCTCTTTTTTTCTAAATTTTGATCCAAATATTCTGTGCAAACTAATATCAATTCCAATTTTCCCGTATAACCGTCTTTAAACTTATCATGCTGAAGAATGGGCATTAAGTATGGCTCCTTTTAAAAAACTGAAGATTTCAGTGAACCATTCCAAGAAGTTGATTTTCGAGAGCCCGTTTGCAATCACTCTAATGTACGATTTCTGAACGTTTGTCATTATTTGAAAAATCCGAATTCCACAGATGATGTTTCGATCTACAGGTGAAATTAATTGACAGTATTCTATTCGGATATATATTTGTATTTTTTCCTGAATATCTTCAGTCGTACCAGTAACTCAAGGCTTGGGCTGTTCATTTGCATCGGGCAAATTAATCAATAATAAGCATTGGCAACGAAATCAACTAAACCAACCAAATACGATTTAAATCAATTTTCTTCTTTCGTAGTCAGAACAAATGGAAATGGATTATATTAATACCAATAACTCAACAAAACAAATGAGGGAAACATTATGAACGAATTTGTATAACTCAAATTCAACAAACTTTAGCTAATCATGCTACGAAATGTTGAAGGAGGTGGATGTTCTAAGTTCGCCGGACTGCATTTCCGCTCAAGCAATGAAGTCATTAGACAACTATTCAGCCAATGATGAATGCATAGCCACTAGTTAGCTTAGCCTAATTAATGCTTTCAAAAGGTGAACCGTTTGAATAAACCCGTGTGATTGTAATTTGCCTCAATCGCAATTTGTCATTTAAAAAGGGGAATATATGAATTTTCCATTCTATATATCATCTAATGATATATTCTTCTGTGTTCAATCGGAAAAACAAGTCACAAAACAAAGAGGAAGTTTTATACGATGCCGCATCAGCCATGACAATCCTAAATCACTTGTGTGGACATCAAAGTTCATGTTTATCAAACGTGACTCTCACGTCCTATTTCGGACAGTCCCAATTTCAACCACCTTGTCTCCCGTTAACGTGGAAACCCTCCCTTTTCAGCAATGGAACGAAAAAGTATCCCGTTTCACGGAAGTGTTCTGCCACGGTTCTTACTGTTGGAGGCATGAAACAGAAAACGTGAACTACCAAACGCAGGTATCTCTCTGTGCCATAATGACAGAACTATAGAGCTTTTTTTCACGGGGTAAATACATTAATTTACCGGAAGGATATTTTGATTATCATGTAAGAGGGTTTTCAACCACATAAGAGAGTATATATACATCCTCCCTAATAATACTGTAATTGGGTACCCACTCGGCTTATGCAATCGATAGAAATCGAACAATCACACTTCACTTTTTGTGGAAATGTTTTTAAATGAACGGTATTTCCAAAAAGGTACTTGTTAATGATTTAACAGTGAGTTTATGTGACTGTTACAATGTTATAAGGTAGAAAACACGAAGCAAATCTCAAGTGTCCTACAACTTGAAAACAAGAGGTTAAAAAACAAAACTTTACGAAAAACTTTTTCTTGCGAATCATCTAGTTGTTGAATCGATTTCTGAACTTTATAAGACTTGAAATGTTTCTACGAAGTAAAGAAACTGGTGGGTGTGGAAGAAGAATGGATGACGGGTGGAAGCTGAGGGAATGGACTAGTTGCCCCATAAAATGGTTGAGAGGTTGAGTCTGCAAAAGACTGCGAGTACCCATGAACCTAAAAAGCTTCTGGTTTGTATTCAGGGGTAGAAGTTCCAAAAAAAGGGATGGGGGAACCAACCATATTCCCCACAGTGTTGTACCGATACATGTTTTATGTCTGCATACAAATTATTTGATGAGAGCTTTTGTCAGGTTCTGAGCTGAAAAATGTATTATTACATTAGGTTTACTTTGATTCTATGATTTGGACTATCATAGTTGCAACACAATGATTTATAACAATAAAATCACGATTCTAGCTGAGTTACGCTCGGCTATGAATGCTTCCTCCCCCCCCCCCCCGTCATGAGTTATTACGCTTTTTACTAGTTAGTGCGATCAATTGGTTAAACCAGATTTGCGAACAGGTTCTTATGGGCAGTCAAGTTCATGATTCTCAAGAAAATGGGGCAGTTTAAGGGAAGTACCTAGTTCAGTGTTTCAAATCGCTTATCAACTTGTGGGTTGGTATTACTGCATTTATATTCAAGGTATGCACCCTCCTTCCAGTTGAGGGTAGTTGGCGAGTCTAACCCTGGGGGATTCTATAACGATACAAGTTCGAAATTTATGTATCAGACCGGAATCACCTGGTTCCCAGATTAGGATAACCGATATGGCTCCTTGGTTTAGAAGTGGTTTACTCGAGGACGATATTGCCCCGCCTTCAACAACGCTGCTGGGAACAGCTTGGTATATTGTTCATCCCTTACTTCAGTGGGCTTCATGTTCTGTAAAGTAGGTTCTTAGCAATGCGTTAATTACAATTCTTCAAGTTCTAGTACTCCCACACTAAGTTCTAGTGTAGCTGAAATTGATAGGACCAAAGTAGAAATATTTATATCTTAGACGAATCCATCCAATTGGTTTGAACTATGAGATTTAATTCATTTTTCTAATGGTTAAAACCATTTTACATAGCAAAATACGTTGCAACAGCATAGTTAGTGACCTAACCGCCTTTCGTGTGATAACAATCTATATGCGGGCACTATTGCCCGCTTAAACTAGATATACACTTTATAAAGTTGAATTTGGATAGTGTTTTTAAACAGAGCTACTACCAGAACATTGGGAGTAACTTTCAACTACCCTATGCTTTGTACGGAAATTTGACAAATCTAACTTCATGTGTGAATCTCTATTGATTCTAATTTAGGAGAAAAAGTAACAACACTTATACAAGCTAAATCTTCTTCATAATTGAACTTTTTTGATTCTTATTATTATTCTAAACATTTCAATGATTGTACATTTATGTTTCCAATGCGACAGAGCTATGTACCCCCCCCCCCCCCCAACTTGTCGGAGGTTTATTATTCCACTTGATAATTTACCATATTAATATTTTCTTTTATTATATCATACCGACTAGTTGAACCGTGATGTTTATTCCCCTTCAAAAACTCATAGGATGGGCTTAGATGAAATAATTTTAATTAGATTTCGTGAGAAGCTCTGTATGAATTAAGATACCTCGTTATTTTCACCCAGAAGCACAAAACCAATTTACACGTAATTTCGATTCAATTATGGAAATAAGCATCCCTACAGTTATCGTGTCTCCCTTGAAAACAGGAAAACACATTATATGATCATACGTGCCGTTGATATTACTAAAAAGGCAGTTTTATACTACCAGATAAATGCAGTTTCATTGCCATAAGAGGGCTGAACGTAAGCTGTGCCCTATAATGCATCTTGCAAGAATGTTAGTTACATCAAAATTATTCGATTCCACCAATATTTTAGCTTTAAGATTTGAACCAAAACTGTTGTTTTGGCTCAATAATAACGAGTTGAACATTATGGATGTAGAAAAATATTTTATAAATCGACTATAGTTCCTGCAGCGCATACCAAATAATAACTTTTACAGGCAACATTTTGATGTTTTGGGCTCAAGTATTTAGTTTTAGGTACGTATCTATAACTTTAAAATTACCAAATAAACCAAAAAAGAATATGTTACTCCGTGATGATGTGGTTTTCTAGTAACGAATTAAATCATTCCTCTTTATTACACTGTTTGTTATCAAGCTGATTTTTAATGCCTATTCACTGAATGAAGGAATCCATGACGAGAAAGATCTATGGAATGATCATAGCTGTGAGAGACAGTATAGTGTAGAAGCGACCAGATGATCTTGTTCCGTCGTTATTAATAATGTTAAATATCAAATAAAATGTTTCGATCACTCAAGGCGGACTGGACTTCATCACAACTTAAATATCGTACCAATGAGAGAGAAAAAACATTTATTGATCATAATATTGGGTGGAATGTTGGGTTAGTTGGGATTTGTGAAAAGTATAAATTGATATGCCAAAAACTCGAAGGTTCAAATTAATTTGCCAAAATTTTCAATTTGATAATATGCCAAAAATTCGAATTGATTTTGCCAAACTAATCTGATTTTCTTTTTTGTCCTAACTGTATATATGTGTTTTGGTTCAACTGCATTCAACAGCAACTGGTTCTGTGACCACGCCGTTCCATGCAAGGCTCGCTATTTTTGCGCATTCATCTCGGACGAGGTCATGTCCCTGTTTGATCAGGCCTCCCTTCATACAGTTAAGGGCGTGATTCATGTCCATGGGACTCCCGCATCCGTCGCACCACAATGGCAACCCTTTCGGTTCCCAGCCGTACCGAATGGACAGTGCATCTCGGAATTGGGATTGTTACAAGTCGAAGTTGTCTGCCGCCAATGGGAGGACGCAGAGCCATTGGGACGCATCTCTTGTCCTTCGAATCGTTCTTTGCTGCCATGTGGGTAGTGTTGCCAGGAGCTGCTCGCTGGCTGCAAGCTCAGTGGCTTTACGTCGTGTAGCCACTTCTCGCAACTTTGACACCACAGCACCTTCATATTGGGCAACATCCAACGTGCTGCCACTTTTTATGGCTTGAATGAGTGGCGCAGTGGCTTCTCTGGATACATCAAAAGCTTTCGAGGCCGTCAAGACAGGATTTTCGAGAGCAAGGCCTCCCAATTTTGTTGTATATTCGAGAAGCTCCTGTAAAACTCCTGCCTCCCGGCCAAGAAGGGCTGGTGCCAGCTTGTTTCGCATTGTGTCACGCAGCGCCATGTATTCGTCTCCAAATCCTCCTGCCTCTCGCTGCGTGTATGCCCATTCTTTCTGGAGAGCTTTGGTGAATGCTGTGTGGACTGCCTGTGGGCTCTGCTTTGCTGCTTCGGACATCTTCGAAACACTCTCAATCCAACCATTTATCTTTGATCGGACGTAATCGCGTTTTGCTTGAACAGGTCCCACGACACCTCCAAGAAATCTGTGGGAATATACCACTTGTACATTCAGACCAGCGAACTCAGAATTGGCTGATTCCTCCAAGCCTGGTTTAATGATGAGGAAGCTCGTACCAATTATAAAAGTTTGGTAACTGCTCCTGAAGAGTCCGAAGAAATTCAGCTGCAGAGCTTAGCGAACACCTTGAAACTACGATGTAATCATTGGATCTATCCGGTATTTAGTGAATAAGGCGTCCGCCGTTCACTTATCGGTTGGTGTACTATTATTGCCTGAGCAATATAAATAGGTACTTATTTCTTTTAAATTACTGATAGAGAACGCATAGAGCCTGGATCAAAATTATAGAGCAAGAACGAGTGACCGAGGTAAGAAGGCCAAGTAACAGTATTAGTTCGAATAAGCATGAAACGAGACTAAACGATCTGCGCAGTTTGGATTGAAAAAAACAATGTTTGTATTTCTTCATGAAATTCGTTGATTATTCATAGGGCTGACAGTCGACGTTGAAACGAACAGTAAATGAGCTTTCTAAATATCAACCTTTCTGTTACTAAATGAAGTATGTTTCAATTGTCCATTAAAATAGCGTAAATTAAGAGTTTTCACACTTTTCCCTTATTATAAACATGCATTCGATCGTTTCCTGTCCACAGAATTGTAATCTTTCAAATGTATGCCATAAAAGAGTTTTAAAATAATGTTTCATCATAAAAAATCAATTGTACCTATGTTACCCAACAACTTTTTGTGTATCGTTTTAAAGGAATCCAATAAGTTTTTCAGCAAAGTTTAGTGAACAAAAATCAAATTTTCCAGTTTATAGTTGATACAATTTGAAAATGTTGAATTGAGCAAAAGAATGTAAATTTGAGTAATTTTAATCCATTTCCTGACAATTGAACGCTTGATGGCCAAAAAGTGGTGTTTAACGAAATAATCAATGGAATGATCAACTTTTGGACCTTCATACTGTGCGAAAAATTAGTTATGTTAATTCGTTTGGGAAGAAAATAGAGAAGAGATACATGTTTCATATTTCTATTAGTTTAGAGGATTTTGATAGAACATGTGCTCATTGTAAGTCAATGATAAGAATGATGAATCGTAATCAACTCAATATGTGCATAGATACTCACAGAGGTGCTGGTGGAAGAAGTGGTTGTATTGGCCGGCTCGCTGGCCAGTAGCTGCTGTAAGTGGGAGACGTGGTGAGTCTTGGTGGCGGGTGTGGTCGTGATGGGGTCGGAAGTGGCTGTGCTCGCTACTGCTGTGGATGCTGATGATGTGGGAGGCGGCGCGTACTGGATGCAGCTTTGAGTTGACTCTTCCTCCTTGATGGCCACAGGGGTCGAAGGCGACGAAGTCGTGCTGCTCGGGATTTGCATTCCGCTGTGGTGGTTCTCCGTGTGTCGTCTCAAGGACCTGGCGTCGCAGTACGACTTGCCACACCCTTCTGCTCGACACTCGTAGGGCTTCTTATTCCGGTGAGTAAGCATGTGACCATTTCTGAAATGAATCAGACACACAAAGCTGCAGTTTCAGAGAATGCCGTTCGTTAAAAGCCAGGACAATAAGCAGTCACATCCATTGTTTTTATCAAAACAGTCACTACTCAGGCGAGATTACTTACTACGTGAACAAAGTAAGTAAATTATTGGTATTTAATTATCAAATATTACTCGGTCGTTAAAAAAAGGTTTGACCACTAAAAAAGAGAGAAATGGGTCCTAATAAAACTTCAAAAATCGAAAAAGTAAAATATTTCAGAATTTCAAAGCAGAATCGTGCGGTCGTTTCATCCCCTCCCACAACAGGAAGATAAGGTAGAAAGATGCCTTGTAGGTCGTGTACACTTTGTGAAGTCGGCACGAGATTTAACCACAATTAAAAAACAGGTGCAACATCGAAGAGTGGTGCCTCGTAATAGGTCATTTTGGGAAAACATTTGATAGTACCGGTTAGTGGAAAAACGAATCGCGACACTACAAAGGGCGACTCCCTGAGGAAGAAATCGCTGGTCGCCTACTGAGGCCGGTAAGCATAATCGTAGTGCCGATTTTTTGTTTTCTTATATCTAAAAATTACCAAATCTATTTCGAGCCTGGTAGAGACTTAAGTTTGAATCAGGAAAATCCATTCTTCTTCACCAAGTTTCTTATAATTTCAAGAATAAAATTCTTACATTCATTTTCCAAGTTTGAAACATTTTGAAAATATGATATTCTTCACAGTGCCCAGCACATCCATCTCCCACATTTATGTGCTTTTATGACAGCGGGACTGATTCTTCCCCAAGCGTGAAATCCCATTCAGTGGCTTTTTGCGGAGTAGAGTTGTCACTGCGGCAGACGGCGGAGTTGGATTTTT
This sequence comes from Creontiades dilutus, assembly GCA_031894815.1. Classification (NCBI taxonomy): domain Eukaryota; kingdom Metazoa; phylum Arthropoda; class Insecta; order Hemiptera; family Miridae; genus Creontiades; species Creontiades dilutus. Next base: position 1,267,550 of record JAVIWC010000497.1, on the reverse strand, counting down.
GTTTAAAATCCGCTGAACCAACGCTTTGTCAACAAAGGACACAAAGTTTATAGTATCTCATCTTTCAAGGCCAGAAGCCCCTCACTAAAATGTGATATCAACACGATCGATGGGCTCCCATTCGATTTGTTTTTCTGTTAAAAGTTGTAAGCTACGTAAAATCTATAGAAAGTTGAGTGGTCCTAGGTTTTTATTTGAAGTGAACAGTGTCTTCATTGGGCGGCACTGAATCTTATCAGTGTTTTGAGCATCCGCTCAAAAATATGAACCAATACCGTTAGATCTTAAGGTATCCCATAGAACTACCTGACCATTGTTAGCAGTCCCTTGTACGAGCTTAAGGTACCCCATAGCTACCTAACCATTGTTAGCAGTCTCCCGTACTCCAACTACTCCACGACTACAGCTCAGTAATCCTCTCAGGTTTTCCACTTTGCATTCCACTTTTAGACATCACTAAAACCGCAAAACATTTAACCCCTCAACTGTACCTGTCATTTTCACCACCATCCATTGTCCCACAGTCACTCTTCGAAATCTATCGCACATTCCAGAACATTTTTTCCCATCATGGGGTTCTCCCCAGGAATTCCCTCTCCATTCACCATGATAGCTCCTCTCGCTATGTACCTACAGAACTTTGGAGGTGGATGTATTTTCTTAGGTCACTTCTGCTTTGTGTTACTCGAACGTTACAACTCCTCACTTGTGTTTCGTATCTTCATATCTCCGACTCTATTCGTATCATCATACTCCGATTCCATTCGTATGTTCAAAAATGACTTGTTTATTGTAAATATCCTTGTAAGTACTAGTTTTAGTTTTCCCTTCAAATATATTTATCTATCTCCAATCTACGACTCCTTCATTGGTTTTACCAGTTCTCTAAACACACAGTATTTAGTAAACTGCTCCAGTAGATACGCACATTCAGGAAATTAAATATTTTTCCATACTGACCCATCACCTTTCTGTTGTTTGCCTCAGAGATCAGGTCCCCCTCACTACAAATTATATCAACCAATTGGATAGAGTCCCCTACGAATTATCCCGGTACGTCGCATTCAAGCTGCACATTACACAAGATACCGTGAATTACTCCCACTTAAATGAGTACCGCCCAACACTCAGCCTTAGGGATAGGGGATTTCTGTGTGACTTGTATTTCCTCTTTAAACTACCGATGGGCTATGCAGACTCGCAGTCAGTTTTGCCCCCGATACGCTTCTGGATCCCTCATCCGAGTTACACTTCGAGTAGTCATACCTTTTTTGGCAACAAATCATCTACCATTGAGATTACCAAAACAGACCAACCTGATTCTGGACCAGTGTTCTAATATCAACTTTTTCAACCAATCACTGCCTGTTCTCCGTCGTCTCGTCCCAAGTTACGTGAATTAAAACCCTGATGGGTCTCACTTCTTATTTTCGAGAACGTCATTAATGTTTTCTTTTTGGATACATGAAGTATTAATCTTTTTGCTTTGGGAAAATTTCATGAACATTTCACATTTTTGTTACTCAATTTCTAAACAAGCAAATATGTTTACAGTGTATTGGGCTCGTCCTTATTGTAAAATAAATAATGTTATATTATTGTAATATGAAATTACTAGACACGAATCGCTGATACCTCACCCATGTTGAAGTTTTCAGCAGATCGCGTACCGACTTCCAAAAGTATTTAAAACCTACATAGGACTTTCTGTCCTAACTTCCTCTAGAAGAAGAGGAAGAAACAACCTCACCGTTTTAAAATCCAGAAAACCGAAAATTCGGATACATTTTGCTTGTTCGATTTTTAAACGTTTGTTACGTTGATAGGCAGTCAAACAGTTTTTAAAACATCCTTATAAGTACTTTTTTTAAATGTTTTGAGGTATTTTATTATTTGTAGCTGATTTCAAAACATTTATTTTTAGAAGTATTCAGTTACTCAGTCTATAAATTTAATTTTCAATGATATTAATTTTCCTTTTATTATAAGGTTTCCTGTTTTGAATTCTGTAAATTAATTCCGTCGAGTGCGTTTGCTGAAGGTATTCGTCGTTACATTCATTAGTTTAATCATTTTAATTACCAAATTCGAGTAAATACTTGGGTTTGAAAGCAAAAACACATTAGATTATTGGGTGTGGAAGGTTATTAGGTAGCGGCTTGGAAACTTCGCGGAATGGCCGCCAATAACAAAACATCAGATGAATCAACTGTCCGTACTTGGTGATCAACCTTTATGAAACTCGATAATCCCTCAGTTTGAAGAGTAATGAACGTTCTGGAAACCTTCGCCGACGGTGAATATTTATACCGTTGCCGGTTATTTGGTTATACGAGCCATTTCAGCATCATCGTGATTCGGATATTTGTGAAAACAAACCCACAATGGGATGAATTGAAACTGGTGATTGGCAGAGAGAATAATATTTTGAGCGTTTCCTACCGAAAATTTATATGATCGAATTGAATGATCGGTGGGTTAACTAGTGAAGTGGTTTGGAGGAGTTTCGTACCCTCAAATAAATGACGATAGATCCCGCAGTATCCCAACATGATGTTGAATGTAAGGACTACAGCATACTTGAAGGTTTCTGAACCTTTGTTTTCATTTTCATGTGGTTCAATATATCAGTCTGCCCATGGTCGAAATTAAAGTCAATAAAAATCATCTAACATCCTACTGGTTTGATCTGAGTCAAATGTGAGTTAGTTGTATAATAAAATCCTAATAGTGTTATATTGATTTCAGCGATGTTGTATCTAGTTGCTAGTTTACATGCATGAAAGTGTTATTTTTGTAACAAGCACAATGTCTAATTTTCACTCCATTTCGATTAAACTGTAAAGGAAGGTACAGGTCAGACTGTAGGTGATCCCTCACGAATTTAATCTCTCAACAATCAATACTGTCTGCGCATTAGCAAATGGATGATACATCAGACATTTTGTCTCGGTTCCTATTCGTCCAATCTCGCTCAAAGTCGGACGGTAGTCATGGATGGACGGTTTCCTCATGTGTTATCGTATTTAACACAAACTTATCATTGGTAGCTTTTACATGTAAATATATTTTATTTAATAAATTTGAATGATTTATAAATGTATGTGACCCATTACCTAGTTGCTATATACCACACCCAACATGGCAGAAATCATTTCAGCTTCCGCTTATAGGGTTGGGGAAACAAGGAGCCTAGTCAGAAATCACCTCGTCTAGCTCTGACCCTGTTGATATCCTGGTGAGAGGGACTGACAGATGTTAAGATTCACGATGACAGGAGTCCATGGACTTCAATCCAACTACACTAATTGTCAAAGATACGTTCAGAGTTTGAGACTGAATCCGTGATTCTGACAGAAATCCAGATACAATCATTAATAGATGTATTTGACTTTTTCTCTTTTGTAGTTGTTCCAGCCCAACATTCAATTCTGAACTGATTTTTGTGATAATTTTTTTTCTAATCTTTATTAGGTAACTATAGTTGTGCTTTTGTGGGAAATTTCGAAGGTAGCAGTTGGAGGGGGCAAGTTTGCCATGTTTTTTTTTTCAATTTTGTCGACGCTACTCAGGTTGAAACACTCAACCGATTTTCATAATCATAATGTTCTTAGATCAAAATTTAGGTCAAGCCACATCAAACCCAGGAAATGTAGCTTTAGGTGACTCGAGGTCCATTGGAGGGGGTAATAGAAAATCCATTCAAGCCTATACTACCAATTTTATTGATTCTATTTTGTTAGCAAAAGAGTTTTGGTCTTGTATTAAAACATTTCTTAGAGGTTTCTAATTTAATCATGAAAAGGGTGATAAAAGGGGAGAGTGGTAATAAATTGTTAGAAATCACCACTTTTTTTTTTTCGTTCCTAATTTTTGCTTAATAATCTTCTTCTTGGGCAATGAGACTCGGAAACTTTGAATTTAGTGTCGGAAATTGAGTCGGACGGGACAATAGCCGATCGATTCGAACGCTTATAATACTTAATTGCGCCCTAAGATTTTCACTTTTTTTTTATCAAGAATTTGGTTTAGTTTACAAAAATATTTATGTTTGTTTATAATTACATTTATAAAGTGTGATCATATAAAACCGAACAAAGCGAAATCCCTTGCATGTAAAACTTGGAAAAACGTTTTCTTATGGCATAATTATCAGTTTTGTCTCATTATGTTCCACGAACCATTTATTTTGAATAATACATTCGACCGTTACGCCGTTCTCCCATCCGTTGTTTTATTCGCTCTTTAGTACTCTGAGCTGGAGTACGTAAGATAGAATAGTATTAGATCATACGTCAGACGGATTAGATGGGGTAAATTATATACACTGGTCAGTAGTAAGAGTAATATTTAATTAATAAATTTAATTTTTATAATTACTGTTGGTAGCTTAGTATTACTCATAAAAAACCAGTGGAAAGGATGTGGTGTAGGTCAGTTACCAAAGGGAATCTTTGACCGGGCTTCAATGCTTTTACCTCTGTGTATTCAATGTAAGGCATTTTTGTTTGGAAATGAGTTGTAGAACGAGGATTGTGCACAACTGCTGGGACACCCCGTGTACCTAATGTTTGAAAATTGGGAAAGCTAAGGAGGAGGCATTGTCTTGGTTAGGGGCCAGGATATGCAATGACCCGCACGACCGCTCGGTCTTGAAGGAGGGGTTGCTTTGTGCGCCGTGCATTATCAACCCCAATCTGATCAGGCCATGTCATTGGGTGTCGCAATGTGGATTATTTGTTGTTTATGACCAAATTCAGTTTTAGTAAAATGTTTGTTGACTCGAACATGTTATCCAGTTGTAGGACAATGGTAAAATATTGGGGTTTAAATCTAGTTCATATAAAGAGGTCCAGCCAAAGTCTAGGATAATTGAAGAGCCGAGAGACGGCTATTTTTTATGTTCATTTACGATTGATTTTGATGAGTTGTTTTCGGTTGAGTAGCTATACCAAAAGTGCGTATGTTGACATGATTTTCGTGTACGGTTTTGCCAATGGTAATGCTTCTGAAGCAGCAATGGAGTCACACTCCTGCTGTGTACAACTCACACCCTTGCAAACACGTCGGATAGTATGAGGAAAATATATTGGTAGATAATATTGTTTGTGTCACTGATCCTTTTCTCATCTAGTAAACTCTCTTTTTTATCTACTAATCCATTTTTGTCACGAAGGTTTTTGTTATTACTACCAGCTATGTTCGATTGCTATAGCGAACCATGATGAATGGGAATATGCAATAGAGTAAATTGGAACGACGAATTTGTGATGGATTTGAATACTCCCTCCATCTCTTTCCTTGAAACTGCTACCTCTGAGCATAATATTTTTAGCTTCCGGCTCATCATCCGTTTTTTCGCAGTCATATCTCATCGGTCAATGGAAGGGGCAACTAATTAACTCCTCCACCTCTTTCTTAAAAATTGGAACTTATGCAATCAGAACTTTCATCGAAACTCCCTTTTCTAAATCCCTTCATTTGATAGGAGACTAGGAACAATTTTGGAATGCACCGACCAAGTTGAATCAGAGGAAGGAGAGTGGAAGAAACAGACTGAATAAAGATCAGGGGGTAGCGGATATCTCAGGGTACGGATCTCACAACTCAAGCGGGAGCGTGCTGTGCCTATTTGGGGAACAGATCGTACGTGTGATTCGTTCCCAAGAGCCTCATTTCGTTTAATCCTCGTCACAGTTGGGCAGTGTTTCACCTCGACCAAATATCTACCTACTTCATTTCCAAAAGAAGTCATAAAACACAAAATCTCAAACTTACAAATTTTTGAAAACTAAATATTTTTGGCAAATCACCACTCAAAATTGCTTATTAGCTACGAACTCCAGCACTAAAAAATTGTAGCACAATTTAATATGCAGTAAGAAGTACTAAATATCAATAGAACGCAAAACGATTAAAAGTCCAAACTTATAATTTTTCAGCTATAAAATGCATAGTCCGACCGAAAAAAAGGACACGACCTTACATTTCAAATTGTTCCCGAAAAATAATATACAATAATTCAATAAAATTGGACTGTAAGTTCATACTTATAGATTAAAACTTTCTGTTGCAGACTTGTTGAGTCGATCCACGGAATGTTCGTAACTAACAGCGTTCAAGCACTGTACTTTGTATTGAGTTCTAGTAACTAACTGTAATTTGTAAAAATACTGTAGGCAATTCAATATGTCATCCATTTCAGTACGATATTCGATTTGTGAGAATGAATAATCCTCTTGGTCTAGCCCCAAGGAATCAACGAAAGACAACAATAAGAAAAAACAGCCGTATAAAACCATATGACGAGGGGAAGCTCCGTAAAATGTGAGATACGTGCCGTGGCATAACTCATAAAATCATTTATCAGCTACCTTACAAAAGAAACTTACGGCTTGGAAGTAATGATCGCCATGAATAATAAAGGTTTACGTCAAACTACCTCTGCCTTTTTCGATCTTCCATGTACAAGTTTTTTAACCATCAAATGGTCTTCAATATTCTTTTCAGAATGTTTTATCATATATAGAGATAGTAATAAGAAACGTATACACTGTCATACACTAATTATATTCAATTATGGCTCGTTGTTCATGCCAGATAACTTTGCTGTTCAGTCCCACAAGATGAGATGTTTTGGAAATAAGGATTCCCACTGCCCTACGGTTAGAGAATCTCCCACTGTAAAGTATATTGGGATCATAATCGACCAAAACATCACATGGGAAGCACACATAGCCGTGCTCAGAGGTAAACTATCACAAAATTTCTGTGAATTGACCAGGAACTTTTTGCATTGAAGTTGAAGATTCTCACAAGAGTGCAAAAATATGGTCAAATGTTGATTACATCAGATGATGGGAGGCGTAATGATAGGATTTACTTAATGTACATGCATACGAATGTATCTCCTGGGTCCTGCGAAACTGGCAGCAATAAGTTGTAGAAGATATATTCACCCATAGGAACTTTAAATCTAAGCTTAAAGTTCGCAGAATACGCCATGAACAATTTGAAAGCACAAAGATTCAATTTTATAGTGGAAATATTCAATGATTATTTTTCGACTTTTATTCTATCGGAAAAATATTGGGGAACTTGAAAACAAAAATTTCCTGAAGAGACTCGGATTGAATCTCCAATGATCTCACACATGGAACGAAGCAAAGTCGCAAACAGATTATAATTTGGAAAAAAAACATTTGAAGGAAAGATGAAAAACCAATAAATGTTAACTATGTCCTATCTAATGTTAACCAAACTTATACAAGAAAACTCAACTAATTAATATAATAAATGCACATCTAATCGAGAAAGGTAATTAACAATGAGATATCTGTACAATTGAATATACACACAATTATATGATGTTATTATATTTTTGTATGGTGGAAGATATTGTATAGGGAATTATTTAAGGTACACCAGTAGGGGAAAAAAGGACCAAATGTCATTGACCCATCTTAAGTTATTATTGAACAGTTTTTACATGCAAACTGAGAGTGGGTGGTGGGCCGGAACGGGTCAAAACGGCACTCGACGTAATCCAATTTAGAATTTTCTGGAGGGTTAGAACGGCGCATGTACCGATATTTAGCGTGTGCTTCTGAAGCAGTTTTGAGCGGGCACTTCTTTAGAACAATAGTCAATCACGCTAACAACTGAGCTATCGATGCCAGTTGTAAGATTGATTTGATGTGAGTATAGGAATGCAAGTAGCCTCTCACATCCAAAACGAACCTCAACGGGATTTCAATGATATATTTCCCCGTTATTTGGTTTATATGTGGAGTTAGGAGTTTTGCAGTAAGTTCCATTTAGGTATCTTCTCTGTATGTTTATTAATAATCCGTGATATTATTGAAGGAGTACTGAGCGTAAAACCAAAATAACTCATTCCAGTAGACAATACCCAAATAAAAACGGAGTAAGAAGACAGTAATAAAGAGAGAAATCTTTTTTCTTTTCGCTTTTTTCTCGGAAGAATTTGAAATTTTGAACATGAATTCATTACTCCAAACGCGAAGGCTGTATTGTTTAATTTCACTATTATTTTGAGTTCAACTAATTTGAGCCAGTATTGATTCTGAGTCTACATATAGATAACAGAAGTTTCCACTTTCAGGATATGAAATTCTCCTGTTTGCCAAAATCATAATTTCCAATCCCATCTTGAGTTTTTATACCATTCTGAATAACCTTCATGTTGTGCATGTCTGTCCTTATGTACTCACATCCGTATAAGAAGTATCATTGCTACTGTTTTGGTTTCTAACTTTTCAAAGATTGTGCGGATTACGCTGTTTATGGTCCTCTAAGACTCTCATATCTCACAAATCGACACATCGGGCTGGGCACGCACAGAAGTGAAAGCCATCAAGCATCGCTTCTCTCGCGTCCTAGATGGGTCGATCAATTTCAATAAGAACGTATCACTAGTACTATCTCGCTCGCAAGAATCCTAATTTCTACAGTTTCCATCAGGCCTCAATGAAATTTTCAACAAATGTGCGGATTATGCGGTAAATTGTCCAAATCACACTGACAAAATCGGTAAAATTAAAGAAAAAGTCTGCGTTTGAGCTTATGTTTGATTCTTCAACAATTCCAATCGTCAGATTTCTCTCAATTTTGGGAGGGAGGGTTGAGGAAAGACGGTATAATCATCTCATATACATTTCGAATGGATCATTGAAGTAGATATAGCCTGAGTGCATACACAGACCTACAATACGTGGAACTGCCCAGTTGAAGGAGTTTATATTTTTGTGAAAGGTGCGTACATATTTGTTCAGTGAATTTGTACATAAGTTGTCTGTGAAGAACCTTTTTTGATTAATAAAAAAATAACCACCGTAAGGTTGTCGTTATAGACTGCATTGCCAGACTGGATCCATCAGGACTATCAAAGAGGTTTTATGAAGCTTGGGAGGTGTGAAAGATCGAGCAATAAGGAATATATCAGAGCGGTTTGGGAAAGCCTTGCATATCCTCACTGACCATACATAAATCATTGGGTGTGTCAATAAGAATCCCCATTTTCCCCTTCCTCCTTTCCGTTTTCCCTCTTTCAAGGCAGGGATTCTTTACGCCAATTTCCTCTTTCATTTATCTTAGAAATGGGAACATAGGGCGGGTAGAATGCAGCCCATGGGTGTATAGCGAGAGGTGGGAGGGACGTCGGTGGAAACAGGCAATTCACCAGCTTTCATAAAATATGGTCGCTTGCCCCACTTTGCCGCCCTGCTGTGTGACTTTAATGGAAAAACAGCCTGATTGCAAGCGATGTGAAGGGGGGAACGGTTTTTGTTTTGTCCCAGTCCCTCAACAGAAATATTCTCCTTGTTTGTCGAACCATCCGGTTTTGCGTTGATGTCCGGAAGGCCTTCGAAAAATCCGCCATTTAGAGTTAGCGAGTTATTTTGATTCATGTCGGAATCAATATAAAACAAACGTAATGTTACCGATTCCGAATCATTCCATTTTTTATAGGTACATATTTTAAAGTGAACGGAATAAAAACAGAAACATTATTTTTCCATCCATTATTTATCCATTTTTATAAATTGAGTTCTTTAAACTGTGAAGTATTTGAACATTTTCGGTTATTTTCAATCGTCTTCTGTTATATCAGGTCTGAAGTCTTATTTTCGTAGATGGGGTAGCGAAAACTATATGTGGTCGTTTAGCTCGATATTCATACACCTGTACGTCGTCACTATACAGGAATGTATTCTTACATATTGGGAGAAGATTGAAGTAAGAAGGAAACCCTTTTTCTCTTGCTGTTCCGGAAATAAATTTGTATTATTAATAGTAAATAAGGAGTGAGTTCTTGCTAGCTATGCAGACTCTGTGTGTGCAACGTTATTCTAGCTTTATCCATTACATTGTATCCACAATCAGTATAAAAAACGTTTGGAAAGATTCGACCGGAAAGGTACCTTGAAATTAGACATGCAGCCAAAATAATCATGTCATTCTTCAGAACCTATCATCTAGCATCTAGTACCAATTCCATAACACATTCTAAAAAACGACAAGAGAAAAAGTATAGCAATGACACGTAATACGTAAAAAATACAAATCATTGTTGAGTGAATTTTAGATGGGAAACAGAAAGCTGACAAACAACCAGGGTGTTGACGGGAACACATGTTTTCAAAGGTCAGCGATAGAGGTATTTCGTTAATCAATACAGGTAAGGTTGAAAAGTTTAGACATAAATCATCAATATAAAGCATTAGTTCAAGATTGTCCTTCAATTGTTTAAATTATTATTGAATGAATCTTAGAACGAATCTATCACTCGACGGGCAACACAACGTAACCCGTTCTGCTGATATATCTGTATTTTAACTAACTCGATTTAAAGAATCGGTTCTATCTTCTGCTCACTACAAGCAGTGGCTCTTCTTTTCTTTTGAATAGAGAAATAAACAGGAAAATGGTTTTATTTAAATAATGGCAAGGGGGATAGAAAACTTCTTGATTAGTTACTGAGGGTCAGAGTGGCAGAGGCTCATACAACCATTTCTCTGGTTTCTAGAAATTCGTAAAGCTATACAGATAAAGGCAGACCCGGGCGTGTTCCACAAAATGGTTTTAGACGGAAAACATAACTTTTCTTTGACCATTTAGGTAAGAGGAGAAGTAATAATAATACAAGAGTGGTAGTGGATGGGCGGTTTGTGGGGGATAGCAATAACAGCGTACTACGGCCTGCACTCAGTGTCAGGAGTAATGGATGCCAGACCCGCAAGACTGACGAGAATTGAAGGTGAGGTAGATACCGAGCGCCGTACCACAGTCCACGAGAGCCGGTGCTGACCCCAAACACACGACTCCACCTGGATTTCTAACATGAATCTCAATTTACGGTTATGGGCAGCTCTCTAAACCTCCGGGCCCTCTTCGGTAATAATTTTGCTCAACTTCGATATGGTAAAGCTGTGAGCCCTCCCATTTAGGCTACCGTCAAAACCTCCAGCCGATAAATTGTGAGATGTTTCAAGTGTTGTTGGGCCGCAGTTGCCTCAACAGAGCTCCAGTATCCCCTTCCCTTGAATTTTAGAGGATTTGAAATTACCCTAGTACAATAATAAGTTGCATGAACGGAAAAAGTAATGTTTAGGACGGTGAGTTCTCTGGAGAGAGATATACAAGCTAGATTGATACTAAAGATATAAATGTAGAGAGGGCTTTATGTTCATCAGATTGAACTTCTGAGTATTGAAAGAACATAATGTAACAGCGTATGGGCAAATAATTTTTGTCGTTACGACAATCAAGTGTTATGTACTATACATGTATGTATGTATTACGCGTTATGTATTACGACAGTTATTGTCCTATTTCATGCCTGATATACTGCATTGAAATGTGTGCATTTCATGCCCAATGATATACAAGTAGGGCTTGAAAATTTTGACAATCTTATGGCTAATATACTTTAAAAGAAGAATATTTTACAATTCCTACGTAGAACTAGGATTAATTTTTTTGTATTTTTTTTCTGATTTTTTAATGAAATTTAAGTAGGTACGTTGTAAAACATAGTTTTGTCCTAAAATTTTTAATGGTCTTACTCACAATTGATAAACTTTATTTGAATAATATTCCGACAAAAAATTAAATTTTTTTTTAGCAGTTTTGGCCATTATTAGTTATTTTGTTGAAATTTAAACATTTCCTCCACTCAAAACGTACTGTCCTAAAGAGGGGGGGGGGGGGGGTTAGATAGAAGACTTTGTAAATTGTTTTTGGACAATGTAATTGTTTCATTTGTAAAATATCTCTAAATTACTTCTTTGTTCTAATTCATAAAAAGTATCTCTAGGATGGATTGATAGGAGGAATATTTTTGATGTGGTTACATCAATTTTTTCTAATCAACTTAGAACATTTGTATTTGTCCTGGTTTCAAGGTAGGAAACATGATAGGTTTTGCTCCCCTCCAAAGAAAACATGTGACATAAAGTTTGTTTCCTGTGGAATGTTTTCTTCAATTTCCACGGGTGATTCGTATTAACCATTGTTTCTTCGTATTGCAGAAGCATTAACATGAGTCTGGAAGATTGTATGAATCACACAACTACTACTAATGGAATTGTGGCGTGAAAAGCTCCTATACAATCAGACCCTCGATATTCCACCTAAAGATATCCATCGATTTGGAATGGTCGGTAAGTAAAATTGATAAGTGGGCCTGCCGTACACACTTTGAGACTTGATTTAGTCAGTATTTAATCGGAGTAGCTAATGTGATTGATCAACCGGTCCGTCGGGTTATTGAATAGTCGATTTGCATTTGACATTGTTCCATATAGGTAAGCACTACCGTCCATATTCATGAGTGATATATACCAAATACACGTTTTGACAATGTGAATAGCGACTAAACTAACTAAAAGTGAAATTCCCGTTTTTCAGAGTGAAATATGTAAATATCCACTGAAGAGTTGTTCTGAACAAAGGTCTTGGTTTTACCTCTTCCGAAGTTAAGTTCCACGTGGATTTGAATAACGTCTTCCTCACTGAATAATAACGTTCACAGCGCTGAACCACTTTAACCGTCCTTGGACTCTAAAAGTGTCACGTGCGATCTACCTTAAATGAATTATGTTGGAATTGACTCTTATACACTTCATTGAAGTTATAGAATACACCAGACAGAAGGTAGTTGTAATCAATGGTTAGATCCAAGTCTTACCTTATCTAATAGTTTGAAAAAAATATAAATTCCAGGTTTATTAGATGGCTGGCTTCCCCGGCGTACCCCCGGTTGGAATAACATAATAGATGAGGGGTTCGCTGAAGTAGTTTTATTCATTTTATAATTTTTTCTTCAATATTTCCGTAATTTCTTGTGTAAATGCAATCAAGAAAAACAACCAATCAAACACCCGTAGGCTACAAATTAATTGACAGCTTATTTGGTGAACCTGAAAGAAACCAGCTACAAGGTTCCCACAACCGATCGGGGATACTCAATAGCTGATTATTGTAACCCCAAAGACTGTGGGAAAATCGATTTCATCACTGCAGAAATACTGATTTTCAAATTTAAAAAAGTATTTAAATCAGTATTTGATAATAGACTGAACGTAGGACTTTTCCAATTTTTTCGCCATGTCATAACTTTCAAACAAATAATTTAAAAGGGTATTCAGACTTACATAATCAACCCAAATTATCAAACCATTTAGATGGAAAGCGATTAATACCTCCGATTTCCCACGTACTTGAGCGGAATAGTTTTAACAAAACCTATTACTAAGACTACTCAACCATTATATTAAGGGTACTACTAATATAAAGCACACTATTTTATACATAGTCAATAGTTGTCGCAATGGGAGCGAAAAACTAACTTTAATATGAGACATTATTATTGTTCCATTTTAGGTAGGGATCTCCTATATAACAACCAATGATATTCTGTAAAGATACCATATCTTTGGAAAGCTTGAATTACACAAATTGGTCTCTATCCCTGTCATTACAGCATTGCTCGTCTCTATTAACTGAACTATACATTTGATTACGGAAAGTGTGGAAGACTTATATCATCATTGCATTATTTTGAAACGTGACTGCGATGAGTGCACAAAATTGCAGTAATACACTGAAATCAAAATTAGGGGTTGAACTGCTATCAAATAGATTGGAGCTAAATTGAAACGTTGAATCCAGTATATATACTTATACTGCAGCGTATATGCCCCAGTGGACGATTTCTTCGGTCGATAGATGCGGCCCAGACGAATCCCAAGATTTCCACTAGTTTGTAATGGACGAAGCTAAATCGTGCCCCTTGATACTAGACCATAGCAGGCAGAATCTTAGATACTACAAAGCGTTATAACAGAAAACGTCCGCTGCCTTAGTTTTACTTACAAATGGTCTTGTCTTTTAAATGCCTTGCCGCACATGGTGCAAACATATTTTCTCTCGTCGCTATGAGTTAGTTTGTGTTTCGCAAGCGCCGAAGCGTTCCCGAAGATCTTCCCACAAATCTGCAACAAATTAAAAATATTTTATTAGTATGATATGGAGCGGATGGTTCTAGTTGAAAGGGTGGAAATTCGGAAATAATTTTGCACATATGAGGAAACGAAGATATTTAGACGGTACAAAATTCAACTATCATAAATAAAACTATCATACAGCTGATGGCTATTTATCCCCGCCAACTTTGCTTCCGAGTCTACGTATAGGTACAGAAAGCGTTGTTATCAGGGGATACAATTCGTTTCAACTATATCGAGATTTCCACTCGCATTTTGTGTTTTAGAGCATTCTTAAAACTTTGGTCTCTTCCTAGGAGTTTTATTTCCCCAAAATTGATCTCATGTTTTACTTGTCCGATCTCGCTCGGCTTTTCAGGATGGTCGGGGAAGTAAGATCTGGTAATTTCACATTAATTTCAACTTGGTTGAACCACTAGTTGCTTCCGTACACGAGCAAACGTTAAATGCTTGTAACTACAATTTCTATCCCATTTTGATACAATATTCAGGAAATGACTGGGTTAATGGGTTGGGGAGGGGATCAATAAATCATTCCAAAAATTGTTTCAGCTACTGCTAGGCTGAACTATGAGTGGTCGACGTTTCAAATTTAGTATAAAAACACGAAATTTCAATGAACTTCCGAAATTTTGTTGAGACTTTTCAAATCCGATACATCGAACATCCCCCTGGAGAACAAACCTCAAATCCGGAATCGACGAATAAAGTTACCGCTTTAATTTTGATGAAAATGTTGCAATTCTCCATATTTTGGTACACCGCACATCCTACGGGAAAATGTAAACTCACATTTGGTTACAAAAAATCGAATCACCTCTGGGTCATAGGGAGATTTCGAAATTTGGTGATGTTATACATTCTGAGCAGAATGGCTTGAAATGAGACTTGAGTTAAACTTTAAAAGATAAAATAAAAAATTAAATTACACCATAGAAACTGTAAAACAAATTCTAAACTTTGAATTAGGAATTTTGACATTTTCATGAAATTTCTCATTTCTGTCTGTATTGTTGTGCTCTTTGCGAGGGACGCCCGAAAAATCCAATAATAGTGCTGTCTTGTTCAAGTTGTAACCACTTGCAGTTTGTCAAAAATATAAGCCATTTTGTCTTCTGTATTTTCGACTAACAGTAGATTGTCGCAATCCAGACTTCCTTAAATCCTTTGCCTGAAATGAAATGGTTTCAGTATACGTTCAAAATTGTAGGACAGCTGAAGGTGTGCACACATTTTTCTCGGCAATGTTTGGAGTAAGTAGCTTTTCCACATCGATTTCCCAATATTTTCAGTACTTTTGTCTTCAAGATTAACCTATGAAAGAGGGTTTAATTGGGTGAGGAGAAGGAGGATTAATGACACATTTCAAGAATGGTGCAAGCTATTACTAGGCTGACCTATGTGCGGTAGACGTCTCAACTTTAGTGTCCAGGAGTCAATTTAGTTTAAATAACGCAATTTTAATGAATTTCTGAAATTTTGTTGAGACCCTTGGAATTCCGGTACATGGAAAATCCTGCAGGTGAACAAACCTCAAATCCGGAATCGACGAATAAAATTACCGCTGGGAAAAAATTTTGGTAACTTCAGGTAAAATCAGTTAATTGCGTCATGGAGAGATTTCGAAATTGGGAGATTCCATAAATTCTGGTCAGCATAAAGCTGCTCCTCGAATTTCAGCATAATTTAACATAAATTTACTCATAATATCAGCCTTTTGTACGATCATGTTGCATGACTGGAACGATGTTATCAAAACAATAAAAGTAGTTATGCAGGAAAGAGAGAAACCTTAACTTGCTGCTTTTTACCAGTCGGAAGGCTTAGAACAAGAAAACAAAAGGGAAATGGAAAATGTAGAAGTAGCTTTATACGTTCAAGACCTAACAAAAGATAGTGACTGTGTTCAGCTTCAGTTGGCTAGTAGCCAAATCGAGAACCCTCTATTGATTCACTCCCGAACTAATGTATCGGTGCGTAAGGTAGCCATTCGAAAAGCGTGAAAATCGTACTCCACCCGTTCATCATCGCCCCACTTTAATGACTACTAAGAAACTTTGAATAGAAACTGACAGTGCTACCTGTCTTGTACTTAACATTACAACCGTTTTAATTAAAAGAAACTCGAGCAACAAGTTCAATACTGCCAACCATTTTTTTTTTTCAAGAGAGAGAAAAAGAGGGGGAACCATTAAAAAAAACAGATTTTTTTTCTTCAAAACAAGAGGAATTTAATTAATTTATTACCTTCTCTCATTCAGCCCCTCACATTTTCCCCACCAATTGCCAACCGCTCTGTACTTTGGGCGTCTCCCTTTCCTAGTCTCTCACTCTCACACTTTCCAAAACTTTTCTCTCAACATTGATTCACCCGCGAAAAGGAATAAAATCAGTCCTCAGGCAGAAGGAGAAAAAAAGGAGCGGAGGGCAAAAGGGGGTTTCTTTTCCTAACTTTTCTTCCAATATAACTTTTTCAACTCGTGCGTTCGTCGAGTTTTCGTGGCTAAAATACGATTTGATGAACTCAGGCGCGCTTTAGACGGTGGAATGCTTCAAGGGAAATCCAAGGATCTACCAGGAAAACTGTCTAGGAGGTGCATAGGGGTCCCATTCCGTTTTACAGGACGTCGTACATAGAAATGAAGTTCGAGTCTCAAAACTGAAGTTGATTAAAGTTTATTCAGAAAACAATCTATTAATTTCTCCTAAGCAATTTAACAAAGTTACCTAAGCTCACATAAAATTTCTATAATTGGTAAAAATGAAGCCCAACAACGTTAAGAAAGTTGAAATGAAACCAACGATACATGAAACAATGATGCATTTTGATTG
This sequence comes from Creontiades dilutus, assembly GCA_031894815.1. NCBI lineage: Eukaryota > Metazoa > Arthropoda > Insecta > Hemiptera > Miridae > Creontiades > Creontiades dilutus. The sequence continues at coordinate 1,250,688 of JAVIWC010000497.1, read as the reverse complement.
TACATCATGTATGGAACGTAAGCTGCTTGATGAAGAAATGTTTCAGCCTCCGGGTGAAAACTGACATTGTTGTTTTCGCGGAAAAGAGAAATGCAAGGTAGGTTGAGTAATGATTGAAAAGCCCTGGATGTCAAAGGACGTTCGATGTAAACCTTTTAACGAGCAAACTCCACGAACCTATAGTCCGAATCAGATGAAATATTCAGAGATTGCGTGGATACAGAAAGAGATGATCCATTTAGGCAGAGGCAAGTTCAGCTCACTATCTAAGTTCTTTTCTATCTGTTGATACTTACAGCGCAGTGGAGAACTTAGTTTAGCTGGTATGTAGAGTGGTTAATCCTTAATATTCCTAAATCCAAAACTTTCGACGAATTCCAATTTTTTTTTTTTTTTTCACATTTTATCTAATACTTTTGTTTAAATTTTCTTCTAACTCATCATTTCTTTATTTGGGATGAATGAAAAAATCAAATTTCATATGTATCTTTGTAGGATACCTTTCTGAGACATCCAAAACTCATGGTATCCTATTAGTTTACCTTAATTTCTGTAGTTTTCTCGCTTCTTCAGAAGACATTGGTGAAACTTGAGTTTTATGTCTGTCATGTACGATGTAAACAACATCAAAACTTCAAAAGTTCGCAAGCAAGTTTTGTTACGTTCAAACGTAACAGTTTGAGAGCAGAACAGGGAGAGAGTCATTTTAGTTCATGTTCTTCAGCTTCTCAATTGGAAAGTAAAAGAACAGCTATTACAACCGTTGAGGGATAATTTATCATGCCAATTGGGTTTTTTAGTTGACTAAGAACCCATTCTTGTTTATATGAGGTTGAAGGGAAGGTATCTAGGAAGATACCTTGCGCCATTGAGGGTTGAAGCTGCTCAGATGCAACTCACCAAATGCCGGTTGACTCGAGAGGGCTTCTAAGGAGAAGTAGGGTTCCAGGTAGCGAACATCAACCAGCTGACCTAGATATTTCAACTCCAGGTGTAAAAGAAGCAGCCTCTCAGCAGAAATCCTTCCAAGGACAATATTAGTTATTATATTTTTTCACTATTATTATTATTTACACATGAATTATGGAACTTTGTATTACCTACCATAAATGAGCAGCTACTAATATTGGAACATAACGATTCTAAGCAGGAATGATGCAGTTTGCGAATGGATGGATCGGCTTTGAGAAATTAGGGAAGCTTCCGCTGAAGGTGCTTTTTCCCCGACAATCGGTTTACTTTCCAGTGAATTCACTGGCAGTGCAGTCTTTTGGCAAGCCCTGTATATTTTTCCTAGCTCTTAACCGGTCTCAATCACCCGCTATTTGGGCTCAAACTCACGCTTGGAACGTTCAGAACCATGTCAGAGTTCCCCGCCCACTGCCTCGCGCCCCGTTTCTGCCTCCGGCTGTTGTTCGGGAATTCGGCGAGCTCAGCGTCCCCCCTCCCCACCACCGCCTACTCATCACTTCCCCTCCCTTCCACACTCTTCCATCCTCATCACCCAAAGTTGCCCACAATCTTACCTTTACTACAGCGACAATCGCCACAATTCCTCTCCACTTCGTTCGAGTCCATCCTCTTTTTTTCCTCTTTCCACGCACCCAGCTGCTAACGCACGTATTCCTTTTATTCTCTCTCTTCCTTTCGCATAACCCTCTATATCTATTCCAGATACACACATTGCTGACTGCTGGGTTATCACCATTTGTTTTTTCTAACTGCCCTGAAGTTGCATGGATATTCAAAATCGAATAGTAGCACCCTTCGCCATTATTACGATATCCAGATTAACCCGCCAAGTACTATAAGGGCGTCCATGCAAATTTCCACTCCTTCTTTTCATATGTTGTTACTGAGAGCTAATGAGAAGCATACAAGACAAAAAACCGCGGGAAAAATTATTTATGCAAAAGATATGAGGGTGTCACCCCTACGTGACTCTAGGCCTGAGCTCAACACTACACACAGGATTAGTCCTCCAAAATCTTACACTGTGAACCTCATCACTTGTGTACGTTGAATCAAACATTAGCTTTGTGGAATGAATGCCAACCACAGCAACCAGCAGCAGCAACCAGGTGAAATAATTTTCAATGTACAAATTGTATGGTCAGAGCTCTGTTGGCATCCTTGAATGAGTGGTGAGGACGACTGCAGCTCCAAGTCCAACTTCATTTTGATGAGGAAGAGGGGCAGCTTTTGCACCTTGGTAAGGTCCAATCGACACAAAGAACCCATTCTTGGTGGCTATGGACCAGAATTTGTAGCCAAAACGGATTGGCTTCCCCTTTATGTGCTGCTTGCTGCCGTGCCTACCATGGTAAATCTGTGACATCTAAAATCCTCCTCCAACGGAGTCAGCAGAGAACAGCCAACACCTAACACATACTTTCACCTTGTTCACAGTTCAAATAGAACATAAGTGTTACGGATAAAACACTATTGACGTCTTGGGTGAGAGTTGGGAGTTGATGTTCCGTGAAATCCTAGGGTCACCTACAGGTGACATGGCTGATTTGGTTGAGTGTAAGGGGCTTCAGTTTGAATTGTTCTGGACAAAATGTTATTTACAAACACATGCTACATCCTAAAAAACAGATTATCACAAAAAAGTCCCAGAATTTTACCTGATCTTCGGATTTTTTCTCAAAACTCTTGACAAGTTGCAGGGAAACACGAAATTCATGTGATAACAAAACATATGAGCTTATCAGTTGAACTGTCATGAATATTAACTTCTTCTATGACTCGTAAGTTGTTGTCCATGCCCTGTAGATCCCGTGGGACCGCAGAAAAATCGAATTTGTCGGCTAATTTATTTTTAATCAACTATCAAAGTAGTGTCACCTAGAGGTGACTATAGTACTTGGCGGGTTAAGACAAATTATCAGCAAAAACAAGATCAGAAAGAAAACCTCTTTAAAGGGCCGAATTTAGATATTTGAAATTTCAATTTTAAATTCCGTCCAAATCTAACATTTTCCCTATTTGCCACATTTTTTAGTTGTTTAAATGTGATTGGTTTTGACTTTGAATGTGATACTTTTTCTGAGAAAGGGTCTAGGAGGAAAAATAGTATTTCACCTCTTCCATTAATAGCAGGGAAAATTTAGAAATTGTCATTAAAAATAAAAATTCTAATTTAGAGAATCCGTCTAAGAACCCTCCGAAATCCTTCCTCAAAGAATTTATCACCGTTGAAACGAATGTGACATAAACAACTCCAAGTCGGTACAAAAGGGCGAGGCTTAGAATGCATTAAATGAATAAATTTCATTCGCATTAGGACTTGTAATTCCATGAATAACGTGAATTTCAAAAGTCCTTCAAAGGCACCTCTTAGCTATCTATTTTACCAATCCGAAGGAACAAGTGTTTTAGTCAAAATACTCTTACTACCTTACTATAGTATTCACAGTGCAAATCGAAAATGTAGAATATGTCTTACATTTCATTGCTGCCATTTTTCAAATTTCAAAAATCCATTATGGAGTCGCAAAATCGATTAATATTTTAATAAACCCCCTTTCTATACAGGGTGGCTCTTAATGAACGAACCACTCTTTCTATTTCCGTTGATTGTGGAGAAATCAAAAAACTTGTCGAAGTAACCTCCCCTTACTTTTTCGCAAAGAATTTAACCATTGCATTTTTGCGCATCGCGCATGCGCGCACCGACTTTGTTTTTTAAAATGGAATCTCTCAATTTTTATAGCAGAATCGGATTTTACATCCAATTTTATAAATACTATACTTTGACACTTTTTCTTTTGGACGCATCCAGGAGCGTCCAGAAGCGCCCAAATTTTGACTACGCCTGTAACGTGGTGGCTAACAAAAAAAAATGAAAAACCACCTTATCCTGACTCTTGATCATTTTTGTTTTAGTTAGATTAGTTTTTAGGAAGGTGGGTTCGTATCCAAATTATCTTGTCGAGAAGAAAGGATTTATTTTTAAGCCCGCCTTAGCTGTTCCAAAGCCCGGGTTGCGAAAGGGTGAGGGAAAATGAATCACATCGTCTCGACAAGAAAATTTAGATACTAACCCACCTGCCTAAAAACTCATCTAACTAAAACAAAAATGATCAAGAGCCAGGATAAGGTGATTTTTCATTTTTTTAAACCACCACGTTTCAGGCGTAGGCACACTTTGGGCGCTTCTGGACGCTCCTAGGTGCGTCCAAAAAAAAAGTCGTCAAAGTGAAATGTTCATAAAAATGGATGTTAAATCCGATTCTGCAATAAAAATTGAGAGGTTCCATTTGAAAAAACAAAGTTGGTGCGCTCAGCGCGCATTTGTGCGCATGAGAGATGCTCAAAATTGCAATGGTTACATTCTTTGCCAAATAATGTAAATTAATGGTTACATCAATAATGCAAATAATGGTTACATTAATTTGTCAAATAAAAACTTCGACAAGTTTTTTGATTTCTCCACAATCAACGGGAATAGAAAGGGTGGTTCGTTCATTAAGAGCCACCCTGTATTCACAAGACTAAGTTGATAATTGAGTAGTTTTCATTCCGTATTTGGTAGAATGTCAGGTTTTGATGAAATTCAAAATCAAAATTTCGAATTTCTAAATTAAGTCCCTCAGAGGTCCCCTTTCTGAACTTGCCTATATTGATTATATTTTTCAATCTCAATAACCGAACCTGTGGAGAAGGCTCCAAATTTCAATTTTTGCTTGGAGCTTGTGGTCTCATCACGTTTCCTCTGCCCAGTTATTTCCTGTAAGTGACCTTCCTTAAAACAAGGGTTGCCAGACCGTAAAATTCGGATTGATGGTACAACAAATTTCCATTATTTGCATACCAACATTGAAATATGACATTTTTGTAGGTTGTTGACAACTTATTACCCTGTCGTTGATTCGTTGTAAAAAGAGCATGAGGCATATGAGATAAATACACGCGTCTCAAAAAAAAAAAAAATAAAAAATAAAAAAATAAATAAATAAAATAAAATAAAATAAATACCTAAATAAAAAGAAAAAATGAACGTGACGAGTTATTGGGAGGGGGATTTGAACGAATTGGTTGGGGATGTAACGGAATGATGTGCATCGAAACCAATGCATGGGCGAACTACCCTTGAGTTGTCAAAGTGGTTTGGCGTGGGCATCCCCCAAATTCCGGCCTGGGAGGGCCCTCCATTTCCGTTATAACGCTAAATCCGCTCTTGTTGTATCACGCACAATTATCAGCGTCCGGCATAACAAAGGAGCTAAGCCTGGATTCGTCAGGAACAAAGAATGGTTTTAATCGGCTCTCAGACCAATTTAACAACCAAAACTAATGAATTCGTCGGAACTTCATTCAAAAATGCCTCCAAATTATTTGACGAAGGTTTATTATTTTTGATAACCCCCCCCCCCCCCACCTTCCCAAGTTTTCGTAACTCGGGCTATTTCCGGGAAATGACACCACACTTGTATTTGTCAGTAAAACCTCTAAAAATACATACATGCCGCTTTTTTAGCATGTTTTCGAGCAGTTTTTTTTAGCCCTTAGTATCTATGTGCATTAAGCGATCGGGCAGGCTAGTAGTTAGAACCACCTAGACTCCAAATGAAGTCCAAGTGTAAAGAACGGATTTTTCACATTCCAAGGCCTTTTGACGGACATCTCAGATTTTGAATCGCTTCAACTTCAAACGTGAAGTTACTAATTGCGGGAGGTGGAGGGTGATACATGTTTCTACACAATTGCAAAGGTTTATTATTGAAAATAATGAACCAAAAAAGTAATCAAATTGTGTATTTACTTCCATTGCGTGCCATTCCTCCAATTAGCCCCCCCCCCCCCTGCCTCCGGCTTTTCTCAGAGCCCTGTGAGTGTGATGGATATGGTATGTTGGCCCCTTCCCGATTCTTGAATCCGTCTCCTTGGGAGATGAATCAGACGCCTTCTAGCGTCTGAGTCATCCTCTGAGCGTGGTGGAGCATTAAATCGCATTCAGCTGAATGGAAGGGGCAGCTATACCATTCCACTACCTCACTTCCCCCATGTTACACACTCAATGTCATCTCTCAAATCTCTATATCTTTCATCCTTTCTGATTGAGTAAATTATCAATAATCTCACTTATAAGGTCTACGGACAGTTTTGCGGCTCTTAACAACTGTTCCATTACAAAAAATCGTTCACTGTTTTTGGTGATATATTTATTTGTCAATAACTCCACGTAATGTTCTTACCCTAACTATATTTTGAGAACTGATATATGAAGGCGGAACCGACAGAAAAATCGCAGTTTTCGCCTCTTTTCACAAACTTTTAAAAATATCATCTTTGAAGCTAATAAACTTGAACTCATAACATACCTGATACTTTGTATTATTACCTGATACCTGGTAACTCGTACCTTGAAATATTTGCAGTTATCAATGTATGACATTCAGTTGAGGTTTGAAGTCGCCAAACTAAGGGTTTAATCTGCTGCTATCATCGTCTGCAAATGCTTTTTGTAGACTGCGAACCGTAAAAATTCTGCACAAACAAAATTCTGACAGCATACCGGTAGTCAGATTATGGATATTTGCTTCACGTCTAACTTAATTGGGATTGCTTTTCGAATGTTCCCACTGAACATAGAATGAATCGCCTAAGGGCAAAGAGTTCCAATCTCTTGGTTACGCCATCTTCTCACAGCAAGACTACATGCAAATAGGGCCCACTGATACACATTCACAAATATCTAAAATGAAATCATCGTCGACGATCAAATCAAATTCAAAGCTACGAAACTGGATTATACATCAGATCCACGTCTGTTTATTTTGGATTTCGCATAGCTAATGGTACTTTGTACAATTGCATGGTCCGTTCCGCTACAGAGGATCACGAATTAGTCGAGAGTTAATTCAGTTATCTTAGTTATCTTTTTGAGGTATAACCCAGGGGGGATAGGAGCCTATTGGTCTTTTGAGACAATGTTCCTGTATTACTACGTGGCTCATATGATCCGCATTCAGGTGTGGAGTTGAGAGTGCCAAAGGGTAGTGTTTGAAGTGGGGGAAGAGCCAGAGAGTAACAAAAGTATTTAATGAAGGACATGGCTTAACCAATACCGCGTCGCTCATAATTTCCCAATTTCTGTCATTTTGTTTTGTTAGTCTGATGAGACCTTACTGATGTCAAGTTGTCAAAACAAGAATATACAAAATTGGGGTTCAAAATATTGAAAGTTATAACTATATACACCCTTTCATCTTCACTTTCACTTTTCATTCTCACCCTTAAAAATGAAATTGTCTAATTCAGATGAGCTGGACCTTAAATGGAGTCCACGTGTAAACACAATTTTTTTACGTCAGTTCTAAGGTCTCCTGACGGACATAGCAGGTTTTGAACCCAAAAGTGACAATGATGAGGGGGGGTCTATAAAATCGCTGTGCCATTACTAAGGCTTATTATTGAAAATAATAAACTATATGAAGTATGATGTCAACAACAAATTGCGTTCATTGAAGAACCTTGACGGGTTCTCAAAGCTGAACCGAATGAAGAATAGGGAAGAAATAAATTAAAATTGCTTGTCAACATGTTTCAGTATGTTTGTTTCAGCATGCATGTTTCTGACAGTAATTATCCGAATAAATGCTGGAAAGATTTGGAATTGGTTTTACTGATGAGTGCCCATAGTTGTCCAAGTTTCCAGTTTGTGCTCTCACATTCAATTGACTTTAATTGGCTATTAAAATAATGGCTAATGAAAAAAAGAATAAGTAAAAAAAAAAGTCCCTTAGAATTTACATATTAGATTGATGCTTTTTGTAGGCAACAACATGTACAATAAAAATGTTTCATAAGTACGAAAACTTATGAAATTTATGTGCCAATAGAGGAATATGGTATGCAGGAAACGGTGACAAACAGTGACGTGATTCTAATACAACTCTTTTGAAATGCATAGTTTATGTCATTCTGTAGCAGTGCCGGGTAAATACTGTAACTGTTGTACATAAATTTCCCACAAAACGTACTTCTCAACTGAAATTCGATGAGGTCCTGATTGAGCATTCGTACGTGAAGTTGAACTCAAACTACGTTGAGATATTTAGTGAGGAGCGCCAGACTTTGAGGAGGCATCGCCATTTGTCCTCCTCCCTCGCGAAACTGTGTATCGCAATGATCGCTTTGAACGACCCATTTCCTCCTTCCAACTGGCAAATCGTGAGTTTCCCTTTCGCAATGCCCCTCATACAGTCAACTTCCTCTCTTCACCATGAATAATATCCAACTTCCCACTCGCATTTTCAACTGAATAATCGCAAGCCATATTGATATAGAACGGCTTTTTCCGACAATGCTGGGCACTGTCGAGCTGCCGAACGTGGATATTGGATGAAGGGGTAATGGGATTTATTGAACTGGGCCCGTACCAATATGTAAAGAACTTATCATGCTCGGATAGCTAACTAAAATTTTCTACAGTCGCTACCATATTGTACTGACAACAGAATTCACTTTTACCAAGTTGAGATGGTGCATCATTGAAAAGCTAAAGGTTTGCCATGCCAACCATAATTTTTAGTGATTCATTGTTAGGTACGGAGGGGATTATTTATTCTTAAGTAACTAAATTACATCCCAGACAGTTTTAAAACCAAAGAAATCATGGGTTCCATCTTCAACCCGCCCGCTTCCATCGCCAGAGGTGATTTCGATATTCGACGCACAAAATTTGATTGCAGGTCGAACACTATCTCATTTACCGGCGTAATGCCCAGTGATTAAGTGATGTCCAGTGAGTTTGCCGTTTCATATCACTGTGCAGTGGTTGAGGGATCATCAAATATGTAAAACATTCGAAAGCTTTAAAAGGGGTAAACTTTGAATTGAAATTATAAATTATTTTTAAGTAGTGATTCATATTACTGAAGTTATTTATGTCATTCATGGTGTGTCGTATTATTGCAATCACAGTTGTTAACGATACATTTTCTCTAGGTTGAGTACAATGTACCTCAAAATAAGTCATACATTTCTATACCCTGGTTTTTATGAATGTTTTTTACAATGTAGCCAGCGCAGTGGACTGAGCCCGGTGGCAAAGGGTGTAGCCATACACATAAATCATCATTAAGTTATTTCGGCTGCCATGTACGCAGGGCGCTTTCGAAATAGTTGAAAAGATTTTGTAGAACGAGGCTGGTAAATAAGAGTGGAGAGTATAATATTTGTGGTGGAGGGCCAAGTCCGTGCTGGGAGCTCTGCTTCACTCGAATTAGACTTGCTAATGTCCCAAGTTTTCGTTTGTTAAGCTAATGTGGAGTGACCCTCCTCCACACCCCTTCACACCAAAAGCTGGCTTCCATCTCACTCTGCTTTCTCTATTGGACCAACCCTTTCACCTCCGAAACAGCTCACTAGGCCCATTGTCATTAAAAGAAACTTTGTATCCATCCGTTCGTCACTATCTTCACGTGGACGCCGCGATCGTTAGTCGGATGTGGGGAAATGTTCACCAGTCTGCGTCCCAGCAATTCGGTTTTAGGGGGATCGCTGAACATCTTGTTGTTGATTTCACTCAGCTACGCTTCAAAATTCCGTACCGAATCCATTTAAAGAAAAAAAGAAGAAAACACATGCATCAGGTTAACCCAGAAGCATCAGAAAAACACATTTGTCACTAATGATGCTTTACTTGGACGTCCCAGGCCCAGTTCTTTACGATTACACTTATAAACTATCTATTTATAACTGTTTATTGAAAATTGCGCCAAATTATTCAACTCCTTGCATAATGAAATTTGAAACTGAAATTGTTCCACGAATAGAACAAGTTGTTGATTGAACTGAAAGATAACGGAAATTGGCTGTAAGTTAGTAAAGATATCATAATTTATCAATATTATCATAGTTGGAATTGTAAATTCTGAAATATATTTAGAAAATTGACCAAAATGATTTTAATTCAGCAAAAAAAGAAGCGAGGAAATCTTCGTTGTAAGTGATATGAGCAGCGCTGAAATGGGTTATCTATTACCACCCGAATCCCACTCACGGAAGGAAATTCAAAATTTTCGAGATTCTTTGCACAAGTACTATAACATTATGATGGAACTCTAAACATTTTGAAAATCAATAAAATCAAATGGAAATAGGGAAGATGTAATGATCAATCACCATTACCTCCTCCATTTACCACCATTCATTAGGAAAATTGAAAGCTTTGAATTATGTTTAAATATTTGCAGAATTCCTAATTGAACAAAAAAAAAAAAAAAACCAATTACATGAATCGGTCGGGATCTATTGGTTGAGCAGTTATTGAAAGAATCACTTATTAACCTCCCCAGCAGCCCTTCTGTCAGCAAAAGCGAAATTTCTGAGGTTCGTTGCACACCTATACCACAATTAGGATCGAAGAAAATAAGAATCACGATAATCGGTTGACAACCATAGAATTAGACAAAGTTTGTCTGAAAAACCGGTCCATTCTAATTGGGGTTTTTGTATTGACGAAGCCTTGCTTCTGAGAGACGTCCTAAAGTGTGAATGTGTAGTGCAAGGGAAACGACATCCGTCTATAGAGGAGGGTATATTGTTATACAGAAAATGTAAAACAACAAATAAAGTAAAACTGGAGATTCGTAGTTACGGACGTTGTAAGTAAATCTCAACCTACATAAGCTTTCTTGATTTGATGTGGGTTGGCATGGGGGAGGAGTTGCTTTCGGTTATTTCCAATTACCTCGGCGATCACTTCTCTTCTGTATCGCCAAGTCCGACTTGAACATGGCCAGCGCTTGCAAGTTTTTACCGCTAAGGAGCTCAGTCACCTCATTCTGGCCGAATGTTGAATTTCCAAGCTGTTGCCCTCTGAACGCGGCGAGAATCAGACAGATTCCGAAAAAGTGTAGGGTGTCTTCCTTCACCCCCAAATGAATGCAATTCTCATGCAATGCTGTATAATCCTGCAGTATCAATAGCAAATAGAAGATTTCAAATGGTTGGTTAGTGAATAAGAAGTAACAACTGTACAGCCAGGAAACACATACACGGTTTGTTTCACTCTATTTATGTAATTCCGAGTTTATTCATATTAAGTAGCTAACATGAGCGATGAAACATAAACAAAACCTCGAAGATGTGAATGCGATTTTCAAAAAATGAACCTAGCCTGGAGCCGAATTTCTGCAGCTTCGAAACCACCGGTAAGGTAAGGTAAGTTTGACTGTGCTCCACCAGCTAAGGTAGAGTTTGACTATGCTTCGCCAATAGAATTCGGAGTAACTACTGTTGAATCTGGTGAATGACCTCCATCGTAAGTGAAAAGAATTGAATAAGTCGGGAAAATAAGTCCAATCCTTTAAACTACGTTGTAATCGACAAAGTTGTCAGTCCTAACAAATTATTCCACTTGCCGTTTTTCCTGGAAGCTATCTACTTCTAATTATTTATTGATCCTCAGATTATCAATAACTAGTTTCATCATCTCGCACGACATGATGGTAGAAATATTGCTTTGTAGAATCCTCTTTATTATTAGGAGACATTTCCCTATCAGAAATGACACTTGATGGAACTAGACTGTTTCTATTTTCTAATTGGATGAACATTTCTCTAAATATATCTGTGTAAAAACGTGGCAAGAGAAAATCTAGCCCACCAAACAAGTCACTTGACCAAATTTACGGTGACGCTGAAACTTATAAAAAATTGATGGCCTTTAAAAACCTTCCACCACAATTAATGATTTACACGAACAACCTTTAGTAAGCTAGGCTGAGGTAGAAATATATGGTGTCTCTGAACCGAACACTGTTATTGATTCATATACCGGGGTGGCTTCAAGGAATAACTAGAACTTATACGAGCAACTTCAATTCATGTGATAAATATAAAATGTGTACATTTTGATTTAGATAAGGACTGAAAATTGATGCTAAGAAAGACGTGCTGAACATTATAGCGTAAGAGCGCTATGATCCTTAAATCAGAAGAATTTTTTACGGGGTTTTGATATCCATTCCAAAGATTATCAAATTTGTGAGCTGTAGATGTTTCTGTTCCGAAGCGATAAATGTAAACGGTATACTATAACAAATGAATTAGATCATGAATGAGTGAATCACTGAACTTTGAAATTAGAATGATTGCAAGAGGACTTGGTTATGCAGTGCAGGTTTAGGGTTATTGGGATTACGTTCAGGCGTAGGCTGTGAGTTGCTCAGAAAATTGCGAAGTATTATGGAGTGCCAAATACTTATTATTGCCTTCTAAATACTGAGTCTTCCGTTGAAGAGAACAACAGAAAGCAAGAACTCACGCAGCACGCATAGAGCAGATATGGCCATTTACATATAAGATAATAGGAATAGGAGTATATCCAAAACTTTGAACTTTATGAATATGAATAATTACAAGAATATCAATATCAGTACATTCCTAACAATAGTAATATTCCTATCATTATTCATTCGGGAATACACCCTACAATCCCATAGTATTCATAGGAGAGATTAGGAATACGAATATGAACAAGAATGATAATATATTAACAATCCTATTCTTATTTATATTCTCAGCATGACTACTTCAGCATTCATAGGACCTGCGGGCTAAGTATAAACATAGCTCACCCGTTTGAGTTCGAATACAGACATTTTAGTTGTGAATATTGAGGAATGTAAAGTGCTATAACTACCTGCCCTCCCTGTTCACTTCAAATAGGGGCTGAACTGGTGAAGATAACAAAACTAATGGTTTATGAGCCCAAATATCGACATAACGCCATACATTTCAGGACTTGGGAAATAGTAGCAAATCTTCTTTACCATGATAATTCAAAAACTTTATTTTCCAAGCATACAGACAGGCGGAATTGTGAATTTTTACTCTGCACACTTTGGCACACGACATTCAAGCGCCGGATTGGAATGCCCTTGACTGAAATGTTGAGATTGGTGTGGCAAAATGGTAATTCCCACCCCCGAAATTGAGGTGTTCCCCGAAACGAACGGTTCACAAATGAAAACAACGAGTTTGTTGATATTTAGCAGTTCCTCTATATGAACTGAACAGGGAGGTAATATGGTTATATATGTCGGTATTCTAGCTCAAATTCGTGGACTATACTTATATTCAGCCTTCAGGCCCTCAGAATACAGAAATAATTATGGTGAGAATTTAAATAGGATAATGAATTTATTCTTGTTAATATTCGTGTCTTTCTTATGACTGGAATGACATTCTCTAGTGTAATTCGAATGAATAGCGATAGGGGACATAAACTAAAATAAGAATAAACATATTTCTCTTTTTAATATTATTTTTCCCCTATTTGTAAATTTCGAAGTGGTGAATATATTCTTGCCTTTATTCTTGATTATGAAAATTGATTGATTGAATGAATGTCCCTATTCCTGGCATACCGTCGAAATATATATTATTATTTTTTTTCACTCTCTATCGTGATCTGGATTCATCAGTCGAATGCTCCAGATTTGCTAATAATATTTAAATACCTCTTTGAATGAGGCATGATGGACTTTTAAAATACGTGAAGAGTCTCCATATGTGAATAACAAGCCTTATGAGACGGACGGCATTCAGAATACCTAATTGATGAGTTTAATTTTTGATTGCTTATATTGCAATTTTCTTTTCAAGTTGTTTTTGTAATCCAATGTCCTATGCCTTCCGCCGTCGGACGATTTAAAACCATGCTATATTGTTCATTTTCATCAATCATAGATCAATGTAAGTTATGAATATTCGCAGTAGACTTTTTGCCGTTTTCTTCTTATTCGGTGTGATTTTGAAATTAGAATGATAGTTAGAGTGAAATAGCTTTTACAGCGCTGGTTTCGTTGCTAGGCCACCAGAAACATCATCTTTTGAAGGACCTTCTTGACAAATATGGCAATAAATGATATATGTGAGTACGTACGGTGTCATTAGGAAGGTTACATCAATGCGACTTTCAAACATCAGAAACGTACAGAATCAAAATCGCATTCTGACGGCGGAGAGCTTCAGGCGAGGTAGAGTAGGTACACACGGAAAAGCCCACGGACCCTTACATCCTTCACTCCTTGACCCTGCTCTGCATTTCAAGCCACAGCTAAAAAGCTTGGCCTGTTGACTCGTAAAAAGTCCATTTGCATCCTCCGCTACTTCGACTCCCGTACCAGCAACGCCACAACCACAAACCACACTCAAATCACGCCTTCACTGTCCAGTAATGTCGTTTGAATACAGAGAGCGGAAACACGTTTCCACGAATGGAATGCATATACTCGTACCATCATGATCAGCCAATAAATTCGTTTGAAAGGGTGAAATAAAATATTAAGGGATAAAATGAACATATTGGTAAGTAATGTATACATGGCAAAGACGTCCCTGTGCCCAGTTTTTGATGATCACACTTATAAACAATTGTACTATTGCTTTGACCCACAACATATTCCTAATCGAACAAAAAAGGACGAAAATCGGATGAGAATTCTAGAATGTATGAGCAGCGGTTGAATGACCGGTCATTACCCCCTTCATCCCTCTTCCAGACATCAAATTCAAAATTTATGAAGATTTTCGCTCGAGAGAGGTTTATCAATAAAGTATGGAGATCGAACGAAAAAGGCCCATATTAACATTAATGATGCAATTCTTACAAATATATGGAAAATTTTGAAGTCTTTTCACTGTTATCCAACCATTTGCCCCTACCATATTTAGGTTTTTGAAATCTAAAATAGGATTCATAACTAGACTAATGTTGTAATTTGAACGAAAAACAATTGCTAGAAAATTAGCAGTATTGGCGTACGAGAAGAGCTTGAATGAATTTACTATTTACTTATTTAATAATACGGGCAAGCCAAATACACCAAGAAGAACAAAGTATATGAATACAAAGAAAAAAAAAGTAAAGTTAACTATAACGTAGGTGATACTAGATAAAAAAGAAATGTAATTGGAACTATTAACAGATCCAGGGAGAAAATATTATGACAAAATGTAACTTTGCAAACTACTAAAAAGGCAAGAGTGAATAGAACTAAAAGAATCGAGAAAAAGTCTATTTAATTAGGATTGGTTGATTAGGAGGTTAGCTTCTCTAGGTAACCTGCACAGCGGGTGGTTGTAAAGATAATTTGTGGATGAAAAACGAACGGTAAAGACGATTTGTGTTCAGGAGCATGCTCGAAGAACAGCAAGATTCACCTTGCTCAGGAGCGAAGGAGAGTTGACCTCTCCATGCATTGGTATCCAGAAGAAAGACATGTCCGAGACTCGTCTACGATTACCGGGGCCCAGCGTCCCGCAACCAAGTGATTCATAATTCACTGATTCCGGGGAATATGAAGCATGTAGGCCACACATCTCACAAACCTGCGGTGTAACCTTTCAATCTGATCAATGTCAGGGACTCAAAATAACAGATGCATATTCCATTACTGGAAGGACAAAAGCTATTAACCCCTAAGGTAAGGACTGTTACCCTTTCATTCCCACTACTGACGGAAATTTCAAAATTTCGGTTCGTTGCATAATAAGACTATAATTGAAGTGAAGAAAAGTTATTTGACATACTGAAATAAATCAGATGAATAGTTAAGCAATGAATATCTATCAGTACTACCCCCTCCATTCACCCCCTCTCATAATGAAAATTTAATTTGTTGAAATATGCTTGAATACTAAACAGAAATCTCAACTGAACGAAAAAGGATGACATGATCGAATTCTCGCTTGAGCAGCAGTTGAAAGGATTGGCTATGACCTCCTCCATTCCACCTCTTGTACGGAAAAAGTTCCAATGTTCTTTACCCAACCAGATTAAAATAGTTATCGAACATAATGAGAATAATAAATGTCAGTTCAGAATTGACGCCTGACAGAACCTCGGCCAGCGTCGACCACATTTGTCGGGGGAAAATCGTTTTTTTGGCATCAACCTTTCTCATTTGTGTCTCCCGTCATGAAATCCGAAATTTCCTGAGTATTGTACGAAGATCATTCAAAATATTTCGCTCAGCCTAAAAACCTAAAACTTGGTGGTCCATAAGACCTAGAAATCGGCAGAGGGCTATAAACTACTTAGAAATACGGCACAATTACATTCGCGGCAATATCCGGGCCTTTGCAATAGCTCGGTTTCCAGCAAAAATTATCTAAAAACGTGAGTCGCCAAGTCCGAAAACCAGAAAAAAACTGGGGTTTATGAGAACCCAGAGATCGTTATAGGGTTAAAAACTACTTGCAACGATGATACAATTAAATCCGTTGCAACGTGAAAGGATAAAACACATAGCAATGGCTCGGTTTTATACGGAAATCATTAAAAATATTCCGCTTTGTCTAAAAACTAAAACGAGGGCGTCCATGGGACCCAGAGTTCGGTCCAGGGTTGAAAACCACTTGGTGAAAATAGTACAATTACATTGACCGTGGTATCGTTGATAAAGGCTATCTTGTGTCGGGGAAAAAACGTTAAAAATTCAAAGATTCAAATGGAGTAGGCGAAGGGATTATGCAATCGTTATCTCTTGTCCATGAAATTATTTATGTAGGTATATGAAAGTGGGAAATGGGCGGCGGCGGGGAACGGTTTGCGGTGAATAACTATTCGTCACTTGGAGGTAATAAATTAGTAAAAGGGAGCTCACCATTACCCTGAGAGGAGGCTACTCGGCAGCAGAAATGGGGTCTGGGGGGTGGGGACTAAAAGCGCCGACTTCAAAATGCAATATTCATTACAGAAGGCAAAGAAGGATAATTTCTCAACTCTGGCCTCCCAATTTCATGCCTGTTTTGTTGCCATCCTCAGCCTGAAGTATTTATACTTTCAAAATTCTCGATGTCATCGTAGGGTGAGGGGGACGTCGATCGAGCCTTCTGATTAAAAATCAGTGATGTATAGGTCATAGCGAAAGCCCCTAGGGTTTTCATTTATAGCTTTTCGAAGTCAGATTCAGAATTTTCAGAATTTTCCATTTCAATTTCAGAATGTGATCAACATCTGGGTGGGAGCGTAAGAAAGGGGGATAAAGTGAAGGAAATAAGTAGGTAGAACACAAACACAAAATGTATTGATAAAATTAAAAAATTATCACGGGAGTCGAGAAGGAACTGGTTCATCAAATTGATAAAATATGCGCATGTTTTGCTTCCGAGTCTGCGAAGCAGCGGAAGCCTTGTGTTCACTTTCGGAAGCCAAACAATTTTCGTTGCCCGAATTTAGAATTTCCAGTCGTATTTTGCGTTTCATAGCCTACTAAACAAATTTGGTTCCCTGTCTGTCTGTCAGTCCGCATTTCCTTGTTACAGCCATAACTTCCACAATTTTGAATGAATTTAGCTCATATTTTGAGGGATTTTGCAGATAAGGTCTCTTGAAGTCCCATACGAATTTCATCTCAATATAATCAGCGGTACGCTCTGCGCATGTGCTAATGTGAAATTTTTGAAACAGGTATACCTCTTTGGCTGTTTCAAGAATTTCACGTTATCAATTTCGATTAACCAGTTCCTTCTCACCTCTCGTGATGATTTTTTAATTTTATTAATACATTTTGTGTGCTACCTACTTATTTCCTTCACTTTATCCCCCTTTTTTACGCTCCCACCCGGATGTTGATCACATTCTGAAATCGAAATGGAAAATTCTGATTGAAATGGAAAATTCTGAAATTGAATTGGAAAAGTCTGAAATTGAAATGGAAAATTCTGAAATTGGTTTGGAAATTTCTGAATCTGACTTGGAAAAGCTATAATTCCGCCTGCCCTGTTGAATTCCACAAAAAGGGAAAATTGATCGTTCATTTTCGAAATCTGAACATTTTGGTTTAAAATATTCAATAATTATGAAACATTGCAACCAAAAAGAAACCCCTCTTCAAAACTTGATGGTTGATCTTTAGGAGACGAACATTTCAGACATAAAATGTTACCAATATTAAAGGTGAGTAATTGATACACAACAGGAGCGTCGTTTATATGATCTCACACATAAACATAATAACTATTAGAAAGACATATCACAAATATTTTTAAAATTTAGGTTGAATTCTTGATCGAACGAAAAAGAAGCACGATATGGGCTGACAATTTTATTAGGTATGAGCAAGAATGGGTAAGCCATTACCCTCACCACCCTCCCTCTCAACAGCAAATTGAAAATTTCCAAGGCTTAACGCGCAAGAGAGTTTCGTTGAACAGAAATTAGGACAGGAAAAAATGAAATAGTGGAGATACATTATTATGAAATTAACCTTTCGACGACGGGCTCCGTGCGGTGCAAGCAGTCGTACGCTCCAGCATTGTTTCAAACTCCACGTCAACTTCACTATGTAATAACCCGAGTTTTCCCAAATCTTTCAATGGACCTGACTTTATAAAGCTCTAGTGCGCTTATTTCAGACTAGTCAAGTTTGGTGTACACGGAGTTATATTGAAGACGAGGTGATTCTATTGGTCAAATGAAAGGTATGTCACAATGATCATCTGAAAGCCGAAATATGAATGGAAGTGCCGAGTGTAGTTGATGTACCACAGGCTACCTACATTTTGTCTTGTTAAATTTCGGTTTTGATACCATATGTTTTCCGGAGTATATCGAGGAGGCATTATCTCTGTATGCACAGTCCATTGCTGGTATTAAGGTGATCCCCGTTGTAGGGCTATCTAATACAAAAATAATAAACCTTTGTAAAAGGTTTAAAATTTGCAAAAGTTTAAAATCTTCGTATCTTATAAAATATTTGTACCGTATCCACCATACTAAATTGGCTATCGCTAGCATTCTCAGTCCTAGCGTTATAGGCAACCCTCCCGATTTGTACCGATGTAAACCGAGCGAATGATTGGACAACAACCCCAGTGGTTTCATTAAATTCACGAAACTAAATTCTATCTAAATCAAATCAGAAAACTACACTCCAACACCGAACGTTTTCGGTATTCTGATTTTTTAATACTAGAGCTCTTGATTGTCATTCTTCAGAATTAATGATAACGATGTTTACATTACTGGCACATCCTGAATCGATGAATAGTTGTTGAGAACCACATTTTGTAAAAATTGGTCCAGTTGTATCGGAGAAAAGCTTGGACAATGAACATATGACGGACGGATTTTTTTTTAAATTCGATTTTCGAAACTCATGTAGCTTGAAACGTAAAGTAACAAGTTTCGAGGTGGAGGGAGTTGGTCGTAAATATTATTTTCTTGGGCGATTACAAAGGTTCATTATTGAAAATAATTAACCCAATTGAATTTTTAAAATCCGTCCATCCGACGTCAATAGCTTTTAATCAAATCGTTCATCGATCTGGACGTAATAGTATTCTCAGCGTCATGTTGAACCCTTAGGAATATTATTCATGGTTTGCAATATTAAAAAATCGGAATCCCAAAAACAGACCAAATATGGTGGTTTTTCATTTGTCTTCTATGGAGATTAGTTCCATGAATTGAATGAGACCCCAACGGGTCGCTGTACAATCATCCTTGTGCTTCCCGTTTGAAAGAAGCCGAGACCGAAAATGAATTCTTGACGAATATACCATCCAAAACGCTGTCCCCCAAGCTTCAAGTCAGTGGAGTAGCAGTTCGAGAAGAGAAAGAAACGAAAGAATCATTTTTAACTACATAGTGTTTAAAATCGAAACCTTTGATGAGTTTAAAATCGAAATTTCCACTTTTAGACAACTCATTATTTTTATCACTCCTTGAATATAGTTGTCATATGAATGTTAGATGAACCTGTTTAGCTGGCTTGTTATAATTAGTATCAATCAATCCTTGGATCACATTGCCCAGGCTGGTGTGTTTTGTGGATCGATTTGGAAAGTATAGTGGAATCTGAGATCGTTTAAATTTTAGCATTCCTTTAACTCCGATCAAATATTGACTAACACAAATTGGAATTACACTACCGTTGAAGAACGTTCTCCAATATGTTTGGATTCTGTCACTCAATTTCCACCCTGGACTGGCTAATTAGGGACTAAGAACTCCAATTTATTTCAACTCTTTCTCCAGAGAGTTTTCAAAGAGCGGAGCCGCAGCTTCTTGGAGAATAGTTTGAGAGAGAGAGAGGGTGGAAACGGGCTAATGATGTCTTAATATTTGTTTAATTGGTCATTCTAACTGAAGTGAAAAGGGATGGAGACGAACTTGCTAATAAGCCAAAGTTATGGGCTCCTGCCGTTTCTTTGATCGAATCAACTTGCTAATGATCCTCCGAACACGGAGAAGTTTTTGAGATAAGTATACTCTTTCAGTGGAGTCCATTGAGAAATAAGTTTGAACAAAGGCGTTCTTTCCACTGAAATGCCTCTTTTTGTTTCTTGTTTTCGCCCTGTCAAGTCATTCGAATTTCTTCAACTTCCCACCTCGACCTTTGATTTTAAAAATAGAATGAATTATTTTATTTAAACCCTCAGTTGCACATACATTTAATTTTAGCTGGTAAATTGGTTTGTGTGATTTGGCATAGGATTATACGTATTTTATACGTAAAGAATAGTAAACTGAAGTTTCAAATAGTAAGATATAGGACGATGTCGAATAAATGGAAATACCTGAGCTACATGGTGTCAAAGAATTAATTGTAAAAACTCTGCGACTGATTTGCAACCACTTTTATCCCATTTTGCCTTTTTTTTGCAAAACCTCCTTAAAATTCAGACTTTTTTTCATTTTTAAGATTTTTTTCGGGTTCTCGACCTTCCTTCATTAGACGAGTCACATCTCTATTTAGATTCAAATTTGAGGATACCGTTGGAAAGAGCGTTAAATTTTATTTTCTCTCAACGCACAATCGCAATTTTACAAAGCAGCCGAGTAAGTGAAAGAAAGAAACGATTTTCAGGTGCTTTCCCTTAGTTGAAATTGTCCTGTATCTTATCACTTGAAAGTTTAAACTGTCGAAGATCTTTTATTTGAAGAGCATTTGAAGAAAACTGGAATGTGAGGTCGAACTCATTTAGCAATTGAATCAGTAAGTGTTGTTTGGTGAATAAGGTAGATTTTTCCGTAAAAACCCACGTTTTCCGCATTGAAACATCAATAAACGTTTGTCATAATGCACATCAAAAGAAAAAGAATTTTCCAGTCAACATAAGGGAAAATACGTTGGACGATTTTTCTTAAAGCATTCAACTCTCCAATTTCTCGTTGGTGGATCGGCCAGTATGAACCCTTCATTTTTTAAGCTACAGGCACCTGATCAAATGCAGACTAGTGTAGAGTATTGAACGTTTAAAAAAACTTATTTTTTCAAATTTTTTTTGAAGTTTGCTTTGTAGAGTGATTTTTCGCCAACTTGATGTAAGCAAAAACAATTGGTTTTGCGCTCGAATGATGGGAAATTTATTGCACTTTGCAAAGGTATCCTCAAATTTTACTGTGCATAATACTCTATGTGAGTTATAGCCGTTTTGCTGAGACAAGGTCGAAAACTCAAAAAAAATTTTAGAAGTGAAATAACTCAGAAACTAAGCAAAATAAAAAAAATTGTTCTGGGGCACTTTTTGTTGGAAATTGGTTGTAAAATACGTGGGTGAAGTACTGTGCACCTTATCTGATACCTACGTTCGTATACAAAGTTTTTACTTGGTTTCCCAAGAGTTATTCACAATCCGACTCCTAAGTGTTCTACAACTCATTTCCGAACAGAAATGCCTCCAACCAATTTTTTTCAGATGCCTCGTTTCCGAGTTGTTTGCGATTAAGGATTTTTTCGTGTTTTCGATCTTATGTCATTAAAACTGCCATAGCTCCCTCAATTTAAAAAATGGCTCAAATTTGATGACACCGTTGAATAAGCGTTACGTTTTTCCATCTGTTTGATGTCAGAAAACATTTTTTGATGGCATTGAAGATGACTGCCCCGAGGAATGGCAGTTTTGTCCAAATCTTGAAATCGCCTGTTTTTCATCTCGCCTAGAAACCCCATTAATGCTTGATGCAGAACTGGGCAGCACTAGTAAAACGTGCGCCAAAATGTCAGGTTTCCAACGGTGTAGTCGTACTGGTTTTTAAAAATATTTTTAGTTTAGGAAATGGCGTTTAACTGCAACAAAAAACGTGAGTTTTGTGTTAAGAGGAGCTTTTCTAAAGTTTCGATGAAAAATGGTTGGAGGCGGGATAAACATAACTTTTCTGGCTGGATGGAATGGTGACAACGTGACTATTGAAGTTAGTTCTGTTGGATGCAGATTCCAAAGCCGTCTGGCCAAAGTCAGGATAATCGAAGAGCCGAGAGACAGCTGTTGTTTTTGTTCATGTACGATTGATTGCGATGAGTTGCATTCATCTTTTTGCTGACACTTATCAAACCAGGCCTCCGTATCATTACCAACTCTTCCCTTGCGTCTCTTTCCTCGCTGTATTTCCTTCAGCGTGGTTTCCCTACTGCATATTCCCATTCATCATGGTGCGCTATAGCTACTGAACATAGCTTGTAGTAATAACCAAAACTTTAGTTATAAACAAGAATTAGTAGATAAGAAAAATATGTTTCACTACATAAAAAACGGATAAGGGACATGAACAATATTATCCACCAATATTTTTTCCTCCTACTATCCGACGTGTACGCAAGGGTGTTTGTACACAGGATTATCCTGAAAAGCATTACCATTGGCAAAACTGTACACAAAAATCATGTCAACATACTCACTTGTGGATAGCTACCCAACTGAAAGCAACTCATAGCAATCAATTGTAAATGAACAGAAACAATAGCCGTCTCTCGGCTCTTCGATTATCCTGACTTAGGCGGACAGCTTTGCACACCCTCACAAACGAACGTTTTCATCCATTAAATTCATTTCAATTTTTCATTTTTAAATATTTATTTTTTTGGTTATATTATAACAATCTTCTTTAAACTCTAACTCGTTATATGAACTCAATGTCAACCGCAATATATTACCATTGTCTTATAATTGAATAAAATCTTCTAGACAACAAACATTTTACTAAAACTGAATTTGGTCAGAAATAACAAATTGTCAACATTGCAACACCCAATGTTACGGCCAACTCAGCATGGGGTTGATAATACACGGCGCGCAAAGCAACCCCTCCATCAAGACCGAGCGGTCGTGCGGGTCATTGCATATCCTTCCCCTGAATATCATTCCTGGGTGGCTTTCCCAATTTTCAAATATTAGGTGTTTTTTAGTGATACAGGGTGTCCCGGGAGTTATGCACAACCCGACTCCCACGTGTTCTACAACTCATTTCCGAACAGAAATGCCTGCAAGCAATTTTTTTCCAGAGGCCTCGTTTCCGAGTTATTCGCGATTTGAGATTTTTTTCGTATTTTCGATCTTATGTCCTTAATACTGTCATAGCTCCCTCAATTTTAAAAATAGCTCACATTTGACGACGCGATTGGAAAGAGCGTTAAAGTTTCTATCTTTTTGATGTCAGAAATCATTTTTTTAATTTTTTATTTCGTTGAAGATGTGGAAATGCTGCGCGAAATGGCAGTTTCGTCAAAATTTTGGAATCTCCTGTTTTTCATCTTGCCCAGAAACCCCATTAATGCTTGACGCAGAGCTGTGATGGCCTGATTAAACTTCCCCTCAAATGTCAGCTTTCCAATGGTGTAGTCGTTTCGGTTTCTAAAATTGTTTTCAGTTAAGGAAATGGCGTTTAACTGCAAAAAACGTGTGTTTTGTGTTGAGATTTTTTTTTTTTTTTCCGAAGTTTCGATGAAAAAAGGTTGGAGGCAGGATCTACGTAACTTTTCTTGCTGAATGGAATGGTGACGACGCCAGACCTCTCAAGTGACGATTTAAGTTAGTTTTGTTTGTTGCATAAGCCCGTTCCTTTGTAAACAGCGTCTGCGGCATTCCTAAGCTGTCCAGCCAAGGTCAGGATAATCGAAGAGCCGAGAGACGGCTATTGTTTGTGTTCATTCACGATTGATTGCGATGAGTTGCTTCCAGTTACCGCATGTGACATGATGATTTTTGTGTACGGTTTTGCCAATGGTAATGCTTCTAAAGCAGCAAGGGAGTCACACTCCTCCTGTGTACAACTCACACCCTTGCGAACACGTCGGATAGTATGAGCGAAAATAATCGGTAGGTAATATTGTTCATGTCCCTGATCCTTTTTTCATCTAGTAAACTATCTTTTTCATCTACTATTCCTTTTTTTTCACTGAGATTTTGGTTATTACTACCAGCTATGTTCAGTAGCTATAGCGCACCATGATGAATGGGAATATGCAATAGGGAAACCACGCTGGAAGAAATACAGCGAGGAAAGAGACGAAAGGGAAGAGTTGGTAATGATACGGAAGCCTGGTTCGATAAGTGTCAGCAAAAAGATGAATGCAACTCATCGCAATCAATCGTAAATGAACAAAAACAACAGCCGTCTCTCGGCTCTTCGATTATCTTGACTTTGGCTGCACAGCTTAAGAATACTGTACCTAGAGGCATATGACAGAAATAGCTTAAACCGTCACTTGAGAGGTATAGCGTTGTCACCATTCCATTCAGCGAGAAACGTTTCGTACATCCCGCCTCCAACCTTTTTTCATCGAAACTTTAGAAAAAACCTAAATCATAACACAAAACACACGTTTTTGTTAGCAGTTAAACTCCATTTCCTTAACTAAAAACATTTTTAAAACCCGAAACGACTACACCGTTTGAAAGCTGCCATTTTGGCGAACGTTTACAAGTGCTGGTTTTGCATCAAGCATTAATGGGGTTTCTAGGCGAGATGAAATACAGGCTATCAAGATTTTGGCAAAACTGACATTTCGCGCAGCAATTGCACATCTTCAATGCGATAAAAAAATGTTTCTTGACATCAAATATATAGAAAATTTAACGCTTTTTCAACGGAGTCATCAAATTTGAGCTATCTTACAAATTGAGGGAGTTATGACAGTGAAACACGAAAAAATCTTAGACCGCGAATACCTCGGAAACAAGGTCTCTGGCAAAAAATTGCTAGGCTGCATTTCTGTTTGGAAATGAGTTGTAGAACACGTAGGAGTCGTTGTGCATAGCTCCTGGGACACCCTGTAGAATTCATGGAATCTACGTGAATTGAAATGATTCAATAAAGGATATTTTCGTGCAAGTTCACTTCAATAACAAAATGGAATACTAAATAATGAAATTAAGGTGTATGAATTTGTGAAATTGATCAATACACTGGTTGAAGCCACCGTGGATCTAAACGTCCAAGCTTGTGTTGAAAGCTGCCAAGTTTAATACCCATTTTGAAGGGAGACAATACAGCGCCGAAGACTATTATGTGCTGAGACGGGGTAAGGGAGTAGTGAGACCAGAGAGTGAGGGTTCAACTGCTTCAATGGGTCAGCGAGAGGGTTCAGGCCCCACCCGACATTAGTTGAGATGCAAATGCACCCTGGAGTATTCTTAATGATGAATTAACTTTGTCACAGAACTGTCATTGTCAGCGGGATGTATTCACTGGTTCCAGCAAAGCATGACTAGACCCCTCCCGAGTCCCCATCCAACCTCTCAATTCTCCCAGGGTATTCGATATGCAATATTTGGCCTCTGCTCGTCCTTGTCAAGACTAAACCTGGCGAACATTAACGTTCATCAATCTGGGCTTTAGTTGCGTTCCACATTAATATTTAAGACTATCCGGCTAACCCGGTGCCAAGTGGCCAATTTTCAATGTTTCTGAGGAGAAAATTCTAGTTGGCTTTTTAACAATGTAGGTATCTCAGAACAAGAAAAGAGTGAGGTCACGCAGGATTTGAAACTGCCGCTCCCTGACCTCATCTACACAAAAGTAGAACCTTCAGTTTCTACTTCTCCACGGTGAGAGACTCAGAATTGATGACGTAATTTCTCCTTTCTGTATCAATCACATGGGTTACCGGTTTATGTCATGTACTGCCTCTGGCGGACTTTTTCGGAGAACCAGCCACTACACCATTTGTCTATTCGGTATGTTGGTGATGTTGTTTGGATATTATCAGGGCTCATCGGCTTTGGTTCATAACTAATTGATTCTTCCGGAAAATGTTAGCTGTTCCTCAAGACTTGCTCGGAAATGGGGGATTATCCCGTATAATGTTTACCGTACAGACCACAAGTTGAAATGTCTGAAAATAGGTGAGTACCAAGTTGTTTATCACCCACTTCTACGAAATAATCGAGTTGTTAAGTCGACCGTATACTGGGTACGTTATTCATACATTTCCATTAAAATACGAAATTGCTCGTGTTCAATGTACTAACATCTGTTGTTTTCAATAAAGAATTAATTACCATAATATTTAAAGTACATGTAACTTGTCGTTTGAATTCATTACTGCTTAGAAACCAGAAAGTGTTCACAAATTAAAAACATGATGTTTACAGAAGTTCTCAATTGACGAGTTAGTTAGCAAAACTGACTAATGTTAATACTTTCCCGGGGCTCCAGAGGGTTTGCTCGATCGATCAGCCAGCACTTTTGACATTGGTTTCGTTTCGAAAGGTACTAAGTCCACCAGGAAATATTTTATAGGTTTCGCTGTTTCGAGCATACAGTACTTCGTCCATAATTTTCCAGAATTCCTTTACTTTTGAAGCTATTCTTGTAGAAGTTTCTCCCGAAAAAGGAGATAATCCTTGGCAACTATGTAGGAAGTATAACACTCAAAAAAATAGTTCTCATAAACAAGTTCCGCGAATGACGTCTTCCTAGAGAGAATCTCAAAAACAACAAAAAACGCAGCCAATTTTGGTACTGAGGTATATATTTCTGCATTAGATATCTGTATATTCTACATAATCACTGATCTATTCATCTCTCACAAAGTCAATGGAATAACATTAACTGAACTCAGCTCCTCGCGCCTCCATACTTTGTAACTGTATTCAAGATAAAAATACTTGGGATGCCTTCAGCCACAAGGTTTTGCTCAGTTCTCCCGTTGATCAATAAATACAATCCCTTAGGGTTAATATAATGAAGATACCAATATTACTGGCACATACTGGATCGATGTCGGATTTAACGGTAGGTAGATAAACGTCCTGAGAGATGCCGTTCGGGTCCAGTCGATCGTACCCGTAGGTTGCAGAACTACCTTTTCGGCTTTGAGGAATTCCAACTCGCTTACAGTTCGACTACATAGAGCGAAGGCATAGTGCACTCTCTAGATATACCTATATGTATATCTATAGTATACGCCATACCATCTGAGCTACCCATCGCGAGTTCTTGGGGGTTCAATGTAATCAGTTGTTTTGAACGTTTGCATTTCATATTTCGGTTGTGCCCACAGGCTGAGGGATCGTCGAAATCATGTGACAGAGAGCCGACGGATATCTGGGACCCAGGGGGCCAACCAGAAACTTGAACTGTGAAACTCTAAAGGGAGACAACGAAGGATAAAGGGATGCCAAGTGAAAGAAAAGGTTCAACGGGAGAGCGCAAAACAAGGCCGGGGGTCATTAGAGGCGCACAAACGTTAAGACAGACCTAGTAAATTTCCCTCCCCCAGAGCCTTGTTTCACTTCCACCAGCGTACCAGCGGGGTCCGACCTCTTTCGCCCCTATATCACAAAGAAAACCTTAGTCTTCTCTCTCGCTTTCACCCTCTTTCCCACGTCCCTTGTTAGGACAACCTGTGCTGCACTAATTCCTTCGTCCATGACCTCCCCCTCACGCCTTACTCCGACTCCTTCCCACCAATACACCTTCCATATTCCTTAAAAGCAGTTATTTCCTCTCACAGTTACGCTAGCTCCTCAGGTTTTTTTTTTTTTTTTTTTTTTTTGCGGTTCACCCGAGTTCCGTGAGTTGGTTTCCCGTCTACCACTCGGCGTTTCTTCGGTCCACGTTCCTGGGCAGAGTTGGGAGAACGTGATTACATGGCGAACATATTTAAGCCATTTCTCCACCGCCGAACGCACCCCTGTTCTTCTCGCTTCTCGTTAGGCGAAAAACAGGTAACTAGAATACAAGGCACAGGACCCTATACACGTTAGACCGTTCATTTTATAAAACTTTCATTTAATTTTTCTTCAAAGAACTTCTGCAAAGTTGGATGTATAACATTTATAACATGTATAATTAATATCTATTGATATTAAATGGCGATAATTTTAATCTGGAGTAAGAGTTTGGAATATTTCAATTGCTACACCGGATGTCGGTTACATATATAATATGTATATGTATATATATTTGTCGTCTAAACGACGACGTTCTAAAATCAGCCTTTATATATCACTAAATACTCTGATTGTCAATTTAATTTAACGGGATATATGTACGACTTGCTTGGCCGGCCATTCGGACACAGTGTTTGCCATCAGAGCTGAAATTAATCCAATCGTACATATATCCCGTTTGAATCAAATTGACAGTTAGAGTATTTAGTGGTCTATTGATTAAAAGGCTGATTTTTGAGTTCTCCGGCGACACGGCCATTCTGACATGGCTTCTGGCTCGGGAAGCATCAATCTGCAGCGTACAAGAAAACGACAGGATGAGCTCTCGCGAAGAGCATATCTTTTTTACTGTTGACTAGGTTAGGGTAGTAAAATAGGCGAGGGGCACACACATCATTCTCACTCAAAAGTCCAACTGAAGTCTCCTTATGAATTTAGTATTTTAGGTTTGTTATTTCCAAAAAGATCCTTCGTAACCGACCAAGAAAAAATCGTAGTCCTCCCAAAAAATTATAGTTCACCTCTCAAAGTACCTACATGGGGAAAAAAAATTGGTCCGCTATACGCCGTCTACTGTCCAAAGCTTTTCTTCAAAACTACTGGACCAAAGCTTACGAAATTTGGCTAAAAAATCCAACATCAATCCAGGATGTGTCAGCAAACTCGGCTCCTTCATCAATCAACCCTCAAAAAGAGACAGAGCATTTTATGGCATGCTGGCTTCAAATGTGGATTGAAGAGCAAAGAAGGAGATGGACAGCACGCTTGACACCACATGTGAACACAGTTCGTCTCACGACTTGCACAGAATGGGGAAAGTTGATCGCCCAAATAGCCCCAACCGCCGGAAAACAGACGGTGATGTGTTCACACTTTCTCCGTCTATGACCAGTGGGGAACTGAATGAACACGGCAGCAGTAAAATCTATAAATGTAATCTTAGGACATGACGTCAGAGATGATAGCAGCCAAAATGCTTGAAAGTGAGAAACAATGGATCTTTGTAGCTATCTCCGTTGAAGGCCTCCTGCAGAAAAAGATCATAGAAGAACAACAGACACAGCAGTGCTAAAACAATCTCTCAAGCACTCAACCTGAAGTAATGTATTTAAAAGTTCCACGCTGAGTTCCAACGTGACCAAAAGACGGTAAGTTTTGGTGGGCCTGAATCCCTCAAAACCCGGAGATTCAAGGATTAATCTACAAAAAAATGGAAAAATTGGAAACATACGATTTAAAAAGTAACTTTTGTCGTTTGGTTCAGATATACAGAGAGAGAAAATACATTTATTGATCGTAATATCGGGTGGAATGTTGCGTTAGTTGGGATTTGTGAAAAGTATAAATTGATATGCCGAAAGCTCGAAGCGGTATGCCAGAAGTTGAAATTGAGTCCCCGAAAGTTTAAACTGAGGTGCCAAAAATATTAAAATTGACTTTTGTCAAAGGATAAATCAGTTTTCTGAATTGAATAAGACCACTCGGGTTAACATATGATCATCCTTTGGCTTGACATTTGAAAAATCGTTCAGATAGCTAGGTGGTTTGGCTGCAGTGGCAGGATGTAGAGCTCGTCCAGTTGGAGGTCTGAGCTAAAAGGCCTGGTTGGTGGCAGCCGGTAGTTTTTCATTTTGAATGCAATCACAAGATGTGAAAACGCGAGGCGTGGAGTTAGGATTATGTACGATAGAGGACATCCGATTTATATAGATCAACGATATACGTTGGAGGGCTGGAATATAGATATGGTTAACCTCTATGCGATAATTTGCAGCGTTTTTACTTATCTAATAAGGTAGTAAGTTGCCTCTATAAATGGAGAAAAAACTGGATCAATAAAATACATCCAATATACGGTTTAAAGTTATTATTTTTAGTGATTCGAGACGATATTATCTACAGGGCTCACGCAGGCAATCAAAGATACTTCATAGCCTGTGATTATCACAGGAAATCTTGTAGAACTATCAATTATGTCACTGCTGGAAGATCGATTCTCAACGTTGAAAACTATTACTTATTTAACCTAAATGCAAAATTTAGGATATCACCCTAATTTGATTCCACCCATGTTTTAGCTTAATAATTTGAAAAAAAAACCGTTAGTTTGGCTGAATTGGAATCTAGTTAGAGATATAACATCGCCGATTTTTTTGATTGATCGCCGATGATGAGTACCAATATTTCATAAATAGTACACTATCTCATAAATCGTCTACCTATAGTTTTTGAAGCACAATCAATTCAATGACTTTTGTATTGAATATTTTGATTCCTTGCGTTACAACATAATTCCATTTTATGTGAAACACTTTTTAAAATAAATCTAGTAGTTTTTGAGTTGAATCGTAACAAACAAACAACTTCAATTCTGAATCTGTAATGTCCTTTCATCCTATTAACCAGTTAGCTTCTAATATCTCATGCATTCACAAGTGCTTAACATTTTGCTTTCGATTGAAAAAATAAAGTATCAGAAATGTTTGCTGAAGATTACGATTATTGGTACAAGGCCAACTGTGCAGGAGTTCAATGATACGAGTACGTATCGCAGTCATACAGTTTCAAAATAAATTACTGAGCTTAATTCTACGGTTCACTGCCGTTACTAACTAAGGAATGTATATTGAATTGGAAGATGCTAGATGGATTTTACTTCACCACCTGCGCCGAGTGACTTATTAGTTTAGGATTTTTGAAATTCATAGGTCATTCATGCACCTAACCCGCACTTCCTTGAAAATCGGATGAAAACTGTATCAATCAATAGTTACAAAGATGGGCGGATAGACACTCAACGCTATTCGCTAACGTAAAATGCTAGTGGATAGTGAGTAAAATTTTGATTTTGGATTAGGAAAATTGCACCCCAGAAGTGAAAACAAAGTTTCCACTAGTTCTATGTAAAGTCGAAATAAAATGAACAGCTCGATTCATCTGAACTATTACGTCGATAGTTACCAACTGATTAGAGCGGGCACAAAAACGTTGCAGACTATAACACAATGGTTTATTATTTCTGTATAGGACGAATCTCCAACGCGGATCACCGAACTAGCAGAAATGCTTTTCATCTAGAGACATTGCTTTTCAAGTACACTCTGAAACGCACGAAGATGGAAATTCTACAATATAAAATAAAGGCAACCTTTGGTACATTATTAAAACTCAATGCTTCCACGAATGTTAATCGTAGTCTCGATGGCACAAAAGGAGCCCCATTTATTCTTCCTCAATTGATCGATTAGGGAAGAAATTTGCCTCAACAGCTTTCATTAGACTCCTTGAATAAATCGCAGTGCAGACCAAACTGCATTAGTCCTTTGTACTAAACAATGGCTGATATCGGACAGTCGTAGAAACCCGGCTGAAATTCAACTAAATATATTAAAATACCTACCTCCACTTCACTTATACAAAACTATAAAAACAGGTTATTGAAAACTCGATCGGAGACGTCGGTATGACTAGTATATTTGAATAGCATCCATCTTACAACGGGTCTGTCTCCAGTCACTTTTAGCACCGTTTAAAGGCAGACCTGCGATTGGTGAGCATAGGGATGATCCTACAGCAACCGTAGTGGTCTCATGCGATTCGCGGAACTAATTCCTATCTGAATGAACAAAAACATAAAATGTTTTCGAGATTTCGACTTTTTCGATATATTAACCATTAATTGAGGAGCTTACTTTCAAAAAGGCACATATCCAAATCTGGGAGAAAACGTTTTTTTCTCAATTTTCTATCTCAGATCTCTCTATCATTTCCGAACAAAACAGAACACATCCACGTCAAATCCGGGGCTAAAGTTATGTGTTTGCATCAAAAGGTAACAAATCCGTCCCCTACATTTTTTTTCAGTGCCTTGCAATCGAAATGGCACATATCCTCCGAATTTCGTCAGGCGATAAGCCGTGGGTTTTCAAAAAGGCACATATCCAAAAAGAAGCATTGCGCCTTCGTCTTGACGTTGAATTTACACGAGACTCGATAGATGGCAGGCATGACAAATGGAAATATGGAGTCAGGTAAAGTTTTCAATAAAACCTACAGAATGGAGAATGAATTCTTTCTTTTTCAAAAAGGCACAAATCCATGAGTTTTGATCAAAAGGGCACATTTCCAAAGTGAAAATGGATGTACAGCCTCGTGTTTTGGAGAAAATTGATTCATATTCTGAGGCATCTTTATCTGTGCCTTCTCACACATTACTCCGATGAGAAACTGCAGAAAAACATCTCCACTAATCTGCAAATCGTTTTTTTTCACTTCCTGAACATTTTGTCGGAATGGATATGTACCTGTTTGAAAGTAAGCTCCTCAATTAATGGTTGATCATACTACTGGATTATCCGTGATTGTCGTAAGATTTCTAAGCTAAATTTCGGACGGCGGACCAAGGGATTTGTTGTTTCACTCGATTTTTTAAATCTGCGTGTCTTGAAATGTGAGTCTACCTCTTTCGAGTGAAGGTTTAAACATTTTTTTATCTTGGTCGATTATAAAGGTTTATTTAAAAAAATAATAAACCGAAACGATTAAGGTATTCACGAGCGTCCCTTCCATCGACACCGTAGGTCCTGGGAAAAGTTAACGCTGCATGCCTCGAACTTACGTCCGCTCTTATTCACTTTGATTGTTGCTATTCAAAGTTCAATTGCTCCCAAAGGAAGAGTTTTTCTTTGCAGATATTGAGCACGGCGGAACTATAGACAGTATTGTCGGAGAGGGGGAGGGGTGGCGCTACGTGCAGGATGTCCTCAACTTTCGGAGGGTTAAATGGTGCGCGCATAGCTTCGATCCAATCATACCCAGTTTGATCCCTCCCGCCCTCTTCTTCTTTTAACCTTACCTTTATCCTTGGCTGCCATTTTCTCTTTCCCCTCTTTACTTTTTACGGTAAAGTTTGAAGATTGAGTGCTTATTTTTCTTTGGCTTGTTCACCAATTTCACTCTCCCGGGAAGCAAACAGAAGGAAATGTCTCCCTCTTTTACAAGTTCGAAAGCAACATTACTTCAATATACCTACGTTCGATTGCTACCTGCCCAGCTCTCACGGGATTATGTGAACGTTAGGCTCAGGGGAAATACCGTATTTTCAACTGCGGTCGCTGTTATCTGGAAGGTAATTAATGTACGAAACTAAAACCTACAGCTCTTGAAACCACTTGGACCAAAGTATGGGATGGAGATAAATTATTGAATTTCGGATCCTCCAACCATTAGCCAATGGCAATTACTGTATTGTCATTACTCACCCAGTTAAGCTGATAGGTTTTATGCTATCTGTTTGATCTTTTTCCTGTCAAATGTTTTACTCTTCTTTAGATACTGTTCTTTCTTCGAATGATGGTCACAGAACGAAACTTCGGGAAAACAAAAAATTGCAACTACCATGTTGTAAACCTACCTTGGTACGGTTAACTTATTGTTTCTTTTATGCGGCGTATCCCGAACAGTTCAAAACATTCTACATGTTAACAGAACTGCCGATATCACGGAAATAAACATCGCCTATTTATTCAAAATCACAAGCCCAATGATCGGCTGATTCCATAGTACTTCTACTATGTTTTTGAAGAAGTTGTGAGAAGTAGAGATGGGTATTCAAAATTATGGCACCTCATTTTCTAGTCGGATTATTGTAGAGAAATGAAGTAATGTTACCTAAATAAGAAATAGGAATGTACTTCATAACGCCCGGAATATTGGTGCCTCATTGCGGTAGGAGGATGGTAGTTTTGTATTTCGTGTACTATCTATGACTGTTGCTATTTTTCGGACGACTGATCACACAACATTGGTTTTGATGTCGAATTCTGGATTGTTATTGACAAAAATGAACTTGTGTAATATACCAAGAAACAAAATTTTAACCCCCTCAAAAACTTGTTTCAAAACTCGAATTAAAAGAAAAAAAAATCTTTCTGTGCAACAAACTCAAAAATACCAAACTTTAAAGAGGAAGAGGGGAATTGGAAGAGGTAATGTCTGAAAAATGTATTTTTTTCTTTGTCGAACCAAAATTTTTCGGTGCTACTCAGGCTATAATTCTCATCTGACTGTCAACATTCTTATGTTATTTGATCTGTATTTCATTCTAGATGTGTAAAAAACTTCGGGAATTCAGTTTTTGCGGACGCGAGAGGAAATGGAGGGGGTAACACCCTTTGCTTCCAATCGCAGTTGAAGCTAAAATTCTTCCTTCATTTATGTTCTTCTAGTTCAGTTAACATTTTCAATCAGTATTTAAACGTTTTCCTCCGCATTGAACTTTCATAATGTTAGAAGGTGAATAGAGGGGGTCATATTCACCAATCGTTATTTAATCACATCATTTATTGAATATTTTTCACCCCTATTTTTCACTCCAATTTTAGTTTAGTTGCACAACAATCCTTGGAAATTTGGAATGGAGGAGGGAATAGACAATCCATTGAAGTGCTGCTCACACTGCCAATACCGCCGTTTTGCTTGCGTCCTTTTTTCGTCTAGTTTTGAAACACAGTTCAGACCTTTCAAATTCACTTGTGAAATGTGGAAATGGAGTGGGTATTAGAATAGGTGAAAAAGACCGATCGATTCAAGCAAGCACATGCCTACTACATACGATTCTCAGCCGATTTTCGTCCTTTTTTTTTTTTTTTTTATTGGTTAAACATTTTGTCTCGTTTTTAAAAATATGTTTCCGTGTTTATAAGTGTGATCATTATAAAACCAATAACAGGGACGTCTCCATTCTGCATTCCTTAACAGTATGGTTTTTACCAAGAAGGGCTTCTCAACGTCCTCAATAATTTTTAGTGAATAAATAAAGTACATCTGTCACCTTTAACTACTGGTTCCTATGGTCATCGAGCATGGAGTGGAAGAATGTTTTGAAATATGACTTGGAAAGGCATGCAACTCGTGAAAAAGGTGTTGGGAGTTGTAATTTTTCGCTGAAATTATGATAGTTTCATATATTTATAGATTTAGTTAACGCTTCTAGTGAATTATTCATTTGATTAACTACCTGCCTACACAAGGGAAGTTGTAGTTTGATAGGGCTGTTATACGACGCGGTGCACTAAATGTGGATCCAGCCTGATTAATAATTTGATTATACAATCATCGAATAGGAACGCATTTTTCAGCTAAGCACAGGAAATCCAACTGCAATAACGTACAAGATTTGGGTTTTACTCTCAAGCTTTTCCTGTATATTCCAATCCCGGCAATTGTCGAGATGGGAAAAAAAACGGAAACATTCCGCGTCGAAAGTGGCAAAATGGTGAACTGATTGTGAGAACAAACGTCTTTGGTCTGGTCTCTCGCCGACCAAACCTCATTTTAACAACTTCTCTCAGATAATGCGGCAGAGAGATGGAGAAATGGCCGAGCGAGAGCGGCAATCCTTGTTTTATGATGATGGATACACTGGAGCGAAAATCATAATGGCCGGTATATTTCTTAGAGACGTGAAGGAAACCGTTCCGAGAAAAACATTTTTCCGAGTAGCGCGACGCGATAATCCTCTTTCCTCCCAAGCTGTTATTACGCTGTCACTTCCAATCAACACAGGCTATTAGGTGTCGAGTTTCGGCAGCGAAACAGACAAAGCTGCAGATCTTCAATGTTGGTGAATAAGTTAAGTTAATTTATTATGTAATATCCAAATAGCAAGAAATCCATCAGGATGATGAGCTTGGAACCCCAATACCGCTACCTATCGTAGCCACTTACAGGGGAGACCTTAAAATGACGGGGACGTGTTTCGCGCTCAAACTTTTTTTGTAGGTTCTACTCACGAAAATGTTGAAGTGTCGTGGGGTTCTTCAGAACGGGCCTTAGGAACCCTCAAAGTTAAATAAAATGTGTTTACATTTGTTCTCAACCTTTTTCGAATTCAGGATATTGATTTTTTTCTCCTGAAAAAACTTCTACAGAATCTCGGGTTTCCAACGAGAAACGAGAAAAAGTTTATTTCGCATGAAATGTTTCAAAGAAAATGATGTTAAAATGAACAAAAAACTTGGGTTCATCGCATATCATATATTTCTTCGCCGAATCGAATGGTAACTCCCTCAGGCTCTTCGCTTCGTAAATGAAGGATATTTGGGGCCTTCCCCCTGGTCGAAAGAAATGAATCACAGGCCACTCGAGCTCTGGATAGATGGTACCTCATTATTGCAAACTTTCGACTGTTGATTGATCTCCTATTTGATGAGCAAGAAGGCCTGATAGAGTAAGCATTTGATCCAGTTCAAGATAGTTATGGCAATTTCAGTGTATTGAGATTGGAAACACACAAAAAATCTTAAACAATAAATAACACCGAAACGAAGCCACTATAATAAAAGCCTTTGATGCATTTTTAGTTGGAAATGAGCACTATAATTGAGCCTCCATGTTTGGTGACCCATTAGCGGGGCATTTGTGTATTCAATGCTCAATTATTGAATCGTACTACCTAATTATGAGAAGTGAAAATTATTGAGAGACAACCTGTAAAACTCGTGTAGCTCACAATACGGCGAACTAGCTGGTTCACCCGGCGTTGGTCGGCAATTACATAGGGACACTAAAACTTCTCATTATCTCGCTAAAGTCCAGCTGAAGTCCTGTTATTACCCAAAACTCTCTCTTTATTTCTGTAATCTTTTCGTTATTAGGTAATTGTCCGTATTAATACAAAAATAAAAGAATCGTCATTATCTTAAAAAGTCAATTGGGGATAGTCCGAGGAACAAAGTTATTACCCAAAAGATTGGTCTATCGATTTCAAATCCTTGCATAAAGCAAGACTAAATGTCGATCGATTGAGCAATTTACACTGTGCATAGTAACTTTTGCAAGCGATGTTTTTTGCTGGATTGATTTTTAAATTGAAAAACGTTATTATTTAACCTAAATACGTAAATTTGAGTTTGCTAATTTACTAAGCTTCAAATCACGATATTTTTCTTATGCCGAGAATTTTCAACCAAAATTCAAACGTCATAACATACAAACAGAAGTTCCGTTTTAATCCAAATCCGCGTACATAATCGTCCTTGAATATCAAACCACTGAAATAAATAAGGATTTATACTTATCACGATATCAATATCACTACCTCTCGGTCCTAACAGCGTTTGAACTTCATAAAGACTGAAAAAAAACCTAGATGCAAAAACTGCTATCGTGCCTTTGATGTGAGAGTTAGACATACACCATCGCAAACTTTTAACCAATCATGGCTATTAATATGTATAGGGCACTACTTCATACCGATAGATATGAAAATGTATTTCTTATCCGAAATAGTTTGGAGCGTGCTCAAAATACTGACTTCTACAGGTCGCATTTTCATATCTTCAGTTAATTTTTTTCCATTTTAGGTAGGGGTCTCTTGTTTAAAAAACATATATTATATTGACTACGTTATTCAAAGAAGATGTAGTTGTCTAATAGTGGAAGAATTGTTAAAATCGGTGAAGTAGTTTCTGAGCTAAATCGTTCCACACTTCCACATTTCCGACTACTTTTCCAACGCTATTCACGGTCCATATACTGTACCCCCCCCCCCCTCCTCCACGAATTCTCCTTGATTAGACCTAATGAATAACATGTAGCATTTCGCACACAAGATTGAACGCAAAAATTAAAAATCAACCAGTTTCGAATACGTTGTATCCCTATTTTCCGACGGAATCGTCGCAGTATTGCCGATCCCCACCCAGCGATCTCTTCCAAACAATAAATCCGCCCGAGTTCCATCCATTTGATGACTGGCTGGTGATTTTACACTTGCTGAGTTGTACCTTACCCAAGAATACCTTATACATAAAAATGATCGATTTTGCTTCCGAGTCTAGCAAGGTAGCGGAAGCATTGTTTTCACTTTCGGAATGTGAAAATTTTTTTGTCTCCAAAATCAAAAATTCCACTCGCATTTTGCGTTTTAGACCTTTCTGAACAATTTTGGTTAGGTGTCTCTCTGTGTGTCTGTCTGTCTGTCAGCAAATCCTTGTTACGGTCAAAACTACACGAAGTTATTGTCCGATTTTGATCAAATTTTCAGGGATTGTTCGGATTGATGTGTAGATGGTCCCCTATGAGTTTCATGACCCCCGGATCAATAGTAGCCTCTGCGCATGCGCAAACGTGAAATCCTTGCCACAAGCATAACTCCGGGAGTTCATGACTGATTTCGATGAAATTTTCAGGAATTGTTCGGATTTGGTATATTTTATAGTTTGTTCAATAGTTGAACATGCCTACCTTTATTTTTTCAAGTTATGCTCCTGCATAGCAATAAATTTACCCTAATTCAGTATTTACTTCCCCTTATTGAACGAAGTTCTTTAGTCAATAATAATTCTCAATGATCTACAAAGTTATGTTATGGATACGAGGAAGCTATGTGCCACACCCACTTGGCAGACGTTTTTATGTTTTCGATTCAACCTTCCTCGTGGAAACCCCCAACGCATCATAAATATTTAGCACACCACGTCATGATTGAATTGCTACAAACCATTCACAAACAGATCAATATGTTTTCACAATTCATGTCGTCTTCATTTCAGATTCCATCTACTAACATTGGAGAAGGTTTCGGATAATTAAATTTTGAACGCAAGGTTAATATTCGTTCGATCTCGCAAAACTCATATAATTGTCACTAAAATAATTCAGAACGGATTGAGGTAAACATTCCAAAACTGTCCTGTTTAAACCAATATTGGATCTAACATGTAAGTTTCATTCAGCCTTGCCAACTAAGGACATTTTGCAAGTAATAATATTTCAATATATCGTTATTTTGACGAATATAATGAAAAATCATGATTTCGCAAGGGATCCAAACATTTCTTTTATAGAAATGTTTCTTGATCTATTTTTCACATACTTATATGTTATTCTGGACGATCACTCTGCTTATTGTGATATGGATATTCATTATATCACCAACGCATACACTAGTAGTGAGGATGAATTTATTGGACAAGTTTTGTGTGGATTAAGATGGTCAACTGAAAGTAGGAAATGGGGGTCAACTATCAACTAAACTGATAAAAAGCACGTAAGAATCGCTTACTTATTATTTTTTCAACTGAAAAAGGTATACGCAAAAATATTTGTTCAAAAGAATTATTAACATTTTTAAAACTTGAAATAGATGGTTAACATATTTGCAAACATTTCAAGAAAATGTGAATTTAATTTGAATGAGATAATACACTGATATCATGTATCGTTGAAGTTCATAACAATAACATTTATATATGGTCTTATTAATAGGGTTTTATGTAGATGTTTTGAATTTGAGGCCTATTTTTCTATTATGCTGGAAAAATTAATCAACAATTCAAGGTTGACCAAAATTTAAAAAATATATACGCTGTCGACGTTCCAACGGGGTAGCGGAGTAGCCTACCGTCCCGAAGTTAGATTAGGCTGTTGGTTCTAACGTCTCGGAGAATAAGGGTTGGGAAAAAAAATACGCGATACGGGAGGAACGCTGCATTGTTCTTTTCAGGGAACTAACTTGTCACAACGTCTGCACCAGGACCAGGCCACGAATACTGCCCCTCTGGTTCCCATTCACGCTCAGAGGGCTGGAAAAAAGGGTTTAAGGGAAACGAATGTATAGACCGACCCAGACAGTAGATGCCTGGAGAGAAAAGACAAACAAACTAAAAAGAAAACGTTCTTTACCTTGAAGGGCCTTTTTTTCTCTAAAAGGGAGTTTAGGTGAAAAAAAAATCAACAACAATAACAGAAAAAAACAACAAGTGTGCTCGGACTAGTAGATCTTCACACAAGTATCGGTTTAAGAGAGTCAAAAAGCCGGTTGAATGGAAGGGTCGATTGGAGTCGTGAGGGAGTGAAGGGTTTCTCCTCCACTTCATCAGCCTATCAGTCAAAAGGTTTATACCGGCCCGTGTTTTTAGTTTGCCAGTCACGCCTGTTCTGTATATTATCCGTTGTATTCATGGTATGCGGGAAGGGCGGCGTGAGGTTCTCGAGCATCCGATGGGAATGGCTCGCATTCCTATATGACGCCGACCCTTCAGGCTTTTTCAGGTTTTTTCTAGGTTATCAACGGGTTTTGTACATCAAGCACTTCCTGACGATGTATGCGTGAATATGTGAAGAAGTAGTTGTTTTTACAAGGATGCGAATTCCTAACATTATCTCAGTGCTAATTGGAGGCACTATAGTTAATTGCCTACGATTCAGTTTGGACGCCGAAATTACATCAGGGGATAAATTAAAAAAAATAGCAGACAAGGCGATACGGAGAACAACGGCTCACAGTCACTTAATGAAACACATAGATGGACCAATAATATGCAAGCATCGTCTCATGATGGCTGTCTTGTAAACAATTCTCCTGTATGGTGCAGAGGTGTGGGAAGGCCCCCTGAGCATAGCTTAGTACCGCAAGAGAATAGTAGAAGTCCAACAAAGACGAGCACTAACGATAGCGTGTGCCTGCAGAATAGTATCAGAGCCAACAGAGCGCTCCGATTACACTTATGGCTGCAGAACGGAAACGAGTAGGGAGGATTGGGAAAGAACACGTGTTATTATAAAAGAGATAGCGAGAGAGAGAGAGAGAGAGAGAGAGAGAGAGAGAGAGAGAGAGAGAGAGAGAGAGGGGGGGGGTATGGACATCAAGCTTGATACCACATGTCACAATATGGTTAGTGAGAAAACATGCGGAGTTGAAATTTTTCCCAACACCTTTCAGGACAAAATGGGGAAAGTTGATAAACTAATTTAATGAAATAAAAGGTCTACCTACATTTAACTCGTCAGCAAAAATATAAATACGTTATGAAAAACTCGATCGGAGACGGCGATATGACGCGATATAGTATATTCGTATAGCATCTATCTTGCAACGGGCTTGTATCCATTTTTATCATCCACGCTTTTAAAAATAGACTTGCGATTTTTAAACGAATGGATGATGGATGGATGATCGTACAGGGACAAGTGGAGTCCCATTCGACTCACGGAACTGATTCCTATCTGAATTAAACAAAAAAACTAGCCTTTTGAATCGGAAGTTTTTCATATTTCGAATTTTCAAGAGTTAATTCTTATTGCTATTCATAGGCATGATTGGTCAAGGTGCCGAAATCCTAGATCAATCTAGCATTTTAGAGCCACATTAAATAAAATTTGGTACGGTGATGGACGAATTTTTTTTCCAAATTTATTTATTTCTTTAATTCTGTTTTTTAAAATCATACTTGTTTTGAGGGATGAGAGTAAGTTGGCTTCTTGTTTTGGTTGTATTTCCTATTATGGCATTATCGTTCAATATATGAAAAGGGGAGACTTCCGTGATTTAAGACCTGTAACTCATGCCGATTCTAACCTCAATTGACTAATCTTATTGCGCACACACACTATTTGAGACCCTAAGAAAAAACATTGACGATTGTCCTGATTTTTTTGCGGTGACCAAAACCGAATGGCATATTGCCATTCCGGATAAAACTGACCAAATGTGAAACAAGCTTGAGTGGCACTGCACCACTTGTAGAGCGTAATCGTTCCTGGAAACGTTCAGAATTTTTGGTTGATTGTAACATCTCTAAGCTCTCCAGGCCTGTTCCGTGTGAGCATTTCCACTGGACATCCAGGATTACGGCAGACCCATTGTACTTGAC
The DNA here is from genome assembly GCA_031894815.1 of Creontiades dilutus. Taxonomy (NCBI): domain Eukaryota; kingdom Metazoa; phylum Arthropoda; class Insecta; order Hemiptera; family Miridae; genus Creontiades; species Creontiades dilutus. The sequence goes on along the minus strand of JAVIWC010000497.1, from coordinate 1,208,881 downwards.
AAACACGGTGGCCGCCTTCTTGCCTCGCTCACTCGGCATATGATACAGACTCTCCTTTCCCACAGCTTCCGAATGACATACCACCTGCCATTGTTTGATTACAGCTTCACGCCGTAAAAAGTGGCTGTAGTCAGATGGCGGAAATCGATGTACTGAGTAACACAAGTTTTTATTCCTTCCCTAACAAGAAATGCAAAGGCGGGAACATAAATAATTTTTTTCAATAATTTACATGTACAAATTTCAATGTTATTGCAGTGTGCCACCTTATGTCTGGCATCGCCCTCAGTGGTGGAGGATTCATGATGAGAAGTAGCCGCACTGATCAGGTATGCGCTTCGAGTCTGGCTTATCAGACGTTACATCGTACGGGCGTGTCTTGAAGGAACCCAATCAAGATCCCCGGAGACGCCGGTTTCAAGAACTGGGAAGGATAATCCATCCTCCATCAGAACCCTCATTAAGAGAATAAAATAAGCGTTTCTTATTCCCTTGGATCTCCAGGAAATACGAAACTCAAGCAACTTCCGACGAATATTACATACTACTCGACTTGGTAGTCTTTAACGGCCCTCTTCACTACTGCTTTCGTTCTTCTTGTGACAAATGATTTTATATTGAGCGATCCCATTTTTCAAGTCAGCATTGTTGGGTGCCGCCGAACGGATTCCCGAATCTGTCACATTATTCATCATCGGTAAATATCGATCACCTCCACGAATTTATTGTCCGTAGACCCAATCTGGAAGTGCCGGAAGTTTAACAACCAGCCTCTCGCACAATAAATTCAAAGAAAAGCTTCAGAAAGCTGCGATGGAAGTGATTTAGTTAGGATAAGTTTACAGCGAATTCATCGGATTTCGGGAGGGAAGGGAGAGGTGTCCATTACCAGAGTCCTGGCTGGAAGAGATATGGACGAAAAGAGCTCCCACGTAATGCGCGTCTCCCTCCCTTCCACTCCACTAGCGCCCCCGGGGGGATCAGCCGACCAACAGGAACCCACGCTTTTCGTTCAAAACCAACTGACTCGTCTGTGCCTCACCTCTGCATCCTTTCTGTCAGATATCTTCAGAAAAAAATTCCTGAATGACTTTCAGTTAGTTTAACGAAAGCTAAACAGAAAACCTTAATCAAGATCATCTCTTGAACGAAATATAGCTAAACTCCGTCATGGCCAGTCTTTCGCAAACATTGGCTCACGTACTCTATTTGTAAGGAAGGAATACTTTTTTTCTAATTTTATTTTTACTGTGCTACAAAAGTTCCATCAAAGTATTAGGACTTCGGAATGAAGAAAAATTCCTTCAATTTTGAGCACATTGATATTTGACCTAAGGAGCACGTTCGACCACGTCCAGCATTCCCAGGGACTGACGGACTTCCCGTTTGTAGGTAGAAGAAATATCAAACAAAATCATATGGGTGATTGCTGAACAATACCATCTACGAAACTGGTATCTAAGGAATTCCCTAGCTCTTATCAGGAACTACAACGTGGCTTAAGAACTTGTACACCTGGTATAAACAACAGTCACCGTTTAAACAGCAGTATAAGCGCTGAGTGAGATTTAGAGTCTTGTATACTTGCCTAAATTGTTTGTTCTTGTGCCAAGTATTATATGGAGATTATGAAAAGAACTGATTTAGTATATTTTTTTACTTTTGAGATACCAACACGGCGAGCATCCAGACCCCAAACTAAACAGCAAACTGACCTCCCTATATATCTGAGTCGACTTCCATTATGCATGCGGCAATGGTGTAAATAAGCGATTTTATTTTATTGCAAGCTAGAGTTGAATTAAGACCAGTGACTTCATCATTTCGTGGAAATGTCCCTCTCTATCCATCAGAAGCTTAACGAAGTTTGGATATCTAAAAATGACATTGATGTCGTCTTAAGCCTCATTGTTAACCTTGTTTATGGATATTCATATCATTAGGCGACCCTACGTATAGTCAATGGGTTAACATAGCAAACGTTTAGAGTTACTGTTTTGTTGTCGCAACTGTTTGAACTGCTGTCAACGTCATGACAATTAAAATCCGGCTAATAGCAGTGATTTGAAGATAAGGGTACGAAAATGTACACGAGTCGGCCATTTGGACGCCAAAATCGCTAGGTTCGACACTACCGTACATGGTGGCGATCCCCTGTAATGCTACTTCGAGTTTATTTTCTTGCGGGAAATATTCATACGTTTATTATTCTCAAACCCTCTCCATTTTTCTGTTGAAGATTAAAACAAGCATTTCATTCTTCTGAAACAAATTCCAGTGGAAGAACTTGAACATTGTACTACATTTATGCACCTCACTGTCTGAACCGACTGTTGAATAGCTGAAGCCCTGGTATTCATTTTCTCTTTTTCCTGCAGTCTCCGAATTTAATGTCCAGTGTCTTGAGTAAACCGGAGAGAGTTGCAGTGCTCAAACAGCCGATCGGAGACACTCCGTAGCTCATCAATAATACCGAAAATACTGTAAGAAAAACTTCGAGAACTATCACTCAACCTAAATACGTAAATTAGTCATTCCCATACCCCGAGGTGTTTTTTTACCAGTATGAACTTCCAAACAAAAGTCCTGATCAAAATGATTGAACTTGGAATTTACGGATGCATAATCAGTCATAATTATCGAACATTTTAAATGGATAAGGTAAAGCAAGCAGAATCAGGTACCAATATCACGGCTATTCGATGCCACTCGAACTTGAGTTTAATATTTCAAACAAATACTGATATTTTGGCTCAACTATAATACGTATTAATATAAATGTGTAATATATATGTATCGTCTTGAAAATTTGTGTTATTGATCTTGAGTGCTATTAGTGTAGGGCACTTTTTAATGAATCGTTAGGCGATACGCGTAAAAATGATTACACGCGAAATAATTACCCATAGACATAAGTATTTTAATGAATTAGGTTATATTGTTCCACTTTAGTAGGGACCTTCAATTTTTTGTGAAAACATAATATTACCAAGTTACTTAGTATAGAAGATATGTGAGTGTAATACATGGGGAGTAGAATAATAAAACTGCTGCCCTCAGCAATAATCCCTTCCCTTCAATTGAGCCTCGATTCGGAGCTCCCGAGTCTCGTCACATTTGTCGTTCATCCAAGTTATTGTGCGGTTAGTTCTCTCTCCAAGTCGAATCTTTATAAGTAGGTATTAATTTCATGTTAAACTCGTTCCTTTTAATAAAATCTGTGGGAAATTAAAAGTTCATTTTTTAAAAAACAAATTCCGTTCAAACGAGAATTTGACTACCTCTTTTCCTTTTTTTTTTTTTTAAATCGGTTTTTTAAATGTTAAAAGTCGGTCTCGTAGTTTTTCAGTAAAATCGTTCCTGACAAAGAAACAGACAAAAAAATCAAGTCGTTCAAGTCATGATATTACATATAGAGAACACACATTCTTCCGGAAAATTCATATCATTCACAATGACACATCTCCGGATGAATTCCAACATTGGAAGATTCACACAAATTGGTTTTATGACAGATTATATGTCTACATTTTTTCCCAAGAGGTGTTGGGACAGTAAAGTAAAAAACAATAGATGGGAACTGTTGAAGCGAGGATGGCAATGTATATACGAGAAACGACCCGAGTGAAAAATTTGGGGTGTGACACGTCGCTGATAAAAGTTTATCATCTCCGATTATTTTTCCCAATCATGACTGATGACCTGTCAAATCTCTGGCAATAATTTCACATGCCTGTCGATTAAAACATCATTTACAGCCATCCAATGATTAATGGACTTAATCCACTGAGTCTCTTCATCAGTGCATGAACAATTTCGAGCTTATCTGTATTACTCCAAGGTTCGGAGTGAAATTTCTCCTTCTATGTTATTTAGGGTATTAATTATTCATGCCTTTTTACTTGATGTCTCCACAGGCTTTCTCGAGAATACCTTCGAGATAAAACTCTTTCTCCCACTCCATCGGAATGGAACGACAGAGCAACTGGAATCAAGGATAGGGAGTGGGGCGCTCGTCCAAAGAAAATAAAGGAAAAAAAAACTCCTTGGTCGAAAGGGATTTAAGAGAAACACTGGCGAACGAAAACACTTCATTTGAACGATCAAGGAGGTCATTTGCCTTTGAAAAGAGGTTTTAAGCATAAAGCCGATTCTGTAAGAATGGTGTTCTGTAACGCGTCTCAAAAGAGAAACTGGAAAAAATAACCAGGAAGTAGCGCCATCAATTTTGAGAGCTCGTTCTATTGAAAATATATCTACTTCTCGCTCCATTAATTTTTGTTTGATCAATGATCCTGTTCCACGGAACGTGTATAAAAAATTGTATACATAATCACTTAGTTTTCATCGTGTTGTACAATATTTAGACGAAGCTGAGATCGGAATTTAATTTCAACATTTCAATTAGACTACATTATTGATAAGTAGTTAGTTAGTTAGTAGTTAGTGGTAAGTAGTTACTTATATATTGATAAGTAATGCAAGCTTACAGGGATGTCCCAGATTCAAAATTTCTGGGTTTTAATGCAGAAGAGAAGCTTGTTAGGCAAAACTAATAATAAAATTATAATAAGAACAATAAAAAATGGAAATAGTGAAGGCAACGATTGATACCATCCACCTTCTTAAATAATCAAATTAGAAAAATCTGAAATATGTTTTTTTATATAATGAATGAAGTGGAAAATTCACTAATAACCTTTGGGTTAGGTTAACATTTAGAGGGCATTGTCGGGTTACTAACGTTAGTTGAAAGTCACGTTCTTATTTAACCATTTTCAATTTTATTTCGTTTTTTAAATTAATAATTCATATAGTACTCTTGGCCGGGAGGTAGGAGTTTTACAGGAGCTTCTTGAATACCCAACAAAATTTGGAGGCCTTGCTCTCGACAATCCTGTCATGACGGCCTCAAAAGCTTTCGAGGTATCCAGAGAAGCCACTGCGCCACTCATTCAAGCCATAAAAAGTGGCAGCACGTTGGATGTTGCCCAATATGAAGGTGCTGTGGTGTCAAAGTACTACAAACTACACGACGTAAAGCCACTGAGATCGCAGCCAGCGAGCAGCTCCTGGAAACACTACCCACAAGGCAGCAAAGGACCATTCGAAGGACAAGAGAGGCGTCCCAATGGCTCAGCGTCCTCCCATTGGCGGCAGACAACTTCGACTTGTCAAAATACCAATTCCGTGATGCACTATCCATTCGATACGGCTGCGAACCGAAAGGGTGGTGCGACGGATGCGGGAGGCCCATGGATGAATCACGCCGTTAACTGTATGAAGGGAGGTCTGATCATACAGGGACATGACCTCGTCCGAGATGAATGTGCAAAAATAGCGAACCTTGCGTGGAACGGCGTGGTCACAGAACCAGTTTTATGTAACAGTGCCGATGGCAGCACCGGTTTGGTAGCGGACATGAAGGTCCATGGCGTGTGGGACCGTGAGAGACATGCGTTTTTCGATATCCGCGTTATAAACGCTGACGCAGTCTCTTACTCCTCCATGGACTGGCCTCAGAAGTCTGGCATCTCCGCCAAAAATGACTCTTCCTCTCGCTATTGAAGCCCTCTAGCATGACGTGGGCATCCTTCCCCAAGGTAGCCGTGTCAAACGTTGCAAGACATACCCCGTCACCCAGCTCCATCTTCGCCGCCAACATCCTCCAATTCTCCGCCCAGTATATATTAGCTTCAATAATTTTCTGGGATAAAGTCCTAGGTAATCGACGTTCAGGCATCTGTGTCACTCTCAAAATGTAATTCAGATGGAGCCAGAAAGTAAACGAGGAGGTGAAAGGTGCTCTTCAAAAATAATAACAAAACTCACTCCACGGCCCGATACTTTCGTGTTTTTGATCTCATGTCATTAAAACTGTCATAATTCCCTCATTTCGAGAATAGCTCAAATTTGATGACACCGTTGGAAAGAGTGTTAAATTTTCTATATATTTGATGTCAGAAATCCTTTTTTTAATACATTGAAGATGTGCAAGTGCTGCGTGAAATGGCAGTTTCGTCAAAATCTTGAAATCGCCTATTTTTCATCTCACCTAGAAACCCCATTAGTGCTTGACGCAGAACTGTGCAGGCCGGATAAAACGTGCGCCAGAATGTCAGCTTTTCAACTGCGTAGTCGTTTTGGTTTAAAAAATATTTTTAGTTAAGGAAATGGTGTTTAACTGCAGAAAAACGTATGTTTTCTGTTCAAATTGAGGTTTTTCCAAAAGTCTTGATGAAAGAAAATTGGAGGCGGGATATACGTAAACTTTTCTCGATGAATCGAACGGTGACAACGCCAGACCTCTCAAGTGACGATTTAAGTTTGTGTTGTCGGATGCATAAACCCGTTCGTTTGTAAACAGCGTCTACGGCATTCCTTAGCTGTCCGGCCTAAGTCAGGATAATCGACGAGCCATTTCGCGCAGCAATCGAACATCTTCAACGCAATAAAAGAAATGTTTCCTGACATCGAAAAAAAAAAGACTGAAAATTTAACGGGGTCATCAAATTTGAACTATCTCCAAAAATGAAGGGGTTATGACAGTTTCAATGACACAAGATCGAAAACACGAAAAAAAAAATCTTGAATCGCGAATAACTCGGAAATGAGGCCTCTGGCAAAAAATTGCTATGAGGCATTTTTATTCGGAAATGAGTTGTACAACACGTAGGAGTCGGATCGTGCATAACTCCAGTGACACCCTGTTTAACTACAAAATACCTACCAAATGTTTGAAAATTGGGAAAGCTACGGAGGAGGCATCGTCTTGGTCAGGAGCCAGGATATGCAATGACCCGCACGACCCGCAGGTCTTGAAGGAGGGGTTGCTTTGTGCGCCGTGTATTGTCAACCCCAATCCGATTTGGTCGTAGCATTGGGTGTTGCAATGTTGATAATTGGTTGTTTCTGACCAAATTCAGTGTTAGTGACATGTTTGTTCGCCCAAACATGTTACCCAGTTGTGGGAGAACGGTAACAAATCGGGGTTTAAATCGAGTTCATATAAAGAGTTCGAGTTTAAACAAGATTGTTATGATATAAACCAAAAAATAAATATTTAAAAATGAAAAATGAAAATTAATTTAATGAACGAAAACGTTCGTTTGTGAACAGCGTCTACGGCATTTTTAAGTTGTCGAGCCAAATTCAGGATAATCGAAGAGCCGAGAGACGGCTATTGTTTGTGTTCATTTTCGATTGATTGCAATGAGTTGCATTCATCTTTTTGCTGACACTTATCGAACCAGGCTTCCGTATCATTACCTCTTCCCTTTCGTTCACAGCTGGTTCACTAAGGAACGGGTTTATGCATCCGACAAAACTAACTTAAATCGTCACTTGAGAGGTCTGGAATTGTCACTATTCGATTCAGCGAAAAAAGTTACGTATATCCCGCCTCCAACTTTTTTTCGTCCAGACTTTTGGAAAAACCTCAATTTTAACAAAAAACCTATTTTTCTGCAGTTAAACATTATTTTCTGAACTAAAAATATTTTTAAAAACCAAAGCGACTACACCATTGGAAAGCTGACATTTCGGCGCACGATTTACCGGGCCTGCACAGTTCTGCGTCAAGCATTAATGGGGTTTCTAGGCGAGATGAAAAACAGGCGATTTCAAGATTTGGACGAAACTGCCATTTCGCGCAGCAATCGCACATCTTCAATGCAATAAAAAAATTTGAGCTATCTCCAAAATTGAGGGAGTTACGACAGTTTTAATGACTTAAGATTGAAAACACCAAAAAAACCTTGAATTGCGAACAACTCGGAAACGAGGCCTCTGGCAATCAATTGCTAAGCTGCATTTCTGTTTGGAAATGAGTTGAAGAACACGTAGGAGTCGGGTTGACTCCCGGGACACCCTGTATATAGTATATGTTAGTAATATAGTCATAATAACAGTTAGTAACTAGTATAGTCATGTAGAAAATAATTAGTTTGGAAAGAAAATGAATGTTGTAATCGGAAGAAGTTACCTGACATTGCTGAGGCCCTTGGCGGTTGGGTGAGCTTGCTTTGGAACGCGGCTTCTTCACGCTCAGTTTACTCGCGTCGCTTCCCCCTTTTTCTTCTTCGTTGCTCTCTGTAACAGAACGACACCTTGAGCTGTAGTAGATGGAGTACTAAAATTCCATTGCGCTTCAAGTAGCCAGAGAGTGATAATTAGTTTGGGGTCGAGCTTGCTCTTTTCGGGTTGCGAGCGTAAAACGATAGAAAATGCAAGATTCGCTCACTTTTTTAAAATAAGCATTATACGTCACCAAACAGTCGGAAGCAAAAAGTTTGCGATGAACTTTGTAATTATACACCGAAGTAAAACGCAGTTATGGTGTTGGAACCATTGAGCTAAAAACCAGTTACGTTGTTGCGGTAAACAGATTTCGTCCATCTGTCACAGAAATAACGTAGAGCATAGTTTCTAATAAGGTTTTTCAGAATAAGTAGGTTTTGAACTTTTAATTAGGACGTATCATCGATGACTGCCAAAACATGGGTATTGATTCTCTGGGCATTCGCAATCCAGTAGCGGGAGTGTAATATCCATCGAAAATCATTTTTCCTCTTCCTGGTGGTCCGATCTAGCTTAAATTTGTAGGATAGTAGGTAGATATGTTGGGAAAGAAGTGCCTAACGGTATCATATCGATTTCAATACAATCATCTCATTAGTACCCTGCAAAAGAAATTAAAATAGTCGTAATAAGCTCATTGAGCTTATTACAAGTGAAAATGTCGTAGTGATATAGTTATGGATTATGACTTTCTGGGATTTTATTTGTGTCCGTCCGTGAGGTCGCAAATGCTTGTGACAATCTTTTTCTCTTCGGTTTTTGGTCAATTTTGATGAGATTGTCTTTAATAGGTTGGATTAAC